>CM049313.1:71580658-72830658 GCA_026874595.1 Sipunculus nudus
AGCTTGGCTTATACCAACAGTGATTTAAATATCAGACACGGCAACAAAAACGGCAGCCGGGGAGCCACCTGGGTACGACCCTAGCTCTAGCGGGGTGCCTTAAGGGTCTATTCGTCTTATTTTTGTAATTTCCTCTGAGTAAATGTATTACTTTGGGGAAGCTCTTAGAAAGGAAGTGACTCGAACAACTGCACGAACATATGGGTACCAATGCCCCTAGGTAAGCTGTTCCAAGGCTAGCCCGGTTGAAGATAAACAAGACATTTTTTAAGAGATTTCGACATCACTGTTAGCAGACATGTAACATTTCTTGATGCTGTTTGTTTAAGTGACATGTATATGTAATTAATATTATAATAATCTGATCATAAACAATCGTATTTGTACAATTTTATTAGTATAAAAAGCTTGTACTATAAAACTTATGATTTTAATCTGAAATATGGATATGACGGTCAAGTCAGACCGACTTCAAGTTCCCCTGACTTGGCAAACCGTGTTAATGGGCCTGGTTAAGTCTTAAAACATATTTGGAGCTTTAATTTCATAGTGTGTCGGGGTAATCAAATAAGAGAAGAATGATAAAAAAAGAAATGTTTCCTGAAAAGAAAGATCAGATTGGACATTATCGACCGCTTCAAGAAAGGAAAATTAAATTATTCTTTGATAAAAGCATTAATTTGGGAAGTAAATGTTGTTTCATAGTGGCCGTGGATTTCACTGATATTAAAACAAATTAATCAAAAATGTGTCCTTACGATGTTGCTTAACTGTTTACATTTATCATTTGAGTTTCAACATCAGAAGTATATGTAAGTGTATATATGTATAAGGTGGTATCTTTGCTGATGAACCACGTAATCGCTGACGTTCAATCCTCTTCCATTAAATATGATTGCATTGCTGAAGTACATTTGTACAATGAAATTAGTAATATCGTGCAATTTTTTATTGTATAAACTATTAATTGAGCAAATCTTTGAAAAAATCTTTATGAAAAATCCAAATGTAATGCAGATGTAGTTTATCTGTCGATTATTGTCTCCCCATTCTAACCAAATCAACATGTTCATTATTCATGAATAAAAAATAATCCTTGGGAATTACCAGACATTATTCTGTACCAACATGTTGATCACTTGAACATGAATTATTATGTAATGAAAATTACAACTAAATTCACCTATAAACATAAAACTGTCCCATAATGCAAATCACTAGAACATGAATAATCATAGAATGAATATTACAGTGAATAACACCAATCAACATATCTGTCCCAAAATGCTGAACACAAGAACATGAATAATTATAAAATGAACATTACAGTGAATACACCAATCAACATATAATTGTCCCAAAATGCTGCAAACTTAAATATGAATAATTACGGAATGAAAATGACAACTGAATGCACCAATCATCAAATGACTGTCCCAAAATGCTGATCACATGAACAAGAATTATTATAGAATGAAAAGTACAAATGAATATACCAAACAGCATATAACTGTCCCATAATGCCAACCACGAGAACATGAATAATTATAAAATGAAAATGACAAAAGAATACACTTATCAACATATAAGTGTCCCAAAATGCTGATTACAAGAATGTGAATAATTATAGAATGAAAATTGCAGATGAATGCACAAATAAAAAATCACAAAAGATAAGCAAAAGCATATTTAAAGACGAGGTTTCTGTGAGTTTATCAACACTGCGGAGTAGTCTCCATTCTCTGTGCTGATAAAAAACCTTGTTGGCTCGTTGTTATATTTAGTTCGGTTTCTATAGTGACCACATCCCATCGCAAGCAGGTGTTTTAATTTCCATTATAACCTGCCGACATGGTTAACATATCAATGATACTGTCATGCTTTTTTTCCAAATATTGCATGCTTTTCTTTTCTACATATTGTTTTGAGTTTCAATATTTATCAAATATACAAAAATACGATTAATATTGTCCGCAAAAAGGTAAGAGATTTAATGTTCTTATAAATGGAAAGTGGGGTTCTTTTTCCAGAATTTGTTTAAAAGGTAACAAATATTTTTTCATATACGGTACCTGTTACAATGAAACATTAACGAAGGGCATTTTAAAACCTTCGGTTAATTAAGTAACTCCCTCCATTACTAGTTCTAAACAAAAAATTTAAGTGCTGTAAATTCTCTCAAATATTTATGAACTGCAGTCCTTCAGATATAAATAAAATACCAACAAGACCATGATATAATGACCTGAGCCACCGTTTCAGCAACATTGTGGAACCAAGCCATTGATCGCACAAATTAAATAATTAATGCAGGTTTTATGGATTAAGATTGGAAGTTTATTTTTTTTGCGAAATAGGATGCTTAAATGGCATTTTTTTTATTTGTTTCTTCTTTCTAAAGCGAGAATTCTCCCTGTTATGTTTTTACCAAGTAAAGAAAACTCTTTAAGAAAATAAAAATATGCCACCACATGAGGGTTACACCCCCTCCCATCCCCAACCCTAACGATATTATTTGGTTTTTGAAACAGCATTGATAACATTATTTCATTGAGATCAGGGGAGGTCAACTATGGTTAAGCTTAATAGTTGCAAAGCACCACATTTGTGTCGGAGGAGGCGGGGTCAATCAGTCTCTCTTTACAGAGAAACGTTTTTTTTTACAGTTTCGTTTGGAATAAATTATAGATGTAACACAATCTGATATTTTCTTATAAACGGTGATACAGGTGACTGTTTTATTGTGCACAGGAGTGTTACATGTGTTTGTTTACATTCTGATTCGTGTAGCGCAGGCATAGTTCGTTGCTATAGGAACCTCGCTGGTTGGGCGCTGGCTCGCGTGTTGGGTCTAAAGCGTAGAGACATAGCATTCTTTGTTCTAGATGTTTCGGGTCTGTTCATGTGCGTGTGTTTTGTTCTTTGGGAATTTTCCATTTCTAGAATTTTGGGTGAAAAGCTATAATTAGGGGCTGAGTTTAGAGCCGGCAGAAAGGAAAGAAAAAAACAGCGAGCACTAAGAGTGTTACTTTCTCATCAGTTTTGGGACCTTACCGATAATTGCAGTGGTGTCAGCTATTTAACGGGCTTAATACAGATTTGATACGGACTGTCTCCAGTTTGCTTTCGGATTATTACTATTTACGTGGATTAACTTATGTTAAAGGACTTGTTGAACTGTGACAGTGGTGATATCCAGATATCAAAGCCTAGAATCCGGACACTCTGGTATTGTACATTTTTATTGTTAAACTGTGTAACTGTATTGATTTAGTGTATTGTAATGTAAGGATAAACTATAATTATTCGTAAACAAAAAAAAAAAAAAACACTGATTTCTTTATTCATTCCCCTCGAGATTTCTTTATTCATTCCCCTGGACATTTTACGCTGCTTAGTGTTGTGGAATCTGATTTTTGTTATCTCCGTCACAAAATTTGTGCTCGTCACAATCACGATCTGTTGTCATAAGGTTCCGTAACAATGGCGATACTTACGTTTGAGGTTAGACTCTTAAGTTTGGATGTATTTTGAGAAAAAGGTCAGGGTTGGTTCATTATGGTTTACCTATGGTTACGCGTTGGTGTCGGGGGCGGGGGAAAAGGGGTTGGGGACAATCAGTCTTTCTTTATAGAGTTTCGTAAGATATATGGGGACATCATATCTACATGTCCAAATTGTATGAACATTTTAAACCGACTTAATAATGCGTGGTCAAAAATGCGTGTTTTGTCCTTGTTGGTTTTTTTCCCTAAACACATATACCAACCCAGTTTAAAAAATGACGAAATATCCTTGAAAATCGCAAAATTTATTGTAAATGCCGATAATACTGTCTTACACCCGGTTCCGTTTTTAGCATACTAGTAGCAAATTCACGACACAATGTCAGAAACATGGTTTTCTAGAAGAGTTAAAACAAAATAAGACACTTTCGATGGAAATGTTTTATTCTGATTAAAAGTCGAGAATGACCTTTTAAGATTGGATACATTTTGAGCTACAAGAACAAACTGTGTCATAAATAGCCATGTTGTCATCTGAAATAATGTTTGTATCAAGCCAGCCCTATTGGACTGGGTCAAAATATTCCACAAGGACAACGCATTTGTTTTCCTTAACACGGCGGTTAATATGTTGAAACGGTGATGACACGATAAGCCCCGACTGATCCAAACTGTCAAATGCCAAAGTTTCGCTGGTGTATGTATGATATTTTAAAGAGCCGATATATAAAAAATACCGGCGACCATGGAAAAATCCGTAAACGCTATGAATAATATGGCCCATCCAGAATACATTGTCCCATAATATTACGTCATTGCCGTGGCTGTTACAGATAAGTCAAACTGTTATTTCCAGTGAAGAAACTGAAGCTTGAATAAATACATCCTATCCCCTGCCCTGTTGCAGTTGTAAAATATAGAATTAAATTGCTCTTCCTTAGTTTAGATAGCCTTCTTAACAAAGAGCGTTAAATGTGCCTCTTTTTTGTTAATTGCAGGCATGTATATATATATATATATATATATATATATATATTGTTACGAAGACAAATATATGACATCACTATAACAATTTTCCGTAACACATGTGGTTGAATTGGTTTCTCTGAAATAATTTAAATTTCATGCTGCAACGAGGTAGAGTTATTGAAATCTCATGCTTTCCCAACAATCACTAAAGACTAAACAAATTATCAGTAGTATATTATTATTATTATTCATATTTGCAATGGGTAATCATTCTCCCAGCATTTGAGTAGCTCTTTTTTATATTTTTGTAGTTACTGATGACCCCTTCCATTTTCTAATGCTTGCTAATATAAGTCTGTGAATCTACAGAAACCAGTTCTTAATTTTAACTAGGAACGGTTGCAACGTCATCTGCTTGCCCTGGGTGAGAAACGGCCCCATTACTTGGTCCACCGGGGAACTCCGAACGGTGCACTTGTTTGTGTGTCGCACGACCTTTCCATTAAGCCTGCTGAACGCTCACCCTGGATGGAGCCGATCGTGAAAAATTTCGTGGCCTCGACTGAGATAAGAACTCACGATCTCCCGGCTTCGAGTCCTGTGCTCTACCCCTCGACCACATAAACTCGATTATCTCTTTGTATTTCTCGACTTAAGCTGTGATTATGCTAAATTTCTGAACCAATGCCTATTATTAAGTACCAGAGAAAATAAAAATATCACTTTTTATTGCAAAGTGTCAGTTGTTCCGCTTAACCAATACATTAAATTCAAGAAGACTTGAAATTTCCCAATACAACCGCGAAGTAACCAGCTTAATTGCAACCGTAGTTAGAAGCAATTTACAATCTTTTCCTGAAGACAAGCCTAGTCATGAATTGCACCCACCCAAGTGGTCTTTGAAATTATTTCATACCCGATGCAGGGATTACTTAAGGGCGCCCTCTTCTTTTGACCGCCGTGTGTAATAATAAATGAAACGTAGACTGAACGAGACACACTAATTGAAACTTGAAAGGGGATCAAATCTGGCTCTTAATCCTGACTGACCTAGTTTTTCGTGTGTAAAATGAGAACTATTGACTCATGATCATCCCCGGAGTCTCTAGGGGAACCACGATGAATCCACATGGATAACGGTCTGAGTAACATCTCTAATAACAGTGCATGACAGAAAGTCCTCGAAGATCCTTGAAATCACTTATTCTTGCTTATGCATTACCGATGACTTTAAAGCACGCTTAACATATTTGTTCAACTATATTTGTTAGGATTTATCTGAAGTGTGATTGTCTGGTATATGACTTTGATTCCTACCATTTTTGTTCAATCCCTGTATAAACCTGATGACGCACTTTATCCCCCTCTGGTGTACAATTTGTCTTTTTTCTGTAGGGTTTTCTAATTAACTCCTGACCTGGAAACGTTCGTGAATGGAAAGCATATAGGAGAACACACAACAAAAATATGAAATGCGTAACACGTGAGGTAAGTCTAATATCCTATTCAACAAATCTTAACAGTAAGAATATCTTACACCTTTTTCTTTGAGGTACCATCTCTTTCTAATATGTTTGCTTACACGCATGTTACTTTCAACCCATAATTTTGATTAATCCAAGGCCCACATGGTCGAACTATTTGTATGCTATACTATTTTTTTTTAGGTCCTATATAGTTTTAGAGTTGCAGCTTGATGCATGCACCTTTGGGAAAAAGCAGCAGTTTTTTTTACCCCTGTAAACATCTGAATGATAATTGTCCTATTGTCCTTTAAGGTGCCTATTCTCCTACATTTTTAAAAAGTATTTATATTTAATTTCTGGCTTCCTCTGTGTATATATTAATGATCTAAGGATAATTCTGGTTATGAAAAGTTAACAAAGCCTCCGTGAAGGATGTATGAACTTGTTTATCAACAACGTTTGTAAACACAGCAATGTTGACATACAGGAAAAACATGTAACCTAAGGTGGTAGGTTACATATATGCGGAGGTAGGAAGGTCACTTCTTGCAAAACGCCATTTGCAAAGCTCTGGCTCATCTGACTTGCCACCAGATGCCCTTGTTGAATTTGTTTTGATTGTTTTTGCGAGGTCCAACATATTATCAACACGTTGATATAAACAAAACATGAATCCTGTGTGGTGTGATATCCAAGTTTCCTTGCCTATTTTTTTAAAAGAGTTCTCGCATCAAGTTTTATCAAACCCGGCCACATCTGCTTGACATCGACCAGTTGCTGCAATTTTGTTGTTGTGCTGAAAGCGGCCGATGTCATCCAAAATAAATGATTACCGTGAGACGGTTCACGAATACGGCTGAAAATGCATAACATCAGGGACTATATGTCCATAATCCCTTTTAAAAGAAGCGTCCAGTATGAATGCTCCAACATTGATGGCTTCATAACGGCTGTCTGTCATGAGTGATTAATGCGGTTTCTTCTCATCAGATCCGTTCAGCCTTGTAGGTAAGCTCACTCCCTCATCATTATGTCCATCAAAGAAAGCTTCCATGCTACCGCGCTTTTGAAGATTAAAAACTTTTGCTAAAAGTTCACCAGTTCTGACGATAGATGGCGATGTCTAGCCTTAAGTACATGACCGTATAAGGGTTGATGCCTGTGTACATCCTATCATACTCGCCACCAGGTTCTTGATAGTAAAGAGTGACATGGATTTATTTGACTAAAAACAATGAAAATAATCATGAATTATGAAATCTCTTTGGAGAGTACTATCCTCATGGGAATCCGTTCCCTTGATGGTTTCATAAAGACTGTTAGTGTTCAACGCTTGGCAGTGGTTTTTAGGTCCTGTATAGTTTTAGAGTTGCAGCTTGATGCATGCACCTTTGGGAAAAAAGCAGCAGTTTTTTACCCCCGTAAACATCTGAATGATAATTCTAATTATATTGAACAACTTTTATTTCAGATCAATGTAAACGGGTCTGAAACAGGAAAATATTATCTTGCACTGTCTACTACCGTAAGGATCGATGTGCAAGCCAGTTCGTTGTTGCATTACCTAATTGACAGACTAGCCAATTGTCACAATTAACATTGCTTTTATTATCCTTTAACTCTGTTGAGTGCATGTTGTGATAAAGAATTCTTATTCAGTGGAGTCTTATGGGTTCATAACTGAAAGATATTGGTATCCTCTTATGTAAAAGCGTAGCAAGGATAAAATAGGATATTTGCAAAATAAAGGGAGGAATTGGAACCAGTTAGGCAAATTTCTTACGAAAAATGATTTATAAACTGCTTTGGAGCAAAAATAAATGTTGTACGAGTACTTTAATAAAGAAATTTGTACAACTTCAACTCCTGTTGATAATTTGTGGCCTTGCCATGTTCTCATGTTTATCTTGTATCACATGACCCTGTCCTTAACCTTATTGGTATGTATAAACTTGTCCCATGATTATTATACCAAATAAATTATAGTGAATATTGGTCCCATAAGCAAATTAATTAAATCTTAAAAGATATAGCCATATAATTATAGGGGACATATTGTGACCACATATTTTCATCAGGTCTTGAGTAAAATCCATGAACTAAGATTTGTTAAATTAATTGATTTAAAAAAATTGGGGGGGGGGGCTATTCTGATACATTAAAGTACTGAAATAGGTTAGGTCACAGGTCAGGTTATGGGTGACCAGAGTTCATGCCTAGGCAATATGCCAGTGAAGGTGACGGTCTTCTGCTCATGATAAAATGCTGCTTTATCATATGTTACATAACCAGGACGCTCCACATGTATGGACACTGAGAAAGGATAGATCGGTAGAGTGAACATATTAAAAGCGGCATGTTATTCTTAAAGACTCTTTTTTTTTCTTTCTTTCTTTTGATACTCCAGAAAAAACGCTACGAGATTTCGTATGACAATATTAAAGGCTGAGTATGGAGCCCGGCTACCCCGGTGTGTAATTATCACACTTGTACAAAGATAATTCAGGAGATGCTGTCACATTTTATGCAAGTCCCCTGCTTTCGCTTTTTTTCAACTAAGCGTTAGTGTAGCAGTAATCGATTTTCTCTAAGAAAATGATGTTTATTCTTCGACTGGTTTTTGTGACTTCTTTCAGTCCTTGAAATGTATTTTTGAAGGGGGTTAATGAAGCGGGAATTGTCACTAATCCATAGTCTTTGTTTTATTTAATGATTAATCGGATGATGGAAATCTGCATTCTACCTAGTCCAAGCCTCCGCCATTCACTTATTCGGTCCGTATTTTCAGGTTCATTCGTTCGTACCTGAATGGACGTATATTTGTGAATACTGAGGAAGTGGTTAATTTGGCGCGTTTGAATTTTCGCGCTTTTTCCATTTTACAGCATTAGCGCAGTTAGAATCTTCGCGCAGATCAGTATGTGTGTGATTTTCAATTTGTGTCAAATTATCAAAATATTTAAACGATTACATAAAATAAAGGTTTGTGACGCAACCTACCTTCCACCTAACAAGCTTCGGGTAACTGCGTATATGCCTCCTGGCTACGGGCTAGTGAGTACTGGGATTGCACGGGATAAACAAAACGTAATTACCAGGACTAATTAAGTTTAATGATGCTATGATACTGCACCTAGACACGCTGTTTGACATATGAGTAAATTGACCACAATCGCGGGTGGCTCTCAGTCGTACTTTAAAGACATTGGGGAGGGGTGGGGGGGGGGGGGGGGTTCTAAAGGTCTTCAAAGGCTATTTGTTTGACAGTAGTTTTCGGCTGAGATATGAAATCTTATTACAAGCAACATGACTAATCTAACATCCTTGCTCAAGAAAGCTTCACCTCAAGCGATAACGCAAGGAGGGATTCCCAGACTAACGTGACTATATGTCAGGCGAGAATTCTGCACTTTTACAAGTGGCGAAGGATTGCATCGATCAGCTAGTGACATCACCTGCCAAGCACCGCCGGAGTGAATACCAAAATTACGTTGAAAACACTAGACTTTTGTGTATACAAAATAAATTTTGTATATAAAAAGTCTTGTTCAATTTCTCAATGCCCCATTAAACATTAAGGGCCTTTGTGCCTCCCGTATGCGACCATAAAATATACTAGGTCGTCGTAGGGGGCTCAAAGAAGGCAGAAAGTTTGCCTAGGTCGTTCAAAGGTGATACACAGGAGTTTCAGACGTGGCCATGGACGCCATGGTCGCCGTGAGTTTTTTAAACATGTTCAAAACAATCGCACAAAGGTCGCCGAGGATGTGGGTTGCTCAAAGGTGACTCAAAGAAGCAAGAGGGGAGGCACAAGCATTGTTGTGGTTAGAATGAAGGCAGAGTGGTCGCATTGGTTGCACTGGGGAAGGAGAAGGAAAGCCAGGCATAAAAATGCCCTAATGCTGCATTTTGGGAGGTTCAAGGGAGGCACAAGTATCGTTGAAACAGTTATGGAGCAGTTACACAGAAACAGGATTTTCTGGGGTTAGGCGACCATTGAGCGTCCTGGTCATTTTTTGGTCGCTCATAGGTGGCAGCCCTGTGTAAAGGGGCCTATATGACACATCATTGTCTATTCAATTCGCCATTACTCTTTACTTGTATCTATAACAATAGTGTCGGCACCTGACAGTAAAAAAAGGAAACTTTACGGACATGTTTAAGGCGTTTGAAATAACGCGGGCTCTTAATTTAGCGCAAATCACTCTCCCGCGAAAAGCGCGAAAATAAAAACCCCACCAACAAAACCACTTCGACAGTATATGAACGACGCTTTTAGATTTGGATCATGTGAAATGCCCAGAAAAAGATCAATTTCAGGATTGTGTGAGTTATGTAGTAATGTACTGTAGTTTGAGCATAACGAGCCGACTCACTAATAACACTGAGCAGTGGTTGGTCATTGCGTGGCACTCCTTGTCTACAATCATGTACCTTATGGTCAGCAGGGAGCAAAACATGAGCTAGAGAGTCACGTATTGATTTGACCTGTCCTTGCAAATCTTCCTCAGGGTGATATAGTGTACCGTGACCAGGACTGAGGGCCCCCCCAGGCAGTGACAGGGGCAAGAATTATCAGATGCGGCCTGGTGTGGCAAAGCATGTGCTACAAAACTCTCACTGTTTATCTGAGACGAATCAGTTGTACTCACGAGCTCGTTTGGCGCCGGCGCAGTCTCGCCTTCATTTTTATGAACTGCGGTATGCCCCTCTAGACTTTCAATCCTGGCATTTAGTTTCGACTGTTCGACTTTAAAACACTGGAAGTCACTGCATAATTGACTTACTAACACTTCAATATTAAAAAGTTTTTCATTATCGCCCATCGCGGCTGACCCAAGCGGTGAGGTAGCACCTAGCAAAAATAAATTACCGTAAGCGACCTGGCGCTTACGAAGTGCAGCTAACCGCCGCAGCACATGCAGTTTAATTGTTTGTGTGACTACTAACAATAACAGAGACACACACATGGGAATGAGCGCCTCCTGGGGTACGCAATATATACAGCTTTCTCCTTGGCATCGGAACTGATAATGTTACATTGAACGCTATCAAAGGTTCTAACCGCACTCGGAGGAGCCTGTTAATATGAAGAACTCTTGCAAAATTTGGCCTGACGGTAAAATGATCAATACTAAATGCATTTTAAGTTTTGGAAGATAAGGAGGGTATTTATATTACATAATGATAAAATTATGTTGTATGCTCTGAATGGAATTTAATTTAAGTTAAAGTACATGCGGATATTATTGAACAAATATTTAGATATATCTTGCATGCTTGTTTCTCATCGATATCGCTCATCGATACCGTAGTTATTTTTGTCGTATATGTATCAGGACTGTGTAACATTTTCACTTTGCTAAAATTAGATACATTAGGAAATTTAGATGTGATTTTCAGACCACAAAGAAAGCTGGTGTCGGTTATTATACCTTTGGTCATATATATAAGAAAAAGATATGGGAGTATGTTAAGTATAAGCTCAGAGATTTATATGTCAAAAAGGATAAAGAAGCAAAGAAATTTACAAAAGCACGAGAAGATGATTTACTTGATGAATTGAAAATTCTCCAAACTAAATTGGTAAATTCAGATGCAGAGACAGAAATAAGTATTATTGAAAAAATACAAAAAATAAAAGAAGAACAGGAAGAGATAGATAATTATAAAACAGAAGGACTTATTTTGAGATCAAAAGTCACTTGGTTTGAAAAAGGAGAAAAAAGTAGTAAATATTTTTATAATTTAGAAAAATATAATGCAGTCAGAAAATGGGTGAGAAAACTAAGAAAGGATAATGGAGAATATACTATAATTCCAAATGAAATACTTTGTTTGGAAAAAGATTTTTATTGCAAATTGTATTCATCAAATCACAGTAAGTCACTTGAACAGATCGAAAAATATTTATCAGATATAAATACCCCATTTCTATCACAAGAAGATAATAACTTTTTGTGTGAACCATTAACAACAGAGGAATTGTATAATACAGTAAAATCATTTAAAAATAATAAGAGCCCAGGGAATGATGGTCTGCCTATCGAATTCTATTTGAAATTTTGGCCACAAGTTGGTCCCTTATTAGTCAGATCTTTTAATAAATCGTTTAAGGAGGGTAAACTCTCCACATCCCAGAGGCAAGCAGTAATCACTCTATTAGATAAAAATAAAGACCGTACTTTATTAAAAAACTGGCGACCTATATCACTTTTAAATACAGACTATAAAATTTTGGCTAAAACACTTTCTATTAGACTTTCAAAGCTCCTACCTAAAATAATACACTCTAATCAGACTGGTTATGTGAAAAATCGATTTATCGGTGAAAATATTAGGTTTGTTCAAGATTTGCTTGAATATACGAAAGATAAAAGAATACCCGGTATGATTATTGCATTAGACATGGAAAAAGCTTTTGATTCTTTAGAATGGACTTTCATGTTAGCCACACTAAAAAAATTTAAAATTTCAGAGACCTTTATACGTTGGATAAAGCTTTTATATAATGATATAAGCAGCTGCATAATTAATTATGGCACAACCTCTGGTTATTTTAAAGTGGAAAGAGGAGTCCGACAAGGGGACCCTATGTCCCCCTATCTTTTTATATTAGCCATCGAAATTTTAGCTATCAGAATAAGGAATGATCCAGCCATTAAAGGAATTAGAATAGGGCAGGAACAAGTTAAACTTTTACAATATGCTGATGATACAATTGCAATTCTTTCAGATAAGACATCAGGCAGCAATTTTTTAAAACAGGTTAACTCATTTGGAGAATTCAGTGGGCTTAAATTAAACCTAGAAAAATCAGAAGGTTTATGGATAGGTAAATCTAAAAATAGTAAATTAAAACCATTTGGAATTCACTGGCCTGATAAACCAATCAAACTTCTTGGAGTGTATATATCATATGATAAACAACAGTGTGAAGATCTGAATTTGGAAGATAAATTAAAACAAACAAAAAATACTCTACAGCTTTGGAAACAAAGAAATCTGACATTGCAAGGGAAAATTCAAATTATAAAAACATATATAATATCTAAATTTAATTATTATTTCAGTAATAATAATATATCAGAGAAATATGTAAATAGACTAAATAAGATTATATTTTCTTTTCTGTGGAATGGTGGAAAAGAGAAAATAAAAAGGTCTGTTCTAGTGCAAGAAATAGAAAATGGTGGTCTGAATGTTCCACATTTGCAGTCACTTTTTTTGGCTTCCAGAATAGGTTGGATCAAAAGATTTTTTCAGAGTGAATATGGCCCCTGGAAAGCATTATGGATTTACAACTTAAAGAAAATATGTAGTGATATTCACTTACTATTTAACTGCAACTACAAACCCAAGTTATTAGCCTTAGAAAAATTAAATGAATTTTACAGAGAGGTGATGCAGAGCTGGTACTTTTTAAAGCTAGACTATTATGCAGAGGTAAATTTAAAAGAACAATATCTATGGCATAATAAGCACCTTGTATTTAATAAGAAAACATTCTATTGGGAACATTTCTATAAAGTGGGAATGCAAAAGGTTCAAGATTTATTTGATGTACAGAACCATGTTCTGTCTTTTGAATACTCTAAATCCAAAGGGTTGAGTAGCATTTATTTTATTGACTGGTATGTTTTAATAACATTAGTAATGAAACAATGCAAGGCAGTTACAGATCAAATTAATATGATTGAGTTTGAAGAAGATAAGGAATCTGAAGATTATATAGCACATAATTTACATGTTAAAATTCAAGAAACTGTTGTACCATTGAATAAATTGAAATCACATAAAATTTACCAGGTATTAAGAAATAAGATATGTTCTGTACAACCCACCAAGCCAAAGATATCAAAATATATAATAAACACACCAGATGATTACACTAGTATCTATACACTTCCTCACAGAGTACTGTATGATACAAGATCGAAGATATTTCAATATAAATTTCTCAATAATATATTAGTGAACAATTATTGGCTTATGAAATGGAAAATTCAGGATTTTGATTATTGTACGTTTTGTAAGGGTGAGGTAGAAACAATTAACCATTTATTTTGGGAATGTAGACTAACTAAAAAATTTTGGATGGATTTGAAGACTTGGTGTACTGACCAGCTAATAGAATTAAGATTAGAGAAGTTAGTTGTTTTTTATGGCTCTATTGATGAAAGTGATATGTATAATGTAATTATAATCCAGGCTAAAAGATATATTGACCAGTGTAGAATTAATAATCAGAAGCCTAACATACAAGGATTTAGAAATTTTTTATATGAATATGTAAGAATTGAATACAAAGTAGCGGAAAAGAATAAGAAATTAGAAACTTTTAGAAAACGATGGTCAATGTATTTAAAAAATCATGAAATGATAAGCTAGGGGTGGTTTAGTGTTTTACATGTTTTAGTATCCCAGTCATTTGATGAACTTAGAATCGTCCATAAAGCAGTTGTGTCTAAAATACTCTTATAATGTATTGTTTCTGTTTTGGTATAATGTGTTATATGTACATTTGATGTATATTTTGTGGAGTGCAATAAAAAAAAAAAAAAAAAAAAAAGAAAAAGTGTCAGAAAGGCTGAAATAATTCAAACATACTTTTCCAGCACCGAATAATTCAAACTTTATATCAGTGCACTATGATTGGAACAGAACAGAACAGAACTTTATTCAGAAAAAAGGCCTCAGGCCCAAAGTTCCAAACATTTCAATGAATATTCAATTTAAACAAGTACATCAATCCAATGGAAGGTAGCAGTCATATATTTTCTAGTAAACACTGCCATTAACACAAGTAACAGAACTGCATACCTTCATACATATAAATCTGTTTTGCCATCATCTGTGAGGATAAACATAATTACACTTCAATAAACAGTCAGTTCAAAAATTACAACAATATAATGTTAAGTAACAGTCTTAAAATGACTAATCAATCGTGCCATTAACACATGTAACATTATTGCACACTTAAGTACATAATGAATCTATTGTGTTGTCAACAGTGAGTACTGTTTAAAATACATATTTCAACCATCTATCATTTTCCTACTCCTCAAAAACGAATTAAACACATGCAGCAACTTTTGATATTTCAAATGGATTATCTAAATTAAATAATTTTATAAAATTTTGTTCGCTTGGATAATGCAAGTCTTGTCTAATATATTTTAACCTCAAATCGTGATATAATTTACACTCTTGCATAAAGTGAGCTTCATTCTCAACAATATTGAATCCATAGCATAAACAAGATTTACAGATCCTTTCTTCACGAGAAATGTTTTTATGGCGGCCCATTTCTATAGCTAATTCATGATTTGATCATCGAAGTTTAGCAAGTGCTGTACGGTGTTGTTTATTATGAAGTTTTAACATAATCAAAAGTTTAAACATACAATCTTTTTACACCAATATATGAGAGTTATTTTTTTTAAACTGCCAAAATTACGGATTAAAGAATATTCGTAAATATATTTCGCTCTGGGTTAATTAATATCAAGCAGGTACACCTCTTTACTGATATACAAGTATATTATTTGTTTGTGATATTTGTCATTTAAACATCCCAAACGGGAAGATCATTTAATATTATACACAGCATGTGGGTTATTAAAATTAATTTTGGGCATATTGTTCCAACTTCATACACACTGCAGACACGATGGAAATCAGAGAATTATTGTCAGTTCTTGTCGTCTATCACAGCTGGGGGACTATTTTCTCACACTTCTTTGTACTAGAAAAAAACCCTATCACCTAATTAAAAAAAGCGGATCTTGATCGTAATCGAATAATATATATTTGTTGACTCAATTTCAATATGAAACAAATAAATGTATCGCCATTTGTCCTATATGTACAGATGTGGCACAATCAACGTTTGTGTGCGCTCACACAAATTCCATCAAGACGTCTTCTCATTGGGAGAAAGGTGCTTTTTCCCTAAGGGTAAAAGCTATCCTTTTAAATATTATTTTTAAAAAGTAAATAGTCATATATTTTTATATGAACGGGTTGGAATATCACATATGCCTGTCAAAGCATCAACATATCTTTAACAGGCAGGGGTGCTACCATCAATCGAAAAAGGGACAGCTCTATGCATTTATATTAACAAGAAAAACAAACCTTTAATCTATTTATTCAAATATTTCATAAAGAAATGCATTATCGAAGCAAGTCCTTGCTCCAGGAAATTACTTTTCTTATGCTGGTCTGTCACGTGGGTCACATTTATGTTTTTGGAAGGTTATAGTTTTCTTAATTTGTTATTCAAATTCTCCCTAAACAGGAATCAGTCTCACTCTTTCAGCATAACATAAATATAAAAGTTTAATAGAAGGACTTGTACCATGGCTTGAATACTTTCAGTATATCCATAACTCCATGATATAGCTTGATGTTTCCGGGGTACCGTTTACTTTAATGAGATTCGCAACCAGTTTAATTATATTACACAAAAGAAGAGCATACATATTTCATTATAATTAATCTCTTTTGACAATGCAAATGCTGCAGGATAATGCCCCCTCATACCGCTGTGCATTAGCCGCAAAATTTCAATATGTGAACGGACATTCCCAATTTATTTAATAAATGCCGGGAATCTGAAAGTAATTGGAAAGCTAGCGGCTAGCTTCTAATGACGCTCCGATTTGTTAATCGTAATCGCAAATGGAAAGATCATTAATTTAAAAAAAATATATAAATGTTATTAGATTTAAGTGTGTTCCTTTTTCTGTCATTCCTCCCCAGATTACATGTTTGTCCCTAAGGTAGTTGTCGATTCCTATGCTAATTAACGACTGATGTGAAGACGTTTGTCAGACGTCCATATAACGATCAGCTCTTGACTGTTATAATTTCATCATAGCTATTTTCAACAAGCTGTTACAGGAACACTCCTACGAAACAATCCTGGCGCCTGAGATGACCGTGCCATTTTTGCCGTGGAACTGGCATTTTAAATAATTTCACTTGCAAAAGAGATAAGGACAGATACGCTGAAAAAAATCTTTTCATGTTAATTTTGTTACATGTATCTGTTTTATTGTGCGCAGGAGTGTTACATATGTCTGTTGACATTCTGTTCGTGTAGTGCAGGCATTGTTCGTTGTTATAAGAACCTCGCTCCTTGGGCGCTGGCTCGCGTGTGGGGTCTGAAGCGTAGAGACACAGCGTTCTTTGTTCTAGATGTTTCGGGTCTGTTCATGTGCGTGGGTATTGTTCTTTGGGAATTTTCCATTTCTAGAATTAACGTGCGAGAAGTTACAATTAGGGAATGGTTTTAGAGTCGGCAGGAAGGAAAATACCGGCGAGCATTAAGAGTGTTACTTTCTCTTGAGTTTTGGGATCTCTTCCGATAATTGCAGTGGGTCAGATATTCAACGAATTTTTTAAGATTTAATACGGACTGTCTCCAGTTTGTCTTTGGATTTTTACTATTTACCTGAATTATTGGTGTTAAAGGACTCTTGTTGAGCTGTGACAGTGGTGGTATCCAGAAATCAAAGCCTAGTATCCGGACACTCTGGTATTGTACATTTTTATTTACTGTGTAATTGTATTGATTTAGTGTATTGTAATGTTAGGATTGTTCTACGAATAATTTATAATTAATTGTTAACTAAAAAACCACTAACTTCTTTATTCCTTACCCTAGACATTTCACTTTGCCTAGTGTGACAGAATCTGATTTATTTATCTTCGTAGCAAAATTTGTGCTGATCATGATTACGTGATCTGTTGTTATTAGGTTTCGTAACAATTTACTTAATTAGGTGTGAATATAAACAATTATCGAATCAAGGCTAAGATGCATCATGTAATTAGCACAGTATTGCACATTTTAATAAAATAAATTACCGAAAAGAATATCCGTTTTAATAATAACAATAAAATCATAGTCCTAGGCAAAAGGAAGGACCGTCAGGCATGTATACAGCCAGTGTATATAGACATATGGGATTCACAGCCTGATACATATTACGTGATAAAGTACACGTTTTTTCAAGTGAAAGTGCATGTGGTAAGTTCACATATTATTAATAACCTATAAATATTCAGATCATTTACCCAGTTAATTTTTATTCAGGTCCAAATAATGCAGAGAGAGAGAGAGAGAGAGAGAGAGAGAGAGAGAGGGAGGGAGATAAAGAGCAACCTTGATGAGACCCTCAAAATTATGCTTAAGGCCAGGCAATGATTGTCTGAGGGAGCGGGGGGTCAGCCTGACAAGTGGCGGTATGTATAGACGTGAGGTGCACAGGTTTCCTGACCGGTAGAAAAACTACTGACGTTTGTCAGGTCTCATCATGATGAGCCAGCTGCTGACCAAAACATCACTATGTCCAGTGCCCCGAGAAATGAACGTCTTAATTGGTCAGATTTCGAGCGTCGGGCGAACTTTAGTTTCCTCGCATTCGTGGGAATTATAAATATCGCTTTGTCATCACGCAAAGTGAAGACCAATTCCTGAATAGGAAATGATTTCTTGTTGTCAAATGGCAATATCCATTTATCAATAAACTGACCGTAATGAAAGAGAATATAGTGACCATGGACAGGATGCCCAGTACACGTACTGACTGACAGACACTCGCACTGCTTTGCCAGCGTCTTAAACCTTATTCTCAAGCATTACAGAAATTGACTCCAGATAGTTAGAAGATGTCTGGCGAAATTCGCTTAAGTTTCTATATCCGGATGACTTGTTTCTTTCGAAAATTTGGCCTATTTTATCAAACGGAATTAACCCGGAAAAGAAGAGCTCGTTTTTTATTTTCCTATTACTTATCACGTCGCTTGGTTGCTCTTTCTTATTATTCAGTATTTTTATTAATATATTCCTGATGCATTTATCTTTTCTTTTATATGTCAGAAATTTGAATTCCTATAACAAGATTATTAGCCTTTTTAATACAGAACGGGAACTTCCTCCATCTACAAATGTTCCGGTTTACGTGGTTCTCAACTTAAATTATGTTCGTCAGCTTGAATCATATCAGAAAAGCCGTTGCCTACGATAACAGATGATAAAAACCACCAATGATAAACGAGCAGCCTTTGAAAAACGCCATCTTGTTATCTAATAGTTGGCATGTCAATACGCCTTTGTAAAATTACAATAATAGGGGATTTAATTTTTGTGGTTAAAAAATAAATTGAATATAAGAGGTATGGTCCCTCAAGAGGGAAGAAATGAAACAGTCGTTATTCAAACAAAATTGTTAAACTGAGGGTGATTTGTATTACATGTTAAACCTAAAATATATTTTCATTTGAACCATGTTGCCTCACGCACGCGACAAGGCATTTCACAATTTCCGTCCAGCACAACAAACAAGACGTTTACCTAAAAATATACCTGTGTTTGTGAATCCCTCGCATTTAAACATGTGGTATATGTAAATAAAATCTAATATCTGAACACATAACATTACCTAGTCCATGTATGATAATCACTTAGATGGGTAAATATGTCATTAAAAACTGGGGCCTTTATTCTTAAAAGGCTTCTCCGCGCAAAACACAGTGATAAAGTAACACAGAGCATTTATGAAAATTTCTTTTAAACCATATGGTGTTATCGATTTATTTCAGGTCTGAGCAGTCGAGTGGTAAAACGCTTGGCTCTCTCCGCTTGCGACCCGGGTTCCATCCCTATTCTTGCTAAGAGAGTGAGTTATAGTGACCCATCCAAATCATGTGTTTTTCCCTGGGTCCTCCGCTTTCCACTCATTTACAGAAAACCGAACGCCGACATTTGGGCAGTAGAGAGTGCCTTGTATTAATTATCAAAACTAAATACTTAATAAATAAATAAGCTGAATTTCCCTACTTTTTTAACCCTTGCCCTTGTGGAAGTCGGCTAAACTCAGGGTGATTAAGAATTAGCTGTGTAAATGTATACATGCATTCAGGGGGGAGGGGATACAGGGGCAATATGGGCGCTTGAGATGCGCTCTCTCCCTTTTTTACTTAAAAATCGGAGACAGAGCAAAATGCATGCTGAAAACCTTACATCACTACCCTCTAATGTACCATTAACAATCTACACCACCCTTGAATGTGCCGCTTTACGGTCTCGCTCAACGAGCCCTCTTTTCTAAAATTCACTATCGTCCCCTGCCGATCAAAGTAAAAGTGTCAAGAATATTGACTGATGATGTGGACATTGGAGTTGTTAATCAAGCATCGAGCGTCTTAATCAAATTGACAGATAATGGAGTTCTTTCAAGTTTTGTTTGATTATGATTTAATTTCGTTTGGAAAAAAGTGTTTGATCTGTGATGTATCCATTCATCCGATTAATTATCAGGACAAAGAGTATGGATAAATGAAATTTGGACAATTCCTGCCATAGGAACCCCTACAAATATGGCTTCAAGGCCTGAAGTAAATCACTAGAACGTCGTACTATAAAGGACAGCCTTTCCTTGAAGAATACCGATGAGCGCAAAAAAAAAAAAAAAACAAACACAAAAACATGACTTGCTATAATTCTAATAGAATTTGACTGAAAAATGATTTATCATGAAGAGCAAGCATATGCAAAGTGAATGTAAACACGGCAAAGTAGATTAAGCAGACTGTGACAAATGCCCATGCTGGTCAGAACAGAATTCTACAAACTTGCTTCCACAGCCATTGTCGCTATAGAAGACGATGCAATATATATATATATATATATATATATATATATATATATATATATATATATATATATATTTATATACCATGGGATTGAACCAGATCCTCAATTTAAATGTAATGGACTAAAGGGCCGGAATTAAATGCCAATTAATAACCGAAACTGTTTTAAGATTACGGTCCCTTCGTATCTAATCAAGAAAAGAATTAGTATTTCATCATTTCGTGCCTATTGCCTAGTGGAGAACATGAACATCTGTCAAGTCACATGAATAAGTGAGCAACATTTCTGTTCTCGGCTGAAGCTGTACAATTGGTTGGACTACAGACCATTTCCAGTGACGGAGTATACAGACTTATACGAAGCGGAAATTTAGATGATCGGTGCACCTGTACTGCGTCCTTCCGTCTGTCGGGCCGTCCGCCACGCATTTGTTAAGGCGATAACTCGAAATAAATTTCAAACATAGTCGCCAAACTTGCAGCATTGATGCACCTTTTCAAGGGCTAAATAAAAATCGAATATGGATGACCAAGACGCATTTTTCAAGGTCACAGAGGCGATAATCTAAAATGATGATCACGCAGTAACTCAAAAAGTATCGCACATACAGTCAACAAACTTGCAGCATTGATGCATCTTATCAAGGGTTAGGCCAAATCAGACCATGGATGACCTTGACCCATTTTTCAAGGTCACAGCTGCGATAATGCTAAAATTACGTTAACGCAATTACTCGAAAGAATATAAGTCACTCCCTAAACTTGCAGCATTGACGTACCTCATGAAGGGCCAGATCAGGTTGGAAATTGGATGACCTTCATGCAGTTTTCAAGGTGGCAGAGGTAATCTAGCTGTATGATTTTGACCCATCTAAAATATCATACATGTATACACAACTGTTTTTTTTTTCTAAATATTCTCGTATCAGGCGGGCGACATACTAGATCTGTTCAAAAGATCAACGTTTCCCTTGTTAAAATAAAAATACACTGGTGATCTCTTAAAATATACCCCCCCCCCACACACACACACATACACGACTCCCAGTCACAGATCTAAGGATCATCTGATATGAGTATTTTCCACATATCAAATGAGTAATTTCTACCTTTTAACTGTAGTTTTTGGACATGGTAAAGACAGCCTCAATGCAAAGTTTTTTTGGGTAAACTCTCCCCCTCCCCCCCCCCACCTCTTTCCCCAAGGGGTAAGATCTCGAAATTGTTTTGAATCATCGGTCATCTCTAATTATAAAAGAACGGAAAGCCACAGAGCTGACTAAAATGAGCGAGTGATTAATCTCATGTTTATATTTATTCATTTCCACGTTATACAATCCAAGTTTAGGGGTTAAACCCTCCCATTAGTAATATCTACTGTTGATTAAAGTTAATTTCATTTTGATATTTTGAAAAAGAAAACAGTTTTTTATGATCTGTTTGCGATGATCTGTTAAAAAAACATATGCGTTCTCTTGAATCATGTATTTGACTCATAAATATGAAAAAAAAAAAATCAATTTAGTACGTAACTGACCGTTGATATGAAATATTTGGGAAGTGCAGCAGTACCGAATTGTAAAATAGTAGTATATAAACTACATTATGATACGGCCAACTTTATTTTAGAAATAACAAAAGCCTAATTATATCTTAAATACTTATCGTAGATCTCCAATTTTAGTTTATGGTTTAGATTTGGCAGCCCTACGGTAACACTGTTTTATATGTTTTATGGAAAGCATGGGCATGAAATTTTCTTTTTGTGCACCCTCATATATATAATCCTTTTTTCGGAGGGTTTCAGGCCAATTTTTTGCGGCCTGGACCACCCTTTTCCCAACCAGATGACCTTTTTTAGGCGTTGTCATTAGTCCCCCTGGTTTTACCCCCTCCCCCCCTTTTACTAAATCCTGGATCCGCTGCTGCAGTAATTAGTAATAATTAGACGTTTAAGTAATTAAAACCTGTGAAGCTCACTACCAGATTTTACCAGGCAATTTTTTGCGGACGACATTGTCCGGTATAGATTTTCTCAAAAATGGTGCGATTTTGTCTGCCGATTTGTCGGCCTACCCAAAATGTTGGCATAGAGAATCGGCTTTCAATACTGCGTTAAAATTATCAAAGCGTTGGATATAAACAAAATAGTAATCCTTTTTTTCGGCTGTAGCCGCTTAATTTTTATGCCTTATTCTTTGAATATACGAGACTGGTGGCGACGCCGATTTTGTAACCCGACGCCGACATATCCCACTATACTTCTAACTATACTGTTCTGTTCTTATCCTCACCCGATTCTGGGCAATTCTTGTCGTAAGCGACTGGCTTTACTGCATTACTACACAATAAGACAATACGGGTTAGACTGGAACCTTCTCAGCAATATTCTGGATTCAAACAAATGTCTTGTAGATGAGCAGAAATATATACACGCGTGTTGCTGCCTGCTGTATAATGCTGTCAATGTCAATCTGATCAAACAACCGTTCCCCATTAGGCAACTCGCCACATAAAGTTGCAATTTGTGCTTCGGCTTCTCTGTTATAATCTTTCTGATAAAAGCTTATTATTTAACCTGTAGGCACAATAAAACACTGGATTTTAGCCTTTAAATCAAGATCCAACTAGTCTTTCCATGTTAACGACTGGAATCCTGTTAGCTAATGGGTAACGCAAAGAAGACTGGCAGAGCATACGGGCGTGTGTTTAATAACCATTTGACATTTTTTAGTATCCTACCTTATCAATTAAATCGTTTCTCTTACTTGAGTACAGTGGTTTGAACCGGTGTTAAGGTAATGAGGATTTGTATTGTCATTTATATTAAGCTAATATTTAAAAAAAATAATCGACTCCAGGTAGAAGAAAAACGTAATTTTTTTCATATTTCCCATCTGTTAGTTTTGGTAGCCTTTTAGTATGTCAAACTTCATACTTTAAGAACATGCATTGTGCAAACAGAAATCCTGATGCATTTTTTTACCTTTGGTCTTTGTTCTGGCTAAATCTCCTGGCCTATCTTATCTGCCGTGAACTTTGTCCTATTTATATTAGCTTAAAGATACTAATATGGACCACTTTAATTAGTTAAATTGGAAACTTGTGGCTGAAGAGCATTATATGGAGGAAAACACTGACGATGCTTCATGATTATAGTCAATTGAAACATTTTAAGCTATAAAAATCATAAACATTCCATTTTGCTTCATTTTGTGGCGCATTTAAATTTACTAGTTTAAAAATGACCTGTTGACGGTTGTCGAAAACAAATAAAAATGTAAAATTGATCTGACACAGTCACTAGCGTCGGTTTCGCCTCATGAGGTCATCAGGTGACACAACTTCATCAACAGCGATACAACAAAACATGTATGGACCATGAAAGACAAACAGGCATAGTTTCACCATAACCTGGTACAGAATCTAAAAGTCAAACACATCCATGACCTCTTCACAGCAGTGTAAGTTGTATTTTGCCGGGAAACTGAACAAATGTTTAGAAATTGCACCACCTGTCGCCACCCAACCGTGCGAAAAAGAATTGATAAAAACCGCTACCGCTGTCGTTGAATTTCAGTCACCTGATGAACTGATGAGGCTAAACCGACGCTAGTGACTCAGATCTATTACATACCTTAATATATATATATATATATATATATATATATATATATATATATATAATGTCAAACTTACGTTAATGAATTTTAAATTCAACACTTTTCCCATATCAAGGATAACAGCTTTAATAATAGGAAAAGACAATTCCTTTCCGAGTTCCCAAACCAAAACTGACAGGACTGCTACAGTAGAAGAACCACATCCTATTTATTTCAGATTTTTTTCACTGGGTTTGAAGGATCCCACATTATATAAAATTTATAGCCCACAGTCGAAGTGAGCGCATTACAACCTCTGATATGCCACGCGCACCTGCCTCACATTAAAACGTGTAGTAAAAATGTCGCAGATGTCAAATTCAATATGTACATGATAAATATAAACAGAGCAGTGTCATATTAGTTTCTTTGCATTCTACATTTTGAATTATTCATAGCACAATAAAAAACAGCTGATGACTAAACTGTGTCAATGGGTATGTCAAATAGCGATAACAGGACAGTGCGTATGTTAAATCAGTTATACGTTACATGTAAGTGATCTCAAAATATAGCCAGTTATTATATATACGATTGAAAAGTTCCCGGAAATAACGCATGTTTCCTATATATGCCCCTATAAATCAATTTTGAATTGCAATTTAAACGTTTATTAATGAATTGGCGCAAAAACAAAACACTGAACACTAATTGTGGTTTCATTAAAACAAAAGGGTTATAAATATCCAGTTGTAACGTATTAATATTTTTTTTCTTTCTTAATACGTTGATACCAAGGGATGGAAAATTAGCATTAATCAACAACCGTCACAAAATAACTGTCACACGACTGCCCACCCACCGGCCAGTAATGGCTGCTTAAATCAAATTTATATGCACTCACCAGCCTAATTATCTTTGTGTGGTTTGGCAAGCCCCTTGTGTTATTAAACTAATGAAACACCACCGGGTTAAGGGGTGACCTTGTCCTCCATGTTTTGTCTTCTCTATTGGTCTTGTCTCCCTCGATTGATTTCCCAACGAAAGCCAAACGCTCCTTGAAGTCTAGCAATAACATTTATAGTGACGAACAATACATTAAGATATTATGCTATATAATTAGTTGATAATTGCAAATATATATATATATATATATCCGTAGGATTCTAGATAAATTTAGAATAAATTCATACTTCGTTATCACTTTGACCTCATGGAATGAGATTCCGTCCGGTTTATGTTATCACAGCAAGATACAAGCTGCACGGGTTATTTAAGGCAATTATAATCAACATGCTTTTAGTAAAAGAGGTATTAAAAAAATTGCATTGTTCGCCGTCTTCAATTGTTTATCTTTCCACACGTTAACACACTTACATGCGTAAAACCCCATTTGAACAAGTCTTTGCTAAAAGGAGTCCGTACTGGTTGCAATGTTCTTATTTCCTGTTGCACAGTGGAACTTCTACTGGTTGGCACCTCCATAAAGTTGACACCTCTATATAGTGGGCAGTTGTTGACAGTAGCGATTTTTCCCGCTTGTAATTTTTATGTTATGGTCATGACCTCAATGCGTGGGCACCTCTATGAAGATTAGATATTTCATATATAGATACGTGACAAATAGACAAAAATAATTGGATCCGGATAGTAAAATATGACGTAACTCTTAATATTACATTTTAATATATGCCTTTGAAAAGCATACCAAAAAATTAAACAGAGAAGGACAGACTAGCTAGTATTAATTATGTTCAATTTGTGCACAGTTGTTTCGACAGAATCTGATGTGTCAAGGAAAAAAACGAAATAAATCACTAATGATTGACGTGGTCTCTCCCGTAATGAGACAGCGAAACACTCTTTCAAATCTCTCGATTAAACGCGTACCATCAATCTGCTTAAAGTGATGAATGGAAGGTGGCTACATTTTAATCAAGCTATTTCATTATTCTACAGTAAACTCAGGTTGTCGCAGAGTTAACAATATTTATGCGCTATATGAAAAATGGGGTAAAAATAGGGAATATTTGAGAATATAAAAAGCCATTCGCATTTTTCTACATGCATATGGTATGGACTCGATGCTCTCAAAATATCATTAAATATTAGTTTTTTCATGGACCGGATAATTGAAATATATAGCGGATATCATGGGTTAAATGGCTGTATCACCAGTCGTGCCGTGCATGGTCCCCCTCTTCACAAAGCTCAGACTCCATGGTGTACATCCATTTTAAATGTCAACTCAAAGCCTGGTTGTCGAGTCGAGGGTTGTTTCCGGTTTACCCTGGTTTCCGCCGCTCGTTACAGCGGGAATTACTCATGCAAAACTCTATGATCCGGCATCCTATTGCCATATTACTGAAGGCCTGGGCAGGTTAGATGTGTACCGGTGACTCCATTTCTCCGGCCATAATTACTTATAATGACCGGCGTTGAAATAGTTATGCTCTTTTCATCTACAAATGCTCAACGTTCACTGATTAATATCATATTTCTTTAAACGGAAATCCAGTTGTTACACTGATTTGTGTAATTTTTCTAACAAATACCTAGCAAGTAAGTTTTGTTAAAAGTCCGTTCCTTGCATGTTGGTATTATACAGACTTCAGGATGATGGTAGTCCAGGTCATCTACTCAGGCTGTTGTAGCTCCACGGGCGGAGCAGGACAAGAAGGGGTCCAACCCGGGAGGACCGATGACAAAACCCATAAAAAGTCTCCAGGTACGGAAAAAGGGGATCCATGCCGAATATTTGTTTAAACCTTTAAAAAATCGCGGCCACTGGAAAAAGGGGGGAGGGGTACGAACCCCCGACCCCCTCCCCTTCATCCGTTATTACTCCACCACTCCAACCATCATCTGTTAGTCAGGTGATCTAACGGAGTTATCGTTACACGCCAGAAAAAAAGCACCAAAGTTAGTATGAAATGTCTACAGGTCAATCCTGATCATTCTTGAAGGGGTGCCCACCCGAATTCAGCTTCTTGTTTTTTCGGCAGGCCCGAGTCCAAAATAACATGATTTTACGTAACAGTTCACACCTTTCAGCAATAAACGGAATGCTGTAAACTAGATTGTCTCTAAAAAATTTTAAATAATCAGTATACATAATACGAACACCATTATGAAATATCATGAACAGTTATCGTAGATACATCTACGCCATAATATCTACCCATGGATTTAATGAGTATATAATACATTAATGGGCAGTTCTTGAACATCCGTTGGGTTTTACATATTTTTGAATAATAACATTTCCAAGAAACTGATAAATTGCAGTAAAATTATCGATGGTAGCAATTTAGACCAAGCTTCAATACGACGGAGCTTCCAGTGGTGTTTAGTCATCTGTTGTTGTATTTTTATGGGTTGAGATTGGATTATTCTTTGTACATATATTCAAATAAATACTTTCAACGCTGATATTTTTATATAACTACCTAATTCTTAATTTATTATGAAATTATTTGACTGATTTCAACTTCAATTTGCCAGGAAAAGACTAAATAAAAAAATATGGTATGTATTACATTTTATTTACATAAAAACTAGTTCATACTGTGTTTTTTTTTCAAAGAAGAAAATGTCTGTCTACATTTACACTATTGTTTATAATTATTTATGTAGATAAAATGAATATGCTAATGGTGTATTATGTTGATGAGACCGTCATGTTAGCGTGAGCCTAAAGATTAGTAGGCAAAAACAATATTTTCAAATGTCCAAATAGTCAGTTACATATCGAACAAAAACACCAAATTTTGTAAGAAATATCTTCAGGTCAGTCCTTCAGGTGCCCATTCAGCAGGTCAGAGTCCAGAATAACAGGATAACACATGGTTATCAGACCTTTACAACTATGAAGGGAACGCGGTAAGGTGGGCTGAATCTGTATTTCATTTTCATTTAATCAATATACATATTAAGAATACTTTTGAATATATCAAACATATGTTGCAGTAAATATGACCAAAACCAATTTAAAGGTTAACTGTAGCCAGCTTCAGATCAGGTCACGTCATCCGTCCATCCTTTAATTTGCCCAACGTTTTAAAGTAAAAATATTGGAGCTCAGCTTTTGAGAAATATTATACTGCATAACTGTTTGGATGATAAAGATAATATTAGTATAGGTGCAATCTGGGCAGCTTAGGGTATGATTGGAGTTTACATTCACAGTCTGCATGAACTGGGCCATTATTTTTACTGGACAACTGTACAAATATTAATTTTGGCTGCCGCGCGTTTTGATTAAGAATAATGTGTATCATATCATACACTCGTCGTCTACTCAAGCAGGACCATCTGTTTAAATGCTGTATCAAATATACGTAGTAACAAAGAACACAGGTTATTGAAAAAAAATTGTTGAGCTGCCTAAATATTTGATCACTGAGGGACTGTGCATGAATGCATCCCAATCACGATATATGATATACGGGCAAGTGAGACGATTCTCAGAATTGTACCATAAAGGAGCCTTTGTTTATACTTATCCTAAATAATATTTAACTGAAATGACATATTTGGCTTGTGGCTTTGTTCATTTCTATGCACTCTGAGACTATTGATACTTTTTGAGTACAAAATAAGTTAATGAGGACTTATGAAGATTAGCTGGGTGTTTAGAATAAATAATAAAAAAATGTCAGAAATATTATCGATTTGCGTTTTTTAGACAAAATTTTACATTCTTAATTGTTTAGACATAGGAGGAACTGTCCGACTGAATTCACTTTAATTGCTTATGACCATAAAGTTAGGTAAGTGAATATGAATATGCTAAAGTTGTATTACGATGCTGAGACCGCCATTTTGGTGCAAGTCTAAAGTACTGTAAAAGCAAACTCGATATATCTGACAGGAAAAAGGGGCTTGGCCTTGAGCTTACCTACACATCTGCTGTTCAGAGGTGTTTGTCAATGTTCGATTCCTAGACCTATATAAGAACCTTTAAGGTGAATTTCAGAGAGTATTTGGAGATACAGATAACTCATATATTGGATTTGAAATATAATTGCTCGATTTTGTTATTCAGACATATATTTCAAGCTTTAATTTATTTATAGACATATTGTTTACGATTAAATAATGTTATAGAGATATTTGTTACCTCATACGGGAAATAGGAAGGCTTGTGCAATTGATTAAACCAGAGGCTTGCATATATTATTGAAAAAAAATGAATAATGTATCTATGGTATTTATTTTACATTCCCGAAATAAAAAAGAAAACAGGTCCGAAGGTAAAAATTAATGGGATGCAAGAATAAGAAAGGAATAAGAAATGTAGGACATGGTCTCTAGATGAAATGATGAATATTCAAGTAACACAATAATTATTAAGCCACAGTAGAAAACCACTATATAAACAAGACAGTTTGCTGCATAAAAAAAGGCTAAACAGATTTTAATGTAAAAAGTACTACAATATACCAAGAAGGCTATAAGACAGGAAGTATTGAATCATCTGCAGTGAAGTCTTGAAAATAAGAACGCATATTTTCCGGCTCATAAAGAACATGGCAGGATAATTGTAAACCATTCACGTTTATATTTTGCTATGACAATTAAGCGTATAACGTGATTATATTCGAAGTCTAGATCCCAAATTAAAGTCAACTACAATGACCGCAAATAATTCCTAATGAACAATACTCTCCTAAGACTCAGACAAACGAAATCAGGAATTATTAAATAAAAAACCTGTGTTAATAAATGTTATTCTTTATTAAAACATTTTGTGTCACATTTTTATCTTGGTTGATGACAACCATGTTGAGATCTGTCATGAACACGTGGCATTTGGTGTTATGTGGGTTTCTTACGCACATTAAATAAATTAAACATATAAATTGGAACGTTTTTCTTTTTTGTCTTTAATTTGGTAAATCATTTGCAATATTCTATCCAGATAAAGCGGAACTCAAGTGATTTTTCCTTTCCCTGACCCTTCATATTTTATGCAAAATTTTGTTATTTCGGTGAGCAAAGGCCAAATAGGTTGTAGGCGCTAAAACGAAACCAATATGTACTTCACCTAGGGACCCCTCTAAAATCAACCCCCTGGATGTACTTTATCCACCTACAGACTTTTTTTTTAAATATTTTTTTTGGTGGAGGTTACCGCCTCCATTTTTCAAATGCTTGCTTAACTAAGTCTATATACAACCGCAGAATTTCCATTCAGGTTTCGGACTCCGTGACAGGGGCTTGCACACAATGCTCTGGCGCCAACCAGGCTCGGCGTTACACTCCTGCGGGTCCTGGGTGTGTCTTATCCCCATTGCTGGGTAATAACACCGAGGAACCCCCGAAAGGCGCACTCGTTTGTGAGTGAAACCCGACTGTTGGGTACAGTCTCCCCATTGGGCCTGCAGTGCACCCACGCTGGGTTGGGGTCGACCGTGAAAAATCTCACCGGCTCGGCTGAGATTCGAACTCACGATCTCCCGGCTTTGAGCCCTGCGCTCTACACCTGAGCCACAGAAGCCGGTCACCTACAGACTTTGGTGCTTGTCTCCGATCTGTAACGATATGGTCTAATTTTGCAGTGTTACTGCACTGCTACCCAAGTTATGTTCCAGAATGTGCCAGTACAACTAATATATTGCATCGTAACCTTTTGGCTTTAATAATTATAATTTGACCGGTTTATTTGTAAAAGCGTTCTGAAGGATTTGATTTCTATGTAATATTTCAATTAGTAGTGAATTTTGATGTATGAGTGGTAATTTGTCAACATATTTTCAGGAATGTGCTCGCATACTTGTAAAATGGCGACTATGAAAGTTAATAAAATAATTCTGATAAAAATTCATTGAGCTTGCCCAGAAGTTTACATTTTGAATTTGCAGCATTTTACAGAGATTGGTTGCCATGAATAACAAAAACAAATAAAAATATGAACGTTAGGTTGATCTTGATCGGAAATATGGTTTATTGGTCATATTGAGTCCAAACACCATTGCCCACTAAGGCAACTATCCATTATAATAAACATTTAATACTTTCCAAAAAAATGAATTATAAACTCAACAATAGTAAACAAGAAAAATATTTGCACATTTTTTTTTCTTTTATACACTTAATATCTTGTTTTAATGTTAGCATGTAGCTTCCCCAGTCCCAAATTTGATAAAAGGTATGGTAACGTGACCATTCTACATTTTTTTAGGCTACACGTGTTTAATATAACAATGAAAATAGTAATAATAGAAAGAACTCTTCTTTGGCTTTCTTTTGGTATATAATTTATTAAACTCATTAAACTTTCATTAAACTCTAGTGGATCTAAGGTGATTTTTCCTTCCCTAGCCCCTCTTCATTTTCATGTCAAAAGAGGGTACTGTGATAAGCAAGGCGCAGCTGGTTTTTCAGGCTCTGAAACGTATCTGGTGAGTCCTCCATGAGGGCACCCCTCTGAAATCATCCGTTTTGATGTACTCTGCCCATATACAAACTTTAATGCTTTTTATCCGGTCTGTAACGATATAGCCAAAATCTGACGCTAAGCCACCGGACTAGCGACAGGAGCTGGAGTGGTGGTGAAAGATATATCAAGAACTGATACGAAATAAGTTCTCGTTCTCATTTTCCTACCAGGTGGATATAACTGTGTCCACAGAGTAAAACCGATGTCTTATATTCATCTGTCCAATTGCCGGAGATTTTCCACATGTGCTTCTTAAAGGGGTATACATCTGGATTTTAGGAAGTCAGGTGTAAATGGTTTGATGGGAGGGGTCACCTCTAAAGAGTAGATCTAAAGTTGTCGGTGATACACAAGTGAGACTTAACAGACAGAAAAATCAAGATGTTTGTCTTCGTTGTCATTTGTGAAAGATAATAATCTCATAGTTAAAATATTGTCCTGCAATGAGTATTGAAATGTTTGAACCGCAGTTGAATGATAAAACAAAAACTGTCTCCTTCATAAGACCAGTGGTGTCTCGTCGTGTTACAATCATTGCCGACTGGTTCAGGTCGACACCTAGATCAAGGTTGGGTGGGCGTCATTGTACTCATACAGGTCATCTGACACCTAGATCAAGGTTGGATGGGCATCATTGTACTCATACAGGTCATCTGACACCTAGATCAAGGTTGGGTGGGCGTCATTGTACTCATACAGGTCATCTGACACCTAGATCAAGGTTGGATGGGCATCATTGTACTCATACAGGTCATCTGACACCTAGATCAAGGTTGGGTGGTGGTCATTGTACTCATACAGGTCATCTGACACCTAGATCAAGGTTGGGTGGGCGTCATTGTACTCATACAGGTCATCTGACACCTAGATCAAGGTTGGGTGGGCGTCATTGTACTCATACAGGTCATCTGACACCTAGATCAAGGTTGGGTGGGCGTCATTGTACTCATACAGGTCATCTGACACCTGGATCAAGGTTGGCTGGGCGTCATTGTACTCATACAGGTCATCTGACACCTGGATCAAGGTTGGCTGGGCGTCATTGTACTCATACAGGTCATCTGACACCTGGATCAAGGCTGGGTGGGCGTCATTGTACTCATACAGGTCATCTGACACCTGGATCAAGGTTGGGTGGGCGTCATTGTACTCATACAGGTCATCTGACACCTGGATCAAGGTTGGGTGGGCGTCATTGTACTCATACAGGTCATCTGACACCTAGATCAAGGTTGGGTGGGCGTCATTGTACTCATACAGGTCATCTGACACCTGGATCAAGGTTGGGTGGGCGTTAGTGTACTCATACAGGTCATCTGACACCTGGATCAAGGTTGGCTGGGCGTCATTGTACTCATACAGGTCATCTGACACCTGGATCAAGGTTGGCTGGGCGTCATTGTACTCATACAGGTCATCTGACACCTGGATCAAGGTTGGGTGGGCGTCATTGTACTCATACAGGTCATCTGACACCTGGATCAAGGTTGGGTGGGCGTCATTGTACTCATACAGGTCATCTGACACCTGGATCAAGGTTGGGTGGGCGTCATTGTACTCATACAGGTCATCTGACACCTAGATCAAGGTTGGCTGGGCGTCATTGTACTCATACAGGTCATCTGACACCTGGATCAAGGTTGGCTGGGCGTCATTGTACTCATACAGGTCATCTGACACCTAGATCAAGGTTGGGTGGGCGTCATTGTACTCATACAGGTCATCTGACACCTGGATCAAGGTTGGGTGGGCGTCATTGTACTCATACAGGTCATCTGACACCTGGATCAAGGTTGGGTGGGCGTCATTGTACTCATACAGGTCATCTGACACCTGGATCAAGGTTGGGTGGGCGTCATTGTACTCATACAGGTCATCTGACACCTGGATTAAGGTTGGGTGGGCGTCATTGTACTCATACAGGTCATCTGACACCTAGATCAAGGTTGGGTGGGCGTCATTGTACTCATACAGGTCATCTGACACCTAGATCAAGGTTGGGTGGGCGTCATTGTACTCATACAGGTCATCTGACACCTAGATCAAGGTTGGGTGGGCGTCATTGTACTCATACAGGTCATCTGACACCTAGATCAAGGTTGGGTGGGCGTCATTGTACTCGTACAGGTCATCTGACACCTAGATCAAGGTTGGGTGGGCGTCATTGTACTCATACAGGTCATCAGACAGGGAGCTTCGGACGCATCCTGGACAAAAATAGATTGAGAAATCTTTATTTTAAATATGCTTGGGCCATCATGTAAAACGGGGGGGGGGGGGACACATTTCCTCGACCAGACACCGGTACGACTGTTAAGAGAACAAACTTATTACCAATGGCAGATGTTTTATTGTGGATGGATCCGTCTCACTTCTCGGGATACACAAATGGCATTACGTGCACGTTACTTTCATTTTTGCATCACAGGGAGCCATTCTGGACTGTTTAAAGTCGAATCTTGCCATTTTCCAGTAATATGGCTGGAAGATTGTACCTTTTAACTCGCAAGAATCATCATCTTTAGGCTGTTTCATACCCGGTTAGTTTCAGGCATTTCCCATTAACTTCTATCTGTCCCACGAGTAACTAAGATTACTAGAAGGCCTGGCTTCACTCACTCCTATACTAAACCATAAGTATCCCTACCATCACTGACATGTCAACCAAAAGATAAGAGCGGTCACTTTTCTCGTGGGACAGCTTTGCCTTTTTTCACAGTCACTGCCCATTCCTTTTTACCAACCTTTTACCTATAAAGTATTGCAGACACTCGATCGAATATTAGAGCTGACCTGTTCTGACCGGCTAGTATTTTATGTTTATGGTTTCTTTCAACATAGTCCACTAATATATCCGTCGAGTATTTGAGGTTAATATTCGGGTAATTAGTAAAATTCCAATTCCTACTGTATAGTAATGGTGGAGAGTTCGTGTCCCGTTCTAAGGGCACTTGGCAAAGGTCTTTATCACAAAGGACATTTCAATGAAAGTTTAACCACCTTTACCTTTTAAATTTGGCTGTTTTAGAGATCTTTGGTCTTTCCCCCAAAACCAGGGAGTGGGGACAGGACTCAAAGAAGTGTTGGCGATTGCTTAAAACAATGTCATGCTGCCTCTGAACTAAATATTGCTGCTGGTTGGCCCATGGTATTAAATTTGGAAGCGCCTTCGCTCAGAAGCCCAAGGCCTATTTGTCATTAAACTCCACACCTGACCAATACCCTTGTAGCAACGTAAGGACTGTGACAGAGTAAAGTTTCTTCAGGTATACCATGCACTCAGCACTTTTCAACAGAAAATTATCGAGGAGTTACATACATGAGCTAGGAATAGTTCCAGAAGTTTTGGCATGTGATTTATACATAGAGTGAATCTCTGAGATTTTGTTTTGCCATTGGAGAGCGGAGGAGCGTTGGTGTTTCACGGAAACAGAGAATTGGACCCATTCGTGATAAATTCAAGTGTCTTAGGATTAACGTGGGACTTAGTTTCGTTTATATAATTATTCCATAATGAACTCTCAAGAGAATATATTACCGAACTCATCCGGGAAATTTTGGAGGATTTGAATTAATCTTTGATATGTATGGTGTAATTGCGTACATATTTTTAAATGTAAAAGGTATTTTTTAATTCAAAAACATCGGTCATTGCACTCAATTAGTCTTCTTCTACAACTCTTTAGTGATCCTGTCTGAATACTGCTATGTTCCGGACGGTGTGAGTCAAAACCCGAATAAATGGAACTGTAAAAATGTTTACATAATTGTGTAAAATGCAATCGATTTTATATAACTATGAAGAAATAAGAAGTCTTCTTTTCAAATATGAATACCCTTAAATAAAAAGAAAGCTAATTAGACATACATAAGAGCATCTTGATTCAGCATAATATCATGCAGTGCCAACGTTTTCATTTTTTTATTTACATCACCAGCAGAAATGGCAGAAATGTTGGAAAACCCATAAGGCCAGAGAGAGGGCGATAAACCTAGTCTGTGTGACCGCCTCGGGATTATTCTGTGTATAGTAAATCAGTCACTGCGCCCATTATGTCTGGCATCCAAGGTTGCGATGCGTGTGTTATTCTGTTACAGGGAAAACCTTATCATTGCCGCCGGCGACTTATTTATCCAAGGCCTTAATAAATACATAGTGGTGCTCTACCAAATCATATCTTATTATCACAGCAAGGCGAACAGACAAAATCATCCCACGTGACCGTTACAAGAGTATTCACAAGTGATTTGTATAACTGTTGGTAAGCAAAATAAAATTCAGTGAATTCATTGCTGCTGCTGAGATATTATTATGTGACAGGCGAACGGTATCTGTCCTACAGAAGTTTAAAGGGGGGCGGGGGGCGGGGGGGGGGGGGGGGGGGCCTTTACATAAATAATCAGCACCCTTCCGCCAGAGGTCGTTTCTACTCGAAACGAATCTCTTCTGTTTGGGCACTGCTGGACGGCCGGGACAACTTATCTCAGCTGTCAAACTTTAAAATAAAAATTTGTTGCATTTCAAGGAAAGACCTTCTTTTTACATTTCACAGGCACATGCTTACAAAATAATATTTATCCCGTAAAGTCCTTATCACAAATCACCTATATTGATATAATCTGCCTTGAAACAATTGTTATCCAACATACTTGAACCGGCAACATTGTCTTATTCTCTACATTATACCAACACCGCTGGCTAGACTGGTACCCTGCTCTATTATGGCCCTCGGCCAAGCATAGAGACAGGCGTACAACGTCATCTTAAGCACTCCCAGTTGCAACTCCTGTCTTACCTGTAGACTGGTTCCAATTCCAGTATGCACGCTCATACCGAATATCATGGACGTTCACGCGATTCTGGCTGATTATCCGTGAAGATTTCTTATAAATGACTTCCTTTAGTTATTTCTATTTATCAAATATTTAAAACGTGTTGTTGCACAAAAATTGAATGATGTATGTATAAATAATATAATATACTGAATTTTTGATATTCTACTGTACGTGGCATTTATTTACTATTAATATCAATTAATCTAATCATTTATATCACGCGAAATGTACAGCCAACTTTTGACAACTTCTTTGAGCAAACGAAATGCTTATTTTATCATATATAATACATACTGGAGTTGGAACCAGTCTGTCGGGAGTACATAAGATGGCGTTGTACGCCCGTCTCTATGATTGGCCTCGAACAGCGGTGCCATAATAGAGCGGGGTACCAGTCTACACCGCTGGCGTATTTAGAAGCCCCGGTGCATTGTAGGGGTGAGCTTTTGACTCCAACAATCCCTGAACAGCAGAGTCGTTCTCTTGTGGGTCTGAGTCTGCGCAGTGTTGAAGGATCAACATCTTTCGACATCACCATCATCACTAGCCTCTACAGCGACAAAACATCTTGTACCTTTAACGGACGACTGTTTCGTCGCCTCATCACATATAGAGCTTAATGGTATTTAAAACGATACGACCGAATTTTCTGGAAAAGGCAGCTTTATTATTAGTTTCACGGACGGTGTGACATTAAAATTTCTTCACCATGGCAAATTCAAGTATCTGTCCTAGAGATATACAACTGCAAAATATTGGCAACTGGAGGTGTGTATTTTACTTCAGTTATTGTGTATTAGGGCTAGGAAGACACTCCCATATCCACTATGGTATAAGCAAAAGGAACGTATTTGTAGAGGCGATATTGCTTTGTGTACTATTCCTGCTTAATGAGGAATATACACGTATTTATACTAGGAATTTATGCAATTAGCTTACCATAACCGAACTTTGACTTTATAAAGTGACATACCCGAGGTCATGATGGGCTTTCTCCCTTTTATAGACACAGGTCGTCTATATGAAAGGTGGTGACTAAAATGTACCCTCAGATATATTTAATATTTAGTAACCTTGGTGGCCACATCATAACCGCAAAAAAAATTAATTTTTGTGATTAGCCGACTTGCTGACATTGTCACAACACTCTCCTCAGCACATAATCGTGGTGCAGCTTAGCGACTTTGAAATTATCTCCATTTTGTCAATGAAATAGGAAACTCTGCAAAGGTTGGTTTTACCCAATTCTAAAATTAATTTTAGCATAATAAATACGTTTGAGGGATAGCTTTCATTCATTGGTTTATAAAAAAACAGGATAAAATGCCTTTCATAGGGACCTGGGCGAGTACACTAACTGACTTGTACAAAGAGATGCGCTCATACCGTGCCAAGTCATTCATGGCTACACGAGGTGCACAGAAGTTTGACTCAGTGACTCAATTGCTCCACTTGGAATATCTTATCTGTCCTTCTTGATGCTTCATACGATATATAAATGGTTGGAGGATGACATTCAGACGTGGGAGGGTAATCAAAGATGGGACAACTATTATTATAAACAAATATGCACAGGACTTGGTTTAGTGTCTAGTGCTATAGTGTAATATATATATATATATCAATGCACTGATGGGTAAGTGTTCGATGGTATAACCAAAGTGTATAAATATAAATTACGTATAAGGAATCAAACGATTTTTTAGCCGTACAACGGTACGAAACCAATTAGTTAACACGATGCTAACAATAAATTGATACCTTACCTATAATATATATATATATATATATAAATATATATATATATATATATATATATATAGCTTGAAGTAGATGTGTGACTAATTTCAATTGTATAACAATTAAGTACAAGCGATTAAAAGGGTATGTTTCCCGTATCGGTTAATTCTAAATCAGACCAAGATATATAATATTTTAAAGTTAACTCAAAAAAAAAATGATAAAATATATTTTATTTCCAATGTATAAATTTTGACCCTCTCAGTTGATATTGAGAAGTGGCGGGGGAGGGGAATTGTAACCCCTACCATCCCCCCCCCCCCCCCCCAGTATCGACGCCCCAGACAGCGGTGTGTTATAACGGAGTACATATTTAGAAAATTATTGGTTGAAGCGGTTGGGGATTCTTTAGGGAGCGCAGCATCTCGTATTAAAACGCAGGTCACGTTTGGTTGGATGTATTATTGTAAGAACGATCCATACGGTTGGCTGGGTCTGCACGCATAAGCAGACAGCCTGTAGTCGCCGAGCGAACCACTTTGAAACCGCTATAGAGCTGCATCGACATCCATTGGAATCAGATAAAAACTGGTTTTTATATTCTTAATTTAACGGAGTCCCAGAGGATGCATCTCTGTGTCAGAACAAAAGAAAATCAAAGCGTCACAAATTAGCTTTCACTTTGTGATTTTGTTACATCGCGAGCCTCTCGGGCCCATCTCGGAGCCGCACGGTTATGATGCCATCAAGCCCATCCAGATCTTATAAAAATTTCTGTTTTATATTTTTATTTTTTACTTTCAGCTTTCAGCGTACGAAGAGAATGTCAACGAGGCAAATAACAATCTGTATTAATGTGTATTTCAAAAATAATCATGTCCCTAGAAATTATCCCTATGAGCGGAATAGCTGGCATGTATGTTTATCTATTGATTTTTGTTTATATGTTTAAACCTTGCATTTTAATCTATTAGGAAACTGACGGCATGGGGCGACCATCTTGGAAAATGTTCTGAACGTTTAACATATCTGTTCAATGCTGCGCAACATTGGTAACCTTGCGGTTGCATGAAAAAAATAGTAATTTAATCCCGTTCTATGGGTCTTGTTTCAAGGATGGATCCCCCTCACTATTTCAGGGTATAAAGTATCTTTTATCCCCCTCACTTTCAAAGAGAATCAAAGGCCTAATTTGGATGATTGAGCACAAATTACTCTGTGGAAAACAATTAATATTCAATATTATATAATACATGGACTGAAGAAAGTAATGATATTCTGGGAGTGGGTGTAGGTCTCTTTTTAATTATGATGGTTTTATTTGGCTGGGGGGGGGGACTTCTGATAATACAATTGCGGATTGTCGCCTCTCAGCAAAACAAACCTGGTCCAGTTCTGCCGGTATATGCTGACGTAAGATATGAGGCAAGGAGACCTGGACCAATGTCAATGCCCTCTTGTATGGACAGGTCAGAGGTCATGACCTTCGCTATCAATCCTCTGCTTAGTTAATCAATTCTGTTAATTTTTTTATCATAAAAAGAATATATTGGTCGGTATACTGATCATAATGGCACCAGGTTTGTCTTTGGCTTCTATAGCCGAGCCTTTAACCGAACAAACAACAACTCGGTGTCGGATAAAGGGTTTCTTAACATGTGGTAGTCGCTGATATTACAATCAAGTACAGGGATTTTATAATGTTAAATGGTGGCCTGTCGAATAATTTACACGATCTATCCTGTCTCATGACGTTTCGCTTCCATCTTGATCATTTTATCCCTGGTTTGTGACTCCTTTGAGATCATGCAGTGAAGTAACTGTGCCCTATTTAAAGAGACCAGGTGTTATGCTCTGGTTGCGGTCTATCCCCTCTGGTGAAGCTTTCTGATTGGATTTTTTTCTTCACATATAATTGAAAGTGTCTTTTGCCACAGGAGAGTACAAACTAGACTGACACTTAGTGCTTTTAATTGTATGTTGGTTCCAAAGCTCCAAGCCAGTCATATCTAGTGGCACGCCAATTTCAGATCGAGAAGAAAAATTCCTCGCTTTCCGGTTCGCGTACTTGAACTTCCAGTAGACTGTATCCATCCTCACTTAATCTTACTACGTTATGTCCGCTCATCCTGGTTGATATAAAAAGAAGCCGCCGAAACCATCTTCGGCCCGTTCTGAAAGGACACTCATATTTAACCACGAGACATAAAATAAAAAAAAATTGTAATTGTCATACATGTATGTTCATGACGTGAATACTGTTCCCGCCTCATCATCTAAAGTAATCAGCAGACAAACATGTCAGATGGGTGGGTGTTACGGGGTGACATAAAAGTGGACCGAACTGTCTCACAAGTGAAGCTTGTTTTTCCAGAGAAGCGGTTGGACATGTGCGTCACCGACATGGGTTCGAAGCCCGGATCCGTACGATGTTTCCCCCGTTAGTCTTCGTTACAATATATATATATATATATATATATATATATATATATATATATATATATATATATATATATATTTTCATATTTTATAAGGTGAACAGCCCTATCTTGTGTGTTGGTGAAAACAACCAATCGTCGTTATTCACTTTTCCTCTCAACGTCTGCGTAGTGGGGCACCTCTCATTGCGTATAAAATAAACATGAACTGTAATTGGATATTAAAACTGTTGCCGAGCCTTTCCTATATGTTCCATGATTAGTCTAAATCACTGAAGAAGCGACGCCTGTTGTGCCTTGAGTCTTGAATTATTCATTACTTTCATTTTAAACTTTATTTTTGCGCTGCTTTATTACGTGACCTCCTTAACAGTACTTTGAAATGGTGGCCTGTAATACTCTGATGCATGGAGCTGCATTTTATATATTTTACTCTCACTTTAAGAGCTGATTTTGGTTTAAACATATTTATTTCTATTGAATTGTACAAGTAGCACAAAAGTGCTAATGAACGTACTTTTCAATAATCAATAATATACTATGCAGTAAATCCAAATACAAAACAATAATAAAACAAAAATAAACACATGACACACATACTTATATATACATAACATACAGGACATACTAATACACACTGAATGTCTTGGTGAATCAAGCAACTAGCAAGCTGAAGTTTTGGATATTTCAATAAAAGATAGGGGTTGAGTACATCAATAAAATATCCATGCAAATATCAATATTCTTTAAAGCATTTTAAAACCTTTTGGATGAGTGGATAAATGCATGCACAGCTGAAAATATAATGAAGTTAGTTTCAACATTAACATTTGGTTCTCGAATTAGTATAACATTCAAAACATATTGTTTATTTTTGCCACGAAGTGTATTAATCCTGTCGACAGTAATTACATTTAAGAGCCTCCATTTTTCTTGGATTAAAGTAAAGGGGACATTCAAAAAAGAAATGAAATGCATCCTCATATGCATGACCACAGCAACATTTTGGGTCGTTTAGTAAACCATGTGAGAAGAGGTCCCCTTTTAATGTACGTGATTTTAAACGTAGTCTACAGTGTAATATGTTAATTTGTCGTTGACCAGTCTAAAAATGAGTCGGTTTCTTTATCCTGTGTTTATTAAAACATGATCTGAAAATTGTTATGTAACCTGACTGACGTACTGAATATGGAAGCTTATTCCATGCTTGGGTGTTTGATGGGGAAAAAGAAGTCTTATATCTCTCAATCCTAGTTTTAGATAATCTGAAATCTGAATGCTTTCTAAGTCTACCGAATAATCTATCGGAAACGTTAACCAACCGATCGAGACACAAATAACTTGGACACAGCCTATTTTCAACTTTGTAGAGAAATATTAATTTTGCTCTCGACCTTCTTTCAGCCAACGTTTTCCAGCCTATTTCTTTCAGTAACTCGTTTGAATTGGTGGCCTGAATAGCGCCGGTACATATCCGTGCAGTTCGCTTTGAATAGATTCCAGGGATAAAGACTCAGTCACAGTGCAATTATGAAAATTACATTCCTATACTCTAGAACTGGCCGTATAAATGATATATACAAACGCTCAAGTGTGTCCCGGTTCAGCGTGTATTTAAGATGTGAGAGTAAACCAAGCCGAGTAGCAGCCTTTTTATGTATTTTCTGTATATTACTTGACCAGTTCATATTTGATGTTAATGTGATACCAAGTTATTAATGCTCGTTTACATTCTCAATCGGATATGACTTTAAAATAGCCTAGGTGGATCAATACTGTTAGATTTAAAAGAGAATGACATGGTGACAGTTTTAGTCGGATTAAAAGTCATGTGCCACTTTTGAGCCCAGTCGGCCAGGTCATCATTCAATATTCGGGCCGATGACTCTGGGTCATTATTATATTAATTAGGCATGTATCATCTGCAAACAAGTGTATATCTGATTTGATGCCATCCGTGATTTCATTAAAATTTACAAGGTAAAATAAAGGGCCTAAAATAGAACTTCGAGGAACCCCTGCATTTGTTTTGCCGACGTTGACTCCGCACTTTTAAGTACAACTCGTTGGCACCGCCCGCTCAAATAACTTTCAATCCAGTTTGCAATAGAAGCCATGATACCATAACATCTAAGTTTATAAATCAATTCCTTATGCCAGGCACGGTCAAAGGCGCTGCTCGCATTGAGAAAAACCATTCTGACGTGCTTGCCTTTATCTAGCCCCCTGTATATTTTGTCAGTGACACACACTAGCTTATTTATTGTTGAATCCCCTTTTTGAATCCAGAATTTTTTGTTGTCAGAATGTTGTTTGATATGAAATAATTATAAAACTTGTTGTGCATAATCCTCTCAAATACTTTGGATATGCTTGACAAAAGTGAGACAGGCCTATAGTTTTTGATGACCTGGCGATCTCCTTTTTTATGAATGGGAACGATATGAGCCCGTTTCCACAGAGCAGGGAATTTCTCACTGGACAGCGAGCGATTAAACAACTTACATAATGAATTACATGTACCTTTGGCGGTGTATTAAATTCCCGATACGATCTGGTCCAGTAGCTCTATTTGTATTTAACCGTCTCAAAATTGAGCACTTCCCCTGGCTCTATGTATAGACGGTAGAGAAAAATCCGTCGCGTTCACATGAGGCAAAGAAGAATTTATTTAATCGTCTGATAATGTACATTGGTTTGCAAAGAAATCATTGAGTAAATCTGCCATCATAAACGTGTCAGTAATCTCGTCATCATCTTTTGTCAAGAAGGATATACCAGAATGGTTGTTTCTCCGTATTTTTTATTTAACCAGGTGCTACCATTCACGTGGTTTGCATCTACGAAGTCGAATGTTCAGATTATCATAATAATTTTGTTTCTTGTTACGGATCACACGAGGCAGTGTCATTACGAACTCTGTCATATACTTCAAAATATTTACATAAGTTAGTTTTCCTGTACCGATTCAACAATTTTTAGTTTACGTATTTATCTACACACTGCGGAGTCGAACCATGGTTTATCTTTTGGACGAATTGTTACCGTTTTTGATGGTATAAAATCAGCAGTAACTATCAGAAAAATATTTTGCCACTAAACGATGGCATCGACATCATCAAACTGTTCAAATGGATCATGCCACGGTGCAGCACTGAGTGCACCTGTTAAGCCGATGAAATCCCCGTTACGAAAATCCCATATTTTTATAAGTTCGGGAATATATAATATTTTGATGTTAAGGGCTGCATTTTATTTATAATACTTTGTTGTTTAGAGCTGCATTTATACATGTAATGCTGTTATTATTAGAGCTGCATTTCATATGTAATACTCAGATGTTCGGAGCTGCATTTTATATATAATACTTTTACTTTTAGAGCTGCATTTTATATATAATATTTGATGTTAAGAGCTTCATTTTATTTATAATACTTCGTTGTTAAGAGCTGCATTTATATAATATACTTTGTTGTTTAGAGCTGCATTTTACATATAATGCTCTGAATACTTGAGCTGCATTTCATATGTAATAAACAGACGTTCGGAGCTGCATTTTATATATAATACTCTGATGTTTAGATCTGCATTTTATATATAATACTGTGATGTTTAGAGTTGCATTTAATATATAATACTCTGATGTTTAGGCCAAAATAATAAAAGTTATGGTTCTCAGGCACTTTTTCTCATAAATCAGTGGGCGGTATTTTACTTTATTTTATTTTTTTTTTTTTTTTACCTTTTTTGTATTTTCAAATAAAAATGTCACAAGATCAGGTAAAAGCATTAAAATAAGAATTTGTTTTGCTTAACATGTAAAAGCACTACACACATTTTATAATATATCTTCTTGGAATATAGATATCAAAATAAACATTTTTGACGCGGCTTTCTAGGGTGTATGGAGCTGTATTTTAAATATAATACATTGATGTTTGGAGCTGCATTTTAAATATATAATATTCTGTTGTTTGGAGTAGCATTTTATAAAATATATTCTGATGTTTATTTACGTTTGTCATCGGGTCGATCTGAGTGACAGGCCCTATATCAATTGTGTCAGGTGTCTCTTTTATTGGTTTTATTGGTTTATGCAGCAAACTTGCATGTGTCTGTGTAGCGCTATCAAGTTCCGTTGCCATCGGAGACGCGCGAGCCGGCCCGGCCCACGTGTAGGGTCTGACGTGTAGACACAGCGCTCATGCTGATCTGGAACTTTCGGCGCTGGTCGCGCTCTATGAGCGCGTGTCTTGTAATGTTCTTTCGACGTGTGTATTATGTATTGTTGGGTTCTTTTGATTGTTCGTGAAATAGAAGTTCCTAGAAATTTCGGATGAAAAGTTATAAATAGGGGCTGAGTTTTAGAGCCAAAGAAAGAGGAGAGAAATAACGCAGGGTACACGGAAGAGTGTAAGTTAGTTTGTGGACCTTTCCGATAATTGCAACAGTTATAGATCTTCTTCTAAATTTGTAACGGATTTTATATAGTCTTCAGTTTGCTTCCTGATCACTACCAGAACTTCACTTTTTGATTAAAAAAGATTAATTTTGTGATTTAATTGGACTATTATTCTCTGAGAAGATTTATGTAAACTGTAAATCTGGATTATACGTTTTAAAGGACTTGTTGTCGCTGTGACAGTAGTGGTATCATGACTACGTGATCTGATGTTATTCCGTAACACAGTAATTAATGAATCTGCAACGTGGTTTCTTTCGTTTGGTAAATATTTTGAATTACTAAATAATATTGTACCTCAGCAAAAATATCAGTCACCGGTGTCGTTAATTTAGTTAATTTAATGCCCTCCTGGTTAATGGTCACATTTAAAGACCTTTAATATCGAAACAGAGAAATAATATGTATGATATTTCTTATAAATTGCCGTCAGTTTATTTTATTATCATTACAAGGCATCAATATATATGATATTTCTTTTGAATTGCCGTCAGTGTATTATAATATGAGACTACAGGGTATAAATGTAAATGATATTCCTTTTTAATTTTCGTCGGTTTATTTTAATATCCATACAGGGTATTAATATATAAGATATTCCTTTCAAATTGCCGTTGGTTTATTATATGTACTTCAGCATTTCCCATATGTTTATCGAAGTACCTGCTTCTATGTATACAAATGGGAGAGAGCGTTTGAACAGATGAGTGATAAATTAGTATTTAAGCTCCAGCTCAGACAAGCCATCCCTTTGTCTTATTCTTTCATGTCCCGCCAGATATTTATCGGAACACCAAACATATGAAACTCGTTTAAAACGAATGATGTACATCATGGGGATGATGTTTAAGGTCGACGCCAAATGGGGTCATCATCCAAAAGAGAGAAATAAGTGGCGGTAAATCACGAACACAACGTAATATGTAATGTTATTTAATTTACTGCTGACATAAATAAGTGTGCCGCATACCTGGCAGTACTCTTATAAGCCGTATAGCCAAGCACTTCACGGATAGTCCGGCTTTTTAGCAACCAGCAGCACTTGTTCATGTTCCTTTGGTATTCATGACTATATTAAACACTTGAAAGGAAGACTAGGATGTTCATAAAGTGGTGGTCGCCGTTGAATTTAAATTTAGGAAAATTACAAAGGTAAGTCCGCTGTTAAGATGTCAACTCTTAAGGTTTAAATTGAAGATGCCAGAATACCTATTTTCGGTGACATTTAAGTGTCAAATGCTCCATGCTGTTTCTATAAGCTCGCTGCAAATCATTATTTTATTTAAAATAAGAGGTGTAAAAACTACCCACGCACTGTGCAATACACTGGTGAGATGGGTTTAGTACTATGATTCATCATTCGATTACAAATTTGAAGGATAGTCAGTTTAAAACGGTCACTGATGTAGTGGTTTGGCAACAAGCAGTCACTTCGTTATCCTCCTGAAACATTTAGAATAATGTATAATTAATAGGGTTTTTTTTAGTCCGGCGTCAGGATTGTTCTAATTAAACGACCACAGACATTTAAAATGTCCCAGTCAAAGTGATTTAAAGCAGCACAATCATAGAACCTGGCATTTACATTGAGATATAACTTTAGTCTTATAATGTTCTTGGGTTAATAATTAGTTTGGATCTGAACTAGCTGCAGTGGTATTTCTCTCATGTATTATTATACTCTGTCATATTGTATTAAAGCAAACCTGCCTTTTAAGAAGATTAAAAAAATATTGTAATGATTTAATATATATTTATGTGCAGAAATATACACTGATTGCCGGTTCTTACAGTAACAGTGTCTAGGATTAAGTCGGATGTGTATAAATGCACCTGCATGGGCTGGTCATCAGGTTCTTTTTATGAAAGACTGCAATAAATTGTGTTTTAAATATAGTTTGTACGTGATTTAACACTAGCCCTTATCAGTCATTTTCTAGTTTCGGGTAAACGCTTTGATCGTGGTAGATTGATTAAGATATAAAACCGGAAGAAGTTATCCTTAAATCAATTATTTGAATCTCAAAAATGACTGTTTATGACAGGCGTGTCTGTACAAAATCCATATAATATCAAAAATAACAAGTTTGAAATATGGAGTCAGTTCCCACTAAGACATAAGAATGGCCGGAACAACATTGTTTTATGAAAACCTCCTTCATCAAAGTCCCGCCAAAGCACAAGCGAGCTCCCAAGAGTCAAGTTTATCTTATAGTAACTATATGCATATAAAACATACTTTTTTATTGGTTTCACCGTTACAAATGAAGTATCTTCTAGTGAAGAGCAAATTTCATCACTGCCATCACTTTTTTAACCTTTCGGTGCCAACAATCAACGTGGTCTATCACATCTGAGGGATGTATGCTATATTTAGGCTGGTTTCGGTTCTGATATGTACAGGGAATAATATTAACCTCTGAAACGAAGATATCCAGAACAGGGTTGAAAAATGGTTCTAAACGTTCTGGGTGATAACCCTGGCTAAGAAACTTTAATTCTAAAAGATAAACATTTTGAAAAAAAAAAACTTGCCTTTTACAATAGCATATCTAATTATAAGCATTGTGAACCCTGCTGGACCCTGAGTGCCGCTCAGACATTATGAGACCATGTATGCAGAATTATGAATCCCCTAAGAAGTATCTCAATTAGGTTTGTACTATAATTATGTTGTAACCATAAACTTTATCTGTAATTTAACTTGGTATTCAGGGAGACAGCCAAAGAAAACGCGGAATAAAGTGAATAATTGCAACAGAAAGGACAGCTTCTCTTGTACTGAACTTTGGTTATAATAACATTATGAAGAATTTCAGAATTCTTCTAGCCCATTTGAAGACCAAGAATGAGAAGAAGAAGGTTGAGCAGTGATTCTGACCCTGAATGTCGCAGATCGAGTCCTTGCGATGCGTGTAGATTATTTACAATCCTCGCCCTTCAGTTAGCTTGCAGACACTATTTTTAATATATGAGCGAGTCTTTGTTTGGTTTCGTCTTGTTGTACATCATATGGGAGTTCTGTAATGTCATTATTTATTCTGGTACAAAATTCCTTGTAAATTTTATGAGACTCCTCAGATAATTGGCAACTACCTCAAACAAAGGAGAACTCAAATTTGAAATTTGAGCACTAAATTTAATTTCAAAAATCACTACTGCGTCGTCCTTCCTGTTAATGCCTCTGCGTGACTCCTATCCTCCAAAAGCATTAAATGTGGTATTTTCCACAAAATAAAGAAACACTTGGTTAATATAAATAGCGTTGAATTTGTGAGAACTGAATTCATGATAAAATTCTATAAAGAACAAAGTACAAAATTCTCCATCTTTTCGTTATCCCAGTTTAAATATTAAATAAAGTAGTACATGTAATGACATTCTGCAGACATATTTGTTTTTTAGTCACCCATGTGGGTTCACATAATTTCGACATGTGATGTATGTTTGTTCAAGTAATCCAATATTTCATTATTATCATCATTATTTTCTTCCATTCAATTTCAGTTACATTTAATATAATTATATACCCGACAGTTATACGGTTCAGCAGGAGGACTTTTCTATGCAGCACTGCTAGTATTTAATTCACACTAGATAAGGGTTATCGTTAAGGTGCGGTGTTCCTGCGGTTTAAACAGTTATCGGGCGGTGTATCAATCGAGCTGCACCATTAAGACCGCAGATACGAGCTCAAACAACAGATATAGGGGGCTGTGGGAGATGTAATGTCATGGTCCGACTCAGTTCCTGCCGGTGCTTGTTGCTACAGTAACAGCTTGGCAAACCTTAACAGTGTGTTAATTAGAACACAGTGCTGTTATCTCTTTGGCTGTCTGCCAGCAAGCCATGTATTAGCCAGATGCGCCAGGTATTTGGCCTCAGACTAATCCAGAGTCATTTACCGGTCTTCCCCGCATCTTTCGCCATTCCACATGTAACCAGGCATACAGATAATTCCCGGTAGCTCTATCAAACTACTAAACATCTGGTAATTTTTTGTCATTTTGATTCAGTACAGACTTCCTGATGTCTGGCCCGCCAAGAATCTCTCTCTGCTCTGTAGTGTCTAGAAGTACTTGATTCTACAGATGTGTCGAACTATAAGATTTCAAACCCAACTTGCAGTACTCATATAAATTTATAACTGTTTCACTTGGTTTTAATCAATTAGAAGTCCAATCATTCTAAATTGTGATAGTATGTGACACGCTTAGCTGTTGATAATTAATTGGAAATCTAATAACTTAAAAACCCTTTGCAGAAGGTCGTCTGTGGAGTTAAATTCACAGTCTAAACGCAATCTGAACGCGCTATTATGTAATCGTTATTTACCCCTTAGGTATTCTAGATTTGGATTAGTACTTAGCACTTTGTTCGGTATTCATCCGTATAAAATCAGTAATATTGAAACATTAACAAATCACATATAAACATAACACCACACACACTAACACACACACACGAACGGGGATGAGCACATATTAACTCATTGGGATGCAGACATTGAATCTCTGGCATGTGAATTCTCTATACATCTCAACATGCGGAAGGGTAATGCATTCAACAGTTTGAATCAAATATTATTCATAATATAATCACATGCATATATATATATATATATATATATATATATATATATATATATATACAGTAAAACCCCGCTAACACGACCACCTGCGGGACCAGGCAAGTGGTCGTGTTAGCGGTGTGGTCGTGTTAGCAGGCTGATTGTACAATATTAACGCAGGATATAATATGGGTATTTCAAGTAAATGTCAAGTTTTTGTCCCTGTTTAATATAAACATTAAATATAAAGAAAAATAAACAACAAAAATGAACATGATTCAAACACTTTTATTCACATAGGAATAAAACACACAAATAAAACAAATAGATTGACTAAGCCATAATACAAGTCCATGGGCATTGTATAAATCGTAAATATTCATCCAGCGTTGACTGTGTCTTCAACTTGACAGTTTCTTTCAGTGCTTCAGTTTTCAGCTTTTCCTCAAGTTGGCTCATGGGCTGCCATAAATCAGGACAGGACTCCTGGCAAAAGACTTTCAGTTTATCAGCCCATATCAAGGCTTCCTTGAAGGTGGCAGATGGGACGGGTAGTTTGCTGTCATCAGGCTCAGCTTCTACGGTGTTTTCCTCTTCATATTCTTTTTGTCTCTCTTCTGTCACATCACTCATGATTCGATCCTCCCAGCCTGCTTGCAGGTTGTCTTGTGATGCGACAAAATATGAAGTAAGTTATTCTGATTAAATAAAGGTCGCCTTCTTACCCTGTTGATTTTCTTCGTACATTGCCATCAAATCAGCCTTACGTTTCAGGATGACTTGCACTTGTGTCTTTCCTATCCCAAACTGAGTGACTAGTTTTCTTTGACTTGTACCGGGCTGAATCTCGGCGGTCTTGATGAGTTCTATCTTCTCCTTGAGGTTGAGCTCTCTTGATTTTTAACGAGTTGGCGGTGAAGTCATTATGACAGCATTGGTCTTAACACGAAGATGATCTGGCGTCGAACACGTAGTGAGAAAAGAATGAACACATCAAATTATAAGCGTTATTTATATGGTTCCTGCTTAATCATTGAAATGTGATTTGTCACAGTTTTACTTTACTCACCTGAATGTATGCGTTTGGTGTCAGTTATGTTTGCCAAACTCCTTTTTTATCAGTATGTTAAATGCTAATCTAGCAGCCGTCCTCAACAAACAATGTAACAGACCATGGAGTACAATATCTATTGCTGCATATAATTTGGCTAACAGGTTCAGCGGCAGTATAAACAAGCCTAACTTTAGCTGGGCAGATGAAAGCGGACTTTCCCATGTGCCCGGCTAATTAATCAGGGGCTATTATCTAAGTCCAAGCTGGGAGCTGAGCGTGTCACCTACTCACCGGGGCGCGGTCGCCACGGGCCAGTGGTGGTGATACGGCTAATTAATTACGGGCTATTATCTAAGTCCAAGCTAGGCGATGAGCTTGTTATCTGCTCAATGGGCCGCGGTCGCCACGGGCAAGTAGTCGTGATATGGGGGCTCATCTGAAGGTCGGGACCAGAAAAGGTGGTCGTTGGTCGTGATAGTGGGGTGGTCGTGTTACCAAAGTTTTTTATATGATAATTTATACTAGACAATTCTTGGACCAAGAAAAGTGGTCGTGTTAGCGGGGTGGTCGTGTTAGCGGGGTGGTCGTCATGCGGGAGTTCACTGTATATATATATATATATATATATATATATATATATATATATATATATATATATATATATATATATATATATATATATATATATCTAGTGAGTCTTTGTAATATTTTTCAATAAATCCTTTTAGTATTCTATGATTAACTCCTCTGTTATGCCTATTTCATTCCAATATCTTAAATTTCAGAGAGAACATTGATCGGCTAAATAATTGGTTCACTGCTATACTTAGAGAGGAAAAAAGCAGGTATAGCAAAAAAAAGAGTTCTGGAATACTTAAAATTAAACTTAAGATCAAAAGTTTATATGCCATATTATAACTAATATGTTGTGGTGATAAATATAATTTGAAAGGTAAAATAAAAGCGTTTTCTTGCTTGGACCCTGAAAGGTCTCTTCAGGGATAAAACCATTGATAATTCGTGCTTAGTCATTAAAACGTGTTCTTTAGGCTAATGTATACATACATTCAATACAATTACATATAATCAGGTTCTAAGCAATACAATGGGCAAATCGTTCAGATTATGGAGCTAAGATAATAGGATTTCTCTTTTGTTTCCTCTTTAAAAGTATGGCTTATCGAAGATTTCAGATAAATTGTTTTCTGTTATTTATAGTTGGCCCGGCGAGGTCGATAAAAACCGAATTCTTTAGAATTTAATTAACCAGCGACCTGTCTTTTGTCTTCCAGGTAATTGCATTAATTACTTTGAAAATAGCGTATTTAATCTAATGGAGCTTTGTGTCCATGTAAATCTTATTGTCGGGATTAAATGGCCTGAGCAATGGTTTATATCTAGAGATTATTTCTCCAGAATTAAATAACTGAGCTAATGCAGAATGGTCTCAGGGGAAGTTAAAGCACTTTTTTATCTGAATCTGAGCTTTTTCGGAAAATATAAAACAAATGCTCAACCTCGGACACATGCTGATAATTATACACCAATACATCTGTAATATAATTTTGTTACATTAACATTTTTGCTCAGTCGAAAATATTGCGTTGAAGCCTGTTTCGAACCCATGTCGGTAGCACACATGTTCGGCGTTTCAACCACTTCCCTAGAAAAGCATGCTTTACTAGCGAGACAGTTCGGTCCGCTTTTCATTTGCATCTCGTTACAATATGTAATATAACAATGTTAAATTCAAGGGTTAAATATTTGCAAACTGGTAGTGAATCTTTTTTATCATGACTTTCTGGAATAGTTTTCAGGACTGAACTGCTGTCATATCATAGACTTTAAAATTAAAACAAATGTGTATTTCATGATATAATTTTATCACTTTGCAGATTTGATATATATATAATCAAGATATGCAAGCCAGGATAACCATACCTTTCACTTTATCATGACATACGCTATGCCTTTTTGTCCACCATACTTTTTGGATTATTTATTGATCCAGAACATATTTGCTGTATATTTCAGAAGTGTTTTGATTGCCCATGCTTAAAATAAACGTCGAAATACCCAAACGTTTACGGTATTAGGACCTATTACGATAAATTAAAACCTGATTTCGTCACAACAGTACACGTGCTTTTTCTAAACGAAATGTATACATGTACCTGCAAATCGTATTTTATTGAGTCCATATATTTGCAGTCTCGTTTGACTGTATTTGCACGGTCTGCTCAGTGAAACCTTGTTAGTCAGTGTTTCTTAAATATGCGAGAGTATGAAATGGAAGGATTCACAATGGACAGTGATCATGTTTATAGGTTCAATTTCCTCAGCAAATCCTACATGGGTCTGTCAGACCAAGAAACTTGTGTTGTAACAAAACTGATGTAGCTCAGCAGAGTTGAAAGTATAACGTGAATAAAAAGTCAGATCTTATTTCTAATTTGTTAAACTTGACTGGACAGTAAGCAATTCATACATATCAGGCATTTTTATATCTGTCATCATTTGAATAACTGTCTCAAATGTAATTTATGTGATTACTTCTTTGAAAAAAACTTCGCAACCTAGGTTTGCGCCACATACACTTTGTTTTAATTAATTAATGGCACGGTACATTATTGAAACAAGATGTTATTTGAAATTAAAGCATATTTATTGAAAGGACCACTAAACTGAGATATTTTCATGGATAAATCCGCATCTTACAAAACAATAAGTAAATGGTTGATACACCGTATAAATTATCTGTGAAGATTTTGATAAGTTTCCCCCGTGTAGATTCATGTAAAATTCTAGTTGAACTGGACCCTCTTGTTAATGTAAATATATCCATATACTGCTTCTGCTTCTGTCTAATGGACTGTACACAAAGTATATACATGGTTTTCTCGGGAAAGAAGAAATAATAATAATTAAATACCGTTGCATATTGATTTGCTTTGTTTATCTTGTTTAACTTACTTTTTGCTACGAGATCTTGCTTAAAGAACATATTTTTTTTTTGCATTTGCAACAAGCTCATGTTCAAATGAATACCATATTGGTGTTATCTAAGATTTGTCCTCACATAACGTTTCAACCTATTCAGCTGGATCATGGCCAGACAAGTGTTCCTGTTTTATGTAATCCATCATTTGCTTTTAATTCAAAATTATATTAGAAATGTAGTAGACGCAAAATATGAATGAAGCGAGATGAGATTATAATAATTATCTGTCAGTTATAAAAGATTGATTATGAAAATAATGTAAATATTCGTAAATTACTCGCTTTGCGACAGCCCCATGTCACCGAACATAGTGTTACCATGGTTTAACCGCCACGTGCACTTATTTGTCAGAGATGACTTTGTTTTTGTTCTCGTATCTTTTTTTTCAATGTAGCACACTGTAGAAATATCCCCACTATTGTTATCTAAAACTAAGTAAATGTATTCTACTTGTATTTGAGCATTTCCAAATTTAACCTTTGAATTTGTAAATTATTGGTCTTATATATACCCTATGTATAATCTATTTTAAAAACGGAAATGAAATTGGTCCTACTGAAAGAGCTTACTACCAAGAATTGTACCATAATACTCTTTTGTCAATGTGGCCTTTAAAGAGATTGTCCGGGTAAAATTCTTAAACATGTCTACGCAGATTTCATAAACTTTCTGGTGCTTTAAAGGTCACTATATGTCTGTATTACACACATACTGATGTTCACCGCCATAAGATGGATAAGCCATGGCAGGTACGTTGTACTTTTGGACAATTTCCGTTCTAACATTCTACAAAAAAGGCAACACCTACGGGATTTATGTAATCAGCCCTGGACGATTTATTTATCTGACCATTGACTTCCATGTACGAGATCGTTCCATATATAGATCTAAGGCATAGCTTTTGCGATAACAAAATTGCGGAATTACATTTCTTTTCACCTACAACTGTAACATACAATTTCAAATTAAAACAAAATCGATGACTAAAGGTAAGAATACAAGAAAAAGCTTGGCGAATTGCCGCCGAATAGCTCCTTCCTCGGCTAGAGTATCAGATTATTTAATAAATCCTCCACGATAATATTTTCCCAGGGGAAATACTTAGGACAAAAGAATTGAAAAGTTCAGATAGACCACAGAAAACATAAAACAAACGGAATTGCCTAATGTATAATGGAGACTGGCTTACATCAGTATATTGCTCGTCAGATTATTTCCTGAATGAAGCATATTAACTTAATAGGGAAAGAAATTAACCTCAGTTTTTATTATTAACTGTAGTAGCATTAGGGCTTATCAGTACATAAGCTTAATTGCTTAATCTAAAATTTTATAGTGTTCCTGTAGATATTTAGTGGCAAGCTGCCACCCATAAGTTGATATTAAAGTTCTGGACACGTTTGGTAGGCAAAACAATTAATCCAAGACTGTGGTTAAATTTAAGTTACGCAGATGTTCGCGTCATATTTGAACGTACTCTGTCATGTTCGTTTGTAATTAAAGTATTTGTTTGTTGATAATTCTACATTTCATGAGAGTTGATCCTGGAAAATGATACACATATATACACATATAATGATTTGTGTATATATTTACGAAAACTGATAAAACTAGTCATGATCAATTAATAGACTGGTGATGTTTTTAGAGATAAGATGAAACCACAGCTGAGAAACTGACGACTAGCTGTAATTTGGCAGATTCAAAATATAGGGAAAAAAATTCGTGAAAATAGAGGAAAAATACACGGTTTTGTCATCAATCATCGGGAACTGGTAAAACTAGTCATAAATAATAAACATGTGAGGTTTCTGGAGACTAGATAAAACCACAACTGAAACTTTCCTGTAATTTGGCAGTTTGAAATATATGGGAAGTTGAAACAAAAAAATTGAAAAATAAAAATACAGGTGGCGTCACCAGTCTTCGTGAACTGAATTTTATGTCGTGATAATCGATAACATTTTCATCTCAAAATTAATCAAACATCCCTTGAGTAAATAGATCTAGGCAACAGCATGTAAGACCGCTTTGGACTTGCAGTCTGGGCATATTATGCCCTTGTACTGCCGACGAAGAAAGCAGGCCCATAATTAAAGCAAGTACCAGTCTATCTTTTTATTATTATAAATTTACCTGAAAGGGGTCGCCTTTTTCTTCATGAATATATAGAGAGACAGGCAGGTGCAAGTTTATTTAATATAAATTGTGGCTCAGTAAAACCGGTTAAAATGTTTTATTTGCAATGCTACCACCCACACTGCTGAAACCGAGCAGGCAAGTTTGAATTTGAATCAGATGTGATCGTCTGTAATAACATATCTTGTTCAGTAGATTTCTAAATCCACCGCTGTGCAGGTTTTATCAATGTAAACAAATGCTGTGTTAAATGTCCCCCAAATCTGATGTTTTTGTTAGTGAAAAAAAAGAAAATATTCGAAAAATTTAAAACCTATAAGGACATGTTAATAATCGTGCAGTAATGATTCATCTGTGGCTTCTTTAAATAGTCTGAAACACGACCTTTAGATGTTCCGCCTGTAACACTATTAAAAAATATGTTTGATTGTCATGTTTTAGGCATTGTTGTTTTATGAAATGTATCTGACATTGTTTCACATTTCTTATTAGTTAAAAAAAGCTAGTTTGATCAGTAATTATTTCACATGAATTTTAGTGGATACAAAACTCGCTCCATAAGCAAAAGTTAAAAGGAAACTTCTGACGCTTCCTACTTCATTTCAATTATTTCTTTTCTATTAACAAATACGCACATCGGTATACCGTTCTTCCATCAATTAGATCATATAGAACACATCCTAATCCTATGTGAAAATGCAAAAGTTTATCCAAAACAAATTCATATTAACTGTTTATGTTTAATTAGTTTCAATAAGCAAACGAAAATAATATTCCAAAATAATGTCCAAAACGTTAGTGAATCATAGGGAGTATAGAGTGTATATGTTTCGACTGTATACTCTTCCTAAGGATTGGTCCAAAGCCTGTTAGTTGCATTGTATATTAAATGAGGATGAAGAATGGTATGTTATATTATGTCATTCTGGATTTCAAGTTTATATGCATGGGTTAGGAAGAGTCCGCAATTCAAAACCCGTCGTTAAGACATATGAGCAAATCTCCGAGGGTCTAGCGATATTTCACCGTTCTGTTACTGAGGTTCCAAACCCAAATTTCAGTTTTCCCCCGGTATTTTGAACTTAAATACAGGTTACACCCCGTACTGTTCAAATTAATTGAACAAATGATAAATTCTTGTGTTTTTAATTGATGATATATTATTGAACTTAACCACGTGAAAGATACTGGATTCCAAAGCTAGAGTCAATCCATGAAAATATTTAGTTGTTGCCAAAGGTTAATTTTATTGTTAAATATATGTTACATTTATATTGTCTCGTAAACTGCACAATAGCGCATGCAGAATACGTTACATGCAAATATAATGTATAAAAAATACCGGCTTCTGTTGCTTACGGGTAGAGAAGAGGACTAAAAGCCGGGAGATCGTGAGTTCGAACCTCAACCGTGGCGGTGAGATTTTTCAGGGTCGGCCCCCACCCAGGGTGAGCGCTATACAATACGTCCTACCCATAGAATGTATACTTTCTGCAGTCATACCTACCGTTTTTGCTTTGGTATATAGGATGTTCTAGTATTTGGTGTTTTATATAAGATGGACGGATAAAATTTATTTTATGGAAACCAGATCTTTGGGCAGTCCAATACCACGATATCCCACCTTTTGTCGGTATCCGAAAATCATTGCATCCGCCCGGAGAGTATGCGTTCATCACGTTTGTGTTTGTTCATTATATAACTCATGCACTCATGTATGATATCTCATGCCACTTTCAAGGAATTGCGGAAAATATGTTAGATTTAAGTATGGTTCCCTCAACAATCCTTATTGAGGAATGTCATCAAGGAATATTCACAAATATATGATTATTTATGCACTAATTAAACTGGGAATATGGGCCGAATAAGTAAATGTAAACACTGGTCAGGAAGCATCCTACAGTGGGACCCTAACCCCCCCCCCCCCCCATGGAATCCTGGGATTGCAGATTTTGAGTTTGTTATAAATCTATAACAAATACATAGTGTAATTGAATCCCTATTAGCCATTTCTATCAGGTCTAGATAAAATCATTAAACTTTTTTATTGCAGAATAAGAAAGAATTCATATTCTGAAACAGATAAATACAATTACGATGAACAATACAGACATGCATTTAACACAAAAGGAAAATGACAAATGGTCAATTTACATCTTAGCTATTATAAAAAAGATATATTTAACATGTTTTATATATATATATATATTTCGGCACATGGCAGATCTTCAGACTTTCTAACTCTCAACACATCTCTCCCAATTTTTATTGTGGGTGTCTCGTTTACCTTTCATTTTTTCCGCTCTATCTTCTATACTGACAATTTTAGCTTTAATTTAACTTATGATTTAACCTATGATGTATTGAGATATATATATCGAGGTGGTAACAAGAGCAGACGTAACAGTCTTTTACATTACAGTCCAGCTCGGGCCTTCCTGTAGCTAGGGTTGTAATGGATTACAGCATTGTGCTAGATAATTAAAACTAAAAAGAATTAGGAGAAGGGAGGAGACGACCAATTAAAGAACCACATAACTTGAACAAGACACTTTGCATGAAAGTTATTTTAAAGGGTTCACTTTAATTTTGTTTTCAATCTGAAAAAAAACTTAGTATGTATAAACTATTGTTTCGAGATATTTTCCACGGTCAACATAAAAATCCCGAAGGGGGGGAGGGGTCGAAATATACATATTTCATCGGATGAATATAACACCAAGTGTACATTTTCACAAAACATTTTATGGCGTCTTAACTGTGACTTTTAGTAGATAGTTAGAAGTCCATTGTTTATTTCATCGAGAACACGAACAAAGGATCATGAACATACAAATACAGTGCATTTACAAGCTAAAACTAATATGAAGAAGGCGGTGCGTTTTGGCAAAATTATACTAACTTACGTTGAAATATATGGCAACATAAATAATAGCAAAAATTAGTATAAATATTCTTGCTGACGATGACAATGCTTCAAACAAAATTTCCCATATTTCCAGTGCATGGAGGTTTATTTTACATTTTACTCATAAGACTCATTTTACACTAAAATATTGTGCAGTTTCGCGGAAGCCCTTCGTGAGACAGGTCCCTGTGAGAAAACCCAAGGGTCACGCCGAACGAGCGTGTTTGCCTGTCATTACGGTGTCTGGCTTCTGTTGTAAAGCAGGTTTATGTAGACAAGGGCCGTGGAGCATGCCACTGCATGACTGATACTGTTTTTACTCTCAAACAATGGCACCGTGCGTGAGGCATGTAAAAGTCGTCTTTGTTTCTGCTGTACACGACCACCGGCAGGTTAATATACACACGGCTGTTCTTTGTCTATGTCTGAGGTATACAATCTGTTATATACACATACACTGTACACTTAAACAATGGTTGGGCTAGACGGCAATTCGCTGACATACAACCAAACAGACCTGGAGATGTATCCGGAAACAGGATCATGATTTTTTTCACATTTCCTTGTCTGTTTTGTGTTCCACTGTATAATATGCATTGTAAATGATTAAATTGCTCAGGGTAAAACATTTGGCCGATCCGGGATTCGAACCCATGTCGGTGGCGCACAAGTCCGGCGTACCAACCGCTTCGCTAGAAAAGCAAGCTTTACTAGCGGGACAGTTCAGTCCGCTTTTATGTCACCCCGTAACACACCCCCTCTTAAGAGCGTTCTGCTATCAGAACAAGACCAATTATCCCAGGAGTCACACTTGGTGAGCTTATTCCCTGGGCCACAAAGTTCACCGTCACGTTGGACGAGCCCCTATTAGTTACAAAGACAAATTTAAAAAAATAAATAAAAAAAAAGGAATTGAAAGCTCAAAATATAATTAATCACGTATGATCTATTTGTATAACGTTAACTTTCCAATTGGGGTTGATTATTCCTATTTGGTTTTTGGTTAAAAAACTAGGTCACTTTTGTTTGATTTTCAATGCCAGTTATCAGCTTGATCATAATAAAAAAAATAATGTCACAGCCATCGACTTTTTGCATCTGATTGGTCATACTATGATATATATATATATATATATATATATATATATATATATATATATATATATATATATATATACCAGCAGTTGTGTGTTATTTAAGACCATACTTATATTTGTAAAATTACCCATGGACATTAAGGCGTATTTCTCATTATTTTTCAAGTCTATATTGTATCTTTTGTTTCTCGTTTGAACAAAAAAAACTCGTGTATTTAAAATAACCTACCAGCAAACTGCACTAGAAAAAAAAATCAACAACAGGCACGGTGCCTATAATGCTGAACATATTTTATTTTCTGTAATTAATGACTGAGCGAGCAATGTTGATCGCTATCTTGTCTTTATCCAAACAAGAAACGCCATACGTTCAGGAAATATCAGTTTATTTTAAAGGCTATTAATAAAATGAAATAAAATTAAAAAAGACAGTTAAAAAGAAACACAACAAAAAAAGACGGATCTATGCGTGTTCTGATCAGCTGCGGCCGGTAGGAAGGATTCGACTGAAATCGACCTGCTTGCAAATCCCTATCGTTATCGCCACAGACGTGATGAAATCACGCAATTCTTGCAATACCTAACGTTGTGAAAATTGTTGCAGGTTTCATTAAATAGGCCGGCGTCATTTGCTTTATATGCCCACGCCCGCAAAATTATTACCACCGTAGGTCGGCGACACGAAGTCAGTCAACATTTTCCAGCCAAATAAACGATATATTTAGCCATATATATGTATGATCTTCGGCTGTATTTTTTGGTCAGCAGGTCACTTAATGATTGTAGTGGTGTCTGTTGCCATAAAAGATTCGTCTTTCTGGTCTTGGGCCAAGGGCCTGTCATCTCAACTTCAGCCAGATGTTGCAACCGTCACACCTGCTCAGTGGCGAGAACCTATACAGTATACAGTTGGTGTAAATAAAACAAATTGATTTATCAATTCTTTTCGAAGCCTTGGACGAATAACAAAAATTGATCATGTATGTAGTAAAAGCATGGATGCCTTCAATGAAAACGGATGCGTAATGCTATGTGTGTTTTTTTTTCGGTGCTTTGTCACGGGTTTAGCTTAGGAATATATTTTCTGTTAATATCACCTATAAGGTAATACCACTCTGCAAAACACTTTGCAAAGGTCATCGATTCTCTGTTCTGAAAATACTCGAACTCGTATCACATCCAGGTAAATCATATAAAATAGCTTTGAAAAAGAGCGCCTGGAAACTTTGTTTTGTCCGCAGAAAAACAGGAGATATTTACAATGTAAACAACAGGCTAAAGGCCGACTTAAAATCAAGGGGCTGAGAAACAGTGGTCGACCTGGCCTGTAAGTGCTGCTGACAGATTTGGTCTACGATACCTGAGTTCAGACCTTTTCCATCGTGTTGGATGAAGTGTTTTTTGAAGTCCTTTTACGTGTAATCTGAAAACCTATGCTCTTCCATAAACGAGACTGTAACACTGTCATGAAATTTCAATAGTACCTGTGTGTGTTTCTGAGTGTGTAAGTTCATGTAAGGCTTGCTTAACGTTCTGATGTGAATTTTGACACATCTTGCGGATGCCCCCTTGATGCCACTGAGCCGGAACAACAGGTGGTTATCATTAACCATTACTAGAAGCTTTACAAATCTTTTTTTTTTCTGGAGGTAATCGCTCGATAATTAATGCTTGAGTATCTACTCTTGCGGGTTCTGGGTGTGTGTCCTCTCGAAAACTGGGTCATAACACCGAGGAACCCCCGAAAGGCGCACTCGTTTTGAGTGAAACGCGATTGTCGTGCAGTCATTAAACCTGTAGAGCGCCCACCTTAGTGGGGAACGTCTGGGCTGAGATTCGATCACACAATCTCCCGGCCTTGAGCCTTGTGGTCTACAACACAGCCGGTATGAACGAATAGGTTTATAGAGAGCTGGTTTAGGGACTGAATGTTGCATATTTCAATACTGAGCATTTCCCACACACTTTTAAAATGTGTTTCACTTACATGATATAAAGATAACTTGTGCTAGAACTCCCTCCCTAAAAAAGTCAGCAAAGAATGACAAATTATGCTTTTCAAGAAATCATTCACAACGTTTTTAAAAAATACGTGCGGCATATATAGAGAGTACGAATTTTCAGAGAGAAAGTTTCTTTTTTTCCGAAAAAATAAACAAAAAACCTTTGTCCCCGTTCAGAGGCCACCCGTTCGTATGCATTTGTTGTGCCACTACCCAGACTACTGAAGCGTCACATTGTTTATATATAAAAAATGAAAAAACAATAATGATCAGGGGATTCTGGCGGAGATCCCTGGAAATAGGGAATCCCCCAAAGGTATGTGTGAATCTTTCTCTCTCTCTCTCTCTCTCTCTCTCTCTCTCTCTCTCTCTCTCTCTCTCGTTAAATGACATAAATACATTTATAGCCGTACCAGTAGAGGGTATGTTGTCTCCCGTGCGGTATTTTTGGGTCCTTAAGTCTCACAGTATATACGGGCTTCGGGATTTGTGGAAATAACATTTACTGTATATATCTTGCGTGTGTGAAAGGCAAGCAAATAGAGAGATGGTACAGTTCCTCTCGTGGACTAACCGGTATCTCCCCAACAGAATGAAAAGCTGCTGCACAGTGATATTTTTCATGTGATGGTTACCAAAAAAAATCGTGTTGAGCAGCATACAGATATTGTTTTTAGAGCAGTAGCTTATCCATATTCATCCCGTGACATAAACTGTCCCATGCGTAAAACCGGATGTATAATCTTCCGTTCTATTTGTAAGCCCTTCTTGAAATAATACATTTCTTGTCATGAGCATTAGCCAGGATGACTGCCGCTTCCTTTGTAAAGAAACATTTTATTGAACTGATCAGGGGCGTAGCCAGATGACTGCCATTATCCCCCCACCCCCACCCCAAGTTGATCGTAATAATTGACACTATTTCACCCATTCCTATCTTTCATTTATGCTGTAACAACGGTTTCTCTTGTATTTGGTATTTAAAATGTTACAAGAATATTGAAATTCTAAGCTGCCCCCTTGCAAAATCTAAATTTTTCTTGGTTTAAGTCTATATAGTCTCATAACTGTAACCTACACACGCATATATATATATATATATATATATATATATATATATATATATATTATATATATATATATATATATATATATATATATATATATATATATATATATATATATATATATATACGCACTCGTGCATGTTGTATGCTGTGATGTTACTATGCCACGTGCAACATTCATGACTAAGTTTAACGAGTACCGATGGTGATTTCCATTAGTTATATATTGGAAGGGGCCTGCCTCGCATTAACTCAGATTACACGGTTACCGTACTTCATTTATTGCTATAGGGTTTGCTCATATCACCAGCACACATTTCCATTTCAAAACAAGCTGAGCATTATGGTTCAGCTCCGGTCTGCAAATGTTAACAATATGGTCTCTTCGAAACACCAGAAATATTTCGTCTGTTTCACATTCAGCGCCTTTTGGAGTGTCTCATTTAGAAACTATAATATGTTTTGACCTACTTGCGGTTCATGAACACTTTCAAATTTGTATCCTACGAAGCAAGTCTATGTTTTTGCCCGCCCCATGCTTCCGACTGAGAAACCGCTCCACCGTAAATTTAACCTCGTCATGTTTTATATAGCGTTGAACAGCGGCAGATGAGAATTAATTTTGTATTATTAATTTTTTTACCTGATGACTCATTGTCACATCCCTGCGACATTTAGTTCGTCTGTATGGTTTTCATTTTCCGTATATCCGTGTTTGAACCTCAGTAACGGCAAATTCTAAAGAAGGTGCCTGAGTAGCTTGTTTAATTATATCCCAAACTGTGATAATTATATCGATGATGGAACAAACATAATCTTCACTTCTGATCATACCTGACCATTATACAATTAACCTTTGTATGTTTGTTAATCTCTGATGAAATTTTCCAAGTACACAAAAAAACTCCAATATAACTCAGCATACTGGTAAATTTCCCTGCATGTCTCTTCCCTTGGCTTCAGCGATTGCAGGCTCTGCCTGAGCAGCCCATAGGAAAGGTAGATCAAGTTCGAAGTTAAATTCATGGTATGTCCTTTTTACATTTTCTTTTCCATTATTTCAACATTTATTTGTTGTCATAGCGCTTTTCTTGGTTATGGCAAGATGAACTTCAGGAAGTCAACAAGTATCTATATTGTGCAAAAGCAGTTTACAGTATATTGCAAAAGTGCCACCCACATCCCATATTCCTTTTCGAAACTTTCTTCATAAGTGTCTCATTAAACATGGATCAAGTTGGATTTACATCATTATCCGAGAAATTATCTAAATTTTTTGAAAGAGGATTTTCACATTTTCCATTTGTCCTAAATAATGTGTCGACAGCCATGGACGTCCCGTGTTCAAGAAACTGTTATCAGAAATGTGTCATATTCAAAATGATATTTTCCTCAACCATTGTATGGACATATATATGGACTCCCAATATTGAAAGGATTTTGGTGGATTGCGCACCATAGGGCTTACGTGCGCAAACAGATCTGCGTATTATTTAAACACGTATCGCAGATGATTCCTTAAAATCCATGTTTTACATGGTCCTGAAAGTTTATCCATGTAAATCTTATTTATATGAATACATAATGTACCGTTTCGATTTATCACTCCGATGGTTTACATTGTTTCTATGAATACAAAATGAAGCTCTGAAGATTGTAATACTTCCGGTCTAACAGCCCCATATATCTATATGGAAGCTTGAAGGACTACAGGAATATTTATCACCTGACAATGTAGAGACATTTGACTATGTTTGAAACTTTTAAAGCAGTTATTAATATATAAACCTTTACCATTTTTTCACCTTAACAGAATGATTCTTTGCTGCAAATCAGAACTTTTTATGGTTTAAAAAAGATGTCTTTGGGAAAATATTTTTTTTTTCAAAATAAATTTACAAAATACTTCATTCCATGACAGATATAAAAATGTGTAGAGGGTAATAAAAAAAATCATACGTTTTTTTTTTTGGTTTTACATTAACACATACACCGGGAAAATTTTAATTACGTTTCAATATACTGAAATATCTGGCACGTTTCATGGGATTATAATATTAAATTGTTGATTAAAAAAGTGTGTACCGGAGGCGGGATTAAGCCGGCTTTTTAGTCCATGATGCAAAAAGGGCTTTCTTCAATTCAAATTATCAAAGCTACAATTCACAGGGTTCTGTACTGCTTTCATGATTTTAGAATATTTATTTTGAAACAAAAACATTTCTCTACAAAGGAGATTAATCAAAGCTGTCTATAGCTTTATTTAATTATATTAAATTTACTAAATGGTTGCTTCTTTGATAAGACCATAAACGTTGCTAATGATGCAGCAAAACATTCCATTCAAACGCTTATCTTAACGCTTAATTTATTGACATAAATTATTATTCCATATCTGAACCAAATCTAAAACTGAACGTATGGTATCGGTTATTTAAAGAGACACATAATTAACCACCAGCTCTTTGATAAATAGCTTCAAAACTATGGTGGTGCCCTCTGTTCATCATTTTCACACCCTTGATTGACCATTGTCTGTCCACGTCATAAGCAGACAGCTCAGTCATGTTATTTGAAAACAGAACACATCTCTTCTTAAACACATTTCTTTAATATTATCATTTTTTTTAAGTGTATAAGTTAATATATTTTATTTTAGCTAAAAGCTGATATTTTTAAAGATATGGAATATTTTAGCTATTTTTTATATATAGGTTGAAGAATTAATATGCGAAACTAGTTCGTCCTCTGCTTCATCTAAACTTGATTAAAGATAACTAATATAATCCAGATAAATAACTTATAAACTTCACAATGACCGACACTTAATGGAGTCAGGTTTCAATTAAACTCTTAGTAAACTTTTAACTGATATGAAAAGGTCCCGTCCTAATTAGAATAATAATTCCATTGTGTAGAAATAGGTACAGATTAGTAACTGTTGTAAACTAAATTGCCTAAATTTCGCATACTGATTATCAATCGAAAAAAAGTCATATAATTTCCTTATTTTAAAAACACAGGGTTGGATCCATGGAATTCTGTTCGTTAGGGGTCACAGGATATTAGGGTACATATCTTAAAAATTGTTGATACTTCATACTCGGATTCGAGGCGTCAAAGTGAAGATGTTTACATTAGACGATTTTTTCATAAATATTAAGTTAAAAATATTAGTTACCGTCTAACATTTTTAGATTAAGTAAAGGCGTGTAAAATAACAAATCATGTGTGGAAACGGGGGACTATTATAAATCTCGATGTTCAGTTAATCAATCATAATGTTTCCAGGTCTTATCGTCAATCATTCTCAACCATTGTTGCGTAAGACAACAATATGTTAAGCTATTTCTTAATTAACTACAAGGAGCTTTGGCATGCAAGTTTGTGGGTCAGATCAAAATTTCGGAAAATGGTGCCTTTAATTATATTCTGGGCAAAGTCTTTGGCATAATTCACAGGTTTGATGTAAAATGGGGGCCAAGAGGACGGAGGGGAGTCTCACAACACACGCCCCTTGGTTGTAAGCCTGCTAATAATGTTCGTGAACACGAGTGTTTCTCTGCATGAGACGCGCCGTCAACGACACTCGAGTATTCTGAAGACAGTCTTCTTTATCACCTGACCATACGTTGTATCTTATACAACTGACGTTGTGGATTTATCTTAAAACTTAGCTGCAAACGTGCAGTTCCTTCCTTTTTTATGTAACCACAAGCACGCATTGCCCAACCAAGTTTGCCTGCAGTCGCTCTGCTCTGTGAGAGTGCACGTGATGTGTGGCCTACCTTAAGTTTATCGTGGACATGAGTTGACATTCCTTACACGTTACATCCATACAATAGTACAGTCATTTTGTAACATGACCTCACACAAATTGCAACAAAAGCTATCTCATTTGTTTTGTATCCCAGAAGGTATCCTTTTGAACATATAAAAAGTCCTAAGATATTCTCCTGGGGGAAGTAGTAAAATTTGGGAATATCCAAAATGGCCGCCAGAAGGCCTAGAATCCATAAAATTTAATTAATCAAAAGGGTATAAATATGTAATACGACATTTTCAGGTTTTTTTGGGTGGGTCGCAGAATCCAATTCTGGTCTTTATTTGTTAATTTAAAAATACCCAAGACTCATATGTAGGGGTCGATGTGTAAACGGTCTGAAGCATGGGGTGCGGTAGGGGTGGGGGTTGTAACACGACTAAGTTGGCATTTATATTGAGCAGGTAACCCTAATTTGGTAATGTGCAGCGCTCACTTAACCTGTTGCAATAATATTGTAGTAATTGGATTTTCAACAAACATGAAGAGGGCTTGACTGATATGCTGGGTTAAAACGGAATTGTTCTCGCCAGGTAGGGGTTGTTAGAATGTATACTAAAACATTCACGATTGGTTTGGTTAATGTCAAATAACGAGTCGCCTGCTTTTGAAACGCTCCAACAGGTTATTAGATGCAACTGATAGAGTAACTGCAGCACCGTCAGATGCACGTGCAAAAATAATCACATAGCGTGTACCCTGGCTATGGCGACTGTGGTTGATTATCAGGTAGGAAGCCTTTTTTTCATGTCATGAGCCAGCATTCAATAATTTCATACTACATTTTTATTTTCCTTTTAATTAAAGTTTTGTTGTGTCTGTAGGTAAAATCTTATTTCCTTAAGATTATTGTAAACACATGTAAGTTGACAATGCATAGCATTGATATACAAAATGTATACATGTAGCACCAACCATTTATGCAAGGCCACCTGTTTCTTAACGGTAATGCATAACTAATATAAAGTACAAGTAAAACATTTTCACAAGGACATGAATCTGCACAGGTCGCAAAGTACAAAGGCAAAACAGAGTGCAGTCATGAAGTGTAACAACAGGTTTCTCCTTAAATTCTCGAAGGACCGAAGTCGCATTAGAGAACTTATGGACATCGAATTGTATGTCATATTTTAGATTTGTCGGTCTAATCGTTCCAAAACGTGCCAGTCAAACGGACAGACAGACGTACGGACGGATGACAGACAATGAATCATAACTATAGCTCAAATGACTTATAAGCGGCTGAACTAAAAATTGTAATGTATGTCAACACTTTGGAGATTGATAAGGTTTTCCGGAGATCTTTGGTTATTGTTTTCATTTTCAGATAGTGTTGCTCATGTCATGATGTCCCTTTAATTCACAGACTGCTGATTTTATATCTGCACCATAGTGTCTTATAGTTCCTGAAATACACTTTATTTCAAAACTACTTGAACAAGAATAAGCCAGAGGTTATAAGACGATAACCAAGTTATTATTCATACAACACCGTTTGAACGCTGATGTATATATTGTGAAAAAAAGGTATTTTCTACTTTGTCAAATTTGAACGTTTTCAAACTTTCCACCCACACAATTGCTTAGGACTTTTTTTCTTACATTAAGGCCATACTAAGGAATCAAAATCAGTTGCGTTTGCTTTTGTTGCAATTTGTGTGAGGTTGACCACTTATTTCGGGTAAAATGCCTGTACTATTATGTAGCGTGCATGACTGAGTCGGGGCCGTCTTAGTCACAGTACAGGACAAACTTAAGTCTACACTTCTAACTTCCTTTATTTTTTTTCGCAGTGTACACCTATCCAGCTTTGATAGCTCTTGTATCCATTAGTCAGTTTTTACCGCATACTCATTAGTAATGCTTTCAATGAACTTGTCCTGGGTAAGAAGTTTTCCTGTGTTACACAAGTCAGCAAGCCTATAGAATACCACGTAGCTCGGGAGCTGAGTGCGGCTTCATTGGTTAACCCTGACGTGTTCCTGACAGATTTTTTTTATATCTTGCGTTAAAGAAGGGTTACTGTTCTTAAGACATATCTATTGAACTGAACCAATATATTGATAGATACCGTTTATAATTACATTGAAATGTCACGAGAAAGTTATTTTGGTGTCATTTACGCTTTTAATGATTGGTGCGTAACATCGATGTACACGATGCCTGCTTGTGATTTGGTAAGGATACAAAAGTTGCATTAGGAAAAATAGAGCTTTAATTTTTTTTTTAAATCTATAAAAGTAACATTACGGTGACTGCTGTTGAAATGCGTTGGTAAGGGTACAATAGCTGTATTAAGAAAATGGAGCTGTAATCAATTTACTCCTTTTGAAAGTTATATAAAAGATGTAGCATAATTAGGAATAAGTAAGGTTAATAGTAAGTCAGCTTCACAGATACAGACTTGGCGTCCTACATGGCGAGAGCTTGGTATAGTGTGATGTATCTTAATTAAATCATTATCAAAATATACCCGAAGAAAGTTTACAGATTTATTATAAATGATTTCTATGAGTGAGTTGTCGAAATTTATAATTATATTAAAACCATCCATCGCAAATGTAATAAATCTTGATTAGCTTGTTAATTTTACAAGTATTGCTCAAACCCTTTCCATATGGTAGATTATTCTGACATAAAGAATCTCTTTTAACACTACGATTTCATCATTATACAAAAATCTGGTAAATGTCGCTTCTTTTTATATTTCTAACTATTTTGAGCAATCTGCAGATCTGACAGGAACCAGACGAGCCCCTTATTTTCAAATTATTTTGGCGTCTTATATTTAGTAAATGGCAACTTAGGGAACCCTGCAAAGTTTGTTTCGAGGAGTTCTGAATACTGGCATGGTGGCATATATTATGTCGCCATCTTATTAGCGAATTCCTTTAAGAAAAGCATTAATTGATCCATGGATCATATTTATGTGGGTGCCTGAAAAGCTCATGTCGAGCGTGGTTCCGTAATAATTAAGGCGTTGGACTTGCGACCGCAATATTGTGGGTTCGCGTTCCGTTCAGACCACCGTCTACGCTAAGACTCCTGGCCAAAGTGTATACCACAAGGTTACGCTCCAGGGGCGGATCCGGGATTAAGAAAAAAAGCGGGCAGGTGCTACTAGGTTTAAAAAGCCTAAAAAAGTGGCCAGGTCCGGAAAAGGGGGGGTCATGGCCGCTAAAACTAGTCTAAATCCCTTATTAAAAGATTGCGGCTGCTGAGGGGGGGGGGGGGAACCTGGAACTCCCCCAGATTCGCTCCTGCGCTCTCTCGACCCAAATGTGAATGGGTACTGGTCATAGGCGGCACGCAAATGCTTACCAAATAACCTTCTAGCGCCTGTTATGGCTGCCTGGGTTGATGTTCCTAAGGGAAACCTTTTAAAGCTACAAAAAAGTACAGTCCCCAGAGACCAAAAGGCAGAGTGTTAAAGACGACTAAGACTGACATCGTCGGTAATGTCATACTATATGTAAAGCCCCATCCCTTCATGTGTTAGCGATAAATGCCACCGAATGATCGTATTTGAACTTAAAACACAAAATGGTCCACTAAAGTGTTTATATACTATGACTACTATAATGATAGCAATCGCCTGTTCCTTCATGGTGGTAGCTATCTTTACAGCCATTTTTAATGTTTCAGTACGCCTATTACCTTTTAACGTAAAAAGGTCCATTCAGGGTCCTATGATAACAACAACTGTCTTCCAAAACAGCATTATTATAAACAAATGTCCGTTATTCATTGAGCTTTTATCCAGGATTTTACAAAATGCGGCCATAATTCAAAATGTGTTAAAGGCACTTTGGAGAACACACAAAAATCACCCCTTAACTCCATTTCTATATTTTTATTCAGAGTAGTAAAACATTTCCGTGTTAAAAACCTTTAAAGTTGTATTTCATGCAATTAGTTGTAAGAAATCATGGACATAATTATAACGTGGCTTGTATATGTGTCACTTGTCACAAACATATAACCCTAGAGTCTAAGGTTACCGAATATATACCTTGGTTTTATTAATGGGGAAACACAAAACCGATTCAGGGTCAATTATTTGGTTTAAATGGCATTGAGAATGACCTTTAAAGTTAAGAAGTGTCTACAAAGGTGAAAATAGACCTTGGCTGACCCATTTACTGTTTGACCATGGAAATGAAGTTGAAATTTACAATCTTAGGTGGCATCCATCCACACTCTTTTCTTCACTCTGTGACGTATTGATTTAGCATGGATAATTGCTATTTACTAACAATGCCCTTTAAAGTGGAAAAAAAATCAACTTTGGCTGGCCACTATGAACCCGCTGATGACAGCGAGATATAGTTTGTGCCTCAGTATATGTAACAGGCCTTCTGAACCCGCTGATGACAGCGAGATATAGTTTGTGCCTCAGTATAAGGTGACAGACCTTCTGAACCCGCTGATGTCAGTGAGATGTTTTTTTTTATTCCTCAGTATATGTTACAGGACTATGTACCCGACGATGTTAGCGAGATGCACTTTGCGCCTCAGTTTATGTGACAGGCCTTGTGATTGATGACATCGAGTTATGTACTTTCTTATACATATAACTAATATACGGCACGCCGATGAGGCTTATTTAAAATTTTTCCATATACCCGGAGGAGTTGGCATTTCTCAAAACTACACTCCAAGATGAGCATATAGCTAAATAAAAAAACAAATCTCTGGATGTTTATAAACGAGTGTTCAGAAACCTTGGATCTGTGGAGTGTTTTTCCTATCATCCACATCAGGTTAAGATATTAGCGCAGGTATAAGTGCCTGCAGCTGACGACTTGTGACTCACCCGAAAACCTGAAAACCTTTTCTATTTGCTATTTGTACTTACCTGTCAGCTAGTTGAATTGTACGTAATACTATAAAACAGACCCACTTTGTTATACCTACCGCAGACGTTTCCCATTTGTTTTTTTATATTTACCTACAGTTTCGTGTCTAACATATATAATATATTATATATAATATATAAACCTACCTAGCCCGTTGTGATTAACCGTAGACAACCTCTTCACGGGAAACATATTCGTTATTATAAAGTATGTAATTGCCATTGTATTGCAAACTGGGTATATTATAACTACCTGTAGACCTACCTCATTACGGGAAAATCATTTGTATAAAATGAGTATGTATATTAGCATGGCATCGATAATTTGATATTTAAATATGTTGCATTGTATTGATAATTATTGCAATTTAAATGTTGAAGGATGTATTGAAGGGTATCAAATGTTTTGTGCTTAACACGTGTAATGAAAGACCTTTTTAGTATCGATATGTATTTAGTTATGTATTTAATGGACAGTTTGCCATGTCGAGACGCGAGTGCTACACAGCATTTATATTGTTGTACTAATTGTCACTTCTACAGGCATTAAACGTGGTCAACCACTGTGTTCAGGTCTTGGAGCTCGCCATTTCCCGTACCCGCTCACAGGCTTGGGAAAGCTTTTCGCCAACCAACCCACGCCCGTTGACATATATATATATATATATATGTGTGTGTGTGTGTGTGTGTGTATATATATATATCGTTGTTATGTTCCTTTATCCTCGACAATTTTTATGAACGATTAAACGAATTGAGGATTGAGAACCAAACAAATGGTATCACATGCACTGGCCATTACAGGCATACACGTCATTCATTTTATTCCACCAGTATCATTACGAAGAATAAACACGTCATTTAATTATTCGCATTTTCTGTGAGAATTCTCGTATATTTCTTGATAATTGCCCAACAGATGTATTTCTTTCAGCAAAAAGCGACATTTAGCGGGAATATTGTAAAAGAATTAACCTCAATGAAGGACTTTTGATAACTCTACCAGACACAGCTAATGTACTCACATGATGCCCAAACACTAGGTCGACGCTGAGTGTAGATAGGTCAGTGCAAACGAAGATTCTATCATTATGTCCTTACATGTAAAAAAAATACCGACAGGCTATATCAATATAGGAGAATGTCTTTTTATGTTTACTGACAACTGCTTGTACCAATATAGTATGTTAATGAAGTATAGAAGTGCCTGTAATCAAATAAGGTGCTGTACAATATATGCCATGAAATACTCGTGCTTTTTTTTAAAAAAATCGGATGTCACGTCAAGACATGACATTTGAATAAGGGTATATGGCCTTTACGACTATACGCCATGGGCATGGCGGAGGTAACTGATCTTGTGTAGCTCATGTAACATCGTTAAAATGCAGGTAATTGTAATGACTCTCCTGATCTCGATACAGGATGAATATTCATAACTATCCAAGATTTATTTAGATGGATCTGTATACGATGTAGATCTTAATATATATCATTATTATTTGCATCGACTCTGACTTCATTTAAATGATCATAAATCAGCTGATCTCGATCTAAGACCGCTTAAAGAATATATCATTGTAAGCCTTGTAAAGCCTTGCACATGACAGAATATATATCAATATAGAGTTATGTTCAAATAGAAAAAAGTTTCTTTTTCAAAATATAAATATATTTTTTAACTGCGATATTCTTAACATCTAGTATCACCTGTATAGTTTACGGTAGTTTCATGAATATACATGTGAATATCTCCAGATGATTTCTTTTTATCTTCATCTATCACTGTACGCCTGTCAAGCAAAAAATATGCAAATTTTGATTAAATTCATACATGTATAAAACTTAGTTTTTTTCGTTTCCGAGAGTCAAAATGTTAAAATTCTAAAACATAAGATGAAGTGTCGGGCATTTTCATCCTTACACCTTATTTCACCTATGTATATACACTGTGCTCTCAAGATTGATATTTGTAACTATAACTCATTCAGCAACATATTTCTTTGTATATTAATCAAACATTTAACGATATATATATAGGGAAAGGTTTTCTTGTGCTCAGAAACCAAAACTTATCACGCTGATTTATACAGGACTTAATTATTGCCCTTTTAGCATCTACTTTTTAACACTTTTTAGAACAAGACGTTACCCAGAATTTCATTACTCCATGGTTTTTATTTCTATCCAAACGTATAACATCGTATTCTATTTCATTCGCTTTCTGAAACAATCCTTGTGAAATAAGTTTTGTACGCTTGTTATCAATATCTAACTTTACAAGTAATCCTCATTTGTAACAGAGTGCTATAGTTTATGTCCCTCTGTTATATGAACCCCATGGTACCCTTTTTTTTCTTGGGCTGATTTTGCCTCTTGGCATCTGTACGCATTTCCCTTTACAATACCACCATGCACGTTATTTGTCACAGAACACAGGAACATTTAGTATCGACTTCTTCGGTATTGGAACTTTTACTGTTTTTTTTTTTTTTATTTTATTTATGCATATATTTTACCAGGATGGACCATTCAGCATGTTCAGCTGTTTCGAAGGGGGTCCTGGGAATATCACAGAGAAATATACATTGACAAAGAGATATGCATTACAAACTCATATTAAAATAGTCATGAAAATAAATAAAATGTTTAAAATAATGATCTACAGATATTTTAAACATAGATTGCTAAATATGCCACAAATGTAAACATATACAATTATAAATGTCGAATAAATGAAATTCTGAGTTTAAAAACATAGAAATCAACATAGAAGGGATTTTTATAGTTGTTTAAAACGCTTTACATCAGTAGCGTGTCCAACATTATTGGGAAGTTGATCCCAGTGATGCGGCCCTGCGTAAAGAAAGCTTGGTTTAAATCTGTCAGAGATAAAACGGCTAAGTTAACATTAATAAGATCTTTTCTAACGAGGTAATCGCCTATATTTTTAATGCTTAGCTTAGTCCTATGTAGTCCGATTACGGTTTCGGACTACGTGACAGGGGCTTATACTCGTTTAATCCTGATGTCAACCCGGCTCGGTGTATCACTCCTGCGGGTTCTGGGTGTGTGTCATACCCATTACTGGGTCATAACACCGAGGAACCCCCGAAAGGCGCACTCGTTTGTGAGTGAACCACAACTGTTGGGTACAGTCTATGCCTTAAGTTTGCAGAGCGCTCACTCTGAATTGGGGCCGACGTGAAAAATCTCACCGCCTCGGCTGAGATTCGAACTCACGATCTCCCGGCTTTGAGACCTGTGGTCTGAGCCACAGAAGCAGGTTACATTAATTAGATCTTTACAACATCCAATACAGAAAATATCTTCAGATATCAAACCTGAAAATACGGTAAACATATATTAGGCCTAACTATAGATCCTTATAATGGTATCCACCTAATGGGTTTGCCTGATAAAGCATCAAATGCTCTGTCATAGGCGTTGTAGGTTGGGCCGTGACGTCATTGCAATGATATGTAAAATCTAAATAAAACCCGGGGAGTAAGTAAACGTAAGTAGACAGAGAAGATTGAAGAACATTGCGAGTTTGTTAGAAAAAAGTCCATCCCCTGCAAAATCAATGACAATCAGTCATTCGAGAGGTACGTTAAACCAGCGGCTCATTTGTCTATGCTGTGAAGGAATCTTTCACAATAAAATTCACCGACGACAGTGGAATTTAGAATCAAAGGGGTGTAATTCAACTATTTTATTGTTAACAAAAGGACGACAAAATGGCCGTACCTTGAGTATTTATTCTCCTCTATTCCTGTCCCGCCATATATAGCCAGTTATGAATTGCTGCTCAGTATCAAAGCACCATCAAAGCATTTAAATGCCGGTCGTTAATCATCCCGCACGGAAATACTTTACAAATGTTATTGGTGTTTATAAAGGCCACCAGGGTACTTCACGAGTCATCTGTTGGGATTACGTAACAAGCCTTTCAGGGGTGGATCCAGAATTTAGGAAAAGGAGGGGTCCAACCCAAGAGGACCAATAATAAAAACTAAAATAAAGATCCCCATGTCCGGAAAAGGGCGGGGGGCAGAACGCAAATATTAGTCTGAACACTTTTGATAGAGGTTACGGCGGCTGAAAAAAAGGGAGCCTGGACCCCTGGACCCCCCTCTCCTCTGGACCCACTTCCGGGCTTGGCATCTTTACACCATGGTGGTTGCAAATATCGTGACATAAAGACAAAATCTCTATGAGACGCATGTCATTAATCTTAACCAAGCAAAGTACCCGAGGAAACATCATATCAGGTTCAAACATCCCCAGATTATTCCTATAATCTGAAGCACTCTACATGTTATTTCAGATCTGCTGACGAGTGATATGAACATATAATAACTAGTGCCATTGACTCCTTAATAGTCATCCTAAAATCGGCGAAATACGACAGTTATTTATGTGCGATAAAACAGAGTAATATTATTACCTAATAATGATAAATGTTATTTCCTTTAATGGAAAAGCAATATTGCTATATAGTGCATGTTTATTACCGAATTTACAGAACACCAATGATAAATGACTCTTTTTTTTTAGGTTTATGCTGAATTCATAACTTAATTACCCCCTACAAAATTATATGAATCTATTTTGTAAATTATGATAACAGTAGGAAGGAAACATGATAAAATACCCTTTTCCCGGACAGTGTAATTGGAGTCTGCATGCAGTGTACGTTAACCCAGGCTTCATGCATAAAGTTTGTGTAAGGCCAAAAAAAATAAAAGGTACGGTTCTCAGGCACCGCCCTCGTCAATTTTAACCCTCCCCTCCCCCCCCCCCCCCCGCATCAAACATTTTTATTGTGATTTTGTCATTCAAGATGGTAAAATAATACAATTTCGATACGATTTCCTTTGTTATGTAGTTGCTTTACCTGTTTGACAAGAAGAAACCTGTCATTTACATGCTTTTCCCTGATTATATGACATTTGATCGAAACATACAAAAAAGGTCAAAAATAAAATACCGCCCGCCCGCATTGGTTTCTGAAAAAAAAGTGCCTGAGAACCATACCATTTTATTTTTTTTTTGCCTAACATACAGTCGAAACATTTAGTTATTTACTGATTTTGCATTAACCATTTTTTATCAAATGTGTGTCAAGATGATGGCAGCTCTGCCGTTACCGAGTTAACCATAGTTTTTTTGTGTATTGATTGGTATGTGTCAGTGCTGCAGTATTATTGGTAATTTGACAAACATGCACTAAAACTTGTTAAAATGTTGAAATGCACCCAGATCCTGTGGCGATAAATATAACGACATAATATTAACGGTTCCATTTAAACGAAGAAGTATGAAATTAAAATTTAAAGATGTTTCATTGGAATCGCAAATATTCGGGGATTTAATTACCTCCTCTGCAGAAACAGTTGCGGTCGGAACTGGCAAAAATTGGTATAAGCGATAAGAAAACGGGTTTGGGACGTCATGTGTTGTAAGTAACCATTAACTCTTTTATTCCTGGATGTATATTGTTAAAACCTGTTCTCTTTCACACCTAATTTTATCACGTGATCTCGTGCCAATTATTCAACGATTTAGTTACAAGAATTAACAATACTCGAAATAAAGTCGGTTTCAATGAAAATCATTTATTTTAAATGATCTCTGATAATTAATTTACAAATAAAATATTCATTTATTCAATTATTATTCTAAAAATCATATGACTGAGACTTAGCTTATCAATTTATACCTTCGGTTATTCTGCTGTGGTAACTGTAATGTTGGTATGATTTCTTAAATCATTTTTTTTATATGGACGCCATTGGTAACTTTTATGTTACTGTGCATACATACAGCACATTCCAGGCCATCATTTTCGGAAGTAATGGGAGAAAGGATAGTTAGAATCATTTGCATTTGCATAACATCAATTTAATTGAGTATAACAACTTGACGAACAGTTATAAACCTTAACATACTGGTACTTAAGTGCTGGAGAATGAACCTGTTGTGCAAGCTGTTGGTATCTGCGTGCCTAGTTATCATGTGACTTGTTTGATAAGTGTGGATATATAAGAGACCAATTATTTCACATCAAGCATCATCACTATCTAAATATCATTCATCGCGACAGGACACAAATCAAGGTAAGGTGTTTAATTAAGGAATTGATAACGGGCAGGGGTAAGGTAAAGGGAAGGTATGCTTACTGACTAATGTTGATGGTTAACGTCGAAACCCCTGTGTTGAATTAACTCACGATAAAAGTTGTGTATACAGTAAAACTTTAATTAGATAAAACCCTTCTGTCATTATAAATAGTTGCCGTCTCTATCGATTTGTCTCTCACCGAATTCAAAATACTAATAAGTCATTTTTTTTAACTTAGCATTACCAATATTTATAAAATATAACTTGGGGGGATAATTGGTGCATTCGTGAGATCGTAAAAAATTAAAAGAGACACTCAGAAATAATAATCAGTATAATTCATCCAAACTCTTAATATATTTTTACAACAGTATAAACTGTCAATGTATATATGTTTCCTATATACGATTTTTTACAAATGTAATTGAACACTATTTCGACATTTACAAAACCTTTTTGGACGAAGTAGCGACACAAGTAAAGAATACAAAATATATTCTTCGTTGTCTATGGTAACAGGACGCAGAAATTGTTCTTTTCAATGACATCCAAGTGCTACTGATGTAACCGATTGCTGGGAGACAACCTGGGAGATTCAATGAAGCTCATCGGACTGCACTGAGCAGTTGGTCTAGTTCCGTGTCCTTTATAATTAACTGAACACTTGTGGTCTCTCCACGCGAGGTTTCCATCCACAGTATACCACCATTTGTATGCATAAATGTTTATTACGTACATATAACTGATACAATATTATTAACCTTAGTCGGTCATGATTTAATAAAGAGGTTATTAAATTCTAGCCTGAATACCAAACACCTCTGATGTCATCGACAGAATATACACATATGCACATACACACCTTGTGGTTAAATTAAAATTCTAAAAATACTTTGCGGGGCATTTGTTTTTATCCTATTTAGTTTGGCAAATCATTGCAAACAGTCATATGAGTGTGCCACCAGAGACTATAGGTTTCTGAATTATCAAACTGTTGATGTCTTTTCAGGACAGCCAAGGTCACAAACAAATGAGTGAAAATATATGATTCCGGATATTTAACTTGTGTTAGACACCGCAATAATTTAAACCAGAGTCCCTCACGAAACCTATTGATTGAAACCATGATAGGCCACTTATCATGAAGGATTACAAAATAATTATACATAAAACAGTATAAAAAAACACAAAAGTACATTCCTTGTTATAAAAATATATTCCGTGGATAAACTTCATGTCCCTGTGATAGTTCGGCAAATCGATTCATTTATCATCATCATCATCATCACACGGTGCACACGCTTGGGAAATTGTCATGATTCAAACTGGCAATAAAGCTTCACAGCAACACAAATAAATGTTATTTCACTATGCCATCGGGATTTTGAATTGCGTATCGATTAGTTGCTCTCCTGTAGAACATATTTTTTCACAGTTTTATTTCAAAGTACCTCTTACCGGTCGAATGTAATGTCTCTGAATGTTGTTTGTAACACAGCGTATGATCATGATTTTTGTGATACATGTATTTCATATTATGATTTACAGTGATTTGCAGAATGACAAATTTCATTTTTGCTCCACCAGAATGACACTGTTATATTGTTTGTTATAATGTGTGTGATGATAACAAAACAAATTGCCATTTACCATTATACCAGCGATTGTTGACTATAATAAATGACATCAGTGGATTCGTATATCCTTTGAATCTAACCATGATTAAACAGTAGTGCCAGAGAATATCTCCTTTTGTTATTATGAGCACATTTCCCTTTCTTGCAATGTGACATTTTTGGCCGGGACCTGTGATAGTTCGGCAAATCCATTCATTTATCATCATCATCATCACACGGTGCACACGCTTGTTAAATTGTCATGATTCAAACTGGCAATAAAGCTTCACAGCAACACAAATAAATGTTATTTAACTATGCCATCGGGATTTTAAAATTGCGTATCGATTAGCCAAACAAATTGCCATTTACCATTATACTAGCGATTGTTGACTATAATAAATGACATCAGTAGATTCGTATATCCTTTGAATTTAACCGTGATTAAACAATAGTGCCAGAGAATATCTCCTTTTGTTATTATGAGCACATTTCCCTTTCTTGCAGTGTGACATTTTTGGCCGGGTTTGTGCGGAACCGGTTTCCATGGACCGAGCTCACCCTCTATATTCACATGCACAGTATCTGATAGATGGCGCTGCGCTTTACCTTTGGCGATATAACGTCAAATAACACGTGATTTATTGTAAAATGGAAAATGACATTGTTATAGCAATATTTTTCCCAAGTGTTATTTTATTTTGTCTCTTTAAATATTATCATTTTATATGCAGTGCATTTACATATACGGGAGTTTTAGGTTTATGGTTGGATCTTTGAGGCAATATACAGCCGAGTCCAACATGATAATTACCACATAGCAGGACGGCTACAGCTTTGGAAACAGACCTATAAGTGATGTCTTATTGGGCAAATAATGACGACGTACTTCCAGAACGACCCAAGGTGTGATGATTTGGCTTTTACCGTCTAGACGATGAAACTTTCACAGTTACAACTGCACCAGAAACAGTTTACATTTAAAGTGGCATCTTTATCATTCAGACATTAGTTTGTTGGTAGGAGGTAGGAAGCTGTTCCCGCTCCTTCTGCGGTAGACTCTGCTCAGAGATCAGCAAAAACTGTTGAATAAATAGTCTGTATTTTATATTTTATGTGTATTTGAGATGGCAGGTAAATTAATTTATTGATGGATGAAGTTAGGAATCCAGGGTTCTCATCTCCTTTCGTCTGAAAAAAAGTCTGGAAAAAACATATAAATAATCATATCATATACCAACCTCACATACCTTCATAACCGTTTGATACTCGTACAGGTGTTACCTCCAAAGATCATTCAGAAGTGATCACAAAATATATAACCTCTTTATGACGTAATTTATTAAACTGGTGTAACTGATGAAGTGTTCTGGAAGTAAAGTTGGTCACGTTTTGAATCATCGTATATAACCCGTCGGTTATAATACCCGTCTAATGTAGAGCCCCATTAAATGCCCAGTATGAAGGAGATGTTTAAGTACAAATAGCTCCACCTAACAGGGCGTAATGGCGAAAACGTCTGGAAACTGAATAGCCCTCAGTGTTTGTTTAACTAAATGGCTGGCCAATAACTAGAACAAGCGTGTATGTTTGATAAGGTTCTTGACGCACGTTAACATCTGGGTATCACCCTGCTATTCCAAATAAACCCTGGTTCCTGGTATCCAGAACAGAGGCAGATGCCGCTACCATAATGCCCTCCTTGTCTGTTTGAGGCTCGATGGTCCTCTGTACAGGGTTAATTATAACCCCACGTGACCCAACGCTTCCTCAAACAGTGTGATAGGTATAAGCGTCACTTATATAAATCACTTGCCAAATGGTCCTGAATTGGTATATTTTTTTAGGTCAGAAGCCTGAGGATTCTCATTCTTCTACTGATGTTGAGGTTATGCGGATGTGTTTTTCCCTGCCCTGAAAAAGGAAAAGTTTTCTCTCAACTACAGGTGAGTCCTCCAGCCTAGCCTCGAATTCTCTTCTGCTTAAAATATTTACAACACTAAAATATGCCCGGTGTTACACAGGTGGGCTATAATTATCCAATAATTGAAGGAGAAAATTAAGGTAAATTTTACAAAATTCAAAACACGCATGGCATATAACATGTAATCAGAACCAGTTTTGTATTGTGGGAGCCATATACCATTATAATATAATATAAACCTTGTGACGGAGATCTTTACAGGGTTCAGTATTCTATAAGTTGAAAATTGGTCGACACTTCATAAGCCGGGCGTGTATTTGTATGCACATATAGATTCCTAAACATAGGATCCTAAAAACATTTCTTATTCCCTATGATTGAACCAACGGTTTACCGCTGAAGAATCCCAATACACCAGGTTATGATAAGCATAAGAGTGTGACTTAAAACACTTAGCCAAACCAAACAAACATTAAATCCTAACCACCATACCCACACATCTAAATCCTCATGCCAACCGTTAATACACCCCATGACCTTAACAGAAATCTTGTCATTAAAAAGACCGTTTGACAATGACGTTCCGAAATAAATATCCATACGTTATAGGGAAAGCTGTCGAAGTTGGCCAAGGTTATTTGAAAAAGCTGCATATTGTTTATCTGAGTATATATACGGTACATAATTCATAAAGATAACATAAGGGCCTAAAAAGGACTCTCATTTTTGAACTTGAAATTTATTGACCAAGACATAATACAAATAGAAATATGGTTCAAAACATTCAATACATTTTGCCATTGTTACAATGGGGATCGAATTTAAAAAGGTATGACCCATTACTATTTACATTGCATGTGCCATTCAGAGCAAACAGGATTTAATGTGCAGTAAACAGGAAATGTGCATGAATAGTTGAAAGCTTTGTGTGGTACTGTATTACTATTTCTATTTTGAGACATTAAATACCTTTAAAGCTTTTCACTTTGAAACTAAGAAGAATAGTGGCTGAACTGCCCGCTACTATAGTCAAAGTAGTAAACGGAAACACACCGCCTTACCAGGCACTATAACTCTTCCTCCTTACATTTTAACATAATCTTTACATGATACAATTGTGTTTCATATCAGTAATCAGATCTTTCTGTCAAAATTAACTGTAAGCGCTGCATAATGTAGCTATACACCAGTATGCTCGCTTGCCCGCTGATGGCGATCCTAATGTTTGCCTGTAGCCGCCAGCAGCGAGGCGTTAGCACCTGAAATATCTAACGCTGTCCACGGCTACATAAAAACTTGAAATTCTTGAAATACCTGAACTCACTATAACTGCGTTATATACGTTAAATACCAAACGACACTTAAATCTTCTGTACCTGCAATACATGAAGCTTCCGGTGGCGATGTTGTAAGCTTAAGCTTGCAGTACAACAAAGCCAGCCGACTTATGTGCCATTGGTATGGGTATAGCTTTCTTTCGGCTATTTCCGTCGGGTCGTTTGAGAATTAACCTAAACAAAGCCGGTGAGACAAGAATACCCCTAGTATTATCGATTGTACCTGATTAGAAACACTTTCTATGTACCTTTAACATTGTATCTTAAGACAGTGTAAGAAGAGTCTTGTTAAGCTGGAACCTAAATCTGTAGAAAGAACGACATTAAAGCGGCCGGCTAATACATGTCGTAAAAACTACACTGGATATATTTGACGGATGAAGATATAGAAGATGATGATGATGTATGGATGTAAAAACTTTGTAAGATGAGATGGACTTTAAGGTCCACAAGGTTTTGTATGATTGGCACCAAGCCAGCCCAGAGCAGCGATTAAAGTTTGTAGCTTCATCATTCAAACGGAAACGAGAAGATATTTTCGGGGGCCAAGACATATTTTGTCACATACAGTTTTAGCAAAATTTAGACCAGTGTACCGTTGCCTTTGTTAGAAATATCATGTATTTTAGGTCCATTAAAAGAGAAGGAAGACCTAAGATATATAACAATTCATTTTTCTGGTTTTATAATTATAAATGCAAAACAATGGGAACATTAAAAATCCATAACCTGTATTTTTGGATTATCATCACAATTGGACTATGATTCACCTTCGGGATAGAACCGAGTTCCTTAGATCAAATCAAGATCAAATGCCTTTTATTTAACCATTGGAAAAATGCGCATCTGGTTACGAAGAAAAAACTTATAGTATCTGTTGTTTTTTTTGCATCCAAAGTCGAAAAACAAAAATATGAGCACAGTTCTAACAAGAAATTTGCACTCAGGGAGCGCAGACCTCCGCCAAGACAGATCATTGGCCCCATATGGCATTGTAAGAAATGCAGAATTTTTTCCTTTAAAAATTCTTCGATCCAGATTGTGATCCGGATCATCCCCAAAATTTAATCAATTGTTCCTAGTATCATGGCCGAGCTATCCGTAAAATTTAACACAATCCGTTTATAACTTCATGAGTTAAAACAGACAACAGTCAAACCAACGCCAACAAAACATAAATAATGAATAAGTGACCCTAGGGTCAGCGCGCTCAGTGAATTGAAACGTCATAGTGACTGCCATCTAGTGGTGTATATATCCAGGCCAGTGTCATGATTTGTATTCAACTTCATTGATTAGACAATCTGTAAACGTTATGTACCCCAGTTCACAAATCAGACATCCGTGTAACTTAATTACCACTTTTAATATATTTTTATAACTTTTTTTACTCTGCAAAACTGGGGAAATCCGACATAGACAGAATGTTAAAAAGTATTTAATTATGTTAATATATGCACATCAGCCATATACTATACTATCCAGATATCAGGATTTTACCATTCACTGTACAGGTTATTGAAAAGGTTTGTATATCCATATGTCTGTCATGGCCAACCGAATTTAACAACTTTCTGCTCTTATTACATTTTCATTATAAAGGCGTTAAGGTTTAGTGAATCGATTTAAGCAGTCCTCTATATACTGATTTGCCAGGGCTTGTCGGATGGGAGCCAAGTGTTTTGTAGTACTAATTTAACCAATACCTCCAGCCTTTTTCCTTTCATTTTCCTTAACGGTTGATAGAAAAATGCTTCAAACTTTACTGTGGTAAATTTCAGAAAACCACATGAATTTTCAAATTATAGTAAAATATTAGGATAGTTACCATAATTAAATGTACTGATACATAGCTTTGCTACAAATAGGAGCTTGTTAACAACAATTGCTGTATTTTCGCTGACATTCAAACAATATTTCTGTAATAGAAAATGTTTTCCCATTTTATATATATAATCCTTTGATATGACCTCATTCCACAGGCATATAATTAACAAAAAAGAGTGCAACAGAGTAGTTGTCCTTTAATACAGAAGACACAGTTTTCACTATCACGTTTCCTTTTTTTGCGATAAAATCACCGTCGTAACTATTTTGTACCATTTTCCATTGTAAACTTCTCAATCTAGGTTTACTTGTTGAGTGGGGGTGTATAAATAAATTTAACTTATATTTTAGTAAAATGGATATGCGATTTTATTCAAATAACCTTTCATGGCTGCAACGTAAAGTTAGCTTGTACAATGGTTTGCTAATAAAGATACATATAAAATACACTTAATGTGCCTTGATATAAGTGCATAAACTCTCACAGACGTTGACACGTTGTTTACGTACAGGAAATAACATATTTTTATCATAAGTGAGAGATATTTTTGTTTCTGTATGTTTGCCACCAGTAGGCCCATTATAGTCCTGTCAATAAACATACAGTGAGGATTCTCATCACCAGCATTATGAATTCCTAATGAAACTTAGTGTATGTGTGGTTTTTTTTCTTGTTATAAGTAGATAAAAAAATAATCTAGGCCAAAAAAATAAAAGGTTTGGTTCTCAGGTATCGCCCGCGTCAATTTTAAACCCCGCATCAAATTTTTGTTTCGATTTTCAATAGAAACTTACTAAATTTGAGTTCCAGCCGCTCGGACATTTCATGCAAGCAGATAAAATCATACAATTATGATGAAATTTCCTTTGTTATTCAGACTATAAGTATCTGTATCAATATATAGTCATGTGTTAGCATTTATTATGCTTTATTACATAAACTCACAAATTGTCGAATGTTGCTAGCAGTGCTCTCTTAAAGGAAGACACTTTTACTGAACAAAAACAGTACAGTTCAACAGAAACCCCACATCCTATATAGTTTTTTATTGTATTGTACAAATATCACAGGTTTGTACAAATATCAAAGCCAGAACTTGTTGAAGTTTTTGCCAGCTTGTTTAGTCTAGCACAAAAGCTCTGAAGTGACCCTGGTAGTCTAAATAATAGTTTACTTTCCTCTGACCTCGTTGCTTTCTAAGAATTAGTTAATTTACCTCTGACTAGCCGTTCTCGGAATATGAAACCTTATTAGCTGGTAAATCGTGTAGTTTCAACCAACATAAACCGAACTTCCAGTATCCTCCGGTTTCCTGCCGGTTAGGCTGTCAGTTTACAGGGACAGCAAGGAGCACAGTTTGAGGCTCTGTTATTAGCATTTAACATACGGGCCATTATCCCTGCGCATAGCAGAACCTTCTGTTAAATATGACGTTTATTACATGCTTGACACGCTAAACACACAGGGAATCAAGATAAAAATCAGTATTATAATAATTTATTGTAACATGAGATGTGCTACCCATTGTGTTGTACAGACATATGTTGGCCTACAATTTAGACACTTGTATGCTGTTCTGTTATCATTATAAGTGCAAACCAGGATAGTGGGAGTCTGAGAAAACTTGAGAGGAATTTAGTGCCTGATGAGTCATGATAAACAAAGAATAGTCCACAATTCGGCTGCATCCTTATCTGCCCCTTTTTACTTGTAGTCTGATCAGAATTTCTTAAAAAGTAAACAGAAATAAGTTAAGGCATTTTTTCAAAAGCTAGTATAGAGTTATCTTAACATTTAAATTTAAATATTGTAAAGTCCAATTTTTTTATTTTAATTTTCTTTTATCTTAAATGACATAGGATTTAGCACACCCGAAAAAGGTCATATCGGCTTATTCCCTCCAGTCTATAATGATCGTTTTGATATTATTACACTTTTCTGGAGTCTAGGTCTTCCAGTCCGAGCGGACTGGAATCAAAGAATGTATTCAATATCACAATAATTGGTAAATATGCTTCATTTCCAAGTGACCTTGGACTTTTGCTTACAGTCAATAGCAAAGCTAACCCGGATGGCGCGGCGTTAAATTGTTCAAAGAAAACTTTTATATACTAGTATTAATCAATACTTGAAAGTGGCAAATTTTCTACCGGGCAGAGCTGGTCGGAAACGGTAAAACATTTACCAGACACCAAAGAATTTTACTAGTATACACATTTGCTGTTGAAAATGACTGTTTACAGTAAATGTGTTTAAAAACAGTACAATGCAGTTCAGGTTTTGCACACATTTTACTATTTTGCATTGTCTAAATCCACGAAGGGTTTCTCACATAGGAATTAAGTGGATGATGTGAGCATTCTTAAATATCCATGCAAATAAAATATTTTTGTGATTCCAGGGGAGGAAAAAGGGGATCAGACCTTATAAAAATTATCACCAGCCAAGAAAAAAGCTGGGATTTTAAGAAATTTTGCTTGACCACCCTTAAAATGCTGGCACATTCAGGCAGTCCGTCACTTATTGTGAACCCTGCCTGAATACTATCTTGCGTCACGTCTATGTGGATCGCATTCCCGTCCTCTTGGAGATCAAGCCAGACCCCATCTTTTCAGTTATGTCCGGCAGCTCTCATCATTGAAAAGAAATGGTCATATTATGGTCATATTAATTAGGTTATAGTTTATTTTCATGAGGGGATGTATTTATTATTAGTTACTGCGTGGGTGCTTCCCTGACTGATATTGACTATGGTTCCCTGTTGACCGGTCATGGTACAACATTTTCTCAGAATAACATGTCGCGCAAGGGTCCAAGAGTCATCAGGAAAGTCGGGTACAGACAACATGCAGGACCTTTGTTGTTAATGCATAGCGTTTTGGGTTAACTGTGTCTTCTGTTTGACACAGTTAGTTACAGTCATAAAGGTGCGCTTTGTATGAAAAACTGCGCTGACTTCTGGACACTCCCCATCATGTTTACAAGTGTGCTATGTAAAAATGAACAGAATACTTGATCACCACCCCTCGTCCTGCAGGGGTGGATATATTCGAGTTATCTTAGGCAAAACAAATGTGAGGTTCTTAGGCACTTTAAAAAAAACAGTAAACAAGGGCGATTTTTTTTACCTTTTTTTGTAAATCCCGATAAAAATGTCATATGATCAGGGAAAAGCATGATAATAACAGAATGTTATGCTTAACTGGTAAAAGCACTACAAATCAAAGGAAATCTTATCTATTTTTTTTTTATTTTATCTTCTTGAAAGGTTAAAAAATCAAACATAAAAAAATTGATGCGGGGGGGGGGGGGATTGACGCGGGCGGTACCTGAGAACCATACCTTTTTATTTTTTTTTATTTTATTTTTTATTTTGCCTTTTTGGCCCATGTTCTATATACTTGACGTGAAATTACCATTATCTATTTTTTTTTCACATTGGCATTTTGAGGGAGGATGATGCGACTTTGTTAACTTGTTAACTGAGATATAAGGACCTAACCCGTTGCACAGGGCCAAAAGTAAGATAATAACTAGACATACTGAATCTCATAACTAGAAAAAAATTTTCGCTGGGCACGGTGGTGCTGTCAATATAAAACTTAACAGCTAATATGGATTCAATAAATGTTCCTTTTTTCCTATATTTCTCTTAAGCTCAAAATGAAGTTTGGGCACGTTAATCTCAAAATTCTTCATTTTGGGGTTTTGAATAATAAATCATTTTATTTATATGTATATAATAATAATTATTAGTAGTAGTAGTAGTAGTATTATAATTTATGGAATAGCCGTGTCAGTCTGTAGTCGAAGTGTAAGTAAAGAGACAGAGTGACGCCTTTCGATAGACTAACTTGTTAATTAACTAGTTAGTCTATCGAAAAAAAGGCGTCACTCTTTCTCGTGACTCTTTATGTATATATTTATATATTGAAAATCTTGTCCATTGTTCTCCCAAACGACTCGGCATATATTTTGTGCTCATTCCTTAAAAAAAACCTGTCGTGATATAAACGACTTGTATTTAATGTCAGGCGTTATTAAAGTATAGTGTTCTCAAATACTTTTCTATTGGGTACTAGACATAAAGCTCCTAAGGATTTCCTGAAAACTATATAAATTATTGTACAGATAAAAATTGAATCAGCAGTCTCACAAGTTAAGAAGCTGATAAGAATAAAGTTTTGCGCACAGTACGTTTACCTTGAGAATCCGTGTTTTTGTGAACAGTATGACGATATCATAATTAATGATCCTCAGTCAATACGGGTACCCATCATCCCGGAAATGCCTGGAGCTTAATACGTACATGAACCCCCAGGCATTGACAAATATATGTAGACACACTGCCAGAAAGCGGGACTGCATGCCTATGGGAGCACTAACGGATATTACTGTAATAAGCTTCACTTTGCCAGGAAAACAAGATAAATGGATTCCTTCACTCTCAGTAATAAACTTCACACCCTCCGGGCCCGTAAGAAAAAATACTAACAATATATTCTGTAACTAAACAGCGTTTTTCTTCCACGATCATCTCTTCTTCATTTTCGTTTTTTTTTTCATAAAATGGCCGACTGTCGGCTGGCTGCTTTCATAACGGAAGATCCAGATTCATCTAAATGGAGGTGTCTACTAGCTTTCCGAGGGTGGGGGATCTGTTAGGCGTATGGTTGTTGTATCATCTGGGTTGAAATGACACACACACACACACACACACACGTTGATAGCGCCCCAACCCTCTATACGGGGTAATAATTATTACAGGGTTCTCGTTTTGTTCCGGTTCTCGTTTACCTATAGGAATCAAGACATTTTGTATCCAATGCGTATATAAAATGATGATAACGTCATCTAGTTAATTCCAATGCGAGCGACCCTTCGTGAATTTAGACATTACAGAAAGTAGATAATGTAGAAAGCGGTGTAATAAGTTTTAGGTATAACCTTTTTTTCGAACATTCTACAGAAATAGGAGATTAAATAAAAAAAGTTCAAGTATAATTTCTTGAGGTCCATTTAAATTTCCTACTTGCCATCCCCAATATACCGGTAGAAAATGTTGCCAGTTTTCAGCCATGTAAAAAAGTATGATATCTACTTTCTAATTATAAAAAATAGCTTATGCACTAAATGTTGAAAATGCACCCATTGAGACTTTCGGGTGCAGCTGACGCTCCGAGACGCAGGCGCCGGCCAGGCGCTATTAGTCTTGATGTTTTATGCTTGATGGGAGAGGAGCTATATTTGTAAACGCACGAGCTCGTTTTGGACACCTGTGTGTGCAGTGCCAAGGTGGGAGGTGAGTTTATTCAGGTGTCCCGTTTGTAATTAAGCAGCCTCGTCATCTCGTCTTTTCATTTCTAATCAGAACCAGAATACCTCGTTAGTCTTGTGTTTTACTCTAACTTGCCACGCGGGAAGGTCAGATATGTGTTATTAAACATGAGTGCCAGACTGTTCAAGATTAGCATCATCCGGAAATCATATACCCCAACTGGTGCATGCATTCCACTGACTGGTTGTACACGAGTAAAACAATACACGCCACCTCAGGTATGTTCAGTTAATGGCCCATTACACAACTTGCTTTCATGCCTACACCGAGTGAATGTACACCTTTCACATTGATTAAAACTTTAAGCTGCTTCTGGCAAATGTCGCACGTCAGTAGCAGACAATAGCCTGATGGATGAGGTGTCGATAGTCAACCACAGCGTTAAAACGACACGGTAATTGGCAATTACATTTACAGGTTTTCTAATCTCTCCGGGCTGTCCCGTGTGCATCACGTCCGACATCGACATGCTGTTATGACATGATTGTAACGAGATCGCAGAGCGCAGCATCATCTCATCTCCGCATCAGGTGTCAGCAGGTCTTCCGTACACTCTTCATGGTATGCTATTTTCCCGGGAGGGCTATCGCATTGCGGGATGAAAGGTTAAGTGATGGACACGGGTCCCCTGCCTCTTCCCGCGGATACCTGGCCGGATATTTTGCCCGTACTCTGGATAATCCCCATTCGTAACGAACTTTCTTGTCCGGTATGAGGAGCTTCTTTTTTAATTTGGATTGCAACGTGCACTAAGGTTGTCCAGTGCAACTTATACTGAGATTAACCAGACTTCTTTTCACGACATGCTCTTGACTGAGAGTATAATTTCAAGTGTTCGTGGATAGTTACGGATTATTTGAACCATCGGTCAGGAAACATATCAGTGGCATTACAGGCAAGTAACCTTACGGCAATTAATCCCTTGCTGTTCCAGCCATGATTATGGTGATTAGACTGATTGTGTTTTGTCTTATGTAATATATCTGATCCTTTTCATCATCAGCCATATGAGGAAGTATCACGTATGGTTGCACTTCAGGGACGGAGGAATTTATAGCATCATTTGATGCGTGAAGTTTTTGAAAATTTACCCAAACTGCAGTTTCCTGTTTGGCCTATGTAACACTCAGAGATACGTAAATTTCTGTATATATTGACTACAAATGAACAGGAAATCGTTCTGAGATTATCTAGTTATAGTGACATTAACTTTAGATATTTTACTGATTTACAAGTCACCACGTCCATGACTCTTTATCATATAGCAGGAACAGGCGTCCCGTGACCGTAACACTCTGCAAGGCCTGTTTTACCCAAGATAGGCCATGGTATATATGCTTATCTTATCAAATCCGAAAGTTGTCTATTTAATCTTTTTTTCTGTTTTTGTGACGAATCCATATATTTCAATATACAATTTGTGTTCGTTCGACTGTTCAATAGAATGAGGTTGCAACTAATGTTATTCATAGAATGAAATTATTTTAATACAATTGAGATTTCAGATTAGTTATCAAATTTCCTTCCTGATTTTATAAGTGGTCATAAAAATCAATGGTTCACATTAAAATTTATATATTTTTTTAATTAAAGAAATTTCTTTAAAAATGTAATATGAGGAACGTTTTGATGCGTTATCCTGTCTATTCCTATTGTCCTTATTATACATAATTCATAGAAAGACTGCCAGGTTGTAATAATTATATTATTTTGTCAGTTTACCCGTTTATCAAACATGACAGTTGAGAACACAAAATCTAGTACCGGAGACATTCATCCTATGTATTAACGTTGAGTGCTTTATGGTACGTGGCGGACATATAAAGCTGACCGCCGGCACGCCCGTTAAAATACAGGCCTCTTTCTGGGACAATTGCTGATGTAAATTAATGCGTCCTTCGGTGTCACATTTTTATCGCCATCAGTTGTGTCTGTGATTTTATCAATTTGACAAATCTTCTGCTTTCCTTCCCCTACCCTCGTTTTATCTTTATTTCTTCATCATGTTGTTACAGGTGCCCTTTATTATTGTGTGCACAGGTCTTACAGATGTCTTTTTTGTTGTTCGAGATGGGCGTAACTCGTGTTGTGGCTGCCTCGCCTGGCCGGATGTTGCACTCTCAATTTAATCCGTACTGGTTGAACTCTCGTTTTTAACGCTAGCTTGGGGCTTTCTCGCCTGGCCGAGCCGGAGCGAGCTCACGTGTAAACCAAAATATGTTGTGACACGGCATTCGTTTTATCTAGTATGTTCTTTGAACGTGTATACCGTGTTAGATTCTTTGGATGGTTCGAGAAATGGAAAATTCTCAGCTTGAGGTGAAAAGTTATAAAAAGAGGCTGTGTTTTAGAGCCGGGAGAGAGGTAAGAAATTATTCCAGCGGACACGGAAGCGTGTTAGTCAGTGTGTGGGACCTATCCGATTGTCCAGTAATTTCAGGGATTCTATTATTACTAATTCTATACAATTTGGTGCTGCCTGCCTCAAGTTTACTTTCTTGATTATTACAAGAGTTTTACATTGGACTGTTATTCTCCGGGAGAGTTTGTATGGACTTTTCATCCGGCATATACATTTGAAAGGACTTATCGTTGTGACAATGGTGGTATCCAGGTACTGTGCACTTTGTTTATTTTACTGTGTAATTGTATTGATTAAGTGTATTGTAATGTTAGGGTTGTTTTAAGAATAAATTATAGTTATTTGTTAACAAAAAACACAGACTTCTTTATACATTAGCCTAGACATTTCACGTTGCCTAGTGTTACAGAATCTGGTTTTTTTTATCTCCTTGACAAAATTTATGTTCATCACGCATTTATGTTCATACGTGATCTGTTGATATTAGATTCCGTAACAATGTGCTCACAATCATTTAAATTTAAATGACAATGTATTACAAATATGTCTTGTATTTTCCAAAATAAGATTACATCAGGTTTTGACATACATAATGAAAATGTTGCTTTAACCATTACAAATAATCCCGATATCAGTAATTCGTCTTTTTATGTTCTTTGCGCATGAGCTGAATCTTCAAAAATGCTGTCAATAATTCTATCCATAGATTGAATATTTTCATGAAAATCTTAATAACCTAAAGTACTAACGTTCTAGTAACAAAAATGGCTTTCACATGTACTTAAAACCAAAAGGAAACGGACTTCTAGGTGTTCTAGTACATTTGCTAAAATAAATTACAAATATGACGTTTCAAGTGTTACGTTTTGATCACTGTCTAGCATAATACTCTCTATTCGCACAAACTTTGGAACATTTCCATTATAGTAGCGAATGTATACTACACATACCATACCTGGAAGATAAAGTGGGGGTCTTTTTCACCATAGCACTGCACATCACTCTCTGTGCATCACTAGTTCTTAGATGCCTGTCAGGTCAGGGCCAGGGTTACCTGTGTTACCAGATATAACCACGTGCAAGTCCATCGTTTAAAGGAGTTGTCATCAGTAGTGTCTCTAAAAAACATCCCTTTCTTAACAGGGCAAATATACTCCGAGATTTTAATTTTAATTTGCTATTTTTCATCAGTTGTAGTGGAATTAAGTTGATTTATCAGTTATTTACCTAGCTTTATGTATAATTTATGTGATTTTTGGCTTACTTTGCAAACATGTTATTAAACTGCTGGATATTCCTGTTAAGGAAAAAAAAACGTCTTTCTGACGGACCAATGAGCTTGTATATGTACAAGCTGGCAGTGAACACGGTAAGCACCAATGTTTACAAACAGAAAAACCATGTAACCTAAGGCGAAAGTTACGAAGTCGAAAGGTAAGTAGTTGAAAAACGCCCCTTTGCAAAACTTGCCGCCATATGTTCTTTTTGAGTGTGTTTGGGTTATTTTTACGGGTTCTCCACGTGTTATAAACACGTGGCTATAAAAATCAAACAGCCTGCGTGTAGTGGAATCGGCAATTATGGGCTGTTTTTATAACAGGTTCAAGGATTGATCTTTAGTTTACGATCGTCAGATATTGGAATAGGTCCCGTTTGTAAGTCTGGTTTATATTTTATATTTGTTAATGTACTACATGAAATTCAGTAATATGGTCCTTTATAAATGTGTAGATCTTTGCACACGGGTTAGAATCACAAAAAAAAAGTGAAGATCATTCTGGGGAGTTAGATTATCACCATATAATCTCATCATACAACTGATTTCTGTTGTGTGTACACATGTGAAACTGAATTATTTACTCCAATGGCTCCGTCATTTCTTTTCGTTACCAGTGAACTGGGCCATCAGTATTCAGTACCGACAAAGTGACTTTTCCCTGAATGGAATGTATGTAAGATAGACATATCAAAACGTAAACGCAACTAAAATACTAGCTTTAATAAACAGTCAAGTCTTATGATGTAGCTTAAATGGCTCCAGAGGGAAATTATCAGACATGAATATGACCAATGATGTTTGTATATTCTCACCATTGTGCCAGTAGAGTTAATATGAGTATCTGAACTGTTCCTACTTAAATTGGCCAAGGGAATCGGACACCCCCATGGGTCTGCATCAAAAATACACCCACACATTGTTCACTCTCAGGGGTCTTGTACTCCTGTCACTTAGCGTAACCCCGGGGACCCATCGTCTCTCAGTCATCAGCCCCAAGTTTATGTTAACGCATGCAGGGGTCGCCTGTTTTGCCAATCAATTGATTTACCAGCACAAACAATTCATGTTCATGATTATAAAGTAATTCAATATAACTTCCGTTATCCTTGAGATGCCGTATCCGCCCCGCCAAGAAAGCCCATTCTTTATCATGGCTTCGTCACCAAGCCCTTGGTTAGCCCGCTTTAATATTGGGCTTCTCCATATGCACATGCGGTCGGATTACCTCAAAGGGAGTGCTTAAAGGGACCCAAACACCTATATAAACATGTTTATTTAACATGTTTAATAACTTCTTCCATTTCAAATAAATCTGTAACTGCCAAAATATTGACTTGAAACCGTTAGCTTACCAATGTGAACAAGTGTTTAAAACAGTGGACCGGGCGCGATCACAGATGTCACATCACCGTACGTGTGACGTGGCCCTAAATATGTAATACATTTCCCCGCTGGCTAAAACACCGTGAGATGCGGATCGGACCTCCGGTCTGTGTTTACCAACAAAGAGAGCTGTAACAAAATGCCCCTTTAACTTACATTTGGCCTCAATTCAAGCCCCAAAATCGTTGTACGTAATTCGATGATTTATTTAAGTAACCCATACCTGACGTCTAAACACTAACGATAACCCCATGGAACTTTTTCTTCCAAATCGCACATCGGTTCTTCATCTTTGTTGTTTTCCATCCAAAAAACCCAAATACAATCCACGAGGACATCTGGCGGCTGTCAGACGAACCAGAGTTTTCCAAATGACTTTTTTATAATGATGACCTTTCAACTTATGTACATGTGCAACCAACCACCTCAGGTAACATATTTTTCTGTTTGTCAACATTGGCGCATGTGCCGTGTTAAATTATAGATATGAAACCTGAAACATTCATAACAGATGCTTTATAAGAAGATATCTTCAATAGGAATTACCTATAGTTCATTAACATGTACGCAGTGTAAGCCAGAATCCAGATACATTCTACCTATAGTTCATTAACATGTACGCAGTGTAAGCCAGAATCCAGATACATTCTACAGAAAACGTAGGTGCATAACAAATAAATCATACTCTGTTACATATTGCAATAAAATATGCACATTAAAATAAGATCTTGAGAATTCGAAATCAGGATTAGTTCTTCCAACAATTCAATTATATATTGTACAGAATCAGCCTCCACAACCCTTTTTAGACCAATTTTTGCGGCCTAGGTCCCCCTTTTCCGGATTGGGGAACCTTTTTTTTCATAAGTCCTCCTGGGTTTGACTCCCTAAATCCTAAATCCTTGATCCACTCCTGACCAGGTCACAGCCGGCGTGTTGATTTAATAACAGGACTAATCTCCTAAAGCCCCTTAATCATCATCATTACGGTACTTTATCATCAGACCACGGATGAACATTTATATTCAATCATCAATCTTTTATCATCTTCTGATGAAAATCAATTTTCTCTTATTAAGTTAGGCCGAACTTAAGTCACAATCACGTGGCAGTAGTACAGAGTATAAGCGACTGTCAGTCAGTTGTATGGGCTCTTATACGTAACTGACTCCGCCCATTTCCTGGTAAATGCAAACTCTCTTTTACTCGCACGTGTTTCCGGTTAGCTATGATTCGCTGAGAGCAGCGGGCCATAGAAGCGCGGGGTACAAACTCTAGTTCCATTATACGGCACAATCAGATAGCTTTCCCAATGGGGCTATTCAACATTTGTTTAACAACGGATGTAATCCAAAATTGGACCTATACAGGTTGATTATATCGGTGATGTAGAGTGGTATAGTGTGTACCTTTGTTTAAAAGGAAATCCTTCCAATTGAATCGTGCATTTAAATGAATTAACCGATTCGCAGGGAGCAGGTTTTTTCAATAATTCATGTAAAAATCATAATTTTGAGTGTCATTCCTTTAAATGTTTTATTCTTTTTATTCGAAGTTAACAATCGGTGGTATCATTGAATCTGTGGCAGTGTATATTTTGACACGCATTTGATCACTATTTGCGAAGGTGAAATGGAAAATTTACATTTGAAGAATGAGCAGTTCTGAAATTTATCATTTTCTGTTAAGCCCATGATTAAAGCATTGAACGGTAAATCAATTGAATATTTTCAGTCATATTTACGTTTATATTTCATTCATAATATGCATATTATATAAACAGGGTATGCATACATACTAGAGACCCTCTGGGAATAGATCAAAAGTCTCTGTCTCTGAAAAGTGATGACCCTGGTCCCGTCACCTTCATGTGCTGTAGGTGGGCCCTTTAGGCCTTATTATATGCTGACAGGGAACGCTCCATAATAAGTTTGTGCAGTTCTAAATTCTTCTTAAAATATACCCCGACCCCTGAGTATTTTTATCTTCAAAAAGATTTTTATTAGAAGAATTTCACGCTTCAATTATCTAGCTCTTTCAAGTTCATTCCATATATATATATATCTTAAAGATGGCTCTAGTTAATCACCAAAAGTGAGTCGCTTTACCCTTGTCTGCAAGCAGGTTAAAAAAACCATTCTCAATTCGGGTCAGCAATTTCAGTCTTTTAGAACCTCGTTGTAAACATTATGCTTGGGACCTTACCAGGGACATGTTTAGCACTGAATGGTATGCAGTATAACACAGAGAGACATTTCCTCTTAAGTAAATAGCGTTCTTGTTGCACAATACAGGATCGCCAGAGCTCTGTGCAATGGCGGATCGAGAGGTTTACATTTAAAAGATGATACTTTTAACGTTGATGCGCATCTTCACCATACAAACATCAGTATCTTACAAACGATTGAATGTTTTTGAATTGCCAGTTAATATTCAAATTTTGAAGGAATATAAATATTATAGCCGGCAACACGTGACCCCCCACCGCCTCAAGTTTGACTACGTTAAAAATGCAGGCCCATCTTGCGCGACATGCATTAAAGCTATACTTGTTTTGATATGTTTATGTTTACATATTATACTCTTTTGTGTATGGCCACAACTGGATGTGGCTGATGCCCCTGACTAGTATGAGTTTAATAGCATTGGGTGAAAGTTATCACTTTAGCAAGACTATCGATTAAACTGACTTATTAATATCTGTATTTTGCAACACCTTACCATTGCTATTTATTTAAATTTAGCTTAGTTTAACCACAAAAGGAATGAATGTAATTTTAACTTTTAATTATTTTGCTTTATTCAAACTTTTTTGTGGTGCAATAGTATCCACTTGAATGTTTAAATGTTTAGGTATTGATTTTGACTGTGAGCTTTGAAAATACTCTCTGTTATGCGCAATATCTAATAAGACATATATCTTGGATATTAAAAGATTTCTTATATTCAAAAAACTGCTTTACTAAAAACCCAATTTGCTGGTGATTTTGATATCTTGATTTACTTATAATATTTTTTCTTACTTTGTTTATTCTCACCATGGTGCCAGTAGAGTTAATATAAGTAACTGAATTGTTCCTACTTAAGTTTGGTCCAGGGAATCGGACACCTCCGGAGAGTCTGCAGCCAAAATACACCCACATATTGTTCACTCTCATGGGTCTTGCTCTCTTCTAACTTAGCGTTACCCCGGAGACACAATGTCTCGTCGGTCATCGGCACCGAGTTCATGTTTACGCCTCAAGGGTTTCCCTGTGTCGCTTCTCAATTGATTAACCAGCACAAACACTTAATATTCATGATAATGAAGTAATTCATTAGTAATTCAATATAACTTCAGTTATCCTTGGGATGCCGTATCCGCCCCGCCATGCTAGCCCAATGCTTAATCATTGCTTCGTCGCCATCCCTTGGTTTGCCCGCTTTAATATAACTTATTAGGCTTGTCCATATGCATTTGCTGTAAAGTTACCACAAAGAAGGTGTTTAACTTATATTCGGCCTCCGTTCATGCAACATAATCGTTGTACGTAATTCGATGAATTATTAAAGGGGCCTATTCCATTTCTGACGTCTAATTACGCTTGAATCGCTTAATAATCGCTTGAACCTTTTTATAAGAAGTTGACCAAAAGGCGCCGATCCAATTACACACTCGGTTTTTTTTCCGTTTTGTTAAAAAAAAACATGTTTATCAAATGTAGCTGTCCCGCCAAAATAATCCAAACACATTCAACAGGGACATCTGGCGGCTATCAGACGAACCAGAGTTTTACAAAGGACTTTTTAAACTAGTGACCTTTCAACTTCTGCACATGTGCAGCCAACCACCTCAGGTAACTTTCTGTTTGTCAACAATGGCGCGTGTATCGTGTTTACTGACAGCTTGTAGATATGCATCCTGAGACATACATCACAGACGCGTTATACGAACATTTCTCAATAGTAATCACTTTTATTTCATTAACATGTACGCAGTGGAAGCCAGATTTCAGATAAATTCTATAGAAAAGGTAGAGTAACAAGTGACCCATGGGTCATGACGCTGACTGGGAAGAGATTCGCAAAAGGAAATTTTATCATCTGAATGGTAGTACATACCCATTCAACTGAAGCATCAAACATATTTATATATCTCAAAACTAGAGAAAAAATGCATAAACTGTAAAAAAAATACAGGTGGCTCCACCAGTCTGCAGAAACTAATAAAAACACTTAATGGTCAATATCCATGCAAAGAATCATGGTGATCTCTGCATTCGTTGTTCAGATACTTCAGCTTTTGAATCAAATTTTCCCTTATTTTGAGGGATACTTCGGAGTCCTATAGCTTGAAGGATATGGGTATATGACTTCGAAGTATCCCTCAGAATAATGGACAATTTGATACAAAAGCTGAAGTATCTGAACAACTAATGCAGAGATCACCATGATTCTTTGCATGGATATTGATTATGGAGTGTTTCATCAGTTCCTGCAGACTGGTGACACCACCTGTATTTTTTCAAATTCTCTATTTTTGAGACCTTTAAAGATGTGGTTATCTGTCAACAGGGTACAAATCGTAACAACTGGACCTAGAATCTTCAATTTTGTCATGCAAGGAGGCCCATGAAAAGTGTCTGTGGAAACCTGAAATTAGGTCTCATGATGACTTACAGTCAGCTGAGCTAAAAACGATTTATCATCTAAAGCAATCTAAAATTAAACAAATCTTCATTTATTAAAACTTGGTTTTAACCTGATATGTCTGTTCGGGGATATAATTTCAATATTGGAAGAAAATATGAACACTTGAATAATATCTTGAGAACTCGAAGTCAGGATTAGTTTTACCAACAATTCAATTATGATACATAATGATAGAGAAAATAATCTGGAAGAGTGACATGCAGGTACGTAACGAGAGAAGGTAGGTCTTGATGGTTTGAGGCGTATATATGGCGGGGGCCTTATACAAAGTTGTGTTTAGTTGGACTTATTTCATGCGTTGTTTGTACGGACTCGATGTAATTACAGCCGTCCTTTGTCACACATTATCTCTAACTGAAACGGATCCAGGGGTGGGGGGTCCAGGGGGTCCGGACCCCATTTTTCAGCCTCAACAACCTTTTTTAGACCATTTTTGCGGCCTGGCCCCCCCTTTTTTTTCCGGACTAGGGAACCGTTTTTTTCATAAGTCTTCCACGGTTAGACCCCCTCCTTTTCCTAAATCCAGGTTCCATTCCTGACCAGGTCACAGCTGGCATATTGATTTAATAACAGGACAAATCTCCTTAACCCCTAAATCATCATCATCTCGGTCCTTTATCATCAGATCACGGATAAACATTTATATTCAAGCATCATCTCTCTCAGCCTTCTTGATTAAAAATCAATTTTCTCTTATTTAGTTAGGCCGAAGGCGCAGGAGGGCTAATGTATCTTATGTCATAATCATGTGGCAGCTAAACAGAATCAGCGACTGTCAGTCAGTTGTATGGGTTGTTATGTGACTGGGAGCAGCGGGCGGTAATAGCGCGGGATACCAGTCTAGTTTCTAGCAAGACCTCTAGTTCTACGATATGAAACAACCAGATGGCTTCCTTTAGGGCTATTTATTCATTTGTTGAACAATGGATGTAATCAAGAACTGGAACTGTATATAGGTTGATTATATCGGTGATGTAGAGCTGTACACTGTAGAGAGTGTGCACTTACGGATCAAAGGAAGCCCTTTCACAGGAACCATACATTAAAATGAAATAGCCCAATCACGGTGAGTAGATTTTTTAAAATCGTTCGTGTAAAAAATCATAATTTGAGTGTCAGTACTTTGAATGTTCAAACGTTTAGAAAACCTTAGAAAAACGTTAAGAAAAATTGAACATTCAAAGTACTGACACTCAAATTATGATTTTTTACACGAACGATTTTAAAAAATCTGCTCTCATAATTTGAGTGTCAGTACTTTGAATGTTCAATTTTTCTAAACGTTTTAATTGAAGCAAAAACCAGTGTTATCACTAAATCTGGAGGGACCTGGACAATCTTGGAGTAAAACGGTGGGCTCTCTCCGCTGGTGACCAGGGTTCGGTCCCCGGTGTGGCTATGAGAGTGGGTAGTAGTTGCCCGACCAAGGCCGGTGGTTTTCTCCGGGTTCTCCACCTCTACAGATTACCGAACGCGATCATCGGAGCCATGGAGAGTGCCTTAATTAGTCATTATAAATATTTGTGCAATCCATGTTAAATAAATAAGTTTATATTTAAATCTGCGACAGGGTACATTTTGACTTGCAGATAACCACTGGTGTAGAATTCTTAATTTTTACAGTTCTAAAATAAAAGTTTTTTTTCAGATTAAAAAAATCTCTGTTTCGCCCATGATTAAATCATTTTAATTTCAAAAATCACTCAGTTAAATGTATTAAGTCATATTTTCATTGATAATTCATTCATAATTTGCATATCATACAAAAAGGATATGTACACATACTCGAGATAATCTGGTAATAGATCAAATAAAAGGTCTCTGTTTCTGTTTACCCTGCTCCCCTTACCTTCATATGTGATGTACGTGGGCCCTATAGGCCTCATTTAATGCCAACAGGGAACGCTTCACAACAAGTTTTCGCAGATATAAATGTTTCTTAAAATTATACGCAAACCTGTATTTTATTTTCAGAAAAGATTTTCTATTGGATGAATTTGACAATACGAGCATCCCTTTCAAGATCATTCCATTCATATTTAAAAAAAAAATATCTCTTAGTTTATCGCCGAAAGCGAGTCGCATTATCTCTGTCTGCAAACAGTTTAAAAGCCCATTCTGAATTCGGGTCAGTACTGAGGGTCTTTAAGAACGTTATAAACATCATGCCTTGGCCCTTACCACGCGCGAGTTTTGCCCTGCATGTACGCAGTATAACACAGAGAGACATTTCCTCTTGAGTAGATTACGTTGTTGTTGCACAAATCCGGATCGCCAGAGCTCTCTGTGCGGTGGCGGACCAGAGGGCGCCTGTGATTGAGGCACGGCCTTCCCGTTTGCCTGGAGGGCCCAGCTAGGGTTTTGGTCGACCGTGAAAAATTCAAGGCTCCTCGCCTGATACTCGAACTCATGGTATACAAGTGCTCTGTTTGCTCCGGTGCACAGAAACCGGTAGAATGCAAATTTTAACCTGTGATTTTAACATATCAATTATCTGACCATGAGGATTACATTTAATTATATCATGCAAGTTATAAATGTAGATGCGCATCTTCATCATACAGGCATCAGCAAGTTTCAAACGACCGAATGTTTAGACTTTCCAGTAAATATCCAAAATTTGAAGAAATGTAAATATTATAGCTGGCCACAAGTGAACCCCGACCCCTTAAGATTGTCTACATTAAATATGCAGGCACATCTAACTCGATGTGCATTTAAGCTATACTTGTCTTGAAATGTTCATGTTTACATATTATACTCTTCTGTGTATGACCACATCTGGAAGTGGCTGATGCCCCTGACTAGTATGAGTTTAATAGCACTGAGTGAAAGATATCTGTTTGGCAAGACTATCGATTAAACTGACATATTAATACCTTTTTTTGCAAGACTTTACAGTACATTTATATTGCCATTTATTTCAATTTAGCTAAGTGTAACCACCATAAAGGAATGAATGTAATTATAACTTTTGATCATTTTGCTTTAATCAAACTTTTTTGCAATGCAATTTTGAAGGTTAAAATGTTTAGGTATTGATTTTGACTGTAAGCTTTGAAAGTACACTCTGTTATGCGCTATATCTTAAATGACACTTTTATCTTGGATATTTATAAAACTTGTATTGCAATTCCCTTTTCACTAGACAATTTCTGTATTAAAAACTCAATTTGCTCGTGAATATCTTGATTTACTTATAATAATTTTCTTACTTTGAAAACAATTAATACAATTGTAACTGTTACTTTCTTTATTCAATCTTTATTTTAAATTAATCTGTTCTGCAGATTAGATTAATCAACATTTTATAGCAGGTATAATTAACATTATACATGCAGATATCATCAAAGGTACCACATTGCATAGCAATGAATTAAATGAAACAATTTTTTTATTTTGTTTTCTAAGTCTAGTATTGAATTTATACTATTACGCAGTTTCAGAATGATATTTAGATATTTTTTTTCATGTCAAGGCTTTCAGCATGCTTAGACAGAATCATTTATGGTTGATAAAAAATTACTGGCATCACCTATTTCTCTTTAAAAATAGGAAATCACATATTCATACCCCTGTTTGCTAGGAAGAGGATTCACCCTCAGATCGTTTGTCAGTAAATTCATGCAAAAAGTTCTGAATTGTTCTTTGTCGATCCATTTGGTACATGTTTAACTTCTATCAAGCTACAGTGCAGGTTGGTGTGCTCAGGAAAGGCTCAAAATTTACCTTTGTCCAGGGTTGGCAAATTCCTTCCACTGCCTTTTCTCCCATGGTTTCTGCCTGGCAACTGCCGATAGTAAGAAATACCTTTCTGCTCTTTTTCTACCATAATGACAGAAATACCTTGAAAAGTTCAAGAAAATGGATAAATATTAGAACACAAACTTGTTTATGATACAGTAAATACACAATCCATTGAGGTGTTAAACAGTGGTTTTTAAAGCAAATGCCAGTACAACTTTCTCATCTTCCATGTACGTTTGATAAGACTCATCGATCAGGGTTGGAAGTTTAAGACAGGGAGATCCAACACATAGGGTTAAAATGGTTTTAACTGCTTCACAAAGCACTCGTAATGCCTAAACCAGTTTAGTCCAAATGTATGTACTGTATTTAAATAGTTATAAAACTATTACAAATGCTAGGGATGAAGATGTCACAAAGATTTCCTTGACGCTTTGATAGTTTCAGATATATGAAATAAATTGGATATCCTGCTGACTGGTTCAATGCAGTCTCTTCAGGACCTGTCAGTTTCTGAACAGCAGACCTAAGTTTTATGTGGCACATGGCTCTCCTAGGATCAGGTATTTTCGTTGTCACAAGTGTTGATGATTAGATGGTGGTTTCTTAATGAGTGTTTGGTTATGGAGCATTGCATACTTCCCTGGAATGATTTAATAATTCCTCTAAAAATCCCTGGGCAGGGAGCATACTCGAGTGGATTAATTAACATAGATCGTGGTTATATAACCACATCCAACTGCCAAATTAGTTTGCTGGCAGTTCATGTGTGTTTCGAAGCATGAAATAATGCCGACAAGGATAATGCAAACAGGTAATTTGGGTTTCTGTACAGATAACATTGCTCGAGCGTATTTTAATAATGAGTGAGTGATGCAGTTGGACCCCCGAAGCTACGCTCTGAACCCAGCGCGTGCCCTCCTGGTGACCTTCCACTTACACGCTGTGAGACATAGCAGGATTCTTCATGTTTGGCAAGGTGCCAAACACCCATTCAGTTTGCGCTGGATAAACTAAAATCTGTTTGGCTCTGCGTTTAAACAAATCTGCAGAACTGGTAGAAGAAATCTGATTGGGTTATCGTGTTAACAAACATGGCTGCGCCCATGGGAAGGTCGTGTTGCATTGCTAGAGAGAGAAATATACCAAGGGAGGGGGTTAACTGACCTCAGGTCACACCAGCAAGTGAATATCGAGACTGTGTTGATAGTTGACTGTAGCATCTTGGTATTCCAACCGGGGTAGAAAACTGTGCGACCAAGCGCTTTCAATCGCAGTGTAAAGTGGCCGGTACCTCGAAGAAGATCAGATTGTGCTGGTGATACCTGCAATGTGATTAGATAAATATTACGCAGGGGGAATTACACCGAGACAGCACCGCCTGTTGGCCAAACCTGACCGGTGTAGTGAATGGATTAGGCTAGCGTAACCACTACTAATGGAACGTACCCCGACTCCTGTAGGTTATCTTCAGGTTGTAAATGTACCTGAAAAATTTAAAGGTGTTAAATAATATTTCATATTTATTATAGCTATTTAAATGATAAAATGTGTTAGGAAGTAGCACTCCAGGCATATTTGAAAGTTTTTACCCCCCTCCCCCCCCCCCCCACCTTTTCTGCCATTTCTGCAGACAGAAAGGCCTTTCTGCCAGACAGAAAGCTTTCCTGACTTCTTTCTGTCATTCGCAGGGCAAAAACACTTCTGTCCGGCGGGAAACCAATTATGCAGGCTTATATCAAAGAAAGATTTCGCACGTGGACAATGTTGATAAAGCTTAAGCATAATGAAGCTTCCCTGAAGTTAGCTATTTTTACAATTATTTCCAATCCAGTGATTATGTAAAAGGGTAGTATGTAGTGGTATATTCACATATTATCTGAACATTTCATTTGAATTAAGTACAGTATGTGGTGCTTCATATAGAGCACAGCATATATGACCAGAGGGTAAGTAAGACAAGTAGATAACGGTGGAAGAGTGTGATATTGCCTCCTTTAATGATAGAGGTCTTGGGTGTCCAAGAAAAAGAAGAGAAATATTTCACTTGTTTAATAGGAAAAAAGTTAATGTTATATTTCTTCAGGTAACACATAGTAATACAGAGTCTGAAAATAGATGGAAATCAGAATGGGGTAATCCGATTTATTTTATAGTCATGGTACTGCTCAGTCAAGAGGAGTATGTATATTGATTAATAATGAAGCAGGTATCCATTTAAAGAATACTATATTATATGAACATGGAAGATTTATAATAGTTAACATAATAAAAGGAATACATTATGTCACATAAGTTTATCTATATGGACCTCACAAAGATGAACCAGAGTTTTTCATCAGTTTGATCAATATATTATCTGAAATAGTGATAGATAAATTTATAATTGCAGGTGACTTTAATGTGGTGATGGATCTAACAGTGGATAAAGAAGGAGGAATTCAGCAAACACATGGAAATCAAGAGAAATAATCTGACAGTTGGTAGAATATGCCCAGTTAAGCGTATATATGCATATAGCGTGCACAATACCCTGGAATACTAAAATTTTCTTAGCTTAGGTATAATCCAAAACCAGTGTTCTCACGTCTTGACTATTTTTTTTAATTAGTGATAGCCTTTGTAACTATATAAACTGCTTATAAACTGGTTGCGCCCCCCTGTTCTCGAATTTCTGAATCCGCCACTGCTGTGGATGGAGAAAAGCAGTTCAATATTCACGGTAGCGACTGCGGATAAAGTTATACAGGTGGTATTATCAAGGAATGACTCTTTCTATAGCGTTCTTGTTTCTCAATATGTGTTCGTCAGGCCCTGTGGATGGATAAAAGCAATTCAATATACATTATCGCGACTGCGGATACAGTTATTCAAGTGATATTATTACGGACTGACTCTTTCTTAGCTGATGTGATACAGATTAGACATATCATCAAATCAAGTATAAATGTTTTCTGACATGGAAATCCGCTAAATAACATACGTCACGAAATTGCAAAACGAGTTACCCAGGTATTTAACAATTTATACCACGAGATAAATCCTCATTAAGAGGCTGAGAAACAGACATCTTTAGTAAAAAGAAATATACATGGGCTTTTTTAGAATCAGCTTGTGATGTAGCGTATGCTATACGCCCTGTTTGGGTACCTGTTTCTCGCTTTTCCCCTGATATACCGCTGCTTTCAGATAAGTTGTCGAGTGTCATAAACATGTATACGCAGCAAGAACATCTGATCTACAGTAACCTGCACGGTAAAGGTATAGCCCACGCCATAACCTCATACCGCAAAGGCATACCGCAATCGCGTGAAACGAATCTTAGCTTAAAATTCTAGATACTGGCACTCATGCAGCTTGATGTATGTTTAACTTGTCTAGGTGCTTATAAAATCGATAGCTGATCCAGATGGGGTACAGGTGGTCTGAACCTCCTCTTGTCAGCCGTCATAAACTTTTGTACACTGAACCTCGTGCAGTTTGATGTATATTTAGCTTGTCTAGGTGCTTATAAAATCGGTAGCTGACCCAGAGGGGGTACAGGTGGTCTGAAATTAACCTCCTCTTGTCAGTCGCGATAACCCATTGCAGGGGCGGATCCAGGATTTAGGAAAAGGGGGGGGGGGGGGTCCAACCCGGGAGGACTAACGAAAATCCCCCCCAAAAAGGTCCCCAGGTTTGTAAAAGGGCGGTCCAGGCCGCAAAATTTTGTCTGAAGCCCTTAAAAAAACGTTGTTTCTGATGAAAAAGGGGGTTCCGGACCCCCTGGACCCCCCCCCCCCTTAGATTTTTGTGGCTTAGACCCACTTTTCCGGACCACAGGACAATATTTAGCTTTTCTGATAAGTCTTCCTCTGTTGGAATTCCCTGCTTTTCCAAAATCATGGACCAGATACCTGAAAATAAAAAATAAACTTTAAAATGGGCGGAGAGTATGGCCTACCTGTGCACTAAGACATAGACATGCACTTATGATATACATGAGTAAAAACATACATCATCCGTGTCATTAGGTACTTTTATTTACTATTTACGGAATCTGGGTACCCGAGAACACTACAGCTGTTACTGATTATGGATAAATATAGACCGAAAGACACGGAAAGCAGATCGACTGTTCTTGCTTCTATAACCGAGTATATACGCAGTTTCCAAACAGAGCTGGCGTACCAATTTGGAAAAGTTATATCCATTGCTCTCGTCATCCAAAAACCTAGACGTAAACATCAAAATTATTATAATCGACCCCGCATTGATTGATTCAACACCTTTCTCTTACAGTTAATATAACCATCAAAACCTAGACACTCCATGGATATTTTTTTTTACAAATGGTGCATGTGCTCGTATAATTGTAACGTACGTTTTTGTTTCACAAAGTTCAGATGATCATACAAAGTTTCGGTCAGAGTTTCAGTGACCTTAATGTATGTAGATAATTATACAATCTAAATATTACACTTATTAGTTATTGTTACGGAACCTAATATAAACAGATCACGTATGCGTGATGAACATAAATTTTGTAAAGGAGATAAATAAAATCAGATTCTGTAACACTAGGCAGCGTGAAACGTCTAGGGGAATGAATAAAGAAGTCAGTGTTTTTTTGTTAACAAATAACTATAATTTATTCTTAAAACAATCCTAACATTGCAATACACCAAATCAATACAATAACACAGTATAACAGCATTATAACAACAAATCAATACAATCACACAGTAAAAAAAAAGTGCACATTACCTGGATTCCACCACTGTCACAGCGATGTCCTTTAAAATGTATCAGCCGGACGAACAGTTCACACAAATTCTCTCGGAGAATAACAGTCCAATGTAAAGCTCTTGTAACAATCCCGTTTGATAATTCTGGTTGTTGAAAAGACATTTTTTAAATAAATGCGGAACGGAAACGGAGAGTAATGGGTTAACGTTAAACATTAACAATCCTTCTATACTTGTATTGGTTGTAAAGAACAACTTATGATAAGTGATATATTAAATATGTGACATACATGTATATCGTTTTCTCACGGGAACAGTAATCTGTGATTTTTGCTCACATTTTTTATATGTAAAAGTTCCAGGGCCATGAAATTGGGAGACCAAAATTAAATGGCGTTTGATTGTGAAAAACTCCTTCTTTTCTTTATCTGCTCCAGTAAAGGTGTAATATTGGTGAGCTTCAGAAATCATAAAAGGTTTGTTTAGAAAAGTACGACCTATAGTAAGTTTACAGAAAAATGAACTTAATACATACTTTCAGCATCACACTGCTTCCAAAGTCTCAGCTTTTTATCAGGGGAAGTGCTGCGGCACTGCCATCATTATTTTCCATAGATTATAGGTTTTGTGCATAATATTATGGCCCATGCACGCCCCTGATTAGTAGGCCCAAGATGAAATAAAATTGGACTGGTGGCAAATTGGAATGAGATCTGTGCAGACGCAGTCACCTAATCGGTTGAGGTAAAACATGCTTAAAGCCAAGGCGTGAATAGTCAGGGTATATATCCAAGGAAGGTTGGTCAATGTACTTATTCCTTCGATATTCAGAACATGATACATCCATGCATTTATTTATTGGAAATAAAATATATTTACAATTAGAATTATAGACCTTGGTCTGGGTTTCCCATGAAATATTATATATCTAAAAATTGTTTTAAATAAACATATACTGGAAACATAATACCTTTTTTTAAAACCTTATAATTTATTGTAATATATTTGAAATGTGTCACACAGACAAAAAAAAGTATATTACCATCCCACGCCTGCGAATCCCTCCCCCTCCCCAGGAAGATAAACGCCAAAGCTTAAAGCCAACGAACTTCTAAATATTTAATTAAACCGGGCGCTGCAACTTGCCCCCTACTTACTCCAACATCGACTGCTCCCGTTCCAGCTTGGTCTGGTGGCGACGCTATATATATATATATATATATATATATATATATATATATATATATATATATATATATATATATATATATACATATATATCGGTAGAGGCGCCTGGACCCTTTCCGGCTCTTTTTCAGTGACTCGGAAAACTTGAGGGTATTCACCTGAGTATATGCAAAATGGAAAGGGTATGACAGAGACAACCATTCAGACGATCGTAAAGCTAACTTGGCGAACCTTAAATGATAGGGCATCATTACTTACTCTACGTATAGAACATATTTGAGTACTGGTCGACATTTGTAAGAAAATGTGTGAAGTTTAATTTTTTTTCTCAGTCCGTCTTTGAAAGTTCAAATAACGATTAGTTGCCAATGAAAGATGACAAGGTTTATGACAGACACTTTACATACATACTGATATTTACAACATGCAGGAATATCTTTCTTGAATAGGTTTAAGCTCTAAAATTGTTCATTCTATAAGAGATCAGGGGCGGATCCAGGATTTAGGAAAGGGGGGTCCAACCCAGGAGGACAAATGAGTTTCCTAAAAAAAAGGTCATCAGGTCCGAAAAAGGGGGGGGGGGGGTCCAGGTCGCAAAATTTCGTCTTAAATCCTTTAAAAAGGTTGCTTCGGGTGAAAAGGGGGGGGGGTCCGGACCCCCTGGACCCACCCCTGGATCCGCTTCTGGAGATGTAAGAAAAAAAGTCGCTACAGTTATTTGGTATAAATTTTCTATAACAAGCTCTTTCTCCTAAGAGGCCCAAAGTTGGGGATTAGGGAGGGAGGTTTATAGGATTTGATTCATTTGTTTCTGTATTGATGTTTGGTTCAAACTTTATGGGGGGGGGGGGGGGGGTGTCGAGATAGAGTGTTAAAAGATTTCTTTTCTTTCTTCCGCCCCTGTTTGCTCTAGATCTGGAACGGCAGGTTCGTCAAATTGGACTTTGGTCAGTCTGTAATTCAAAAGTGATGAATTTGCAGCGGATATTTTTTGTTTTAGGATTAGTTTTCAATTTTTTTACTTGGTGGAGTTAACCGCCTCCATTTTTTAATGCTTTGCTTAACTAAGTTTATGTACAACTGCAAGATTCCATCCTGGTCACGCACTACGTGACAGGAGCTTATATCCGGTACTTCCCGGTGTCAACAAGGTTCGGTATATCACTCCTGTTATTTGGAGCGTTAAAACGGCTCATGCACAAAACAGCTTGCTGAAAATTTGATTTTAAGTCTTTTGAAAAATGTTCCTAGTAGGATTCGAAAAAAATCTTTGGAATTCCACGCAAACGCCAATAGAAAAAAGGTCGACATATTTTACATAAACCCTCTTGAGGGTTGTATCAATCATATATGTATCTCTGTGGAATCCCCTGCCTTAATCACTTGATAAAAGTTTATGCTAAGAAATCGGAAAAGCGACCTGTTTAATTGGCTTTATGTTTGATATGTACTATATGATATGTTAACCAAAAACTAACATGGAAACTTTGTTCTAAATTACAGTTAAGCAGTGGTTCAATATCAATATTTACTATGGCGCAGAATTTGCGCTTGCGAAACAAGTTTAACACATCTGTCATGCTAATCCAATATTGTGAATTTATTTCAACTGAAAATGTGTCCTGACATATAGATTAACATAGATCTGGTCTCACCGTCCCCGTTGGCACAATCGATTGTACATAAACTCCGTTTACTGTCACACTGGTTTATTAGCTTTTCATGAGACTCGAAACGAAATCCTCAGGAGAACAGATACACGAGGTAAATATCTCTCTAGTGTAGTATTCTTAAGTGGTAGGCCTACACTTGGTGATCCCTATACGCAAGACAAGACATAACTGTTAACTATTATAACTATTATATTCAACCTTTTTTCATATATATAATCTTTTAATATAGTTGTGGGCTTCATTTTCAGTCTTCCTGTCATTTTCAGTCTTACTTTCTTTTCAGGAAGAAGCAGTTCATCGCTAAATGGAAATAAATAACGGCTGAATTGTAAAATATGGATACAGTGGCGCCCCCTAGCAGCACCTATTTACTCAGTAATCAAAGTCTTTGGCTGAACACGACAGCGCAGTCGAACATCTCTTTTCCAGTGGAACAGGATGTGACGTCACCGGCAGCTATCGGCGTCCTGTCACTTATGTTTTGTATGATTGGCTGTGTTGGTATTTCCGGAAATGTTCTAGTGACGTATTTTGTACTGAGCGACAGGCGCATGCGCCAGTCAGTAACCAATCTGTTCATTATGAATTTGGCTGTGTCGGATCTGGTCATACTGGTATTCGGGATCCCGGATATTGCGATGTTTATGATTAACCACGGCTGGTTGCTAGGTGACCACATGTGTCGCGCTACTCGCTACATCCTCACATTTTCTCTCTATGCCTCAGTCATGACCGCTGTTGGAGTTTGTATAGAAAGGTAAGAACAGTTTCTATGGCCATTATGTATATTTTCACTGTCATCTTAACTTCATTCAGAATTTGTAGTAGACTCTTATCAGTGTTAGTAACAGAAGAATATACCGATTCCTGTTTTGTTTCACCGCCAAGGAGAAAACCTGGATAAATTTTAAGGTGCAGTTGATCTATACTTGATCAGTAATAAGTGTAAACATGCAGTTGTAATTCTGGATTTGTGCAGTTCTAAAATTTTCTTCCCGGTACATTCTGAATAAATAATTATGCACAAGAATAAATTTCATCGATCCCTCATAGGTTATACGGCATAGAATGGGCTCTGGCATGAGTTTGCAAACATTGTTATAAGGCTACAGTTTATACTGACGGGGAACGCGTATTTGACAGTTTGTGCAGTTTTAAAATATCTTAAGATATACCCTGTATAAAATAAAAGATGTTGTCGTATATTTGCATTCGATTTATCCGGTTCAAAGCTTCCCTATATCTTAATGGTGCTCTAATTTATTCCTTGACTGTTATTTTATTGAGAAGTCTATGTTACTGGAAACATAATAATATATACTTTTTTTTTAAAGCTGCCCATATTATAATGATATTTTGTTATAAAGTGATTAATTCAGAGTTATTCTACTGATCTCAGTTAATCAATAGTAATATTTTTATTGGACATTTATTGTCTTAACATATATTTACTAACGCATGTCCGGAGTCTTTATAAAGACACTCATTCAACTTTCTAGACTTTAGACCGCCATGATTAGACACTGAGTGATGCCATTACGTGTTTGTCTGGGGGATGAGGGTGGCCTCGCTTGCCGGTTACACAAAGTCTGCCGCAAGGCTTTTTAGAATAAGGATCCCCGCTGATTTCGTTACAGGGTTAAGGAGGCAGCGGGGTGCAGCAACTCCATTGTCTTTTATCATATAAGCGATAAGATACCCCAATAAACATGCCGTTTGTCTAGAGCAGACCACAGTAAACAGCTCAGACTGCCATTACTGAATCACCTCAACGACCGACAACCCCGCCTGAAGGAACGTTATCCACACAGTGTCTGGCCTTTAACAGACTGATCGCAGTAAGCGCGCTGCACGTAAATTGTAAACGATGTCCTGCGGGTATGACCTTATATAACCAGACTAAAATACGCCGATATCCGGGAACAGTCTGACGCTGACTGGGGTCATTTTATCTAAGGCATAAAGCAAGGTCAAATTCACCCTAAAACTGTCCGAATATATATCCCGTGAATGATGACATAAAAGTAGAACATATATGGGACTGCCTTCATCGGGTTATTGCATAAAACCGTTGCAGAATGTTAAGGATCCCCACTCTTGTGCAAACAAGCTTAAGCTCAGTCTGAATTTGACTGTCGGTGGAAGGACAACTTTAAAAAATATCGAACTTCATTTCAAGGAAAGGTACAGCTACATTCATATATACATGTTGTATATACGTATAGCCCGCGCTCTCTATCTCGCACACACACGCGCGCATACACCCTCACACAAGGACCTGATGAAATTTTATGTTCAGTCTTTATTTGTCAACAAAATATATAAAGCACTTTCAACCATTTTCCCTTTAAAAGGGCCTAATAACCTGTAACCATGTTGAATATACACCACAAATAGCGTCTTCTCTTTGAAATAAATTGGTACTTGCCAAAATATTGCCTGAAACCGTTAGCCTATGTTCGGTCTTTATTTGTCAATAAAATATATAAAGCACTTTCAACCATTTTCCCTTTAAAAGGGCCTAATAACCTGTAACCATGTTGAATTAACACAACAAATAGCGTCTTCTCTTTGAAATAAATTGGTACTTGCCAAAATATTGCCCTGAAACCGTTGTTAAAAACAGTGGACCAGGTGCGATCTCAGGCGTCAAAATTAACTCAGCAGATTGGACTGCATAGAACGCCTAGGCCACAACACTTGGTAAAAAACTGTAATACATATTCCCGCTGGCTGAAAGATCGCATGTTGCGTGGACTCAGGCCTGGGACCCGAAAAACGACCTGTACTACCCGTGTCATTTCCGCTGCGGTCCATGGACCTATCGTACGAATCTCTTGCGACAGGTTTAACAATAAATTTACATTCGGTCCATGGACCTGAGTGTCCATCCAGCATGGACATGCAGGACATGAAGGTCCATGTATGGACTAGTTTGGACTACACTTTGTTTTTTAGGTCTGTCTCGTTTGCAAAATGAATCGGACCTCCAGGGACTTGTTATTATAAACCGACACACGTGGACTGTGTTTACTAACACGAGAACCTATGACAAGGCGTTAAACAACGTTAAGCAGCTCAAAGCTCAAACAGCTCATTTGAATTTTCTATGAGCTTAAACAAATATGCATCCCACATATAACCAAATACACATATCATTTCTTTTTGTGAGCATATGGTCTCAAATTATCGGAAATCTACACAGTCATGAAAGAAAACATAATCTATAGCCTATTTTAATTTTTCACATGAACATCTGCACAAATCCAGCGATCTTGTTTGTGCAGCGTGCGTAGGGTCCATGCCAAGTAAATTTCAATTGAAATTAAGCATGCGTGAACACTGAAGTGTCTAAAAATAGACCTCAGCCGGTCGAATTCAATCAAAAAGGCTGTACCAAATGAACAGGCCTTTCACATGTGAAATATGAGTTTTGTCAATAATGCTATTTTAGAACAAAGTTAAACAAAGTGCTCAAGTTACCCCTTTATTGAATCAATCTGTTAAAAAATGATCAGTTAGATATTCAATCAATATATACAAGACTGGCGCTGAAAGACAGTTGTTCGTGTTTCAGCCTGTTGATGACAAAACATGACTATAGATAACATGCTTGACTGTTAGCGAGAGAGTGGGGGAGGGGGAGGGTTAGAACAGAGAGATTTAGACAGGGACGGACTCGAGAGCAACAAAAACGGCCCTTGAAAATTGTGTGATAGTGGTGCTCAATTCATTTAACTATACAACATGCCCTTTTTCATTTTATTTATAGGATAGTAATGGTTATTTATGAATGCTGATTATAGAAAATGTTTCCGAAACTTATAGGTGTAGACTCAACATATGATTTGTCAAGATCAGAATATGTGATTCTTATATCGCAGTTTAATCACCAAATTAGTTTAAACTACAATCATGTCCTTAACGGACATCATGTACCTGAACTGATTGCTCCAATATATTATAAATTTATTCCGAACAGCCATAAACCACAGTATATACCATTTTTTTATTAGCCTCATACTGGCTTACAACTACAATAAATATGCAGTAAATGTAGCAATTTTCTACGGCCAAAAAAATATTCTTACAAAGAAAGTGAGACAGAACGGTAACCGGAAATAAGCCTTTAAATCAATTTTTTATAACATATTTACAATCAGAATGGACCATTCAATCCTTATACCGAGACTAGTGTGTATACCAAATACCAAACACTGACTCACAGTAACAGGAACAACCTGTCATATGAAGTTGACTGTGTGAAATAGTATCCTCTAATATTATCGCCAAATATGCTCAGGTTTAATATAAAAATGTATTTTTCCAGTTTCAGATTTTTTTCTTACATTTGGAATTGAAAGCTACATGCGATGAAAACCGTAATAATGTTTAAGACATCTGTCATGATCTCTGCAAGTATAGCAAATAAAATATACTTAACTGTGCAAGTGAATAATCTGCTTTAATATGCACATGAATTAATCTTTATTTAAACCAAACTCAACTATTTACCTGCCCAATCTGTTGAATGAATATGATTTCTTGCGTTGCATATATATCAATGAACTCTAAGTGATTAATGCTAAGATAGGTTCATATAATACCTCTGTGACGTATAAATGACCCTGTCAGGGGCGGATCCAGGATTTAGGAAAAGGGGGGGTCCAACCCAGGAGGACTAATGAAAATCCTAAAAAAAAGGTCATCACGTCTGGAAAAGGGGGGGGGGGGGGGGTCCAGGCCGCAAAATTACGTCTAAAACCCCTTAAAAAAGGTTGCTTCGGGTGAAAAAGGGGGGGTCCGGACCCCCTGGACCCCCCCCCCCTGGATCCGCTTCTGCCTGTTAATCGACGAGCTGTAAATAAACACGGTACACGCGTCCGTGCTAACAAAAAGAAAAACCATGGGTGTCAGGATGGTTTGTTGCATGTGTACAGAAGCTGAAATGTCCGAATGTAAAATGCCCTTTGCAAAACTCTGATTCGTCTTGTGTTCCATAACATGTCCTTTTTGAGTGTGTTTAGATTGTTTTGGTCCCCCCCCCCTACATGTTATCAAAAATGTGGATATAAATAAGACGAGCAGCATGTGTTCCTCGGGATTAGTGTTTTCTGGCATATTTTATAAAATATTCAAAGGATTACCTTGAGTTAACAAACGTCGATATAGGGTCCTTATCATATTTTCTAGAGGCCTCGCGCCTTATATTCGCCCTGCTATCGTCATCAATCACCAAAGGACAACAATATGTTGTTAATACTGGACCAAGCTAAGACTGGTCCCCCTCTTTATTATTGCACCGGTGCTCTAGGCTAATCATGGAGACGAAAGCACAACGCATCTTCTGTACTCCCAGCTGCAACTCCTAACCTTCAGGTAGACTGGGTGCAACTCCAATATGCACGATCATGCCGGTTGTCATGGACGCTCACGCGGTCCTTGTTGATTACCCGCGAAGAATTCTTGTGAGATAACTTTCTTTTGTCACTACTAGTTTAAAATATTTAATAGGGCGTTCTTGAACAAAAATTGATTGATGGATATATATATAATACGATACACTGAATACGTTTGATATTCTACTATAAGTGGCATTGGTTTATCGTTAATACCTATTAATCTAATCATTAATGAAACATTAAATGTACAGTCAACTTTTGGCAACTTCCCCGGGCAAGCGAAATGTTTTTTTTCTCATATATATATATATATATTGTTACGGAACCTAATATCAAAAGATCACGTAGTCGTGACGAGTATAAATTTTGTTACTGAGATAAATAAAAATTAGATTCTGTAACACTAGGCAGCGTGAAATGTCAAGGGGAATTAATAAAGAAGTCAGTGTTTTTTTTTTTTGTTAACAAATGATTATAATTTATTCTTAAAACAACCTTAACATAACAATACACTTAATCAATACAATTATTCAGTATAACAACAGTATAATAGTAAATCATTACAATTACACAGTATAATAATTTAAGTGTACAGTACCTGGCTGTCACAGCGACAACAAGTCCTTTAAAACTTTTTTTTTAAATTTCAATCACAAAATCAATCTGTTGTAATCATAAAGTGAAATTATGGTAGTGATCCCAAAGGCAATCTGAAGACTATATAAAATCAATTACAAATTTCGAAGAAGATCTATAACTTCTGCAATTATCGGAAAGGTCCACAAACTGATTCACACTCTTCCTTGTACGCTGGAATATTTCTCTCTCCTCTCTCGGAGGGTGAATAACTTTTCACCCTAAAGCCTAGAAACTACTATTTCAAGAACAATCCAAAGAACCCAACGATACATAAAACACACGCGCCCAAAGAACAATACAAATCACGCGCTCATAGAGCGCGACCAGCCGAGAAAGTTCCAGATTAGCATGAGCGCTTTGTTTCTACACGTCAGGCCCAACACGTGGGCCGGCCCGGCTCGCGAGTCTCCCATGGCAGCGGACAATGCTGGCGCTACACAGACACATGCAAGACTGCTGCACACAATAAAAAAGACATCTGTTACAATATATACATATTGGAGTTGGACCAAGTCTACCTGAACGTCATGAGTTGCGACTTGGAGTACTGAAGATGGCGTTGTGCGCCCGTCTCTATGGTTGGCCTAGAGCAACGGTGCCATAATAGAGCAGGGTTCCAGTCAAGACCAAGTTGTGCCTGTGTTTATTTTATCAACTCGCTTTTTATCACACATAGGCCAAGACAGAGTTTCATGGAACACGCGGTTGGCAGCGCGACCAGATTGGTAACTCGCACATGTGAAATTAGGCATTGTTCCTATTTCAGTGAGCTCGCCAAGGCCAAAAGCTTGGTCGATGGCTACAACCAAGGCCTTGCACGCAGTCACTATAGGCAGCGCAGCATGTTTGTCGGATGCTATCCGTGTCCAATGAAACTACAGGGACTACATTTCATAAGTGTGATATCTCAGTTAGGAGGACCGATTAACACACGTTTTGTTATAAGGACATGGACCAAACCTATATTTGTTTAATGATTTTCCTTCTCTTTAATATACTTCACTGGTCCATTAAACACCTAAATTAACACCTAAATATATAGTTTCTCTGTCTATACAAAATGTATTGCAGTAAAGTATTATGCTGCTTATATTGTTTAATTTGCTTGTCTTACAGGTATATTGCAATCGTCCACCCCATGAAAGCCCGCATCTACTGTAGTCGTAAGAACGTGTGGTCAGTGATCTCCTGCATATGGCCGTCTGTTGTTCTGCTGGGCCTCCCCGTGGCTCTCTATAATGGTGTGGGACCGCCGGGCAATGGTCCAAAGTTCTGCCGTCTAAGCTTCCCGCCAGTCCCGGGAAACCCATTCTACTACCTATCAGTACACAAGTATTGCGAGAGCACCATATTCTATCTGGTTCCCATGGTGATCCAGATAGTCTGCTACGCAATCATCTGTAAGCATTTGTTCCGTACCACGCCGGAGCTCCAAGACAACACATCCAATGCCTCCGACCGGGCCGCGCAGGCAAGAAAAGGGGTAGTAAAGATGCTCATAGCCAGCGTGCTAATATATTTTATAAGTTACTCCCCGCATCAGGTGCTGCTTTTCTATAACACGTTCTCTCATGCCCCGTTCCGAGCCACTTGGGTGTATCTAGTATTTACCACCGCCATGGGATATATAAATTCGGCCTCTAACCCCGTGTTGTACTGTATATTCTGTGCGACCTTCAGGTGTCGCTTCAAGCGGACTCTATTATGCAGGAGAAAAGAGAGCGAGGGGAGCGTGGCGTCACAGCGGATTTATACACGAGTGCCGCTCCAACCTAACGGAGAATGTGTATAATAATAGTGTTTGAGAATGTTCTCAAACAGAGCACGTCCTTTCAAATGTTTATGCACATATTCTGCAATAGCCATGTCGATCTTGAGTATAGCTGACCCTCTTGATGAGCAGTATTACTGACGGAAACATGATATTCAGCATGTCAGTAAGGTGATGTTACATATAGGTGTAAAAACTACATCATATATACTTTAAATAATGTATTATATACAGTGGTACCTCTGGACAATAGAACCTGCTGGGATCTGGATTTTTCCGTAATCGACAGGTCCCAAAATTAAGGAGGTTACAGAACCTTTGTCTACTTTTCACTTGACCACCTCGTGTGCTTTTATAGAGTTATTCGCTCGATGTCGTTTAGATTGATTTTTTTAACATAATAACTTCATCAGTATGGCTGATGTATATTCATGAAACGCGAGAGTATAACTGAGGCAATTCTATGAAAATATGGATATGAGAAAAATTACAAGGTCATGCAGGTAATTATGAAGACTGAATCAACCAGACCAACAAGTATTCTATATCGACCTATCAAAACATTAAGATTTTATATAAGTTCTTTGAAGGTTACGGTTTTAAATGTCAGCCTTCCCTACTATGGTGACCCAATAAATCACTTGTTAATGGATACCATTTAGAAAGGCTCACAGAATGCGTATAAATTCACATATAACATGCAGATAACAATACTGTGATTTTTCAGTAATGTAACAATGGGTTTGAGAACATATTGATAAGCATATTACTTTCATCCGCTTCCAGACGCTAATGCCATTTAAAAAAAATTGAATTGTTAAACGAACTATTACAGAGTGATTTTCTTTTTCTAAATTAATACTGATCAAGACAACAAGAGCGCCGCGAAATTGTGCATAATACGCCCGTCAAAAATCTTGTGACTTCTGAACTCATTAAATATCAGTGAATTTTGCTGGGAATTTATTACAGGTGGGAAACTTTATTGGTTAATATTTATAATTAATTTCATGAAAATCCATCAGATTTTTGGTAAATCATCACGCGCCACCAAGTATGGTGACCTCATAAAATATTATTGGATTTTGCTTGAAATCGAACTTGAGCGTGATATTATATTATACTTATTTCCATATTGATCAAAATCCATCATATTTCTGCTAACTTTTCGCGGCCACACCGCAAAGTAGCCTAGTAACCTTTGACCGTATTTAATATGCGTGAATTTCGCCCATAATCGAATTCGGGCGAGATAATCTATTGGTATGCAGTTATGGTGAGTTTCATCAAAATCCTTTGAAAGCCTCCTAAGTTATCGCGGCAAACAAAAAGTGAACGGACGAACAGATGGACGGACCGTGGGTATACAATAACACGTCTAGTCTTAGATGCATGGGCGTATAAAAAGGTGACAATTTGCAAATGTACAGCATGAACAAAAATATGCTTCAGATCTCAATAAATGCATACAAATAACTAAGAAATAATCCTTTTTCACTATATCTTTATGATTTAAGCATCGAAACATAAAAAAATAAGCAGTTTATTTATTTTTGGGGGGCGGGGGGGGGGGGGTAGAGGTGGCCTAATAACTCGACCTTCTACAAGAACAGCAAAAGGCTTGTGCCTGTAGAAAATTGGTTAGTCCATGATAAGGAATTCGTCTTCACAGACAAAAGGCCGTGTTAATAAGATGGATCCGCCAGGGAGGATTGGATATTGAACCTACCTCGGTTGCCTATCAGCGCCATCTAGTGTTTATTCTTAAATTTTTTTTTTTCTTGTAAATTTTAGTAAAATCATATAGATTTTGAGGTCCTACCAGGGGAAATAGAGGATCTGGAGGGGTTGGTCTAAATATACTGGTCCATTCAGGTGAATGATTGTGCTTGGACTACAAGTTAACTTTATACAGAATTCGCAGTAAAAATCAGCAACTGCTTTATGCACCCTTCTTATCTAATTAAGCCTCCCCCGTGTGAAGGGGAGGGGGGTCGGGGGTTGATCAGTTTATTTATATTAACTTTATTTATGTTTATTTATGTTTACCTTATTTACCTTTGAGTCAACCTTCATAAGTTAGAGTTTCAACAGTTTATAGTAATCAAACGCTATACTGATAGACAATAACATTCCCACAACAAGATTTTATTTTAGAATTGGTTTATTAGACTGTATTCAACTGGTCTAAGATAAATAATACAAAATATGGTCCAGAAAGGGATCGACTTTTTCCGTAGAATTACCAGTTAACTGTAATAAAACAAGCGTGAGCAACTATGTTTTACTTATAATGACATTTAATCTCAAACAGATAGGTATCACATTTACATGTATATGTATATACCTCACAGAAACAACCTACATGTAAAAATGAAGTATGACGTCATGTGTCAGGATATAGATTTAGCTCTAGGTGAGCTGCTGTAGGATAGGTCCCACGTTTAGATAACGCGTATCTGTTCATAATCCGAACCATGTATTTAATGCTGAATATGTGTGAGTGGACCATTACATACAGAAACGTGAGGTAGTGTAAAATAGGAAGTCCAGGTTTATAGTAAGCACAGATGTTTACAACGACCATTATAATGTATTGTATACTCATTAAAACTGTTACACCAATGTTTCTGCATTGTTGTCCTTTTACTTTTACTTTTATTATACTAACGGTATCACCATGATTTTGACACGCACCCTGTGCCCTCCGGATTTAATTGTGTACGCAACATGGTGGCCCACATGATTGGTTTCGAGAATATGTTAGATATTAAACTACCAGGTTAAATATGGGCGCGGGGATGCAACATGAAATATTCCTTGGGCAGCAGCCAGGTGAGTATGTCTGCAGAGAGAGATTTATTGCAAGGGAACGTGTATCGGAATAGTTTAAAATGGAATCACGTTTTTACAAGACCACGCCTAAATCCTCAAATTATAGTAGAATTTGTTATATAATGCCGTTTTTATTCACACTTGCTTGACCTGTTACGAATACAAATATAATATGAAAATGCAGACGGTAATATAATCAGTTTGGCTACACCAGTTAAATGAAATCCGTAAAAAGTATTTCGATCACCATGCGTGAGACGGATTCGACTATTAAGACCGGCCGTCTTGTAGACGACTTTTTAAATAATACCCATCATTTTTAAAACGGAATGGATTTAATTACCCCTCTAAGGTGGCTGGTTTTCTCCGGGTCCTCCGGTTTCCTCTACCTCTAAAGACTACTGACCGCCATTGGGGTGTGCGATATTATCGATATATGCATGTCGGTTTATCGCGATACGGTGATTCGCATATTGTGTATCGCGATACAGTTTTTCAAATATCGATATTTTTCGATATTTTGTTAAACACGCCTAAAATTAATTTTTTGTTGTATAATAATGTTTCTGTTACAAATTTTGTCATCTAAATGGGTTGGAAATTATGACGGGCTTAAAGTGAAAGCCGCTTATGTGTCTTTAGACGTTAATACATTAAATATTGTAAAATGTTCTCAATATGTGAGGGGGCACCCACTCCAATACCCTCCCCAATGTATTTGTCATTAACTTTTATTAAAACATATATCTATCATAGAGCTTGAAAATATATTAGGTAATGACGCACACACAAACACACACGCATATAAATATATATATATAGTTTATATAAATATATATACATACAAGGAATCAAATGTGTGCAGATATTAAGAACTTAGTTTTCATAATACGCCGTATTACCGCTCCAAGCCCCCCCTCCCCCCCCCCCCAACCCCCGTCTGGAATATCCGGATCCGCCACTGCGTTCAGGATAGGAAATGTTCAAATAGGCCTCATAAACCACAGACCAATTAATGTTCATTTATATTCTTTTGTCACAGTTTATTATTTTTTTTAAGAAGCGGATTCGGAGGGGAGGGTGGACTCGGAGGGGAGGGGGGGTGGGTGGTAAACAGGGGTCAAGACCCCCCCATCCACCCGTTTTTCAGCAGCCAAAACCTTTCATTAGTGTTTCAAACTGTCGCGGCCTGGAACCCCCCCCCCCCCCTTCCGGACCTGGAGAATCTAGAATCCGATTACACAAAATGTATGGAAATCTATTTGCAATTAATTTATTGTCGATTAATTAGAGAATGCCTTGTTACCACGGTTTTATATTATTGGATAAATCAAACTGTTGCTCACTTGTTCCCCTTGGTGAACAACCAATAAAACTTATTAATTTAGCGTTGTTTAATATTTACTCTTCTTTTTTACCGACGGGCGAAATCACACATTTCAATCTCTAAGGTTGTTAACCTTCGTTTATATTAACACCTGTCCCTTAGTGAAGGATAGTATTGTAACTTGTGAACCAGATATTTGCCGTTATGTTTTCATGTGTAAAACCGTTGTGCTGGGTACACTTAACAAATTAGGGAATTAGACATCTGAGTAGGGGGGCAATAATTAGAATAAATTACCTGGGAATGTACGGGAAGGTATGCTAATCAGTGTCAAAATCCCCACGACCTCGCTGAAAAGTGAATATGTAATTTGATGAGCTAGCGCGCCGCGGGAGTTCGGGAGAGTTCGCACGCATGTCGGCGGTCGATCGGAGGCAGTCGAGCGTATCCCAGAATGCCCTCTGTTGACGTCTGATGAAAAGTCAGCTGTCAGTGGAATAGATCTCTGATCAGGGTATTGTGAGTATGTTGGCAGGGTATGAGTCCCCCGCTGTCCTGATAAACCTAATTCTGAGGAGAATCCGCAATAAACAGAACTCTGTTGAGTACTGCGCACCCGGGAAGTTAAGAATCTGTATATAAGTTGACCCATCCGGGTATGACAGGCATATTGGCTTGTTTGCTACATCTTGAGACACAACTGTTATAACATCAGGTTCTGACTTGTAATTTACTGTGCGACTTTAGTCGACGGATAGTAGTCGTGTTTGCTTCAGTATCCAGCTACTGTGAACCACGAAGGAACTGTGTGATTATCAATACATTCAGGTTTGTTTGTTTTGTTTCCGGGGTTTGACGGACAAACTTTAAACCATGATGTCGTTTGAGATGGACCCTGTGCTGCTGGATGACAGTGCCAGTGAAGAAGATAGTGGACTTGGATCTGCTGCGCTCGGAGTCAGCCCCTCGGGGAATTCTTCAGGAACCCCCGGGCTTTCCTCGGACAGCTCTCCAGGAAGCGACGTCTGTCTCCCTTCGCCTACTACGCCTTCCCCGACACAGTGGTTCAACTCTGACACAAAACCTCCTTTGTCGTACATCGCTCTCATATCCATGGCCATCTTTGATTCCCCAGAAAAGAAACTTTTACTGGGAGATATTTATCAATATATAATGGACAAGTTCGTTTACTATCGCAATACGAGTGAAAAAGCGTGGAGAAACAGCATTCGCCATAACTTGTCACTGAACGAGTGTTTTATTAAGAACGGACGAGCTGATAACGGTAAGGGGAACTACTGGTCCATCCATCCCGCTTGTGTAGAAGATTTCAAGAACGGGGATTACAGGAGAAGACAGGCCAGGCGGAGAGCTCGTCGTGGACAGCGTGACAGTGACGTCAGTGGGATGCCGCCAGTGTATCGTAATAATCTGACGTATGTCCCTATGAGCTCTATAGCCACGGGATATCGCCATCACCACCCGTACGCCCCTCAGCTGTACTCGTCGCCCCAGTATGCTCAACCTGCTCATATTAGAATGGACTGTCTGTACGCTACACCACCCAGTAGCCTTTCAGGCACGCCGCACAGCAGTGCTGTCAGTTTACCATCCCCCGCTTACAGCAGTGGACATTTAACAATTAATCCTTATACAATGGGACATTTAACATTAACCCAAGCATTGTCGCCGACCCCTCTAAATACAAGTGCAGCGTCACCAGCCCTTACAAGCCGTCATCAGTCGTACGTCAGACCGCACGGAGTGACGTCAGAGACGTCTCCTTACGCAAAATGTAACGCCGCGTCTCCAGGTCCTGCGCTCAGTCGATTCGCCACATTAACGTCCTCTGTTTCTCCCAACTGCGTAAACTACAGTCCTGTTAGGACATCGCTACCTGAATCCCGAGCATCGTCCAGGTGAGAGCGACGATCAACCAAGCTGATGGTTTTGTACATTACGTATTAGTATGCTTAACTACTGTATGCTTTATTTGAAATTATTTACATATCGTGATCGGAAAAGAAATTTTGCATGAAATCTGTCATATTATGACGTAGTTATTTACATTTAGTTTCCACGGAGGCTGATTTCTTAACTTTCTAATATACCTTGATAAGCTTAATATTATGGTGTCTATGTGCACGTCTATATTTAACGTTGCTGTATTAACGGTTGTATAGGTGGGTAACAGAAGTGAAAACAATCGATACTTCACTTAAAAACAACATTGCTTAATAAATGTTTATATGTTCTTGTAAAGTTACATCTGATACAAAGGGTCACTGGTTATTCTGCATGTCTGCTGTAATCAAATGTTATACTATTGTTCTTTCCTATATAAAAAGGACATACAGTTGTGGAAAATGTCCGGCTGCACGTGCCCAACTATTCGCAGTCAGGTGCGCAACCACGAATTAGTGCGGACTTGTGTGTTATCCCACGGTAAATGTTGTATATATTGTATATATGTAAAGAAAAAAATCATCTATGATTTATACTGAATAAAATATCTATTTATATTCCTGTTTTGTCCTTAACGGTTGCCGTGTGAAAATGTTCTGTTTATTGCGTACGTGTGTGCGTTTATATGTGTTATACCTCTCGTTAATCAGGATATTTTGGAAAACTATCACCTTGCCCGCTGGGATAAGCGTGAGTTATGTAATATATCTGCGTGATTTGTTGGGAGGTGGCCCTGTGGATAAATGTTGTCGTTGTGTGTTCTTTCTGATGATTCTGTTATGTTCAGCGTCTGCACGGGTATGAAAGGGAGTGTGCGTGTGTATTCAATCCCTTTTCAACAGTTAAACCTTTCTCAGATTATAACTGGACGTCAATAATGGTTTTAAAAGAAATACAGAGGAGGGGCAATCAACGACGTCGTGTAACCACAGACCGTTCGTTTAATTCGGCATCGATTGCTCATACAACATGTGTAAAACAAATAACTGACGGGTACTTTGAGTCCAATGTATATTTACCGGTAAACTCATTAAAATCAGGAGACAGTAGAGGATTTCAGAAAGCGGAGGAAGGGGGGGCTCAACACCCTCCCCAGAAAAACCAGTGAGCCAAAAATATGTTAGAAGACTTGAGCATATTTTTGCATACAAACATAAAGGCAAAAAAAAAAAAACGGTACCAGACTCAAAATCCGTCTCTTACTTTTGGGTTTAAGTGTGTTTTATTTTCCCCAATTTCTTTAATCGATAAAAAGGGGCGCGTACCCTCTTAATATTAATTACCTACTATAATTTCAATTTAAATGTTCAAAGTCAAAATCGCATCAGACAAATGTCATGAAATGTACACTGAACACATTCTTTCTCTTTCCCTCATACCTACCCAGTATTTCATATATTAATCAAATACCATTCTTTTACAAAAGGCTGGTGGTGTACGGTTAATTAGAAATGCACCGGGTGACCTGCAGGTGAATATTGGCACGGCGGCAGGTTTCCCCAGACGCACGGTGACAGTTTGGTCCTGGTGTAGAATGTCTTGGTGACAGTTTTCACTACCTGAGATACCTCACGTGGTGCTATAGGGATGAGTCCGGTGGGTATTTAACAAATACAGCAACTTTACAGTTTGTCATGTTATTGTTCAGTAGAATAATTCTTAATACGTGCGTGCGACATGTTATGAATATGTAAAATGCTAATAATCCAAAGATTATTTGTAACAGCAGCCGTTTATTGTTAATGGCCTTCACAAACAATCCCTGACAATATTATTGTAATTTGCACGGAATGTATGGTTTCTATATACAGTTGCATTGTCACTTCGAGTATATCCACAAATGTTTATAACTGTCATGCATGTATTTTCATGTATCGGTGTATGTCAGTATCTGTAAGGCCCTATTAAAGAGGGTCATTTGCACCCCACCTATTCAGCGTAACGACATTTACGGAATCAAAAGTTTTAACTGTTTAAATATGTATCTGTCTTTCTATACGTGTAGCTGTGTGTCTAGCAGTCTCCCCCCCCCCCCCCCCCCACCTTATCTCTCTCTCTCTCTCTCTCTCTCTCTCTCTCTCTCTCTGTAAGTCTCTTTGTCTCTCATTCTCTCTCACTGCCAGTCTATCTGTCTCTGTTTGTCTCTCTCCTTCTGGAATCGTGTCTCTCTCTCTCTCTCTCTCTCTCTCTCTCTCTCTCTCTCTCTCTCTCTCTCTCTCTCTCTCTCTCTCTCTCTCTGTATGCCTGTGTATCTGTCTCTGTCTCTCTGCATATCTGTCTCCCCCGCCCCCCCCCCTCTCTCTCTCTGTCTGTCGGTGGATCTCTGTCTCTCTCTGCCCCTGTCTCTCCTCCACTCTTTCTCTATGTTAGATTGTCACCTCTCTATCTGTCTCTCTGCACCCCCCATCTCTCTCTTTCTCTCTCTCTCTCTTTCTCTCTCTCTCTCTTTCTCTTTCTCTCTATGTGTTTTTGTCTCTCTGTCTGTCTGTAAAGTATCCAATATATTTACACAAGCACCCTACGGGCAGCAGCGGGATGCTTACAAATGAACATGCGCTCACGCGTAATTTGCCGGTCGTCCTGTTGTATGCAGTTGACCAAGTACAGCGGGTGTAACATGGTGTCATCAATAACAACACATAATCCACGATATCACGGTCATCAATGAAAACAAATGCAGAAGGACATGGCTAGTTTTATTTTTATATTTGACAGGTGATAATCAATTATCAGTGCATGATCGTTCTTTGTCGATTTTAGTGGTCGACGACAGGTGCCGCTGGTTTGCTGAAAAGGGGCAATTTTGTATACGATTTGTATTATCTACTTCAAATGGAAATGATTGCAGAAAAGGGTTAAACATATTGCAGGGCTACACGCTCTTGTTTTGTCATTGATACATGTATTGCTTTTTTTGCAAATTTAAAGACGAACAGATAGACAAGTGTCTCTTTTCGGATGCTTTCTTATGTTTCATATCTTAATAGCTCTGGGAACACAAGGTGTACCAGTCGACTTGGCTCGAAGCAGTACAGTGTACAAAGGCTATATTACTTTATTTGCATATCAGTATTTTAAAACTCCTCACTCACAGCTCATGTATCACCTGGTTAACTTAAAACGAAAGTCCCCAATACTCGTATCTTATTTTCTATGTAACTGCATTTACAAATTAAATGCGTGACACGTGCATTAAAATGTTAGATGGGCCGGTAAACAACATAAATCAGTAGCATATATATCTAAATAATTTATTCAAAGGATATACATTTTCGTACACAACCCCATGGACATGAAAACATAAATATACAGTATGAAATATGAGAGTATGAAAATATGAAATGATCAGTACATGTATAATGTTTGGTGAAACAATATGCAAAATGAATCAGTGTCTATATTAACACTTATATATAGATATTCCGTTATTTTGATCTATAACAATACTAAACATTAATTCTATACAGCCAGGCACTCAGAGACTCGCCTCATTCAAAGCAGGATGTCCATTAAATTCTGACTGCTAACTAAACGTGAAACCATGATATTTATATTGTCACACGAACGCCCTGTCCTCACCGTATTGGGTTCTTGCCGGCTTCGTTTGGTGACGTGATGTGGTTGTTGATGACGTAAATATAAGGTGACTGTACAGGTGACAAAGATGGCATACTTATCGGGCTAAAACTGTAAGGAGTATAACTGAGGTAGGTACCGGCGTAACTCGATATCTCAAGCGGTGAGCTGTACGACGTGGGACTGTACGTACATGTCTGGAAACTCTCAGGAACAGTCGGCGACAACAGGTCCATCCTTGTATGATGGGGCTGAGCATAATGCGGCGACGAGTACAGCTGAGGGGCGTACGGGTGGTGATGACGATATCCTGTGGGTATAGAGCTCATAGGAACATACGTCAGATTATTACAGTACATTGACGGCATCCCACTGACGTCACTATCACGCTGTCCACGACGAGCTCTCCTCCTGGCCTGTCTTCTCCTGTAATCTCCGTTTCTGAAATCTTCTACACAGGCGGGATGGATGGACCAGTAGTTCCCCTTGCCGTTACCAGCTCGACCGTTCTTAATAAAACACTCGTTCAGTGACAGGTTATGGCGGATGCTGTTTCTCCACGCCTTTTCACTTGTATTGCGGTAGTACACGAATTTATCCATGATATATTGATAAATTTCTCCAAGTAAAAGTTTCTTCTCTGGTGAATCCAAGATGGCCATGGATATGAGAGCGATGTACGATAAAGGAGGTTTTGTCTCTGAGTTGATACACCGTGTCGGGGAAGGCGTAGTGGGAGAGGGGAGACCGACGTCACTTCCTGGAGAGCTGTCTGAGGAGAAATCGGAAATACCAGAGGAATTCCCGGATCTACTGGCTGTCAAAGATACCAATGGAGATGCAAAACTGCGGTCTTCTTCTTTGGTGCTGCCATCTGTCAACAGGTGGTCGTACTCGAATGACATCATCACGTGCACGTATCTGTCTGTTGTCGATAAAAATGTAAATATCTGAATAAATTATTAAGGATTCCCCTAAATTCACTTTTGTACTTGAGATTCCAAGCAACAGTGATGGTAATCCTGGAGATGTTCATCTTTTTTATTCACATATAACTCAGCAGTGAGCAATAATCGTTAAGTTCACATTGGAGGAACATGGCTCTCACAGTCACGACACGGTACTCAAACACTGCCAAGATACTCACCAACTACCTTGATAAGCGTTCTGGTCCAGTGACAACCGAGCGTTCATCACACGTCACCAGAGGACGATCTATCACGGTCTGGTGACTACGAGAGTCCACCGAAACAGCCCGAGTAATTCAGTCACTGTGTCCGAATATGTTTTAACTTACAAAGCTATTTTGAAAATTATAAAACATATACATGTATTTTAGTGGATATAATTTCTGTCATATTTGATTTCGGCGTTTGTGTGGTCACAGAATCGGCTCTCTCCGCTGGTTGCTTGTGTTTGATTTCGGTATGGTAATGAAAATGGATTGCAGTTGCCTATCCGACATTGGTGGTCCTGTGTTTTCTTCCGCCCCTGTAGACTATCGAACCCTACTATCTGCGCCCAAAAGGATGCCCTGCATTTGTTATTTTAGCATTATAACTATTTGTACAATTTGTGTAAAATAATAGTTTAAATTTGAAGATTTGACATGGATTTATAAATTTTCCAAATGTGTTAATGTTGTTTATTACGTGTATACGGTTATTTATTTTCTGCCATGCCTGTCTGTCTGTTTGTCTGTCTACTTTTCTTACTGTCAGTCAGTTTGTATTTTCCATTCTCTGTATTTAACTTAGTAAAAGATATCTAAAACAATGCCATTGTTGAATTTATTTACATTTTAAGATGAGTTCATAATATGAATATATTATGTTGATAATCCTTATCAAAGTGCGGGATTTCAGTTCAATATTCGTCTTTTTGTACATCTTCCTGCTTGTTTTTTTGTAAAGGATATCTCAAAAAGTTATTTTTCCTTTTTAGGTAAATAATGTAGATAGACGTATCTTTAGTTAAGGTTTGTTTAACATTACGGATGCAGAATCGAGAAATTCAACGGATGGTGAATAAATGCGTTCTCCTGGCGCTTTAAAGCACTTAGTCTACAATATACGTCCACATAATTGTTTTAATAAAATCTCTGTTGCTCTGTTACACAATTTGAGGAGACGACTGTCTGAATCTGTATTATAACTGACGGAGGTGGCACTCGACCGTTGTCACACAACTCTGCCGTGGCCACGCCTCGGAAATACCCGTTTTTTCTGTTTGAAATGATCGGAAAGATTCCAATTATGACCTAGGAAGGTCACTTTCCATATTTGCCCATATATTCGGAGGATTTTTACATTTTTATTTGAAGGGGCTATCGCAACGACATCTATCAGAAACTACAAAAGTGTATCCATCCCGTCCAGTTAAAATCCGGTTGTCTTCGAATTGGCAGACGAAACGCGGGGGCCTGTCCCAAAGCAAGAAGGGTTAATGTGCTAATTTTTATAATAAACAGATATTTTAGCCTCCTATCCAGGAAACTCACGTCTTTAGGTCATCGGGTAGGAAGTATTTTTTTTCTCGGAGAAATCCTCAAAAGTATTTTTGATTTTTAATGTAAAACGGAAACGTTTGGCAGATTGCAGATATAGATTTAAAGTTGCATCGGCTTTTTAATAAAAGGTATATCTTTTCTTATTAGGTATTCTATAATACGATGCGATGTTTTGACATTATTTGCCCAAACCGAGGAAAGGGATCCGACGTTTATATATCTGTAGGAATAAAATTTGTGTCATGCAGCCTATTTATGTAACTTTTTCTGCAAACATACATTTTATACTGAAGGCTGCTGATTATGACACCTGCCGTTTGATTGCACATACTGTGTGTTCAAAGAACCACGCTTTTCTTTTGACCAGTTAATAACATGTGTATTAAATTCACCAACACCATCTGTTTGGAGGTTGATTACTGACACGAAAAGTATGAGTTAATTATTCAAATATTGTTTAACGTGTCTTATTATGTTAACAAATCTGACATGCTAATGGAAGGCAATAAAGCACTGATCAGTGCGGCGACCGAGCGATTTTTTTTTTGTTTCACGCTCGGCCTAACCAGGTCTCTTCGGAGACGATCGACTGTGACGTTGCGCACACTGTTGACGCATGACGAAAACTCAGTTGTCACTGAGCCGGAACATTAATCATTATTTTCTGAATACAGTGGCAGTGGCTGAGTGTCTCGGTGTCATGATAAACCGGTTATTTAGACCAGAAAACCAGATTATGAAACAACGTGAAATACACTGTATGTTTATATACCAGCTACCCAGCTTACATTTACTAGAAAGGTTCATCTTGACAATATCACTCTTAGAAAGAGTGCTTTGTCCAAAATTTGATATCAGATCAAACTGTTTTATTTTGCAAACATGATGATATCATTCGAGTTCCACCACTTGTTAACAGATGGCAGCACCAGCGATGATGACCGTAGTTCAGGATCTCCAGCTGCATCATTAACAGCCGGTACATCGAGGAACATCTGTAAAACGCCCGAACTCTCTTCAGACAGCTCTCCAGGAAGTGACGTCGGTCTCCCCTCTCCCACTACGCCTTCCCCGACACGATGGTTCAACTCCGAGACCAAACCTCCTGTGTCGTACATCGCTCTCATATCCATGGCCATTTTGGATTCACCAGAGAAGAAACTTTTACTTGGAGAGATTTATCAATATATCATGGACACATTCGTGTACTACCGCAATACAAGTGAAAAGGCGTGGAGAAACAGCATCCGCCATAACCTGTCACTGAACGAGTGTTTTATTAAGAACGGTCGATCTGGTAAAGGTAAGGGGAACTACTGGTCCATCCATCCCGCCTGTGTAGAAGATTTCAGGAACGGAGATTACAGGAAAAGACAGGCCAGGAGGAGAGCTTGTCGTGGACAGCGTGACAGTGACGTCAGTGGGATGCCGTCAGTGTACCGTAATAATCTGACGTATGTCCCTATAAGCTCTGTACCCACGGGATATCGTCATCACCACCCGTACGCTCCTCAGCTGTACTCGTCGCCGCAGTATCCTCAGCCCGCTCACACAAGGATGGACCTGTTGTCGCCGACTGTTCCTGAGAATTTCCAGACATGCACGTACAGTCCCACGTCGAACAGGTCAACGCTTGAGACATCGAGTTACGCCGGTACCTACGTCAGTTATACTCCGTACAGTTTTAGCCCGATTAGTGTGCCATCTCTGTCACCTGTACAGTCACCTTACGTCATCAACAGTCATATTATGTCATCCACTCAAGCCAATGCGATGATTTTACGATGAAATGAAACGGATGTTAAGGATTTTATGTCTTTATGACTATTTAATATATCTTGGAAATCACTAGATTGTCAGTTACACGTTTCTGAGTCAGAAACATGCTTTATCATCTGTCATCAGCCGTACAACTATCACATGTATATAATCTGTATCATTTTCATGTGTGAAACGTTTCTCAGGTGTCATTCCTTTGTAGATTATGTCAATAAATTCATGTGCGTAATCAAAATATTATATGTGTTATGATATTATATGTTTTAGTTGAATAAAAAAATGTATATTATTACCATTTTGTGATATATGTGTTTAATGGTCCTAATACTTTATTAGTACAAGAAGTTTCATGAACATGTTTCCATCGGCGGGAAGGAGGTAGTGGTTTGGAAAAAAAAGTATATTTGACAAGATATGGTATAACAAATTCATTCAAATTTAAAACATGGTGAAGATAAACTTGAAATTACTTGTACAAAGAAAAGGCTTGACCCGTAACGTGTTATAGTTAGCGCGATATCTCCAACCCCAACCCCCCCCCCCCCCCCTTCCCCAACCACCACCAAATCTTGGGACCTCGTTCGTCGTACGCAACTGAGCGATAATAGGAGTATGTGATATATACAGTTACTAAAAAATTGAGGCAAAAATTAACATTTATTGAAAATCTTTTGTCTTATAATTTTATTTGACCAATAAAAATCAGATAAAATCAACAATTACCGAAATCCAGCGCAAAATGACAGAAGAATAAAAATTATATTTCAATGTAGAATCAAATTTATCATCCTTGAGCATCCCAACATGTTATGAAGTATTAAAGTCGAAATCTCTGAGCTTTGCAACAAATATATATAAAATGATAAAATGAGACCTTAGCTATGAAGTAATAACGGACATGTATTTTGTGCAACACGGATCTTCTTATGCCGACCACTCACTTGAATCAACTAAACATGAATATTCTTTGGATGTTGTTAAGGTTTAGAATGAAAATGCTACACCAGAAAAGTATTTTCTCTCGCATGATCAAAATCAACACAAGAAATATTCAAATATTTATTTTCAAATCATTTTATACCACTTCAATCAAAAGTTATGCGATCTCGGGTAAAAGTGGTAAACAGTGCCACGGTGTTCGTCAACCCTAAGTAGTCCGGGAGACCGATATCAAGGCTCGATCTTTATCTATAAAGTGCTCTGAGTATGCAATAGTTTCCAAAAGGTTTACCATTAAAGTACTTCCGTGAAGAGGCGAAGTTTGATATTTCTTCTCTAAGTCACGTTAACTGGTTTCTCTGTTAGCAAAGTTAAACAAGTCACACGTGAAAGATTTGTTGAAACATTGTGGCTGGTAAGAAGTAACAAGGGCCTAGAGGCACAGATAGTTCCCCTCCATTTTTAAACTAGGATAGTGTAGCATCAGTGATGGGGCGGGACGGGTGGAAGGAGGGACCGACGGACGGACGCGGAATAGTTTTGAAGTTCTCCCTCCTTACGGCGGGGGACTTGTTATTATAAAATTGAATTAAACTGTGGACGTTTTCTTGATCACCATCATATGTTTTTCATTTAAAAAAATGTTATACCACGACATAAGGCTAATTCTTCCGGTCTTAGAGGTCCATAGGTATAATAGGGTGGCCTTGGGAAACAGGTACGTGAATCGTTACACTGGTTATTAAGGAACACAGGAAAGCTTCTTCAGAATTTCTACATATCTAGTTAATACTTCAAACCCAAGCCAAACACTATCATTTTAACAGCAATTATATTCGCTATGCTTTCAGAGACCTTGCTTCATCGAGCCGCTCTGGCATTTATTTCATAAAAAATGAACAGGACTGTACGTGTTCAGGTCGAACGAAATTATAACCGGTAATCGAAACCTACGAACCAAATGTAAACTACAAATCTGCATTCCAAGGAATGCATGCCTCCTCCATGTGGAGGGGTTCCCTATTGTTGAATGATCCCAACCCGTGTTTGTATTCTCTTATTCAGCCCATATTCCAAGATTCACTAGTGCGTAAGTGACTGTACATTTCTGAATATTCTGTGGCGATGGTCCTGAATCCGGATCATGTGATGAATCCATACCAAAATATAATCGATTCTACCTTTGCCCATTCCCGAAATGCTTTCGCCCATGACTAGATGAGTATGTTGTGAAGAAACGAATGTCTTTTTTTAATCGAGCAGAAGTTTATACTCTGAAATTGCCGGTGTGCACATTCCGTAATGCAGAAAACCACTTAACACCCTCACTCCGAAGTTCTGGGCCCTCGACCGTGACCTGAACAAGTGGGAAGGCCTTCGCGGCGCGCAGGAGGCTGGACCGTATTTGAATTCACATATATTTTGGGCCGTATTCTCTAGTTCATTCGTGCATAAGTGACTATACTTTTCTTAATTTTTCTTGATATAGCTCCTGAATCCAGAAAGGATGCTGGAGCCACACCAAAACCTTATCGATTTTTACTTTGCCCATTCTTGAAAAGCCCTTGAAATTCCCTATGATTCCGATCATGATTACGCGATAAACACAGACAAACAAACACAGACGGAGGGGAAATACCGCATACTCTCCTGCACAGGTCACACGCCGTCTGAGCACAAAACACATTCAGGACTAACCGGATAAAGGGTAACAAGGTTTGTTTTGGTCAGATTATTTATGTCTTTCTTGTCATGCCAACAGTTTGGTCTAGAAACTACATAAGTGTTTCGACAGCCTCGTAGAGGAAATGTACGTGAGTGATTTGATCCAATTCATATAGACGCCAGATCGGTCTGATGGATCAAGGTCTCTGAAAGCGTGGCTGTCTCAACCTTGATACCAGGAAGATGGCCGAACACCTTAAATTTATCACAGTCCAGTTAAACGCCCTATGATTGTGTATATATCATTGGGAAGATATTTGGGAGTGGCTGATGTGATCTAAAGACGTCGCCACCTACTACGCACGTGACTTACAGACACGTCCAACATGGATATAAAAGCAAACACACTGGCACAACCGAAACTAGTTATTTAAGATATGTGCCAAATAAAATCCGATGGGATGCCTTTCAGTAATCCACTTTTTCTTCCCTTTCAAATCTTCAAAACGAGTTGACCCAGTATCTTATGACTCAAACGATAGCGTCTTCATCGAAAATCACAGGAAAACAAGTCGTAAATAATATTCATCGCATTTCGGTACTTTATTCTGAAAGAAATTATCGATTTTTTCTGCCCTTTAATTTTGTCTGTTTAATTTTGAACAAAATGACCATCCAAAGAAATGACGAGAGAAAGCATACTTTAATATTCAGGTTGTCTTGTCCGATATCCGACGTCCATAGACTAAAGGTAATGACTTGAACATTAAAAAAATAGGGCAGAAATCGCCTACCCTACAGTACACATGCAGGTTCGTTTTATTTATATCTTAGTGTTCATAACGTATGGGGACCCTCAAAAATAATCTAAGCATATTCAACAAGGAAATCTGGCGGCAAGTACTATTAAAATTCCTTTTTTTACAACTACCAACCACTTATTTACTTATAGCTTGTAGATAAACAAACTCTTACATCCATCAGAAAGGCGTTATGACAATACTTCAAAGCAGGTATTACCTACGGCAATAGATATGCACGCAAAGAATGTCGGAAATCACATAAATTCTATAGACACTGTAGGCGAATAGCTGGCTCTAAGTATAGTAATTCTCCATTGTGTGGCAACAATAACGCAATGTTATATGAAATAAAATTGTCTAGAGGACAGAGTGAAATTAAATAAAAATAACACTTAATTATAGATAAAAACGTTTATTAAAATGTATAACAGTATATAAAATGTGACGGCGTAAAAATTTTTAACAGACATACAGACAATCCATATATTAACACGATTATATACAGGTGATATAATATTATAGTGTAACAACTGTGGGAATTATATGTGCAATATAAATACAGTATGTAATAATTGAGCGGATATGCATCCTGAATTAAGGAACACATATGTAGGTATATGCGACTTGATACAACTAGATGCTTGTGGGATGTGAGAACATGATACCATGGAAATAGCGTCATATTGACCCTCTGGCATTACGACCAGATTACTGGCGCCAGAGTGTCATGACATCTACGTCTGAGGATCGCATTATAAGGCCTTATGAAGATGCAAATATTTTCGTCATTTCTGCCAACGCTTCATGGGCTACAGGTACACTGTCAAACAACATAAACCAGACCATTCGTTAGCATATTTTGTTTACTTTCTAATAATACCACATAACGTTCCTGTTTAACCCAACACATTGGTAAACCCCTCGGCATGTTTGTTGAGTATATATGACCGCAGTAACACAAGCATGGCTCGCACGGGTTACAGGACGCAGGCAACTTGCAGGCGACACAGGAAATGACCTGTGTCCATGGAGACGGTGTTTCAGTCTGGGTTGCGAGCTCACATATATACTATTGTGTTTATTCACCATTCTAAGCATAATATTGTGATTATGGGCCGTTCACCACAATATGAAGGCAACCAGATGCAAGACCACTGCGATACACTCCTCCATATTACTAGTATCACGACTCGAGTAGGCTTACCAGCCCAATTATCCGATTGCCTACTGAGTCGGGTTGCCACGGCTACCATGGAAATGAAATGTACCGGTATGTAAAATAAAGGAAAAAACTGTCTGCGATAGAGCTAACCTCTAATATTCTGAAATATAGTTCCTTTCAAATCATAGATATCGCTGGCTTTGGTGACATAATATGACTGTTTATGACGTAAGGTGACTGTACAGGTGACAGAGATGGCATACTAATCGGGCTAAAACTGTAAGGAGTATAAGTGAGGTAGATACCGGCGTAATTCGATGTCTCAAGCGGTGAGCGGTACGACGAGGGACTGTAAGTACATGTCTGGAAACTCTCAGGAACAGTCGGCGACAACAGGTCCATCCTTGTGTGAGCGGGCTGAGGATACTGCGGCGACGCGTACAGCTGAGGGGCGTACGGGTGGTGATGACGATATCCCGTGGGTACAGAGCTCATAGGAACATACGTCAGATTATTACGGTACATTGACGGTATCCCACTGACGTCACTGTCACGCTGTCCACGACGAGCTCTCCTCCTGGCCTGTCTCCTCCTGTAATCTCCGTTCCTGAAATCTTCCACACAGGCGGGATGGATGGACCAGTAGTTCCCCTTACCTTTACCAGCTCGCCCAGTCTTAATAAAACACTCGTTGAATGACAGGTTATGGCGGATGCTGTTTCTCCACGCCTTTTCACTTGTATTGCGGTAGTACACGAATTTATCCATGATATATTGATAAATCTCTCCAAGTAAAAGTTTCTTCTCTGGTGAATCCAAGATGGCCATGGATATGAGAGCGATGTACGATAAAGAAGGTTTTGTCTCTGAGTTGATACACCGTGTCGGAGAAGGCGTAGTGGGAGAGGGGAGACCTACGTCAATTCCTGGAGAGCTGTCTGAGGAGAAATCGGAAATACCAGAGGAATTCCCGGATCTACTAGCTGTCAAAGATACCAATGGAGATGCAAAACTGCGGTCATCTTCTTTGGTGCTGCCATCTGTCAACAGGTGGTCGTACTCAAATGACATCATCACGTGCACGTATCTGTCTGTTGTCGATAAAAATGTAAATATCTGAATAAATCATTCAGGATTCCCCTAATTCAGTTTTGTACTTGAGATTCCAAGCAACAGTGATGGTTATCCTGGAGATGTTCATCTTTTTTATTCACATATAACTCAACACAGAGCAATAATCGTTAAATTCACATTGGAGGAACATGGCCCTCACACTAACGACACGGTACTCAAACACTGCCAAAATACTCACCAACTACCTTGATAAGCGTTTTGGTCCAGTGACAACCGAGCATTCATCACACGTCACCAGAGGACGATCTATCACAGTCTGGTGACTACGAGAGTCCACCGAAACAGCCCGAGTAATTCAGTCACTGTGTCCGAATATGTTTTAACTTACAAAGCTGGTTTGAAAATTATAAAAACATATAAATGTATTTTAGTGGATATGATTTATCTTATATTTAATTTCGGCGTCTGAGAAGTCACAGAATCGGCTCTCTCCGCTAGTTGCTTGTTTTTTATTTCAGTGTGGTAATGAAAATGGATTGCAGTGGCCTATCCGATATTGGAGGTCCCGTGTTTTCTTCCGCCCCTATATAGACTACCGAACACTACTCTCTGTGCCAAGAAGGATGGCCTGCATTTCTTATTTTAGCATCATAACTATTTGTACAATTTGTGTAAAATAAAAGTTTAAATTTGAAGATTTGACATGGATTTATAAATTTTCTTAATGTGTTTATGTTATTTATAAAGTGTATACTGTTATCTATTTTACGCCATGCCTGACTGTCTGTTTGTCTGTCTACTTTTCTTACTGTCAGTCAGTTTTATTTTCCATTCTCTGTATTTAACTTAGTCAAAGATATCCAAAAAAAAATGCCATTGTTGAATTTATTTATATTTTAAGGTGAGTTTATAGGGATTTGATGAATATATTATGGTGATAATCCTAATCAAAGTGCAGGATTTCAGTTCAATATTCGTCTTTTTGTTTATCTTCCTACTTGTTTTTGTTTTTTTCTGTAAAGGATATCGGATATCTGAAAACGTTAATTTTTCTTTCTAGGTCACTAATGTAGATAGACGTATCTTTAGATAAGGGTTGTTTAACATTACGGATGGAGAATCGAGAAATTCAACGGATGATGGATAAATGCGTTCTCCGAGCGCTTTCAAGCACTTAGTCTACAATAAACGTCTACATAATTGTTTTAATAAAATCCCTGTTGCTCTGTTTCACAAGTTGAGGAGACGACTATTTGAATCTGTATTATAACTGACGGAGGTGGCACTCGACCGTTGTCACACAACTCTTCCGTGGCCACGCCCGCCTCGGAAATACCCGTTTTTTCTGTTTGAAATGTTAGGAGTGATTCCAATTATGACTTAGGAAGGTCACTTTCCATATTTGCCCATAAATTCGGAGGACTTTACATTTTTATTAAAAAGGGCTATCGCAACGACATCTATCGGAAACTACAAAATTGTATCTATCTCGTCCAGTTAAAAATCCGGTTGTCTTCGAATTCGCGGACGAAACACGGGGGCCTGTCCCAAAGCAAGAAGGGTTAATGTGCTACTTTTTATTATAAACAGATATTTTAGCCTCCTATCCAGGAAACTCACGTCTTCGGGTATGCTCAGCCCGCTTACTCAAGGATGGACCTGCTGTCGCCAGACATGTACGTACAGTCCCACGTCGTACAGGTCACCGCTTGAGAGATCGAGTTACGCCGGTACCTACGTCAGTTATACTCCTTACAGTTTTAGCCCGATAAGTAAGCCATCTCTGTCACCTGTATTGTCACCTTACATCATCAACAGTCATATTATGTCATCCACTCAAGCCAATGCGATGATTATACGATGAAATGAAACGGATGTCAAGGATTTTATGTGTTTATGACTTTTTAATATCTTGGAAATCACTAGATTGTCAGTTACGCGTTTCTGAGTCAGAAACATGCTTTATCATCTGTCATCAGCCATGCAACTATCACAATGTATATAATCTGAATCATTATCATGTGTAAAACGTTTCTCGGGTGTCATTCCTATATGTGTTTAATGGTCCTAATACTTTATTAGTACAAGAAGTTTCATGAACATGTTTCCATCGGCGTGAAGGAGGGAGTGGTTTGGAAAAAAGTATATTTGACAAGATATGGTATGACAAATTCATTCAAATTTAAAACATGGTGATCATATTTAAAACATATCTTTTAATTTTATTTGACCAATTAAAATCAGATAAAAATCAACCATTCCCGAAATTCAGCGCAAAATGACAGAAGAATAAAAATTATATTTCAATGTAGAATCAAATTTATCATCCTTGAGCATCCCAACCTGTTATGAAGTATTAAAGTCGAAATCTCTCAGCTTTGCAACAAATATATATAAAATGATAAAATGAGACCTTAGCTATGACATAATAACGGACATGTCTTTTGTGCAAAATGGATCTTCTTATACCGACCACTCACTTGAATCAACTAAACATGAATATTCTTTAGATGTTGTTAAGGTTTAGAATGAAACTGCTACACCAGAAAAGTATTTTCTCTCGCATGATCAAAATGAACACAAGAATATTAAAATTTTTATTTTCAAATCATTTTATACAACTTCAGTCAACAGTTATGCGATCTCGACACTGGTAATAGCGGTAAACAGTGCCACGGTGTTCGTCACCCCTAAGTAGTCCGGAGGAGCGATAACAAGGCTCTTTATCTATAAAGTGCTCTGAGTAAGCAATAGTTTCCAAAAGGTTTACCATTAAAGTACTTCCGTGAAGAGGCGAATTTGATATTTCTTCTCTAAGTCACATTAACTAGTTTCTCTGTTAGCAAAGTTAAACAAGTCACACGTGACAGATTTGTTGAAACTTTGTGGCTGGTAAGAAGTAACAAGGGCCTAGAGGCACAGATAGTTCCCCTCCATATGTTTAACTAGGAAAGTGTAACATCAGTGATGGGGCGGGACGGACAGACGGACAGGTGGAAGGAGGGACGGACGGACAGACGTGGAATAATTTAGAAGTTCTCCCCCCTTACGGCGGGGGACTTGTTATTATAAAATGAATTAAACTGTGGACGTTTTCTTGACCAACATCATATGTTTTTCATTTTTAAAATGTTATACCTCGACATACGGCTAATTCTTCCGGTCTTAGCGGTCCATAGGTAAAATGGGGTGGCCTTGGGAAAGAGGTACGGGAATCGTTACACTGGTTACTAAGGAACACAGAAAAGCTTCTTCAGAATTTCTACATATCTAGTTAATACTTCAAACCAAAGCCAAACACTATCATTTTAACAGCAATTATTTTCGCTATGTTTTCAGAGACCTTGATTCATCGAGCCGCTGTGGGATTTATTTCATAAACAATGAACAGGACTGTACGTGTTCAGGTCGAACGAAATTATAACCGGTAATCGAAACCTACGAACCAAATGTAAACTACAAATCTGCATTCCAAGGAATGCATGCCTCCTCCATGTGGAGGGGGTCCCTATTGTTGAATGATCCCAACCCGTGTTTGTATTCTCTTATTCAGCCCATATTCCCAGATTCACTAGTGCGTAAGTGACTGTACATTTCTGAATATTCTCTGACGATGGTCCTGAATCCGGATCATATGATGAATCCATACCAAAATATAATCGATTCTACCTTTGCCCTTTTCCGAAATGCTTTCGCCAATGACGAGATGAGTATGTTGTGAAAGACGAACAAAAACATACGAACGGGATGAAAGCATAACCTCCTGGCAGCAGCGGCGCTGTAATGTCTTTTTTTAATCGTGCAGAAGTTTATACTCTGAAATTGCCGGTGTGCACATTCCGTATTGCAGAAAACCACTTAACACCCTCACTCCGAAGTTCTGGGCCCTCGACCGTGACCTGAACTAGTGGGAAGGGCTTCGCGTCGCGCAGGAGGCTGGACCGTATTTGAATTCACATATATTTTGGGCCATATTCCCTAGTTCATTCGTGCATAAGTGACTATACATTTTTTAATTTTCCTTGATATAGCTCCTGAATCCAGAAAAGATGCTAAATCCACACCAAAACCTTATCGATTCTTCCTTTGCCCATTCTTGAAAAGCCCTTGAAATATCCTATTATTCCGATCATGATTGCGCGAACATACACAGACAAACAAAAACAGACGGACGGGAATTACTGCATACTCTCCTGGACAGTTCACACGCAGTCTGAGCACATAAAACATTCAGGACTAACCGGATAAAGGGTAACAAGGTTTATTTTAATCAGATTATCGATGTCTTCCTTATCATGCCAAAAGTTTGGTCTAGAAACTACATAAGTGTTTCGACAGCCTCGTAGAGGAAATGTACGTGAGTGATTTGATCTAATTCATATAGACGCCAGATCGGTCTGATGGATCAAGGCCTCTGAAAGCGTGTCTGTCTCAACCTTGATACCAGGAAGATGATCGAACACCTTAAATTTATCACAGTCCAGTTAAACGCCCTATGATTGTGTATATGTCATTGGGAAGATATTTGGGAATGGGTGAAGTGGTCTAAAGACGTCGCCACCTACTACGCACGTGACTTACAGACATGTCCAACATGGATAAAAAAGCAAACACACTGGCACAACCGAAACTAGTTATTTAATATAAGTGCCTAATAAAGTCCGATGAGATGCCCTTAAGTTTCCTCTTTTTCTTCCCTTTCGAATCTACAAAACTAGTTGACCCAGTATCTTATCACCCCAGCGATAGCGTCTTCTCGAAAATCACAGGACAACAAGTCGCTAATAATATTCATTTTATTTCGATACTGCGCTTTTATTTTGTCTGTTTAATTTTGAACAAAATGACCATCCAAAGAAATGACGAGAGAAAGCATACTATAATTTTCAGGTTGTCTTGTCCGATATCCGACGTCCATAGACTAAAGGTAATGACTTGAACATTAAAAAAATAGGGCAGAAATCGCCTACCCTACAGTACACATGCAGGTTCGTTTTATTTATATCTAAGTGTTCATAACGTATGGGGACCCTCAAAAATAATCTAAGCATATTCAACAAGGAAATCTGGCGGCAAGTACTATTAAAATTCCTTTTTGTACAACTACTGACCTTTCAAATTCTGCATATACACAACCAACCACTTATTTACTTATAGCTTGTAGATAAACAAACTCTTACATCTATCAGAAAGACGTTATAACAATACTTTAAAGCAAGTATTACCTACGGCAATAGATATGCACGCAAAGATTGTCGGATATCACATAAATTCTATAGACACTGTAGGCGAATAGCTGGCTCCAAGTATAGTAATTCTTCATTGTGTTGCATCAACAACGCAATATGAAATAAAATTGTCTAAAGGACAGTGTGAAATTAAATAAAAATAACACTTAATAATAGATAAAAACGTTTATTAAAATGTATAACAGTATATAAAATGTGACAACGTAAAAAAATTTAACAGACATACAGACAATCCATATATTAACACGATTATATACAGGTGATATAATATTATAATGTAACAACTGTGGGAATTATATGTGCAATGTAAATACAGTATGTAATAATTGAGCGGATAGGCATCCTGAATTAAGGAACACATATGTATGTGTATGCGACTTGATACAACTAGATACTTGTGGGATGTGAGAACATGATACCATGGAAATAGCGTCATATTGACCCTCTTGCATTACGACCAGATTACTGGCGCAAGAGTGTCATGACATCTACGTCTGAGGATCGCATTATAAGGCATTATGAAGATGCAAATATTTTCGTCATTTCTGCCAACGCTTCATGGGCTACAGGTACACTGTCAAACAACATAAACTAGACCATTCGTTAGCATATTTTGTGTACTTTCTAATAATACCACATATGAGCGAGAAAAGTTCCTGTTTAACCCAACACATTGGTAAACCCCTCGGCATGTTTGTTGAATATATGACCGCAGTAACACAAGCATGGCTCGCACGGGTTACAGGACGCAGGCAACTTGCAGGCGACACAGGAAATGACCTGTGTCCATCGAGACGGTGTTTCAGTCTGGGTTGCGAGCTCACATATATACTATTGTGTTTATTCACCATTCTTAGCATAATATTGAGATTATGGGCCGTACACCACAATATGAAGGCAACCAGATGCAAGACCACTGCGATACACTCCTCCATATTACTAGTATCACGACTCGGGTAGGCTTACCAGCCCAATTATCCGATTGCCTACTGAGTCGGGTTGCCACGGCTACCATGGAAATGAAATGTACCGGTATGTAAAATAAAGGAAAAAACTGTCCGCGATAGAGCTAACCTCTAATATTCTGAAATATAGTTCCTTTCAAATCATAGATATCGCTGGCTTTGGTGACATAATATGACTGTTTATGACGTAAGGTGACTGTACAGGTGACAGAGATGGCAAACTAATCGGGCTAAAACTGTAAGGAGTATAACTGAGGTAGGTACCGGCGTAACTCGATGTCTCAAGCGGTGAGCGGTACGACGAGGGACTGTACGTACATGTCTGGAAACTCTCAGGAACAGTCGGCGACAACAGGTCTATCCTTGTGTGAGCGGGCTGAGGATACTGCGGCGACGCGTGCAGCTGAGGGGCGTACGGGTGGTGATGACGATATCCCGTGGGTACAGAGCTCATAGGAACATACGTCAGATTATTACGGTACATTGACGGTATCCCACTAACGTCACTGTCACGCTGTCCACGACGAGCTCTCCTCCTGGCCTGTCTCCTCTTGTAATCTCCATTTCTGAAATCTACCACACACGCGGGATGAATGGACCAGTAGTTCCCCTTACCGTTACCAGCTCGTCCGTTCTTAATAAAACACTCGTTGAATGACAGGTTATGGCGGATGCTGTTTCTCCACGCCTTTTCACTTGTATTGCGGTAGTAAACGAATTTGTCCATGATATATTGATAAATCTCTCCAAGTAAAAGTTTCTTCTCTGGTGAATCCAAGATGGCCATGGAAATGAGAGCGATGTACGATAAAGAAGGTTTTGTCTCTGAGTTGATACACCGTGTCGGGGAAGGCGTAGTGGGAGAGGAGAGACCGACGTCACTTCCTGGAGAGCTGTCTGAAGAGAAATCGGAGATACCAGAGGAATTCCCAGATCTACTGGCTGTCAAAGATACCAATGGAGATGCAAAACTGCGGTCATCTTCTTTGGTGCTGCCATCTGTCAACAGGTGGTGGTACTCGAATGACATCATCACGTGCACGTAGATGTCTGTTGTCGATAAAAATGTAAATATCTGAATAAATCATTCAGGATTCCCCTAAATTCAATTTTATACTTGAGATTCCAAGCAACAGTGATGGTTATCCTGGAGATGTTCATCTTTTTTATTCACATATAACTCAACAGTGAGCAATAATCGTAAAATTCACATTGGAGGAACATGGCCCTCACAGTCACGACACGGTACTCAAACACTGCCAAGATAGTCACCAACTACCTTGATAAGCGTTCTGGTCCAGTGACAACCGAGCGTTCATCACACGTCACCAGGGGACGATCTATCACGGTCTGGTGACTACGAGAGTCCACCGAAACAGCCCGAGTAATTCAGTCACTGTGTCCGAATATGTTTAAACTTACAAAGCTGGTTTGAAAATTATAAAAAAAACATATACATGTATTTAGTGGATATGATTTATCTCATATTTAATTTCGGCGTTTGAGTAGTCACAGAATCGGCTCTCTCCGCTAGTTGCATGTTATTGATTTCGGTGTGATAATGAAAATGGATTGCAGTGGCCTATCCGATATTGGAGGTCCCGTGTTTTCATCCGCCCCTATATAGACTACCGAACCCTACTATCTGTGCCAAGAAGGATGCCCTGCATTTCTTATTTTAGCATTGACTATTTGTACAATTTGTGTAAAATAATAGTTTAAATTTGAAGATTTGACAAGGATTTATAAATTTTCTTAATGTGTTTATGTTATTTATAGTGTATACTGTTATCTATTTTACTCCATGCCTGTCTGTCTGTTTGTCTGTCTACTTTTCTTACTGTCAGTCAGTTTTTATTTTCCATTCTCTGTATTTAACTTAGTAAAAGATATCTAAAACAATGCCATTGTTGACTTTATTTACATTTTAAGGTGAGTTTATAGGGATTTGATGAATATATTATGGTGATAATCCTAATCAAAGTGCGGGATTTCAGTTCAATATTCGTCTTTTTGTACATCTTCCTGCGTGTTTTTTTTCTGTAAAGGATATCTGAAAACGTTAATTTTGCTTTCTAGGTCACTAATGTAGATAGACGTATCTTTAGATAAGGGTTGTTTAACATTACGGATGCAGAATCGAGAAATTCAACGGATGATGGATAAATGCGTTCTCCGGGCGCTTTCAAGCACCTAGTCTACAATATACGTCCACATAATTGTTTTAATAAAATCTCTGTTGCTCTGTTTCACAAGTTGAGGAGACGACTGTTTGAATCTGTATTTGACTGACGGAGGTGGCACTAGACCGTTGTTACACAACTCTTCCGTGGCCACGCCCGCCTCGGAAATACCCGTTTTTTCTGTTTGAAATGTTAGGAGTGATTACAATTATGACTTAGGAAGGTCACTTTCCACATTTGCCAATAAATTCGGAGGACTTTACATTTTTATTAAAAAGGGCGTTCGCAACGACAACTATCGGAAACTACAAAATTGTATCCATCTCGTCCAGTTAAAAATCCGGTTGTCTTCGAATTCGCGGACGAAACGCGGGGGCCTGTCCCAAAGCAAGAAGGGTTAATGTGCTACTTTTTATTATAAACAGACATTTTAGCCTCCTATCCAGGAAACTCACGTCTTCGGGTCATCGGGTAGGGAGTATTATTTTTTCTGGGAGAAACCCTCAAAAGTATTTTTGATTTTTTAATGTAAAACGGAAACGTTTTGCAGATAGCAGGTATTGATTTAAAGTTGCATCGGCTTTTTAATAAAAGGTATATCTTTTTTTATGTGGTATTCTATAATACGATGCGATGTTTTGACATTATAATTGCCCATACGGAGGAAAGGGATCCGACGTTTATATATCTGTAAAAATAAAATTTGTGTCATGCAGGCTATTTATGTAATTTTTTCTGCAAACATACATTTTATAATGAAGGTTGCTGATTATGACAACTGCCGTTTGATTGCACATACTGTGTGTTCAAAGAACCACGCTTTTCTTTTGACCAGTTAATAACATGTGTATTAAATTCACAAACACCATCTGTTTGGAGGTTGATTACTGACACAAAAACTATGAGTTAATTATTCAAATATTGTTTAACGTGTCTTATTATGTAAACAAATACGACATGCTAATAAGAGACCATATTGCACTGATAAGTGCGTCGACCGAGCGATTTTTTTTTTTTTTTTTTTTTTTTGTTTCACGCTCGGCCTCTCCAGGTCTCTTCGGAGTCGAACTACCGAGACGTTACGCACCCTGTTGACGCATGACGAAAACTCAGTTGTCACTGGGCTGGAACATTAATCATAATTTCTGAATACAGTGGCAGTAGCTGAGTGTCTCGATGTCATGTTAAACCGGTAATTTAGACCAGAAAACCAGATTATAAAACGACGTGAAATACACTGTATGTATATATATACCAGCTACCCAGCTTACATTTACTAGGAAGGTTCATCTTGACAATATCACTCTTAGAAAGATTGCTTTGTCCGAAATTTGATATCAGATCAAACTGTTTTATTTTGCAAACATGATGATGTCATTCGAGTTCGACAACTTGTTAACAGATGGCAGCACCAGCGATGATGACCGTAGATCAGGATCTCCAGCTGCATCATTAACAGCCGGTACATCGAGGAACACCTGTAAAACGTCCGAACTCTCTTCAGATAGCTCTCCAGGAAGTGACGTCGGCTTCCCGTCCCGAAAGACCCTTTCCCCGACACGGTGGTTCAACTCCGAAACTAAACCTCCATTGTCGTACATACCTCTTATTTCCATGGCCATCTTGGATTCACCAGAGAAGAAATTTTTACTTGGAGAGATTTGTCAAAATATCATGGACAAATTCGTGTACTAACGCAATACAAGTGAAAAGGCGTGGAGAAACAGCATCCGCCATAACCTGTCCCTGAACGAGTGTTTTGTTAAGAACGTACGAGCCGGTAACAGTAAGGGTAACTACTGGTCCATCCATCCCGCCTGTGTGAAAAATTTTAGGAACGGGGATTACAGGAGAAGACAGGCCAGGAGGAGAGCTCATCGTGGACAGCGTGACAGTGACGTCAGTGGGATACAGTCAGTCTACCGTAATAATCTAACGTATGTCTCTATGAGCTCTGTAACCACGGGATATCGTCATCACCACCCGTACGCCCCTCAGCTGTACTCGTCGCCGCAGTATGCTCAGCCCGCTCACACAAGGATGGACCTGCTTTCGCTGACAGTTCCCGACAGTTTCAAGACATGTACCTACAGTCCCACTTTGTACAGGTCACCGCTTGAGACATCGAGTTACGCCGGTACCTACCTCAGTTATTCGCCTTACAGTTTTTGCCCGATAAGTATGCCATCTCTGTCACCTGTAAAGTCACCTTACGTCATAAAAAAGCCAACCCCCCCCCCCGCCCCCCCCCCCAAAAAAAAATATTAAATAAAATTAATAAATAAACATATATCAACGTATAGAAATCAACCCTTAAAAGCATCTCTACCTTACGGTGTTCTATTTAAAAAACCAAAATCTTTACAATCCGCCTGATTAAAAGAGGTTTAAGCCACGACCTAATAACCTCTGAACAAAATTGATTTTCTTACACTGACTACTTACTTGATTCAACTAAACGTTAAAATATTTTAGATGTTTTAAGGTTAAGAAGGAACTGCTGCACTAGACTATTATATATGCTCTTTGCCTTGAAAAAAAGGGACGCTACACATATTGAAATATTTACTTAAAAATTATATCACCACAGTCAATTGTTCAGCTGTCTTGTCACATGCAATAGTGGTTGGCAGGGTATCCATGACGTCATATGTTCGTCGCTCCTGAACAGTTAGCGAGACCTATTTCTTGGTCCTCACCTGTTCTGTGCTCGGAGCGTCAGGGGCATATCCCTCGGGAAATAGTTCTCATTTTTTCGCTATTTCTGTATCCAGAGGTAAAGTTTTATTTATTTTTTACTGATTATCACCTTAACTGGTTTGTCTGTTTGCAAAGTTCTAAACGAGTTTGCTGAATTTTTTTAGGCATAGTAAGCGTGAGACTCTAGAAATAGTTATTAAATTGAACCACCATCATAGTTTTTTTTTCATTTTAAAAAATATATGCGATTCTGACATACGGCTTTTTCTTTTTTTCCGGTCTTAGAGGTTCAAACGTATTAAAGAGTGGCTTTGTTCTAGAGCTCACTTGTTAAACGGCTAAATGAATCTGGCTACTTAGAAACACCGGAAAGATTCTTCAGAATTCCTGCACACCTATTTTATATTTCAAACTCAAACCAAACACAAGGCTGTGGCCGCTATGATTATTATAGACCCTGCTTCATCAACCCGCTCTGCCGTCTATTTCATTAACAATGAACACGACTGTACGTGTTTGGGCCGAAATTATAAGCGTTAATCAAAACAATGAACCATATGTACACTAGAGCCCTGCGCGGGCTGAAAAAGTGAACCCGCACCCGCCCCGCATCATGCCCTGTCAGCCCGCAGCCCGCCCCGCAATAAAAAAAAAATAAATTAAGCCCGCCCCGCCCCGCAGTTACTATGATTCTTTCAGCCCGCACCCGCCCCGCGAAATTTTCTTTCAGCCCGCACCCGCCCCGCCCCGCGTTTTTTAATTTTCTGGCCCGCAGTCCAGCCCGCAAAATAATGATAAATAGTTTTCGGATCCAAAAAAGGTTTACATATAAAAATATTTTACAGCACATGTATAAGACACGCTTATTATTAATATTTATTAAATGTTTGCTGATTGGAATGAAAAATTTATTTGAATACGTTTTTGCAATAATTCAAACCATAATTCATGAAATATTTTTAAAGACATATTTGATTGGCTGGATGGATTTAATTTATATATAATAATTAAACACACCTTAAATATGTTTTCATATTTTACAGGGGTAATAAACAAACCTTTGTTTTTTTGTGTCTGTTTCTACTTAAATATATAAAAAAGTAAAGAAAAAAATTAGACTTCTTCAAAGTATTTGTACCCAAAGTGACCCTTTAGAATAGTATTGGCTAATCACATGCCATCATCTAAGATGTGTTGCTGGTTAAATTTTTATAGTCATAATCTGCTAATTAGCTGAAACTGAGACTAATCAGGTCAAGGGAGTAAAGGGGTAATCTGACCCATGTGGCTTTAGGTTCAGGATGTTCATTGAGATCTGGACATGGCCAGAGCCTAGGTTCTTACAGCAATCATCAACACATTATGCTGTGAACAAACAGGGATTAGCCAGCACATGGAGTTACAATTAGATAAGGAGTCCACCTTAGGCTTTGTGCAGTTCCAGGTCAATTGAGTCACCTACAGAGCCAGCTGTAGCCAGACACTGTCTATTACAAGATCAAAGGTAATCAAGCCCTTGCTTCACTCCCAGCCATATTATGTAATATGTGAGACATGACACATCTACAGGGTTACAGGGTTATGACCAGCTCCCATTGCAAAAACAATTGTTTAAAGTCTAGATTTCAGATTAAGGATACACCATCTATTTTGTATAACAAATTGATGTTATACCTAGAAAAGACACATTTGCATGGAGTTGTTAAAACTGTCAGTCAGAATAAGAGGTTAACAGGGATATATTTTTTTTTTCAAATTTACGACACCTGGAAACATTTTATACAAAAATTCCAATTTCTTCAAATGATATTTTTTTAAGTATAATTTTATATTCATATTTTACTGAACTGCCAGATCATCAACCCGCAGCCCGCCCCGCCCCGCACAGACGTCATTTCGGCCCGCCCCGCCCTGCACTTTCTTAGATGTAGCCCGCCCCGCCCCGCCCCGCAAAGATTCCCATGCGGGGGCCCGCGGGCTGCTGGCCCCCGCGGGCTGCAGGTCAAAACCCGCCACGCGCAGGCCCCTTATGTACACTAGAAATCTGCATTCCAAGGAATGTAAATATCCGCAATGTGGGCGGGCCTCTATTGTGGGTCCGTAATGTGCTCCCAACCCGTGTCAGCATTCCCTTATAGGCCCATATTCTCAGGAACATTTGTACATAAGTGACGGTATATTTCTGTTTATTCTGAAGTGGACGATGGTCCTAAATCCGGATCATGTGAGGGATCCATACCAAAATGAAATTGATTCTTCCCTGGCCGTTTCCCGAAATGGCCTATAACAATTTCATGAGATTCCGTCCATGACTGCGTGAAGTATGTCGTGAAGATACACCCAAACACATACGAACATAGATGAATTAAAGCAGACCCTCCTGACGGCCTATGTCATTTTTTTTTAATTTGGTCGGCTTCATTTGCATTGGGGTTCCATGGGAGAAGCCAAATTTTAGATTATCTGGGTAGACGGCTACTCACCTGGGAACTGAGAGCACATTTTAAAAAACGCTGTGCAAACATTGAAATCCCCGTGCTGAAATTCATACTTTGAAATTGCTGGTGTGCATATTTCGTATTGCAGAGAACCACTGAAAACTCTCACTCCAGATTTCTGGGCATTCGACTTTGACTGAAAAGGTTGGAAGGCCTGTGTTATTCGTAGTAGGTTGAATCGTGTTTGCATTCATTTTTATTTTGGCCCATCTTCCCTGGTTCATTCGTGCACAAGTGACGGTATATTTGTGAATAATCCTTCATAACGCTCTTGAATCCAGAAAAGGTGATGGATCCACACCAACAAAGAAATCTGACCATTTCTTACTTGGTCCATTCCCGAAATAACCCACGAAATTTCACGAGATTCCGTTTATGATTGCGTGAGCTATGTTTTAAAAAAGCACACACTCAAGCAAACACGGGAAGGGAATGAACGCATACCCTCAAAGGCTGTTCACGCCCCGTCTGAACAAAAAACAAATGCAAAACTAACAGGATATAGGTTTACAAGGTTTATTTGGTCAGTTTATGAATGTCTTCCTTGTCATGGCTACAGTTTGATCTAAAAAACAACAGATGTGTTTTCAGAGGAAGTGTACGTGAGTCATTTGGTCGAATTCATATAGACGCAAGAACGACCTGATGGATCAAGATATCCGAAAGCGTAGTTGTCACAGTCTTTATATTAAGAAAATGACCGAACACCTGAACTTTAATCACAGTCCAGGTTAAAGAACTGAGAGTATGTTTGTCATTTGTAATATTTCATAAAAAATATGTCAGAAAAGTCCCATACCACAGTACAATTAAAGGTTCGTTTTATTTATATCTAAGTGTTTATATCATGAGGGGACCCTAAAAATTAATCCTTGCACATTTAACAAGGAAATCTTGCGGCAAGTAAGATAAACCTGAATTTTCAAATTGCTTTTTGTAACCAGTGACCTTTCAACTTCTGCATATATGCAACCAACCACCTATTTATTGACAGCGTACAGATAATCAAACTCGCATGTCCATCACAAAGGCGTTATTGGAATACTTCATTGCAGGTATTACCTACTGCCATTAATACGCAAAGAATGTCGGAAATCACTTAAATTCTATAGACACTGCAAGTAAAAAGCTGACTATAAGTATATAGCCCTGCCAGGGCTTTAGTATTTGCGTTTACTAATAAAATGCTTACAATAAAACGTGATTCCATGTACCGATAGACTTAACACAGTGCCAGCTGTTATCACTAAAGCCCTGTAAAGTCCGTAGGGTGAATCGCTGATATTTGCATATCAAGGCGTCACAAGGCTCTTTGAGGACCTGACGATTCCCCCGTATTTGCATATCAGGCCGTCACGCCTCATTTGAGTGGCATCGTTGCTATGAGAACGCCAACAGCGGTCCCACAGCTCGACCAGTTTGGTAACATTCTCACTGAAATCACGTGTTCAGGTAGTCCACACATGAATCTTCGTGTTCTATGATATATCTCTGCTGAACGAATATTACGGGCCATGGGCCAACTGTAAGTGCACACTGTTGCAACAATTATGTACCGACAGGTCCAGTTAAATCCCTTCTGCTGAGATGACAAGAGTAGCTGGCAGCATTTGTATGAACCCGTGTATTAACTGTCAAATTGCGAATCGCGAACCGTGATCGTTTCAGTCAGCCGGTACATATTGACTGCGCTCGTCGCGTGGTGCACCTGAATATCTCGCGCTGATTGGCTGAGCCAGAGTTTGGCCTACATTATGTTTAAACAGGCCAAGTTTCAAGACTGTTGGTCCGATAAACGTTAACACTGAGGCTGAGGGTTATAGTGTTTTATAAAGTCTCGCCGAATTCAATTTAAGCGACGGCCTAAAATTATTAAGATAAATTAAGTGGGAATATTTGTAATAAATGAGAAGCCCGGAATAAGCGATTACTGAATGAAGCATGTTGGTTTTGAAAATGATTCTGGGAAAGACCACTGCTGACGTCACTGGAAAAGACCTTAGTTCAGCGAGGCGGTGATTTGTGACGCTGACCGTCCGGGTACCGGCAAGACTACCAGTCCATGAAATCAGAGGGTCAGATAGTGGCAAATTAGTTATATGAGTTGCCGCAAGATGGCGGTACCGATATTAAATGCGTCACAACGCATGGTTTGATTTCTCTGTCAGAAGCAACAATTAAGTAAACACTATTTCATGGACTGGGCCAGTCTAATAAGTACAGTAATTCCCCATTGTGTGGCATCACTAACGCCATGTCATATAAAATAACACTGGGTCTGGGTGAAATTAAATAAAACATGCCACTAAATGAGAGATATATACGTTTATTTAAATGTACAACAGTATATAATATGTGACATCAGCGTAACACGTTAGTTTTAACAGACAAACAAACAGTCCATATATTTACATGACTATATACAGGTGATTGTTATACAATATTAAAGTGTTATCACTGTAGGATTTAAATGTACAATATATATACAGTATGTACATAATTGAGTAGATAGGTTTCCTAAAGTAACGAAAACATATATAGATAAATGCGATTTGATACAACAGATGCATGTCGGATGAGCAAACATGGTACCGAACACAATGGGTGACTTCCTTGAATGAAATGAAATGTATGTGAAATAAAGACAAAAAAATCAAGAATGTATCACCGCGATAGAGCTTTACTGACGGACCATTAATATCCTGAAAATAGTTTCCTTTTCACATCATTGATATCGCTCCCTTTGGTGACATATGATGACTGTTGATGACGTAAGGTGACTGTACAGGTGACAGAGACGGCATAGTTATCGGGCTAAAACTGTAAGGAATATAACTGACGTAGGTACCGGGGTAACTCGATGTCTCAAGTGGTGAGCTGTACGACGTGGGACTGTACGTACAAGTCTGGAAACCCTCAGGAACAGTCGGCGACAACAGGTCCATCCTTGTGTGAGCTGGCTGAGCATACTGCGGCGACGAGTACAGCTGAGGGGCGTACGGATGGTGATGACGATATCCCGTGGTAACAGAGCTCATAGGGACATACGTCAGATTATTACGGTACACTGACGGCATCCCACTGACGTCACTGTCACGCTGTCCACGACGAGCTCTCCTTCTGGCCTGTCTTCTCCTGTAATCTCCGTTCCTGAAATCTTCTACACAAGCGGGATGGATGGACCAGTAGTTCCCCTTACCGTTACCAGCTCGTCCGTTCTTAATAAAACACTCGTTCAGTGACAGTTTATGGCGGATGCTGTTTCTCCACGCCTTTTCACTTGTATTGCGGTAGAACACAAATTTGTCCATGATATATTGATAAATCTCTCCAAGTAAAAGTTTCTTCTCTGGTGAATCCAAGATGGCCATGGAAATGAGAGCGATGTACGACAAAGCAGGCTTGGTCTCGGAGTTGAACCATCGTCTCGGGGAAAACGTAGTTGGAGATTGGAGACCGTCGTCACTTCCTGGAGAGCTGTCTGAAGAGAAGTCGGAAATTCCAGAGGAATTCCCATATTTATTAACTGTTAATGATACCTTTGGAGATATAAAGCTGCGGTCATCTTCTCTGGTGCTGCCATCTGTTAACAAGTGGTCGTACTCGAATGACATTATCACGTGTTACTAGATCCTGTCAGAGGTAATAAAAATGTAAATTCTTGGATATCTAAATTATTTTTTTTAGGATTCTCCTAAATTCCCTTGGATACTTGAGATTCCAAGCAACAGTGATGGTCATCCTGGAAATCTTCATCTTTTAATTCACATCTAACTGAGTAGTGAGCAATAATCATTCGAGGTACATGGCCCTTACACTAACGACACGGTACTCAAACACTGCCAAGATACTCACCAACTACCTTGATAAGCGTTCTGGTCCAGTGACAACCGAGCATTCATCAGACGTCACCAGGGGGTGATTTGTCACGCGCGGTTGACTCCCAGAGTCCACCGAAACAGCTCGCGTAATTCAGTCATTAATTCGAATTTTTTTTACTTAGAAAGTTAGTTTTGAAAATTATCAAATTCATATATTTTAATGGATATGATTTAACTTGTATTTATTTTTGTCCACTCTTTCAGTTATAGTATTTGGGCGGGGGCGTGCGTTGGTTGGGATGTGGGGCCCGGGCTTCGCTCGAGTGGTAACAGACGCGTCTCTCTCCCCTGGCTACTTGTGTTTGATTTGCGGTGTGGTAATAAGAACGGATAGTTGTGGCCCATCCAAGATCGAATCTCCGGCCCTATAGAAAACCGAACGCCACCATCTGTACCTAATATTTGTTATTTTGACTATAGAGTTATAAAAAATAGAGTTAAAATTTTGTGAGTTGTCAAGGATTGGTAAATTTTCCATGTCTTTATGCCTCGGTCAAAAAATTTGATAAAGTTCTATATTTTCTGAAATGACTGTCTGTCTGTTCGCCTGCCTATTTCCCATTTGTCAATCTGTCTGTAAGCTTGTCATTCTCTGCCATTGTTGGATTTATTTTATATTTAAAGTGATTTTTTTTAGGATCGAATTGATGATTTTATTGCAGAGGTGATCAAAATTTAAAATGCGAATTTCATTTCAATATCCTCTTGCTGTACGTCTTTCTGCTTGTTTTATTTGAAGAATACTCATAAAGCGCTGCTTTGCTTTCAAGGTAAACACTTTACACAGATGTATCTTTAAGTAAAATGAATGTTTAATATTATTGAATTACTGTGGGGGAGAATAGAAGGATGATGGATGAATGCGCTCAACGGGCCCTTCCAAGAAGTGATTCCAAGTGTGTCCTGAGAGGGACAATTTTCATATATCTCAATAAATCTAAAATTTTAACGCAAAGGGGCTATCCCAGCAATTAAGCCAGTGTATCCAATTTGTCGCATTGAAAATCCGGTCGTTTTCGAACTCCTGGTCTCCCAAAATTCGAGCGGATCTGTCCGAAGGCAAGAACAAGTAATTCATGCGTATATTATACTAAACATACATTACAGCCCCCTGTCCAGGAAATTCACGTCATCGGGTCATCGAGTAGGGTGTTACTATTTTTTTCTGATAGTAATCTTTACAAGTATTTTAAATTTTTAAGGTAAACCGGAAGCGATTGGCAGACAGGAGGTTTAGATTAAGAGGTGCATCGTCTTCCGATTACAATATAATAGTTTTTATGTGATATTCTGAAATTAAAGAGTGCTTCATCTGGCTCATTTAACTAAGCATTAGATAAACAATAATTGCCCATACAGAGGAAAGACTGTTTTGAACAGGCTAGTCATTTAATTTTATCTGCAAGACAAACATTTTAATTCTCAATTTTCTGATTGTGACACCAGCCGTTCCTTTGCATATAGTGTGTGTACACAACCAAGCTTTTCCTTTGACGAGTTAATACAACCTGAATTCAATTCATCGAAACCATCTGTTGGGAAATGGATTATATACACGTACACTACGAGTTATTTCTTCAAATAGTGTTTTATCCTCTTTCTGAACATGTTTTATTATCTCAACAAATACAACATGTTAAGAAGATACTAAAATTCCCTGATCAGCTCGCCGAGCGATTGTTTGTTTCTTCTGGCTAGACTGAGCTCGGCGTTACTCGGCAGTCCTCGGAGTCGATCGACCGTGACGTTGCGCACCCTGTTGACGCTTGACGAAAACTCAGTTGTCACTGGGCCGGAACATTAATCATTATTTTCTGAATACAGTGGCAATGGCTGTGTGTGACAGTGTCTTATTAAACCGGTTATTTAGACCAGATAATCAGATTATAAAACAACGTGAAATTCACGGTATGTATATATACCAGCTACCCAGCTAACATTCACTAGAAAGGTTCATCTTGATAATATCACCCTCAGAAAGATTGCTTTGTCGGAAATTTGATATCAGATCAAACTGTTTTATTTTGCAAACATGATGATGTCATTCAATTTCGACCATTTGTTAACAGTATTACGGAACCTAATATAAACAGATCACGTATGTGTGATGAACACAAAATTTTGTAATGGAGATCTTGCATGATTTTAGCAATGATATCAGGCTTTCTCAAAGTTTTTTTTTCACACTTAGCCCTAGGTGTTGTCCCCAACGCAACACCTGTTCTTTTGACAACTGTTCAAGTTGATCAAGGTCGGGATGGTCAACAAATGTCTCAGGTTTGAAATCTGCCATTTTAAGATGTCAAAACCATTAAAAAAACCACTGAGATAAATCCTGTAAACAAAGTACTGTAAACAATATATTATATTGAAAACAATGTATGATAAAACAATGTCCAGGTGAAGGCCTAATAAATTGTCAAAACTATTAAGCATCCCGGACGAGCCCCCAATTTTATGTTACGGAACCTAATATAAACAGAACACGTATGCGTGATGAACACACAATTTTGTAATGGAGATTTAAAAAAAATCAGATTCTGTAACAGTAGGCAGCGTGAAATGTCTAGGGGAATGAATAAAGAAGTCAGTGGTTTTTTGTCAACAAATAACCATAATTTATTCTTAAAACAACCCAAACATTAAAATAAACTAAATCAATACAATTATACAGTAAAACAGCGGTATAACAACAAATCAATACAATAACACAGTAAAATACGCAAAGTGCACAGTACCTGGATACCACCACCGTCACAACGATAAGTTCTTTAAATGTATACTCTCGGAGAATGACAGTCCAGTGTAAACCTCTTGTAACGATCCAGAAGGTAAACGGAAGTCCAAAAGAAAGTCTATAATTGCCGCACTCGTCGGATAAGGTCCCAGAAACTGACACACACGCTTCTGCGTCCGCTGGAAAACTTCTCTACTGCTCCCTCTCGGCTCTAAAACACAGCTCCTTTGTATACCTTTTCACCCAAAGCCGAGAAGCTTCTATCTCTAGAACATTCGAAGAAAGATACATTATACACGATTTGCACGCGTCATAGGAATCATCTAGAAAAACATCGCCATGCCTCTATACACACCATGGTGTACACGTGAGCTCGCCCCAAGCTAGCATGACAACAAGAGTTCAACCACTACGGATTAAACCGAAAATGTAACAAGCGGCCGAGAATTTAACAAGCGGTAACAAGAAAGTCCCACAACACGAGCCACGCCCGTGCCACACAATAAAAAGAGCACCTGTAACAACAGATGGCAGCACCAGCGATGATAACCGCAGTTCAGGATGTCCATCAGCATCATTAACAGCCGGTACATCGAGGAACATCTGTAAAACGTCCGAACTCTCTTCAGACAGCTCCCCAGGAAGTGACGCCGGCCTCTCCTCTCCCACTACGCCTTCCCCGACACGGTGGTACAACACCGAGACCAAGCCTTCTTTGTCGTACATCGCTCTCATATCCATGGCCATCTTGGATTCACCAGAGAAGAAACTTTAACTTGGAGACATTTATCAATATATCATGGACAAATTCGTGTACTACCGCAATGCATGTGAAAAGGCGTGGAGAAACAGTATCCGCCATAACCTGTCCCTGAACGAATGTTTTGTTCAGAACGGACGAGCTGGTAAAGGTAAGCGGAACTACTGGTCCATCCATCCCGCCTGTGTGGAAGATTTTAGGAACGGTGATTACAGGAGGAAACAGGCCAGTAGGAGAGCCGGTCGCGGACAGCGTGACAGTGACGTCAGTGGGATGCCGTCAGTGTACCGTAATAATTTGACGTATGTCCCTATGAGCTCTGTACCCACGGGATATCGTCACCACCACCCATACGCCCCTCAGCTGTACTCGCCGTCGCAGTATGCTCAGCCCGCTTACTCAAGGATGGACCTGCTGTCGCCGACTGTTCCTGAGAGTTTTCAGACATGTACGTACAGTCCCACGTCGTACCGCTCACCGCTTGAGACATCGAGTTACGCCAGTGCTCAGTTATGCTCCTTACAATTTTAGCCCGATAAGTATGCCATGATCTCTGTCACCTCCACAGTCACCTTATAATTACGTCATCAACAACCACATCACGTCACCAAACCAAGCCAGTGTGATTGCTATACGATGAAATCCGATGGGGATCCATGATTTCAGAGACACCTCCTTAGTTTGTCTGTATATATATACAGGTAGTCATGGAATTTGTAGCTTCACGCTACTGAGACAGACCCATGCTTTATCATCTATCACAATGTGTATAATCTAAATCATCTTTCATGTGATCCTCACACCTGACCCTCCTGCTATTAACATATAATATTTGTCTTTTTTTTATTTTCTTACGGAATCACACGTGACATGATACCGGATATTTTTGTAGAATAAAATTTTCTTGATTATCATTCTGTGCATTATGTGTTTAATCATGGTTACTCGACTTTTCCAAAACATGAAGTTTCATGAATATGTTTCCATCGGCGGGAAGAGGAAATGGTTAGGAGAAACGTAATTTATATAAGTTTACCCATCCTTCCAAATTTAAAACAGTTTTAAAGACGGTTTGAACGCGTATCAGATGAGCAATAAAGCCAACCCCCCCTAAAAAATTATTAAATAAAATTAATAAATAAACATATATAAACGTATAGAAATAAACCCTTAAAAGCATCTCTACCTTACTGTGCTCTATTAAAACCAAAATCTTTACATCCGCCTGATTAAAAGAGGTTTAAGCTACGGCCTAATAACCTCTGGACAAAACTGATATTCTTACACACTGTCTACTCACCTGATTCAACAAAACGTTAACATATTTTAGATTTTTTAAGGTTTGGAAGGAACTGCTGCACTGGACTAGTATATGCTCTTTGCTTTGAAAAAAGGGACGCTACACATATTGAAAAATTACTTTAAAATTATATCACCACAGTCAATTGTTCAGCTGTCGTGTCACATGCAATAGTGGTTGGCAGGGTATCCATGACGTCATTTGTTCGTCGCTCCTGAACAGTTAGGGAGACCTGTTTCTTGGACAGTATAAATATTTTTATACTGTGCTCGGAGCGTGCGGGGCATATATCTCGGAAATAGTTCTTATTTTTGCTATTTCTGTAACCAGAGGTAAAGTTTTATTTATTTTTTTACTAATTATCACGTTAACTGGTTAGTCTGTTAGCAAGTTATAAACGGAATTTGTTGAAATTTTTTAGGCATTGTGGATAGTAAGCGTGAGACTCTAGAAATAGTTATTACATTGAACCACCATCATAGGTTTTTTTTTTCATTCAAAACAATATATACGATTCTGACATACGGCTATTTCTTTTTTCCGGTCTTAGCGGTTCAAAGGTATTAAGGAATGGCTTTGTTCAAGAGCTCACTTGTAAAACGGCTAAATGAATCGTGACACTGGCTAATTAGAAACACCGGAAAGATTCTTTAGAATTCCTGCACATCTATTTTATATTTCAAACTCAAACCAAACACTATTTCTTTTCCAGTAAGTCTGTGGCCCCTATGATTATTATAGACCCTGCTTCATCAACTCGCTCTGCCGTCTATTTCATTAACAATGAACACGACTGTACGTGTTTGGGCCGAAATTATAAGCGTTAATCAAAACAATGAACCATATGTACACTAGAAATCTGTATTCCAAGGAATGTAAATATCCGCAATGTGGGCGGGCCTCTATTGTGGGTCCCTAATGTGCTCCCAACCCGTGTCAGCATTCCCTTATAGGCCCATATTCTCAGGAACATTTGTACATAAGTGACGGTATATTTCTGTTTATTCTGAAGTGGACGATGGTCCTTAATCCGGATCATGTGAGGGATCCATACCAAAATGAAATCGATTCTTCCCTGGCCGTTTCCCGAAATGGCCTTTAACAATTTCATGAGATTCCGTCCATGACTGCGTGAAGTATGTCGTGAAGAGACACCCAAACACATACGAACATAGATGAATTAAAGCATACCCTCCTGACGGCCTATGTCATTTTTTTAATTTGGTCGGCTTCATTTGCATTGGGGTTCCATGGGAGAAGCCAAATTTTAGATTATCTGGGTAGACGGCTACTCACCTGGGAACTGAGAGCACATTTTAAAAAACGCTGTGCAAACATTGAAATCCCCGTGCTGAAATTCATACTTTGAAATTGCTGGTGTGCATATTTCGTATTGCAGAGAACCACTGAAAACTCTCACTCCAGATTTCTGGGCATTCGACTTTGACTGAAAAGGTTGGAAGGCCTGCGTTATTCGTAGTAGGTTGAATCGTGCTTGCATTCATTTTTATTTTGGCCCATCTTCCCTGGTTCATTCGTGCACAAGTGACGGTACATTTGTGAATAATCCTTCATAACGCTCTTGAATCCAGAAAAGGTGATGGATCCACACCAACAAAGAAATCTGACCATTTTTTACTTGGTCCATTCCCGAAATAACCCACGAAATTTCACGAGATTCCGTTTATGATTGCGTGAGCTATGTTTTAAAAAAGCACACACTCAAGCAAACACGGGAAGGGAATGAACGCATACCCTCAAAGGCTGTTCACGCCCCGTCTGAACAAAAAACAAATGCAACACTAACAGGATATAGGTTTACAAGGTTTATTTGGTCAGTTTATGAATGTCTTCCTTGTCATGGCTGCAGTTTGATCTAAAAAACAACAGATGTGTTTTCAGAGGAAGTGTACATGGGTCATTTGGTCGAATTCATATAGACGCAGGAACGACCTGATGGATCAAGATATCCGAAAGCGTAGTTGTCACAGTCTTTATATTAAGAAAATGACCGAACACCTGAAGTTTAATCACAGTCCAGGTTAAGAAACTGAGAGTATGTTTGTCATTTGATATTTCATAAAAAATATGTCAGAAAAGTCCCATACCACAGTACAATTACAGGTTCGTTTTATTTATATCTAAGTGTTTATATCATGAGGGGACCTTCAAAATTAATCCTTGCACATTCAACAAGAAATCTTGCGGCAAGTAAAATTAACCTGAATTTTCAAATTGCTTTTTGCAACCAGTGACCTTTCAACTTCTGCATATATGCAACCAACCACCTATTTATTGACAGCGTACAGATAATCAAACTCGCATGTCCATCACAAAGGCGTTATTGGAATACTTCATTGCAGCCATTAATACGCAAAGAATGTCGGAAATCACTTAAATTCTATAGACACTGTAAGTGAAAAGCTGACTATAAGTATATAGCCCTGCCAGGGCTTTAGTATTTGCGTTTACTTATAAAATGCTTACAATAAAACGTGATTCCATGTACCGATAGACTTAACACAGTGCCAGCTCTTATCACTAAAGCCCTGTAAAGTCCGTAGGGTGAATCGCTGATATTTGCATATCAAGGCGTCACAAGGCTCTTTGGGGACCTGACGATTCCCCCGTATTTCCATATCAGGCCGTCACGCCTCATGTGAGTGGCATCGTTGCTATGAGAACGTCAACAGCGGTCCCAAAGCTCGACTCGTTTGGTAACATTCGCACTGAAATCACGTGTTCAGGTAGTCCACACATGAATCTTCGTGTTCTATGATATATCTCTGCTGAACGAATTTTACGGGCCATGGGCCAAATGTAAGTACACACTGTCGCAACAATTTTGTACCGACAGGTCCAGTAAAATTCCTTCTGCTTAGATGACAAGAGTAGCTGGCAGCATTTGTCTGAACCCGTGTATTAACTGTCAAATTGCGAATCGCGAATCGTGATCGTTTCAGTCAGCCGGTACATATTGACTGCGCTCGTCGCGTGGTTCACCTGAATATCTCGCGCTGATTGGCTGAGCCAGAGTTTGGCCTACATTATGTTTAAACAGGCCAAGTTTCAAGACTGCTGGTCCGATAAACGTTAACACTGAGGCTGAGGGTTATAGTGTTTTGTAAAGTCTCGCCGAATTCAATTTAAGCGACGGCCTAAAATTATTAAGACAGATTAAGTGGGAATATTTGTAATAAATGGGAAGCCCGGAATAAGCGATTACTGAATGAACCATGTTGGTTTTGAAAATGATTCTGGGAAAGACCACTGCTGACGTCACTGGAAAAGACCTTAGTTCAGCGAGGCGGTGATTTGTGACGCTGACCGTCCGGGAACCGGCAAGACTACCAGTCCATGAAATCAGAGGGTCAGATAGTGGCAAATTAGTTATATGAGTTGCCGCAAGATGGCGGTACCGATATTAAATGCGACACAACGCATGAACGTTTGATTTCTCTGTCAGAAGCAACAATGAAGTAAACACTATTTCATGGACTGGGCCAGTCTAATAAGTACAGTAATTCCCCATTGTGTGGCATCACTAACGCCATGTCATATAAAATAACACTGGGTCTGGGTGAAATTAAATAAAACATGCCACTAAATGAGAGATATATACGTTTATTTAAATGTATAACAGTATATAATATGTGACATCAGCGTAACACATTAGTTTTAACAGACATACAAACAGTCCATATATTTACATGACTATATACAGGTGATTGTTATACAATGTTAAAGTGTTATCACTGTAGGATTTAAATGTACAATATATATACAGTATGTACATAATTGAGTAGATAGGTTTCCTAAAGTAACGAAAACATATATAGATAAATGCGATTTGATACAACAGATGCATGTCGGATGAGCAAACATGGTACCGAACACAATGGGTGACTTCCTTGAATGAAATGAAATGTATGTGAAATAAAGACAAAAAAATCAAGGATGTATCACCGCGATAGAGCTTTACTGACGGACCATTAATATCCTGAAAATAGTTTCCTTTTCACATCATTGATATCGCTCCCTTTGGTGACATATGATGACTGTTGATGACGTAAGGTGACTGTACAGGTGACAGAGACGGCATAGTTATCGGGCTAAAACTGTAAGGAGTATAACTGACGTAGGTACCGGGGTAACTCGATGTCTCAAGTGGTGAGCTGTACGACGTGGGACTGTACGTACAAGTCTGGAAACCCTCAGGAACAGACGGCGACAACAGGTCCATCCTTGTGTGAGCGGGCTGAGCATACTGCGGCGACGAGTACAGCTGAGGGGCGTACGGATGGTGATGACGATATCCCGTGGTAACAGAGCTCATAGGGACATACGTCAGATTGTTACGGTACACTGACGGCATCCCACTGACGTCACTGTCACGCTGTCCACGACGAGCTCTCCTTCTGGCCTGTCTTCTCCTGTAATCTCCGTTCCTGAAATCTTCTACACAAGCGGGATGGATGGACCAGTAGTTCCCCTTACCGTTACCAGCTCGTCCGTTCTTAATAAAACACTCATTCAGTGACAGGTTATGGCGGATGCTGTTTCTCCACGCCTTTTCACTTGTATTGCGGTAGAACACAAATTTGTCCATGATATATTGATAAATCTCTCCAAGTAAAAGTTTCTTCTCTGGTGAATCCAAGATGGCCATGGAAATGAGAGCGATGTACGACAAAGCAGGCTTGGTCTCGGAGTTGAACCATCGTGTCGGGGAAGGCGTAGTTGGAGATTGGAGACCGTCGTCACTTCCTGGAGAGCTGTCTGAAGAGAAGTCGGAAATTCCAGAGGAATTCCCAGATTTATTAACTGTTAATGATACCTTTGGAGATATAAAGCTGCGGTCATCTTCTCTGGTGCTGCCATCTGTTAACAAGTGGTCGTACTCGAATGACATTATCACATTATCACGTGTTGTTAGATCCTGTCAGAGGTAATAAAAATGTAAATTCTTGGATATCTAAATTATTTTTTTTTTAGGATTCTCCTAAATTCCCTTGGATACTTGAGATTCAAAGCAACAGTGATGGTCATCCTGGAAATCTTCATCTTTTAATTCACATCTAACTGAGTAGTGAGCAATAATCATTCGAGGTACATGGCCCTTACACTAACGACACGGTACTCAAACACTGCCAAGATACTCACCAACTACCTTGATAATCGTTCTGGTCCAGTGACAACCGAGCATTCATCAGACGTCACCAGGGGGTGATTTGTCACGCGCGGTTGACTCCCAAAGTCCACCGAAACAGCTCGCGTAATTCAGTCATTAATTCGATTTTTTTTTACTTAGAAAGTTAGTTTGAAAATTATCAAATTCATATATTTTAATGGATATGATTTAACTTGTATTTATTTTGTCCACTCTTTCAGTTATAGTATTTGGGCGGGGGCTGCGTTGGTTGGGATGTGGGGCCCGGGCTTCGCTCGAGTGGTAACAGACGCGTCTCTCTCCCCTGGCTACTTGTGTTTGATTTGCGGTGTGGTAATAAGAACGGATAGTTGTGGCCCATCCAAGATCGAATCTCCGGCCCTATAGAATACCGAACGCCACCATCTGTACCTAATATTTGTTATTTTGACTATTTGTACAGTTAAAAAATAGAGTTAAAATTTTGTGAGTTGTCAAGGATTGGTAAATTTTCCATGTCTTTATGCCTCGGTCAAAAAATTTGATAAAGTTCTATATTTTCTGAAATGACTGTCTGTCTGTTCGCCTGCCTATTTCCCATTTGTCAATCTGTCTGTAAGCTTGTCATTCTCTGCCATTGTTGGATTTATTTTATATTTAAAGTGATTTTTTTAGGAACGAATTGATGATTTTATTGCAGAGGTGATCAAAATTAAAAATGCGAATTTCATTTCAATATCCTCTTGCTGTACGTCTTTCTGCTTGTTTTATTTGAAGAATACTCATAAAGCGCTGCTTTGCTTTCAAGGTAAACACTTTACACAGATGTATCTTTAAGTAAAATGAATGTTTAATATTATTGAATTACTGTGGGGGAGAATAGAAGGATGATGGATGAATGCGCTCAACGGGCCCTTCCAAGAAGTGATTCCAAGTGTGTTCTGAGAGGGACAATTTTCATATATCTCAATAAATCTAAAATTTTAACGCAAAGGGGCTATCCAAGCAATTAAGCCAGTGTATCCAATTTGTCGCATTGAAAATCCGGTCGTTTTCCAACTCCTGGTCTCCCAAAATTCGAGCGGATCTGTCCGAAGGCAAGAACAAGTAATTCATGCGTATATTATACTAAACATACATTACAGCCCCCTGTCCAGGAAATTCACGTCATCGGGTCATCGAGTAGGGTGTTACTATTTTTTCTGATAGTAATCTTTACAAGTATTTTAAATTTTTAAGGTAAACCGGAAGCGATTGGCAGACAGGAGGTTTAGATTAAGAGGTGCATCGTCTTCCGATTACAATATAATAGTTTTTATGTGATATTCTGAAATTAAAGAGTGCTTCATCTGGCTCATTTAACTAAGCATTAGATAAACAATAATTGGCCATACAGAGGAAAGACTGTTTTGAACAGGCTAGTCATTTAATTTTATCTGCAAGACAAACATTTTAATTCTCAATTTTCTGATTGTGACACCAGCCGTTCCTTTGCATATAGTGTGTGTACACAACCACGCTTTTCCTTTGACGAGTTAATACAACCTGAATTCAATTCACCAAAGCCGTCTGTTGGGAAATGGATTATATACACGTATACTACGAGTTATTTCTTCAAATAGTGTTTTATCCTCTTTTAGAACATGTTTTATTATCTCAACAAATACAACATGTAAAGAAGATACTAAAATGCCCTGATCAGCTCGCCGAGCGATCGTTTGTTTCTTCACGCTAGACTGAGCTCGGCGTTACTCGGCAGTCCTCGGAGTCGATCGACCGTGACGTTGCGCACCCTGTTGACGCTTGATGAAAACTCAGTTGTCACTGGGCCGATACATTAATCATCATTTTCTGAATACTATGGCAGTGGCTGAGTGTCTCGGGGTCATGATAAACCGGTAATTTAGACCAGAAAACCAGATTATAAAACAACGTGAAATACACGGTATGTATATATACCAGCTACCCAGCTTACATTTACTAGAAAGGTTCATCTTGACAATATCACTCTTAGAAAGATTGCTTTGTCCGAAATTTGATATCAGATCAAACTGTTTTATTTTGCAAACATGATGATGTCATTCGAGTTCGACCATTTGTTAACAGTGTTACGGAACCTAATATAAACAGATCACGTATGCGTGATGAACACAAAATTTTGTAATGGAGATCTTGCATGATTTTAGCAATGATATCAGGCTTTCTCAAAGTTTTTTTTTTCACACATAGCCCTAGGTGTTGTCCCCAACGCAACAACTGTTCTTTTGACAACTGTTCAAGTTGATCAAGGTCGGGATGTCAACAAATGTCTCAGGTTTGAAATCGGCCATTTTAAGATGTCAAAACCATTAAAAAAACCACTGAGATAAATCCTGTAAACAATGTACTGTAAACAATATATAATATTGAAAACAATGTATGATAAAACAATGTCTAGGTGAAGGCCTAATAAATTGTCAAAACTATTAAGCATCCCGGACGAGCCCCCAATTTTATGTTACGGAACCTAATATAAACAGAACACGTATGCGTGATGAACACACAATTTTGTAATGGAGATTTTTAAAAAATCAGATTCTGTAACAGTAGGCAGCGTGAAATGTCTAGGGGAATGAATAAAGAAGTCAGTGGTTTTTTGTCAACAAATAACCATAATTTATTCTTAAAACAACCCTAACATTACAATAAACTAAATCAATACAATTATACAGTAAAACAGCGGTATAACAACAAATCAATACAATAACACAGTAAAATACACAAAGTGCACAGTACCTTGATACCACCACCGTCACAACGATAAGTTCTTTAAATGTATACTCTCGGAGAATGACAGTCCAGTGTAAACTTCTTGTAACGATCCAGAAGGTAAACGGAAGTCCAAAAGAAAGTCTATAATTGCCGCACTCGTCGGATAAGGTCCCAGAAACTGACACACACGCTTCTGCGTCCGCTGGAAAACTTCTCTGCTGCTCCCTCTCGGCTCTAAAACACAGCTCCTTTGTATACCTTTTCACCCAAAGCCGAGAAGCTTCTATCTCTAGAACATTCGAAGAAAGATACATTATACACGGTTAGCACGCGTCATAGGAATCATCTAGAAAAACATCGCCGTGCCTCTATACACACCATGGTGTACACGTGAGCTCGCCCCAAGCTAGCATGACAACAAGAGTTCAACCACTACGGATTAAACCAAGAATGTAACAAGCGGCCGAGAATGTAACAAGCGGTAACAAGAAAGTCTCACAACACGAGCCACGCCCGTGCCACACAATAAAAAGAGCACCTGTAACAACAGATGGCAGCACCAGCGATGATAACCGCAGTTCAGGATGTCCATCAGCATCATTAACAGCCGGTACATCGAGGAACATCTGTAAAACGTCCGAACTCTCTTCAGACAGCTCTCCAGGAAGTGACGCCGGCCTCTCCTCTCCCACTACGCCTTCCCCGACACGGTGGTACAACACCGAGACCAAGCCTTCTTTGTCGTACATCGCTCTCATATCCATGGCCATTTTGGATTCACCAGAGAAGAAACTTTAACTTGGAGACATTTATCAATATATCATGGACAAATTCGTGCACTACCGCAATGCATGTGAAAAGGCGTGGAGAAACAGTATCCGCCATAACCTGTCCCTGAACGAATGTTTTGTTCAGAACGGACGAGCTGGTAAAGGTAAGCGGAACTACTGGTCCATCCATCCCGCCTGTGTGGAAGATTTTAGGAACGGTGATTACAGGAGGAAACAGGCCAGGAGGAGAGCTCGTCGTGGACAGCGTGACAGTGACGTCAGTGGGATGCCGTCAGTGTACCGTAATAATTTGACGTATGTCCCTATGAGCTCTGTACCCACGGGATATCGTCACCACCACCCATACGCCCCTCAGCTGTACTCGCCGTCGCAGTATGCTCAGCCCGCTTACTCAAGGATGGACCTGCTGTCGCCGACTGTTCCTGAGAGTTTTCAGACATGTACGTACAGTCCCACATCGTACCGCTCACCGCTTGAGACATCGAGTTACGCCAGTACTCAGTTATGCTCCCTACAATTTTAGCCCGATAAGTATGCCATGATCTCTGTCACCTCCACAGTCACCTTATAATTACGTCATCAACAACCACATCACGTCACCAAACCAAGCCAGTGTGATTGCTATACGATGAAATCCGATGGGGATCCATGATTTCAGAGACACCTCCTTAGTTTGTCTGTATATATATACAGGTAGTCATGGAATTTGTAGCTTCACGCTACTGAGACAGACCCATGTTTTATCATCTATCACAATGTGTATAATCTAAATCATCTTTCATGTGATCCTCACACCTGACCCTCCTGCTATTAACATATAATATTTGTCTTTTTTTTTATTTTCTTACGGAATCACACGTGACATGATACCGGATATTTTTGTAGAATAAAATTTTCTTGATTATCATTCTGTGCATTATGTGTTTAATCATGGTTACTCGACTTTTCCAAAACATGAAGTTTCATGAATATGTTTCCATCGGCGGGAAGAGGAAATGGTTAGGAGAAACGTAATTTATATAAGTTTACCCATCCTTCCAAATTTAAAACAGTTTTAAAGACGGTTTGAACGCGTATCAGATGAGCAATAAAGCCAACCCCCCCTAAAAAATTATTAAATAAAATTAATAAATAAACATATATAAACGTATAGAAATAAACCCTTAAAAGCATCTCTACCTTACTGTGCTCTATTAAAACCAAAATCTTCACATCCGCCTGATTAAAAGAGGTTTAAGCTACGACCTAATAACCTCTGGACAAAACTGATATTCTTACACACTGTCTACTCACCTGATTCAACAAAACGTTAACATATTTTAGATTTTTTAAGGTTTGGAAGGAACTGCTGCACTGGACTAGCATATGCTCTTTGCTTTGAAAAAAGGGACGCTACACATATTGAAAAATTACTTTAAAATTATATCACCACAGTCAATTGTTCAGCTGTCGTGTCACATGCAATAGTGGTTGGCAGGGTATCCATGACGTCATTTGTTCGTCGCTCCTGAACAGTTAGGGAGACCTGTTTCTTGGACAGTATAAATATTTTTATACTGTGCTCGGAGCGTGCGGGGCATATATCTCGGAAATAGTTCTTATTTTTGCTATTTCTGTAACCAGAGGTAAAGTTTTATTTATTTTTTTACTAATTATCACGTTAACTGGTTAGTCTGTTAGCAAGTTATAAACGGAATTTGTTGAAATTTTTTAGGCATTGTGGATAGTAAGCGTGAGACTCTAGAAATAGTTATTACATTGAACCACCATCATAGGTTTTTTTTTTTCATTCAAAACAATATATACGATTCTGACATACGGCTATTTCTTTTTTCCGGTCTTAGCGGTTCAAAGGTATTAAGGAATGGCTTTGTTCAAGAGCTCACTTGTAAAACGGCTAAATGAATCGTGACACTGGCTAATTAGAAACACCGGAAAGATTCTTTAGAATTCCTGCACATCTATTTTATATTTCAAACTCAAACCAAACACTATTTCTTTTCCAGTAAGTCTGTGGCCCCTATTATAGACCCTGCTTCATCAACTCGCTCTGTCGTCTATTTCATTAACAATGAACACGACTGTACGTGTTTGGGCCGAAATTATAAGCGTTAATCAAAACAATGAACCATATGTACACTAGAAATCTGTATTCCAAGGAATGTAAATATCCGCAATGTGGGCGGGCCTCTATTGTGGGTCCCTAATGTGCTCCCAACCCGTGTCAGCATTCCCTTATAGGCCCATATTCTCAGAAACATTTGTACATAAGTGACGGTATATTTCTGTTTATTCTGAAGTGGACGATGGTCCTAAATCCGGATCATGTGAGGGATCCATACCAAAATGAAATCGATTCTTCCCTGGCCGTTTCCCGAAATGGCCTTTAACAATTTCATGAGATTCCGTCCATGACTGCGTGAAGTATGTCGTGAAGAGACACCCAAACACATACGAACATAGATGAATTAAAGCATACCCTCCTGACGGCCTATGTCATTTTTTTAATTTGGTCGGCTTCATTTGCATTGGGGTTCCATGGGAGAAGCCAAATTTTAGATTATCTGGGTAGACGGCTTCTCACCTGGGAACTGAGAGCACATTTTAAAAAACGCTGTGCAAACATTGAAATCCCCGTGCTGAAATTCATACTTTGAAATTGCTGGTGTGCATATTTCGTATTGCAGAGAACCACTGAAAACTCTCACTCCAGATTTCTGGGCATTCGACTTTGACTGAAAAGGTTGGAAGGCCTGCGTTATTCGTAGTAGGTTGAATCGTGCTTGCATTCATTTTTATTTTGGCCCATCTTCCCTGGTTCATTCGTGCACAAGTGACGGTACATTTGTGAATAATCCTTCATAACGCTCTTGAATCCAGAAAAGGTGATGGATCCACACCAACAAAGAAATCTGACCATTTTTTACTTGGTCCATTCCCGAAATAACCCACGAAATTTCACGAGATTCCGTTTATGATTGCGTGAGCTATGTTTTAAAAAAGCACACACTCAAGCAAACACGGGAAGGGAATGAACGCATACCCTCAAAGGCTGTTCACGCCCCGTCTGAACAAAAAACAAATGCAACACTAACAGGATATAGGTTTACAAGGTTTATTTGGTCAGTTTATGAATGTCTTCCTTGTCATGGCTGCAGTTTGATCTAAAAAACAACAGATGTGTTTTCAGAGGAAGTGTACATGGGTCATTTGGTCGAATTCATATAGACGCAGGAACGACCTGATGGATCAAGATATCCGAAAGCGTAGTTGTCACAGTCTTTATATTAAGAAAATGACCGAACACCTGAAGTTTAATCACAGTCCAGGTTAAGAAACTGAGAGTATGTTTGTCATTTGATATTTCATAAAAAATATGTCAGAAAAGTCCCATACCACAGTACAATTACAGGTTCGTTTTATTTATATCTAAGTGTTTATATCATGAGGGGACCTTCAAAATTAATCCTTGCACATTCAACAAGAAATCTTGCGGCAAGTAAAATTAACCTGAATTTTCAAATTGCTTTTTGCAACCAGTGACCTTTCAACTTCTGCATATATGCAACCAACCACCTATTTATTGACAGCGTACAGATAATCAAACTCGCATGTCCATCACAAAGGCGTTATTGGAATACTTCATTGCAGCCATTAATACGCAAAGAATGTCGGAAATCACTTAAATTCTATAGACACTGTAAGTGAAAAGCTGACTATAAGTATATAGCCCTGCCAGGGCTTTAGTATTTGCGTTTACTTATAAAATGCTTACAATAAAACGTGATTCCATGTACCGATAGACTTAACACAGTGCCAGCTCTTATCACTAAAGCCCTGTAAAGTCCGTAGGGTGAATCGCTGATATTTGCATATCAAGGCGTCACAAGGCTCTTTGGGGACCTGACGATTCCCCCGTATTTCCATATCAGGCCGTCACGCCTCATGTGAGTGGCATCGTTGCTATGAGAACGTCAACAGCGGTCCCAAAGCTCGACTCGTTTGGTAACATTCGCACTGAAATCACGTGTTCAGGTAGTCCACACATGAATCTTCGTGTTCTATGATATATCTCTGCTGAACGAATTTTACGGGCCATGGGCCAAATGTAAGTACACACTGTCGCAACAATTTTGTACCGACAGGTCCAGTAAAATTCCTTCTGCTTAGATGACAAGAGTAGCTGGCAGCATTTGTCTGAACCCGTGTATTAACTGTCAAATTGCGAATCGCGAATCGTGATCGTTTCAGTCAGCCGGTACATATTGACTGCGCTCGTCGCGTGGTTCACCTGAATATCTCGCGCTGATTGGCTGAGCCAGAGTTTGGCCTACATTATGTTTAAACAGGCCAAGTTTCAAGACTGCTGGTCCGATAAACGTTAACACTGAGGCTGAGGGTTATAGTGTTTTGTAAAGTCTCGCCGAATTCAATTTAAGCGACGGCCTAAAATTATTAAGACAGATTAAGTGGGAATATTTGTAATAAATGGGAAGCCCGGAATAAGCGATTACTGAATGAACCATGTTGGTTTTGAAAATGATTCTGGGAAAGACCACTGCTGACGTCACTGGAAAAGACCTTAGTTCAGCGAGGCGGTGATTTGTGACGCTGACCGTCCGGGAACCGGCAAGACTACCAGTCCATGAAATCAGAGGGTCAGATAGTGGCAAATTAGTTATATGAGTTGCCGCAAGATGGCGGTACCGATATTAAATGCGACACAACGCATGAACGTTTGATTTCTCTGTCAGAAGCAACAATGAAGTAAACACTATTTCATGGACTGGGCCAGTCTAATAAGTACAGTAATTCCCCATTGTGTGGCATCACTAACGCCATGTCATATAAAATAACACTGGGTCTGGGTGAAATTAAATAAAACATGCCACTAAATGAGAGATATATACGTTTATTTAAATGTATAACAGTATATAATATGTGACATCAGCGTAACACATTAGTTTTAACAGACATACAAACAGTCCATATATTTACATGACTATATACAGGTGATTGTTATACAATGTTAAAGTGTTATCACTGTAGGATTTAAATGTACAATATATATACAGTATGTACATAATTGAGTAGATAGGTTTCCTAAAGTAACGAAAACATATATAGATAAATGCGATTTGATACAACAGATGCATGTCGGATGAGCAAACATGGTACCGAACACAATGGGTGACTTCCTTGAATGAAATGAAATGTATGTGAAATAAAGACAAAAAAATCAAGGATGTATCACCGCGATAGAGCTTTACTGACGAACCATTAATATCCTGAAAATAGTTTCCTTTTCACATCATTGATATCGCTCCCTTTGGTGACATATGATGACTGTTGATGACGTAAGGTGACTGTACAGGTGACAGAGACGGCATAGTTATCGGGCTAAAACTGTAAGGAGTATAACTGACGTAGGTACCGGGGTAACTGGATGTCACAAGTGGTGAGCTGTACGACGTGGGACTGTACGTACAAGTCTGGAAACCCTCAGGAACAGTCGGCGACAACAGGTCCATCCTTGTGTGAGCGGGCTGAGCATACTGCGGCGACGAGTACAGCTGAGGGGCGTACGGATGGTGATGACGATATCCCGTGGTAACAGAGCTCATAGGGACATACGTCAGATTATTACGGTACACTGACGGCATCCCACTGACGTCACTGTCACGCTGTCCACGACGAGCTCTCCTTCTGGCCTGTCTTCTCCTGTAATCTCCGTTCCTGAAATCTTCTACACAAGCGAGATGGATGGACCAGTAGTTCCCCTTACCGTTACCAGCTCGTCCGTTCTTAATAAAACACTCGTTCAGTGACAGGTTATGGCGGATGCTGTTTCTCCACGCCTTTTCACTTGTATTGCGGTAGAACACAAATTTGTCCATGATATATTGATAAATCTCTCCAAGTAAAAGTTTCTTCTCTGGTGAATCCAAGATGGCCATGGAAATGAGAGCGATGTACGACAAAGCAGGCTTGGTCTCGGAGTTGAACCATCGTGTCGGGGAAGGCGTAGTTGGAGATTGGAGACCGTCGTCACTTCCTGGAGAGCTGTCTGAAGAGAAGTCGGAAATTCCAGAGGAATTCCCAGATTTATTAACTGTTAATGATACCTTTGGAGATGTAAAGCTGCGGTCAGCTTCTCTGGTGCTGCCATCTGTTAACAAGTGGTCGTACTCGAATGACATTATCACGTGTTGTTAGATCCTGTCAGAGGTAATAAAAATGTAAATTCTTGGATATCTAAATTATTTTTTTTAGGATTCTCCTAAATTCCCTTGGATACTTGAGATTCAAAGCAACAGTGATGGTCATCCTGGAAATCTTCATCTTTTAATTCACATCTAACTGAGTAGTGAGCAATAATCATTCGAGGTACATGGCCCTTACACTAACGACACGGTACTCAAACACTGCCAAGATACTCACCAACTACCTTGATAAGCGTTCTGGTCCAGTGACAACCGAGCATTCATCAGACGTCACCAGGGGGTTATTTGTCACGCGCGGTTGACTCCCAGAGTCCACCGAAACAGCTCGCGTAATTCAGTCATTAATTCGAATTTTTTTTACTTAGAAAGTTAGTTTGAAAATTATCAAATTCATATATTTTAATGGATATGATTTAACTTGTATTTATTTTTGTCCACTCTTTCAGTTATAGTATTTGGGCGGGGGCGTGCGTTGGTTGGGATGTGGGGCCCGGGCTTCGCTCGAGTGGTAACAGACGCGTCTCTCTCCCCTGGCTACTTGTGTTTGATTTGCGGTGTGGTAATAAGAACGGATAGTTGTGGCCCATCCAAGATCGAATCTCCGGCCCTATAGAATACCGAACGCCACCATCTGTACCTAATATTTGTTATTTTTTGACTATTTGTACAGTTAAAAAATAGAGTTAAAATTTGTGAGTTGTCAAGGATTGGTAAATTTTCCGTGTCTTTATGCCTCGGTCAAAAAATTTGATAAAGTTCTATATTTTCTGAAATGACTGTCTGTCTGTTCGCCTGCCTATTTCCCATTTGTCAATCTGTCTGTAAGCTTGTCATTCTCTGCCATTGTTGGATTTATTTTATATTTAAAGTGATTTTTTTAGGAACGAATTGATGATTTTATTGCAGAGGTGATCAAAATTTAAAATGCGAATTTCATTTCAATATCCTCTTGCTGTACGTCTTTCTGCTTGTTTTATTTGAAGAATACTCATAAAGCGCTGCTTTGCTTTCAAGGTAAACACTTTACACAGATGTATCTTTAAGTAAAATGAATGTTCAATATTGTTGAATTACTGTGGGGGAGAATAGAAGGATGATGGATGAATGCGCTCAACGGGCCCTTCCAAGAAGTGATTCCAAATGTGTCCTGAGAGGGACAATTTTCATATATCTCAATAAATCTAAAATTTTAACGCAAAGGGGCTATCCCAGCAATTAAGCCAGTGTATCCAATTTGTCGCATTGAAAATCCGGTCGTTTTCGAACTCCTGGTCTCCCAAAATTTGAGCGGATCTGTCCGAAGGCAAGAACAAGCAATTCATGCGTATATTATACTAAACATACATTACAGCCCCCTGTCCAGGAAATTCACGTCATCGGGTCATCGAGTAGGGTGTTACTATTTTTTTCTGATAGTAATCTTTACAAGTATTTTAAATTTTTAAGGTAAACCGGAAGCGATTGGCAGACAGGAGGTTTAGATTAAGAGGTGCATCGTCTTCCGATTACAATATAATAGTTTTTATGTGATATTCTGAAATTAAAGAGTGCTTCATCTGGCTCATTTAACTAAGCATTAGATAAACAATTATTGCCCATACAGATGAAAGACTGTTTTGAACAGGCTAGTCATTTAATTTTATCTGCAAGACAAACATTTTAATTCTCAATTTTCTGATTGTGACACCAGCCGTTCCTTTGCATATAGTGTGTGTACACAACCACGCTTTTCCTTTGACGAGTTAATACAACCTGAATTCAATTCACCAAAGCCGTCTGTTGGGAAATGGATTATATACACGTATACTACGAGTTATTTCTTCAAATAGTGTTTTATCCTCTTTTAGAACATGTTTTATTATCTCAACAAATACAACATGTAAAGAAGATACTAAAATGCCCTGATCAGCTCGCCGAGCGATCGTTTGTTTCTTCACGCTAGACTGAGCTCGGCGTTACTCGGCAGTCCTCAGAGTCGATCGACCGTGACGTTGCGCACCCTGTTGACGCTTGATGAAAACTCAGTTGTCACTGGGCGGGAACATTAATCATCATTTTCTGAATACTATGGCAGTGGCTGAGTGTCTCGGGGTCATGATAAACCGGTAATTTAGACCAGAAAACCAGATTATAAAACAACGTGAAATACACGGTATGTATATATACCAGCTACCCAGCTTACATTTACTAGAAAGGTTCATCTTGACAATATCACTCTTAGAAAGATTGCTTTGTCCGAAATTTGATATCAGATCAAACTGTTTTATTTTGCAAACATGGTGATGTCATTCAATTTCGACCATTTGTTAACAGTGTTACGGAACCTAATATAAACAGATCACGTATGCGTGATGAACACAAAATTTTGTAATGGAGATCTTGCATGATTTTAGCAATGATATCAGGCTTTCTCAAAGTTTTTTTTTTTTCACACTTAGCCCTAGGTGTTGTCCCAAACGCAACAACTGTTCTTTTGACAACTGTTCAATTTGATCAAGGTCGGGAAGGTCAACAAATGTCTCAGGTTTGAAATCTGCCATTTTAAGATGTCAAAACCAATAAAAAAAACACTGAGATAAATCCTGTAAACAATGTACTGTAAACAATATATAATATTGAAAACAATGTATGATAAAACAATGTCCAGGTGAAGGCCTAATAAATTGTCAAAACTATTAAGCATCCCGGACGAGCCACCAATTTTATGTTACGGAACCTAATATAAACAGAACACGTATGCGTGATGAACACACAATTTTGTAATGGATATTTTTAAAAAATCAGATTCTGTAACAGTAGGCAGCGTGAAATGTCTAGGGGAATGAATAAAGAAGTCAGTGGTTTTTTGTCAACAAATAACCATAATTTATTCTTAAAACAACCCTAACATTACAATAAACTAAATCAATACAATTATACAGTAAAACAGCGGTATAACAACAAATCAATACAATAACACAGTAAAATACACAAAGTGCACAGTACCTGGATACCACCACCGTCACAACGATAAGTTCTTTAAATGTATACTCTCGGAGAATGACAGTCCAGTGTAAACCTCTTGTAACGATCCAGAAGGTAAACGGAAGTCCAAAAGAAAGTCTATAATTGCCGCACTCGTCGGATAAGGTCCCAGAAACTGACACACACGCTTCTGCGTCCGCTGGAAAACTTCTCTGCTGCTCCCTCTCGGCTCTAAAACACAGCTCCTTTGTATACCTTTTCACCCAAAGCCGAGAAGCTTCTATCTCTAGAACATTCGAAGAAAGATACATTATACACGGTTAGCACGCGTCATAGGAATCATCTAGAAAAACATCGCCGTGCCTCTATACACACCATGGTGTACACGTGAGCTCGCCCCAAGCTAGCATGACAACAAGAGTTCAACCACTACGGATTAAACCGAGAATGTAACAAGCGGCCGAGAATGTAACAAGCGGTAACAAGAAAGTCCCACAACACGAGCCACGCCCGTGCCACACAATAAAAAGAGCACCTGTAACAACAGATGGCAGCACCAGCGATGATAACCGCAGTTCAGGATGTCCATCAGCATCATTAACAGCCGGTACATCGAGGAACATCTGTAAAACGTCCGAACTCTCTTCAGACAGCTCTCCAGGAAGTGACGCCGGCCTCTCCTCTCCCACTACGCCTTCCCCGACACGGTGGTACAACACCGAGACCAAGCCTTCTTTGTCGTACTTCGCTCTCATATCCATGGCCATTTTGGATTCACCAGAGACGAAACTTTAACTTGGAGACATTTATCAATATATCATGGACAAATTCGTGTACTACCGCAATGCATGTGAAAAGGCGTGGAGAAACAGTATCCGCCATAACCTGTCCCTGAACGAATGTTTTGTTCAGAACGGACGAGCTGGTAAAGGTAAGCGGAACTACTGGTCCATCCATCCCGCCTGTGTGGAAGATTTTAGGAACGCTGATTACAGGAGGAAACAGGCCAGGAGGAGAGCTCGTCGTGGACAGCCTGACAGTGACGTCAGTGGGATGCCGTCAGTGTACCGTAATAATTTGACGTATGTCCCTATGAGCTCTGTACCCACGGGATATCGTCACCACCACCCATACGCCCCTCAGCTGTACTCGCCGTCGCAGTATGCTCAGCCCGCTTACTCAAGGATGGACCTGCTGTCGCCGACTGTTCCTGAGAGTTTTCAGACATGTACGTACAGTCCCACGTCGTACCGCTCACCGCTTGAGACATCGAGTTACGCCAGTACTCAGTTATGCTCCTTACAATTTTAGCCCGATAAGTATGCCATGATCTCTGTCACCTCCACAGTCACCTTATAATTACGTCATCAACAACCACATCACGTCACCAAACCAAGCCAGTGTGATTGCTATACGATGAAATCCGATAGGGATCCATGATTTCAGAGACACCTCCTTAGTTTGTCTGTATATATATACAGGTAGTCATGGAATTTGTAGCTTCACGCTACTGAGTCAGACCCATGCTTTATCATCTATCACAATGTGTATAATCTAAATCATCTTTCATGTGATCCTCACACCTGACCCTCCTGCTATTAACATATAATATTTGTCTTTTTTTTATTTTCTTACGGAATCACACGTGACATGATACCGGATATTTTTGTAGAATAAAATTTTCTTGATTATCATTCTGTGCATTATGTGTTTAATCATGGTTACTCGACTTTTCCAAAACATGAAGTTTCATGAATATGTTTCCATCGGCGGGAAGAGGAAATGGTTGGGAGAAACGTAATTTATATAAGTTTACCCATCCTTCCAAATTTAAAACAGTTTTAAAGACGGTTTGAACGCGTATCAGATGAGCAATAAAGCCAACCCCCCCTAAAAAATTATTAAATAAAATTAATAAATAAACATATATAAACGTATAGAAATAAACCCTTAAAAGCATCTCTACCTTACTGTGCTCTATTAAAACCAAAATCTTTACATCCGCCTGATTAAAAGAGGTTTAAGCTACGACCTAATAACCTCTGGACAAAACTTATATTCTTACACACTGTCTACTCACCTGATTCAACTAAACGTTAACATATTTTAGATTTTTTAAGGTTTGGAAGGAACTGCTGCACTGGACTAGCATATGCTCTTTGCTTTGAAAAAAGGGACGCTACACATATTGAAAAATTACTTTAAAATTATATCACCACAGTCAATTGTTCAGCTGTCGTGTCACATGCAATAGTGGTTGGCAGGGTATCCATGACGTTATTTGTTCGTCGCTCCTGAACAGTTAGGGAGACCTGTTTCTTGGACAGTATAAATATTTTTATACTGTGCTCGGAGCGTGCGGGGCATATATCTCGGAAATAGTTCTTATTTTTGCTATTTCTGTAACCAGAGGTAAAGTTTTATTTATTTTTTTACTAATTATCACGTTAACTGGTTAGTCTGTTAGCAAAGTTATAAACGGAATTTGTTGAAATTTTTTAGGCATTGTGGATAGTAAGCGTGAGACTCTAGAAATAGTTATTACATTGAACCACCATCATAGGTTTTTTTTTTCATTCAAAACAATATATGCGATTCTGACATACGGCTATTTCTTTTTTCCGGTCTTAGCGGTTCAAAGGTATTAAGGAATGGCTTTGTTCAAGAGCTCACTTGTAAAACGGCTAAATGAATCGTGACACTGGCTACTTAGAAACACCGGAAAGATTCTTTAGAATTCCTGCACATCTATTTTATATTTCAAACTCAAACCAAACACTATTTCTTTTCCAGTAAGTCTGTGGCCCCTATGATTATTATAGACCCTGCTTCATCAACTCGCTCTGCCGTCTATTTCATTAACAATGAACACGACTGTACGTGTTTGGGCCGAAATTATAAGCGTTAATCAAAACAATGAACCATATGTACACTAGATATCTGTATTCCAAGGAATGTAAATATCCGCAATGTGGGCGGGCCTCTATTGTGGGTCCCTAATGTGCTCCCAACCCGTGTCAGCATTCCCTTATAGGCCCATATTCTCAGGAACATTTGTACATAAGTGACGGTATATTTCTGTTTATTCTGAAGTGGACGATCGTCCTACATCCGGATCATGTGAGGGATCCATACCAAAATGAAATCGATTCTTCCCTGGCCGTTTCCCGAAATGGCCTATAACAATTTCATGAGATTCCGTCCATGACTGCGTGAAGTATGTCGTGAAGAGACACCCAAACACATACGAACATAGATGAATTAAAGCATACCCTCCTGACGGCCTATGTCATTTTTTTTAATTTGGTCGGCTTCATTTGCATTGGGGTTCCATGGGAGAAGCCAAATTTTAGATTATCTGGGTAGACGGCTACTCACCTGGGAACTGAGAGCACATTTTAAAAAACGCTGTGCAAACATGGAAAATCCCCGTGCTGAAATTCATACTTTGAAATTGCTAGTGTGCATATTTCGTATTGCAGAGAACCAATGAAAACTCTCACTCCAGATTTCTGGGCATTCGACTTTGACTGAAAAGGTTGGAAGGCCTGCGTTATTCGTAGTAGGTTGAATCGTGCTTGCATTCATTTTTATTTTGGCCCATCTTCCCTGGTTCATTCGTGCACAAGTGACGGTACATTTGTGAATAATCCTTCATAACGCTCTTGAATCCAGAAAAGGTGATGGATCCACACCAACAAAGAAATCTGACCATTTCTTACTTGGTCCATTCCCGAAATAACCCACGAAATTTCACGAGATTCCGTTTATGATTGCGTGAGCTATGTTTTAAAAAAGCACACACTCAAGCAAACACGGGAAGGGAATAAACGCATACCCTCAAAGGCTGTTCACGCCCCATCTGAACAAAAAACAAATGCAACACTAACAGGATATAGGTTTACAAGGTTTATTTGGTCAGTTTATGAATGTCTTCCTTGTCATGGCTGCAGTTTGATCTAAAAAACAACAGATGTGTTTTCAGAGGAAGTGTACATGGGTCATTTGGTCGAATTCATATAGACGCAGGAACGACCTGATGGATCAAGATATCCGAAAGCGTAGTTGTCACAGTCTTTATATTAAGAAAATGACCGAACACCTGAAGTTTAATCACAGTCCAGGTTAAAGAACTGAGAGTATGTTTGTCATTTGATATTTCATAAAAAATATGTCAGAAAAGTCCCATACCACAGTACAATTACAGGTTCGTTTTATTTATATCTAAGTGTTTATATCATGAGGGGACCTTCAAAATTAATCCTTGCACATTCAACAAGGAAATCTTGCGGCAAGTAAAATTAACCTGAATTTTCAAATTGCTTTTTGTAACCAGTGACCTTTCAACTTCTGCATATATGCAATCAACCACCTATTTATTGACAGCGTACAGATAATCAAACTCGCATGTCCATCACAAAGGCGTTATTGGAATACTTCATTGCAGGTATTACCTACAGCCATTAATACGCAAAGAATGTCGGAAATCACTTAAATTCTATAGACACTGCAAGTGAAAAGCTGACTATAAGTATATAGCCCTGCCAGGGCTTTAGTATTTGCGTTGACTTATAAAATGCTTACAATAAAACGTGATTCCATGTACCGATAGACTTAACACAGTGCCAGCTCTTATCACTAAAGCCCTGTAAAGTCCGTAGGGTGAATCGCTGATATTTGCATATCAAGGCGTCACAAGGCTCTTTGAGGACCTGACGATTCCCCCGTATTTGCATATCAGGCCGTCACGCCTCATGTGAGTGGCATCGTTGCTATGAGAACGTCAACAGCGGTCCCAAAGCTCGACCCGTTTGGTAACATTCGCACTGAAATCACGTGTTCAGGTAGTCCACACATGAATCTTCGTGTTCTATGATATATCTCTGCTGAACGAATATTACGGGCCATGGGCCAAATGTAAGTACACACTGTCGCAACAATTTTGTACCGACAGGTCCAGTAAAATTCCTTCTGCTGAGATGACAAGAGTAGCTGGCAGCATTTGTCTGAACCCGTGTATTAACTGTCAAATTGCGAATCGCGAATCGTGATCGTTTCAGTCAGCCGGTACATATTGACTGCGCTCGTCGCGTGGTGCACCTGAATATCTCGCGCTGATTGGCTGAGCCAGAGTTTGGCCTACATTATGTTTAAACAGGCCAAGTTTCAAGACTGCTGGTCCGATAAACGTTAACACTGAGGCTGAGGGTTATAGTGTTTTGTAAAGTCTCGCCGAATTCAATTTAAGCGACGGCCTAAAATTATTAAGACAGATTAAGTGGGAATATTTGTAATAAATGGGTAGCCCGGAATAAGCGATTACTGAATGAACCATGTTGGTTTTGAAAATGATTCTGGGAAAGACCACTGCTGACGTCACTGGAAAAGACCTTAGTTCAGCGAGGCGGTGATTTGTGACGCTGACCGTCCGGGAACCGGCAAGACTACCAGTCCATGAAATCAGAGGGTCAGATAGTGGCAAATTAGTTATATGAGTTGCCGCAAGATGGCGGTACCGATATTAAATGCGACACAACGCATGAACGTTTGATATCTCTGTCAGAAGCAACAATGAAGTAAACACTATTTCATGGACTGGGCCAGTCTAATAAGTACAGTAATTCCCCATTGTGTGGCATCACTAACGCCATGTCATATAAAATAACACTGGGTCTGGGTGAAATTAAATAAAACATGCCACTAAATGAGAGATATATACGTTTATTTAAATGTATAACAGTATATAATATGTGACATCAGCGTAACACATTAGTTTTAACAGACATACAAACAGTCCATATATTTACATGACTATATACAGGTGATTGTTATACAATATTAAAGTGTTATCACTGTAGGATTTAAATGTACAATATATATACAGTATGTACATAATTGAGTAGATAGGTTTCCTAAAGTAACGAAAACATATATAGATAAATGCGATTTGATACAACAGATGCATGTCGGATGAGCAAACATGGTACCGAACACAATGGGTGACTTCCTTGAATGAAATGAAATGTATGTGAAATAAAGACAAAAAAATCAAGGATGTATCACCGCGATAGAGCTTTACTGACGGACCATTAATATCCTGAAAATAGTTTCCTTTTCACATCATTGATATCGCTCCCTTTGGTGACATATGATGACTGTTGATGACGTAAGGTGACTGTACAGGTGACAGAGACGGCATAGTTATCGGGCTAAAACTGTAAGGAGTATAACTGACGTAGGTACCGGGGGAACTGGATGTCACAAGTGGTGAGCTGTACGACGTGGGACTGTACGTACAAGTCTGGAAACCCTCAGGAACAGTCGGCGACAACAGGTCCATCCTTGTGTGAGCGGGCTGAGCATACTGCGGCGACGAGTACAGCTGAGGGGCGTACGGATGGTGATGACGATATCCCGTGGTAACAGAGCTCATAGGGACATACGTCAGATTGTTACGATACACTGACGGCATCCCACTCACGTCACTGTCACGCTGTCCACGACGAGCTCTCCTTCTGGCCTGTCTTCTCCTGTAATCTCCGTTCCTGAAATCTTCTACACAAGCGGGATGGATGGACCAGTAGTTCCCCTTACCGTTACCAGCTCGTCCGTTCTTAATAAAACACTCATTCAGTGACAGGTTATGGCGGATGCTGTTTCTCCACGCCTTTTCACTTGTATTGCGGTAGAACACAAATTTGTCCATGATATATTGATAAATCTCTCCAAGTAAAAGTTTCTTCTCTGGTGAATCCAAGATGGCCATGGAAATGAGAGCGATGTACGACAAAGCAGGCTTGGTCTCGGAGTTGAACCACCGTGTCGGGGAAGGCGTAGTTGGAGATTGGAGACCGTCGTCACTTCCTGGAGAGCTGTCTGAAGAGAAGTCGGAAATTCCAGAGGAATTCCCAGATTTATTAACTGTTAATGATACCATTGGAGATATAAAGCTGCGGTCATCTCTGGTGCTGCCATCTGTTAACAAGTGGTCGTACTCGAATGACATTATCACGTGTTGTTAGATCCTGTCAGAGGTAATAAAAATGTAAATTCTTGGATATCTAAATTATTTTTTTAGGATTCTCCTAAATTCCCTTGGATACTTGAGATTCCAAGCAACAGTGATGGTCATCCTGGATATCTTCTTCTTTTAATTCACATCTGACTGAGTAGTGAGCAATAATCATTCGAGGTACATGGCCCTTACACTAACGACACGGTACTCAAACACTGCCAAGATACTCACCAACTACCTTGATAAGCGTTCTGGTCCAGTGACAACCGAGCATTCATCAGACGTCACCAGGGGGTGATCTGTCACGCGCGGTTGACTCCCAGAGTCCACCGAAACAGCTCGCGTAATTCAGTCATTAATTCGAATTTTTTTACTTAGAAAGTTAGTTTGAAAATTATAAAATTCATATATTTTAATGGATATGATTTAATTTATTTTTTTTGTGCACTCTTTCAGTTATAGTATTTGGGCGGGGGCGTGCGTTGGTTTGGGTGTGGGGGGCTTGGCGCTCAAGTGGTAATAGACGCGTCTCTCTCCCCTGGCTACTTGTGATTGATTTCCGGTGTGGTAATAAGAACGGATAGTTGTGGCCCATCCAAGATCGGATCTCCGGCCCTATAGAATACCGAACGCCACCATCTGTACCTAATATTTAATATTTTGACAATTTGTACAGTTTAAAAAAATTGAGTTTAAATTTTGTGAGTTGTCAAGGATTGGTAAATTTTCCATGTCTTTATGCCTCGGTCAAAAAATTGATAAAGTTATTTATTTTTTTAAATGACTTTCTGTCTGTTCGCCTGCCTATTTCCCTTTTGTCAATCTGTCTGTAAGTCTGTCATTCTCTGCCATTGTTGGATTTATTTTATATTTAAAGTGAATTTATTGGGAACGAATTGATGATTTTGTTGGAGAGGTCATCAAAATTAAAATGCGAATTCCAGTTCAATATTCTCTTGCTGTACGTCTTTCTACTTGTTTTATGTGTTGAAGTAAAGACACTTTGAATCTATATAACTGAAAGTGGTGGCAGTTAACCGTTGTCACCCACCTCCTCTGTGGCCACGCCTCGGGAATGCCGTTTTTTTGTGTGTTTCAAATGTGGGAAATGATTCCATGTGTGTCCGGATAGGGACAATTTTCATATTTCTCAATAATTCTGACATTTTAACGCGAAGGGGCTATCCCAGCAATTACTCCAATGTACCCAATTTGTCGCATTGAAAATCCGGTCGTTTTCGAACTCCTGGTCTCCCAAAATTCGAGCGGATCTGTCCGAAGGCAAGAACAAGTAAATCATGCGTATATTATACTAAACATACATTACAGCCCCCTGTCCTGGAAATTTACGTCATCGGGTCATCGAGTAGGGTGTAACTATTTTTTTTCTGATTGTAATCTTTACAAGTATTTTAAATTTTAAGGTAAACGGGAAGCGATTGGCAGATAGGAGGTTTAGATTAAGAGGTGCCTCGTCTTCCGATTACAATATAATAGTTTTTATGTGATATTCTGAAATTAAAGAGTGCTTCATCTGGCTCATTTAATTGAGCATTAGATAAACAATAATTGCCCATACAGAGGATAGACTGTTTTGAACAGGCTAGTCATTTAATTTTATCTGCAAGACAAACATTTTAAATCTCAATTTTCTGATTGTGACACCAGCCGTTCCTTTGTATATAGTGTGTGTACACAATACCACGCTTTTACTTTGACGAGTTAATACAACCTGAATTCAATTCATCGAAACCATCTGTTGGGAAATGGATTATATACACGTACACTACGAGTTATTTCTTCAAATAGTGTTTTATCCTCTTTCTGAACATGTTTAATTATCTCAACAAATACAACATGTTAAGAAGATACTAAAATTCCCTGATCAGCTCGCCGAGCGATTGTTTGTTTCTTCTGGCTAGACTGAGCTCGGCGTTACTCGGCAGTCCTCGGAGTCGATCGACCGTGACGTTGCGCACCCTGTTGACGCATGACGAAAACTCAGTTGTCACTGGGCCGGAACATTAATCATTATTTTCTGAATACAGTGGCAATGGCTGTGTGTGACAGTGTCTTATTAAACCGGTTATTTAGACCAGATAATCAGATTATAAAACAACGTGAAATACACGGTATGTATATGTACCAGCTACCCAGCTAACATTCACTAGAAAGGTTCATCTTGATAATATCACCCTCAGAAAGATTGCTTTGTCGGAAATTTGATATCAGATCAAATTGTTTTATTTTGCAAACATGATGATATCATCACCACCCGTACGCCCTTCAGTTGTACTCGTCGCCGCAGTATGCTCAGCCCGCTCACACAAGGATGGACCTGTTGTCGCCGACTGTTCCTGAGAGTTTTCAGACATGTACGTACAGTCCCACGTGGTACAGGTCACCGCTTGAGACACCAAGTTACCCCGGTACCTACGTCAGTTATACTCCTTACAGTTTTAGCCCGATAACTATGCCGTCTCTGTCACCTGTACAGTCACCTTACGTCATCAACAGCCACCTCGTGTCACCAAACCAAGCGAGTTTGATGGCTATACGATGAAATCAGATGCTGGTCCACTATTTCAGAGAAACTTTGTTAGTTTGTCTGTTAGTGACTTATTTATATACAGGTTATCGTTGAATTGACAATTTCACGCTTTTGAGTCAGAACCATGATTTATCCTCTATCATTTTGTATATAATCAATATCATCTTTCATGTGACAAACGATTCTTAAATCTAATTACTTTGTATATTATATCACTTAATTTGCTCAATATGATACCGAATGTTTTTGTTGAATAAAATTGTCTATGAATATCATTTTGTGCTTTATGTGTTTAATGGTTATTCTACTTTTCAAATACATAAACATGTTTCCATCGGAAGGGGCAGAGGTTTGGGGAAAAGTAATTTGGTTAGGTATGCCACATCTGTCCAAATTAATTAGAAACAGTTATTAAATTGAATTAATGGGTTTTCTGTACCATCATTATAGGTTTTTCATTCAAATAATTATGTGCGCTCCGCTATTTTTTGTAATTTTGACTATTTATCTTTATTATCTGGACCTTTTGAGAAGATACTGGGAAAATTCATGCTCGCAGTCTTCAAACCATGACCTGATGAAGGCAGTATGTAAGCAAATTCACCAGTTTTTGTACAGATTTATATTGGACATGTGGTCGGTCTCAATTTGAAGTTTGTCAAGCGGAAAAGCGGTGACTTATTAAAGGTGGTCTTTTTTGTTTACATGTGAGAAATGTCGGCTGATAGATGTCTCTCTGCCCTAGTTGGCGATTCATTGAACCTTCTAAATGATGATAGTATTAACACCTATGTCAGCAATGACTGTATAGGTGATGATGATTTTACATCTTCGGCAAATAGACTTATAGAATGGGCCCATAGTGTGCCTTATGACACTTTTATACAGAGACTTTTATCGGAGAGTGAATTTGGCCCTCGGCAGTTGGATGCAATCAGATATGAACTCTATATGGTAGCTAGCTCTTTGCAAATTTTTTCATTTGGCCAGCTGGTTAAGAGACAAAAATCCTGCAACAAAAATGAGGAAGGCTTAGCTCGAAAATGGCTAAGGATTGTTATTCTTTGGTGTGTTATATTAACGGTGGCCTAGTCACCGATGTCTGTGAGGTGTTGAGTGGTCATAACAAGTCTAACACGCGGCCTGATTGTGTATCATTCTCGTGTAAAGTGCCGACCTGATCGTTAGATGATAACACTGTCCCGCTCACTAATCAAAACGACCTCTGTTCCTTTGTAAAGAATATTCTAGACGAGGTGAAAGCGGAGGTGATCAGTTTGAAACAGGTAAATGAGACTGGTCAAAAATACATTCTTGAACAAATCTAAACATATAGAGGAGATATTTGTGTCACAACACATGGACAGCACAAACAGTGTGATTTCTTCGTTACAAAATGCCAATGCAAAAACAGGCCTTAGGTGGACAGGAGTCCATAAAAAACTATGAAACAAACAAAATTTGAATTTAAGTAAACAAACTTAGATATTTTGGAGGACCATTTGGCCTTAAAGTGAAAAGTAAAAGACTGAAAGGGCTTGTGAGGTTAGTAGAGGAGAACCTGAATACATTAGAGGAACAAATTCCATCTCTGTCTGCTGGTGTCACTTTCTTGAGGTCTGAACTTCAGCGTCACGTTAAAGAGTCGTCTAACAAAGAACGACCTTATGCACATGCCCTGAGTGGTCATCCGCCTGATGGATCCCTGTCTGCTCGCATACACAGTGACTGGAGCAGAGAAATCGACAAAACTAAAGTTCAAGATGCCGCTGTTGAGAGACATTAAATTGATGGAAATGAACCTACCTGCACTTAAAAGTCATCCACAAAAAAGTCAGAAGCAAATGGACTCTGAGCAGGCTTTGAACTCTATGTTGGAAATATGAGTATCATGTGAACCATCAATTGATTTCTGAATACATTAAGCGGAGAAATTGCAGTATTGTTGACTTGGTTATATTCCCAAGTAGGAGGTCTGGGTACAAAGGTTGCTACTTGAAAGTGTCTACGAAATGTTGTGAAAACCTGCTGACAGAGCGTTTTTGTCCCAGGAGGTGTATGCTAGAAAATGGGTCCAAAGGGTAAAATCTTGATTAAGTTGTAGGAGATATTATGGCAGGTATATTAGCCTTTGTAATTACACTAGTCTAAATTTCAAATATGCTAAATCACAAAGATAGACAACGGGATATTTCCTTATATGGAAAATTAACGATAAGTTGCTTTAATGCAAGAGGAGCCTTCATTTCATGTATCTTAATTTATAATATATATAATAGGTACGACATAGATATATTTTGCCTAACAGAGCATTGGTTATATCATGAAAATTTGAATTTCCTGAATTCCTTAGACTGCGGATATTTTGCTTATGCTAAAGCTAATTCAACACTTGAACCATTTGAACCAGGGGCAAGGCAGGTGTTGCCATTCTCTGTAAACGGAGTTTAAAATGTGTTATTACCTTGCTCGGTGATATAGAAAGTGATCATATTATTGGGATCCGTTTAAATATTAATGGAAGAACACCTTTACATGTTATTTGCGTGTATCTCCCAAGTTCAAACCATGATTGACCACAATTTCTACACACAGTGTACTGATCAACTCTATGAGCTTTATTTTCGGTATTCACTGGACGGCGAAGTTATTATAGCCATTGATTTTAACTGTGAAATTAGTGGTCCGTAATGCTCTGGAAAATTAACTCATAAAAGTCAATTATTGCAAAAACTAAAAGCAGAACTTGATATGATATCATTATGTGTTAAGACAATCTGTAAAGTATCTGTTTCCTTTGATCCGTACCAAAATGGCGAACATAGGTCCCTTATAGACCATATTATGGTCCAACACGAGCTGTTACTGGATGTGTCAACTTGTTAAATCGTAGTTGAACCCGCGAATGTATCTGATCATCTTCCAGTTCTTTTATGTTTAAACCTCACCACGCCTACTTTCATCTTCAGAAAAATTTAAATGCCAGGTGTCGGCTGTTTCACTTTTTAAAAATATGATTACAGATAAACTCCCTTACAGTTTATGAAGAAAATGTGATCAATTCTGATGTAATAGACGCTTATTTTCGGTCGATTAAATTGTTAGTATTTTACACGAAGCCTCTTAAAAATGCGTCCCTCGTCGCAAATATTAACCCTACATAAGACCCAATTGGAACGAAAGCTTGCGTTCACTCCATAAGAAGGTGTTAAAGGCGAGAGAACTATGGATAGGGGAAAACAGGCCGAGGGGATGTGAATCTGATTCGTATGTCGCTTATAAAAGCGCCAAACGAGAGTTCAGGGGACAGATGAGAGAATATCACTTGCGCAGAGAGCGGGAATTTATCGAAAAAAATAGATAAATGTGCTGAGGTCGATTTAAATAAATTTTGGTCTAGATTCCGCCGACGTCGCTCGAATACAAGTCAAAATTAAGCTATAAATTTAACGGTTAATTGACTAATGATCCATAAAAGGAAAGGTGAAGAACGGGCTAACACTTTTCGAGGTTGGACTCCTACTCTGTCTCGGATAAAAATAAGGTGGATTTCAAAAGAGTGATTGATGATAGGATGAGCGGTTACTCCCGTGATTCACATGACGTCACTGGTAATATACTTGACGTTTCTTTCTCTGTGGAAAAAGTTGAAAAGGCTACAAGAAGCCTGAAAAGCGGTAAAACTTGCGATTTAGATAATATTTTCAACGAACATTTTAAATATGGAGGGGAGCTTTAGCTGAGCATACAACAATTTTATTTAATTTTATTCTCGATGTTGGAAAGGTACCTACAGAGATGAAAAAAGGTATAGTTGTGACTCTTATGAAAAATCAAAGGAAAAGTCATTCAAGCACTGATAATTATAGAGGGATTACGTTGTTATCTAGTTTAAAAAAGCTCTTAGAGGAGGTTATATTAGCAAGGCTAGAAAATTGTCTTATATTTTGCAATATATCTTTTCCTGATGAAATGCATTGTGCTTTCCAAAAAGGGACCGATGCAGTGAATGCGTCATTTCATTTGTCTGAATGTATACATAACAACCTAAAAAGACAATTTAAAGTTTATGTTTGCTATTTGGATAGTTCTAAAGCATTTGATTTTGTTTGGCATAAGGGTTTGTTTATAATATTGTACTAAATGGGGATTAATGGAAGCTTGTAGAGAGTACTTATATATTCTTATTCGAATATGCAATGCGCTGTCGCGCAGGATGGTGTAATCAGCAATTGGTTTACTATCGAACAATCGGTACGCCAGGGAGGCGTATTATCACCATGGTTTTATATGCTCTATTTTAATGATATTTTGGAAAGCTGAGACATAGTGGTTATGGTGCCTGTATTGGCCTATTGACGCAGGATCTCCAACACAAGCTGATGACTTGGCTTTGATTTCACTGTCACCCAGAGGTCTTCAAAAAATGATAAATATATGTTATGTTTATTCCAAAGAGTGGCGATTTTCATATAATTCAAAAAATCTGTAATCATGGTTTATTTTAACAAAATCACATGCATCAGAAAGAAAAAAAGGCTTTCAAGGCTTTATTATATCAGATTATCGATGCCCTACTTGTAATGCCAAAAGTTTGATCTAGAAACAGCAGACGTGTCTTGGCGTAGAGGAAGTGTACGCGACATCGGTTCAATTGCTGAGTGGGCGGGCAAAACAGATGAACATCTAATATTTCAAAAATATTTCAATTTTCACATCAGAGATATCGCTGCATTTGGTGACATAATATGACTGTTAATGACGTAAGGTGACTATGCAGGTGACAGAGATGGCATACTTATCGGGCTAAAACTGTATGGAGTAAACCTGAGGTAAGTACCGGCGTAGCGACAGCTTGTCACCCCAAACGTCGATTTTAGATGAACTGAAGACGATGGGGTGACAGTACAAGCTTTTGGGTTCGCATCAATTCTAATATGTGCAGATGTGCACGCCATTTCTGACACTACTTTTTCATTTTCATCTACTTCTCGAACTGTCATTTTCCTGAGTTAAAACAAAAAGTGAAGTTATTCTGTTGGGGAAAATAATAATTATTACATCCACGGTTGACTTACGTGTATTCGTGCAGCAGTTTTTAATTCCGAGGCTGGTTTTACTCGAAAAACTCGTCTCCACGTCTGTCAGCGGGAGAACCATAACTTCCGGTAGGGGATTTCCAAACGGCTATGTGTAAGTCCGAAGTCGGAAGCAAGGATTTTTTTAAAGCAATGATCGAAGCATAATTAAACTGCTACATCATCAATGGAAAGTACCTTTTTATTTTTATTGATAGAATAAGGTCTTTTCTATCATTATGTAAAATAATCAAAGTTATCCATCCGAAGTTATAGACTATTTTGTTCGGAAATGCCCGGTTATGGTCCAAATGTGTAAAACTCGGAAGCCAGTAACGGCTAATGCACTGGTCATCATATCGTCAGCAAACGTGTCAAGCATTTTCAGTTTCTTCAATATCATATATTTTTCATAAACTCAATCTGTTTTGTAACATTCATGATGCTGTTTTTTTATAATATATTATATTGATATTTTATTTCATTTTGTAAAACAAGATTATTTTAAATCATCAATATTTTTCGCTGTTACCGTATTTTATGTTGGTGGAAACATGAAAAAAATAAAGGTTATAAAGGTTTTGATAATATTTTATACATAAGCCCCTATAAAAATCACCCTGAGAATATCATAGAGACTTAAACAGAAAATTTGACAGAATCAAAAAAGTCCAGTTAATGTTTTTACAAGTTGTTTCGAACAAAATATTTTATTTTCAATGTACAAATTGAAAAACCTTTTCCTCTTCCATTGACCAAAAAATTTCATCAGGATTATGAATCTCTTAAACTCTTATCTATTATGTAATACATTTTATGCCAAATTATATTTTACATTTCATGGTCCGGTTGCACGCATGGATTTATATATATATTATGTAAACAAAATTGTAATTTCTTATCGAGATCCTTGTAATCGTACAGTAATATGAAGTTGAAGGGAGCACATTCTGGTTAGATGCCCTTATCATGCACATATTATAACGTTTGAGAGTGAAATCAGTTGCAAACATACTTTAATATATTAATAAATATCCATATATTTGAAGTTGAAATGTGATGTTGAAACAAAGGAGGTAAATTATTATAATATAAATATCAAGATTGATAAAGTTTGAAAGAAAGAGTCAAAAACTTGAAAAAAAAAAAGAATTAATTTTAGTTATAAAAATATTTGCTTAAATTCACAAATCGATCAGAATTTATAATAACACATGTATTAGTATGTTATATATTATCTGGACTGCTGTATCCCTTTTCTAAGATATAAATTTAACATTTTTTTAAAATATCGTTGAACTCTAACATATTGAAAGACATTTCGTTTTGTATATGATACATGTATGTTTGTTCCAGCGATAACCTACTGGGATATATTGAATTTTCATATTTGTTCAATGTATGGAAAATATATTACTGTTTTTATCTTGAATGACATCGTAAATTATAACTGTATATTTAATGCCGTATTAGGGTTTATTATACCATATTTATTATTCTGTGGTGCATCCATAGAGGGCGCAAGCCCGTTCAGACGTAATATCTCTCATTTTATCGAGTTCTTTTCCAATTTATCCGTAATCAATTTTCATTTCTTTTCCAGATTACTTTTTTTTTATTCCCTAGCAATTTCATTATTATATTTATTACTTTCCAATTCATAAGTTGTTGTTTACTCCACTGAGAGAGCATGCAAATATATACTAGTATATTGAGATAGGAAGTATTTCCGTTATCACACTTTTCTCGATTATAACACCGACGAATCCCAATCCCCCCCCCCCCCCCCCCATCGCATTACCGTGTGCGTCATACACGGTCTCCCCACAGAGCTCAGCTCGGGGAGGGATCGACCGTGAAAAATCTCACGGCTCCTCGGCTGATACTCAGACTCGCGCACTGTGTTCTGCTGTCCGAGCCTGTGCGCTCACAGATCACAAATGTCAGGAAAAAAATGCAAAGATTGTCATAAGACTTAAACATATCAATTATTTTACAACGAGTACTACATTTAAATACTAGTAGTGACATTTGCCAGTTATAAATGTATAGACGCGCATTTCATCATTGACATTAACATGTTACGAACTTTTGAATATTTAGACTTTCCAGTTTATACCGTAATTTTATAGAAATATAAATATTAAAGCCCAACAATCTAAAGTTTGAATACATTGTTCAAAAAAATGTAGGAGAATAATTGCATGCGGAACAGAAAATCATCATAATCTTGAGATTGGGTGAAATATATTACGTGAAAATACACCCCCATATATATATATATATATATATATATATATATATATATATATATATATATATATATATATATTAAATTTACAAAAAAAAAATTAAGAACTTATAGTTTTCCGATTATGTATCGTATTGTATTATACACTCATTAAAAGCAGAATTATGCATAAGTAATTTTAATATATGCATGCAACTATATAATTATAATGAAACTGCATTTGGGCACAAGTTAACCAGTGCGTCTCTGTGACTTCCGAGTTATACACATTGGATAACATCCAAGCACTTCTGACTGACTTCCGAGACGGCTTCCGAGCACAAAATCTTCCATAACGTTAAGATTAAACAATGGATAACTATTATTCTTCACAGAATGATGATAAAGATCTTATTCTATCGGGGGGGAAACAAAACGATATTGAAGCGTTAGCATTTTGTATACGCTTTAAACTGCTTTCGTTGGTTTCCGGCTTCCGGCTTCCGACTTCCAAGTTTACACATTTAGTTTTGAATGAGAAGTACCGCTTCACGTGAATCAGTGCCACAGTGATGAAAGGAGGTAATAAATGTAATTATTTTTGTGTAACAACATTATTTCTTCGATATTAAGCACCTATAATACGACTATAGAAGCCTGTGATGCCAAATAATACCAGACAGGAAATATTTTGATCCGATCCTTAGAATGGCCGTTCTGTTGTGACTGCCATCATGACTCCAGGCCCTATCAGTTTATTTCCGAAGGCCTGAGTGTCATGTTGCCAGGCCCTATCAGTTTATTTCATAAGGCCTGAGTGTCATGTTGTCATGGCTACTACCGGCGTAACTCGATGTCTCAAGCGGTGAGCTGTACGACATGGGACTGTACGTATATTTATTTATTTATTTTTTATTTATTACAACATCTTTCAGTGTAGCCACTATCAGAATAAAATTCTGTTTATAGAAGGGCCCTGTAATATATAGATAAATCACAATGAAATATAATATTTAATAAGTCCATTAAACTAAAATGACATCATCAGTCACAGAATATTAAGCGAAAACGCGGTGACCTAGACACAGCTAAAACTGAGGTACAACAATATGTGGTCGAGTTTCGTTAAGAAAGGTATGTAACAGAGTTGCTAAATATATAAATCGAGGTTAAAATAAAAATTAAGCACCATAGTGTATAATGTGAATGAAATGTATACATACAAGTTTACATTAGATGCGCATAAATACGGTAATGAAAAATAAGATTACGCTCAAATATAAGTATTATTTAGCTATACAGGCAGAAATTGAAAGGAAACCTTGATGTTATATGCAAGGAAATGTGAGCGCGCTAGCCTTTTAAGCTCTGGAAGCTCTTAGGAACAGTCGGCGATAGCAGGTCCCTCCTTGTGTGAGTGGGCTGAGCATTCTGCGGCGCCGCGTTCAGTTGATGGGCGTACGGGTGAGGATGACGATATCCCATGGGTAAACAGCTCATAGGGACATACGTCAGATTATTACGATACACTGAAGGCATCCCACTGACGTCACTGTCACGCTGTCCACGACGAGCTCTCCTCCTGGCCTGTCTTCTCCTGTAATCTCCGTTTCTGAAATCTTCCACACAGGGGGTATGGATGGACCAGTAGTTTCCCTTTCCGTTACCAGCTCGTCCGTTCTTGATAAAAAAAAACTTGTTCAGTGACAGATCATGGCGGATGCTGTTTCTCCACGCCTTTTCACTTGAATTACGGTAGTAAACGAATTTGCCCATGATAAATTGATAAATCTCTCCAAGTAAACGTTTCTTTTCTGACGAATCCAAGAAGGCATTGGAATTGAGAGCGATGTACGACAGTGGAGGTTTGCTCTCGGAGTTGAACCACCGTTTCGGAGGAAGGGTCTTGGGGACGGGAAACCGACGTCGCTTTCTGGTGAGCTGTCTGAGGAGAAATTCCCCGAGGGACTGGCTGCCATACCTGCAGTGCCAGGACCGGGGATCCCAACCTCGCTGGTGCTGCCATCTGTCAATAAATTCTCATACTCGAAAGACATTGTGTTGTCCATTTTGCGTTACACTACTTCAGTATAGTTGAGCAATCGAACCGTTACCTTAGATTAGTTCCAAAACAATAAACAGTGATAGCCATTAAGAAAAGTGTGTTTTTATATAATAACCCTAAATGCTGGGTGAGTAATACTCTCTCGTTTTTCAGATAAAGTGAAAATCTCTTACAATGAGTTACCATGACAACAGGAGGCTCAGACAATGCCATGGTACCATACTCATGTAGCCTTTGTCAAAAGTGACTAAGTTTTCATCAGATGTCACAAGAGGTCGATCTGTCGGATTGGCCCGACTTCGATCTGTCTGCGAAAGATGAAGGGCTGGGGCACTGGCCATGGTTTTCATCGCTCAGTCGCTACGTTTGACACTAATTAGCTCACGTCCCAAATAATGCAGGAGAGATTTCCTGCTGATGCAGTATAAATATTTAATATAATAACTTTTTTATCAATTACTTTTAGACACATTGTAACAAGAAAATATGACATGCAATCTAAATCCAATTCCTGCAATACATTCTTTTTTTTAATTATCGCTTTCGTGTTTTTATCTAAAAATGAGACGAACCTCCAGAGCATAACAGTTTACATGAATTGTCACCGTAACGTCTTCGAAAAAACAAATCTGTGGTAATTCTGCCTACATTTTATCTTAAAATAAAATTCCTGCGATGACCAACTAAATGCTAAGTATTTTGTATGTATCATTCATACATTCATATTAGCTGACAAGGGAATACAAATTTCAATTGTCACCTGGAGAGGGTCGCTTTCTTGGTGTTTTCAAGACAATGGAAGTACTGGACATGTAGTTAACATAGCTCTCAGGAAAGGATCAACAAAACTTTTTTTAATGAAATAATAAAATTTCACCGCATTTTATATCAAACGCGAAATGGAAAGGCATCAGTGAAATGTTTATAAATTTCGGTTTTTGGTTTTGAGAGTGATGAAGAAGGCAAGTTTCTTGACTTAATCAACCGTTTTCATAATAAAAAATACAGTTCATAACTGTTGTTATTAGGGAAAATCAAACCGACCAGCTCTAAAAATTAGAGATATTTTATACTTATTCAGAAGTTTCAAAATAACAAAAACCGATAAAGTATGACATTTTTTCTTGCTTGTGTTAATTTTGTGATTAAGAAAAATGAAAATGATGGAATGTTGTTCCAGATTCATCTCTTAAAAGCATTGTTACTCATTGAATCTGCAAAACGATGGAACACGCACGAAGCATTTCGGTCCTATTTATTTATTTTTCATTCTTCTTACTATGTGCCTTAATGTATTTATCCATCTAATAAGACAGGACATGGGGAGGGGCGGCTGATATGCTGAAGACACCATTTTTAAATTTCTTTGTTCCCGAATTCCAATTGAACACCGTTACACATGGAGTGAAGCGACGTTGATACAACGTTTAAATATGTTGCCCCTACTTGTAATTTTCAGAATGCACTCATTACAGATACATCGTTTTCACACGTTGTTCAGAGTTATCTGAACGTTTATTGACTTGCGAATTTTGTACTTTGATTCTTCATTTTTGTATTGTTATTATTGTTTATTTTTTGTCTCAGTATTATAAAAACACAGCAATCATTTATTCAATCATGTAATATGTTTAGGCTCTCCGAAAAAAAATGTTCTATTTTATTTTGTTACGTAAACATCGCCCTTTGCGTTATTAATGCATATTTGGAATTTGCTACAAGACTGGGTCATTAGGCGTGTAGTATCTACCGTCCAGCTTGGCTAAACTCGTGCCTCGTTCGGTGAGCAAGCAAGGTCAACCGAGCGTGACAGATCGTCCCCTGGTGACGTTTGATGAATGCTCGTTCGTCACTAGACCAGAACGCTAATCAAGGTACTTATTGAGTATCCTGGCAGTGTTTGAGTACCGTGTCGTAACTGTGAGGGTCATGTTCCTGGAATGTGTACTGAAAAGATTATTGCTCACTACTGAGTTTCAGATGAATAAAAGATGAATATTTCCAGGATGACCATAATTGTCGCTTGGAATCTCAAGTACAAAAGTGAACAAAGGGGAAACCAAAATACTTAATTCAGATATTTACATTTTTATTCACAACAGACAAAAACGAACACCACATAATGATGTCATTCGAGTACGATCACCTGATAACCGATGGCAGTACCAGAGATGTTGACCGCAGTTTTGCTTCTCCAATGGCCAGTAGATCTGGGAATTCCTCTGGAATTTTAGATTTCTCTTCAGACAGCTCTCCAGGAAGTGACGTCGGTTTCCCCTCTCCAAATACACCTTCCCCGACACGGTGGTTCAACTCTGAGACCAAGCCTCCTTTGTCGTACATCGCTCTCATTTCCATGGCCATATTGGATTCACCAGAGAAGAAACTTTTACTTGGAGAGATTTATCAATATATCATGGACAAATTCGTGTACTACCGCAATACAAGTGAAAAGGCGTGGAGAAACAGCATCCGCCATAACCTGTCTCTGAACGAGTGTTTCATTAAGAACGGTCGAGCTGGTAAGGGGAACTACTGGTCCATCCATCCCGCCTGTGTGGAAGATTTCAGGAACGGAGATTACAGGAGAAGACAGGCCAGGAGAAGAGCTCGTCGTGGACAGCGTGACAGTGACGTCAGTGGGATGCCGTCAGTGTACCGTAATAATCTGACGTATGTCCCTATGAGCTCTGTACCCACGGGATATCGTCATCACCACCCGTACGCCCCTCAGCTGTACTCGCCGCCGCAGTATGCTCAGCCAGCTCACACAAGGATGGACCTGTTGTCGCCGACTGCTTTTGAGGGTTTCAAGACATGTACGTACAGTCCAACGTCGTACAGCTCACCGCTTGAGACATCGAGTTACGCCGGTACCTACCTCAGTTATACTCCTTACAGTTATAGCCCGATAAGAATGCCATCTCTGTCACCTGTACAATCACCTCACATCATTAACAGTTACATTACCTCACAAAATCAAGCCAGTGTGATGGCTACACGATGAAGCTAATGGGATGACCTTGAAAGCAAAAGACTGTAGCCACTCTTGTTCTTTCATACGATGTATAATATATAATATCCAGGTTTCATTAACATAATTCGGTTATCGATTAGAGCATTGAGCCCTGAGTATCATCAGTGTTTTCATTTCGTCTCATCTCTCGTGTGCTTCACGTCATCACATGTAATTATGTAGATTTCATTTTGTACAGTACATATCTTATGTCTCATAACCTTGTACATACATGTTTTATGTAGTGTATATGTACACGTAGTATCAAAATAGTGAAAATACTGTTAGTGTTCATTTGTTGATGTTATGCACCTTGTAAAATAAAATAAATGTGTAAAGTTCATTTTGACTATGGGTGGGTCAATTGTTATGGAAAATACGGGAATAGAATGCATGTATGTTTGAACTGAGGACTTTAGGGTTTAACTAATAAGTTTTCTAGGGAATCCTCCACTTTTTTACACTTATCCAATTTCAGTTGAGAGCAGAAATTCTCGCTAATCTTAAGGAAGGATCCAGGATTTCGGAAGGGGGGGGGGGTCCAACCCTGAAGGACCAATGAAAACCCATTGAAAAAGGATCCCTGTTTGGGAAAGGGGGGGGGGGGTTCCAGGCCACAAGAAACTGTTTGAAACCCTTGAAGAATTGCAGCGGATGAAAAAAAACATGGGGTCCGGAACCCCCGCCCCCCACCCCCCTCCCCGGATCCGCTTCTGGATCTATAAAATGACTGATGGTGGTCACACGAAACTGTGGTCATGTAACTTCTCTGCCGTCATGCCTCTGCAATGAAATTTTTCTTTTACTCTTTAAAAATCGGGGGATCATGCCAAGTGGGGTTCATTTCCATATCCACCCCCCCCTTAATAAATCTTGAGAAAATTCGTCGTCATTTTTTAAGAAGCATTCGCAGCGTTATCAATTAGAAAGTACGCTCACTGTCCAGTTTGAGATTTGCAGCGTCATCAGCCGTATTTGGAATGATACTAAACCGACGCAAAATAACGAAAGGGTAATATGATGGTCACTGACCGGTGCTCTTGCCTCGATTCCTCCAGTTCTATAATGATCAATATTAATGACATTTAATTATCCTTATGTTATTTATATGCACCATTTCAAGGACCACAGCACAACTTTGTATTCTTTGTGCAAATTTGCAAAAATTCATTTATTTTGATCAACTGGTGAATTTGTAAACACACCTCGCACTCGCTCAGTATGTTTGGTCTGGAAGTGTGGAGGACATTTTACAGAAACACCAAGTGTTAATTCGCCCTTCTGTAGTTACGTGTATATCTGCATGTGAAACTTGGTTGGTACGAGCGCAATGCGCTATTTAATTCCGAACATGCTCGTCGAAACGAAAATGAATCATTGACTTATTATATAGTACCAATGATGTAGGAATCGAGTCAAGACTTTTTTAGGGATTCAAACTCGTATTGGACTCGAATGTCCTGGACTCGGAGTCTCGGACTTAACTTCGAACTCGGAGGTAAGGACTCGAAATGTCGGACCATTTCGCATCGGTAAAGCATGTTTGAACTAAATTAAAAAGGGTACATGATAATCTAAAATCACCATTTTAAATTGGTTTGTAAGAATATTTGTGATGAACTCGGACTTCGACTCGTGTTCCAAATGAATCAGAATCGACGAAGGCGGACTTGGACATGAACCTTATTGACTCGGACTTGCACTCGGACTCGGATGGCGTGGAATCGACTACATCACTCTTTAGGACCCATGCAGTCTACCGCTGTATGCATCATGCACCCATTAAAAGTGTAACACTAAACGGTAGTAATCCGTTGGGTCACTGACTGCGAGAAACGAATGACCAGAACAGCTTATTTGTCCATAACAAAGGAAACGCATTTATATATGACCATATAAATAATTATTGTCTCAGTATCCACCTCCAGATGTCGATCCCTCATGGTCTGTGGTGAACACAGCGGGTCCGGATATCTTAGGCCAAGTATAACAGTGAGACAGTATAACATACACATAATTTAGAACGATCTTTGTCAGACTGTGCCGTTTGAGGCCAGATGTACATATAGTCGTCCGTTTCTAGAAATTTCTCAGCTGTGGCAAGAATTAAGCAGGCACTGACAATGGGTTCGTCCCTACAATTGGGATCAAAGTGTTTTGAAGATATTATGTGGTCACTAGAAATGCCATAAAGCTTTTTTGACGGAGAGATTTTTACGGTTGGTCTGGTGGCCAGAAACAAACGTTGTTTTATGCCCTAATTCTTACATAAGCCGTATTTTTCCCCTGATAGTTAAGATAGTTAATAAAACATGAAACCTCCGACCAGTAACAGATATCACAGGCGCTTGAATCGCCATTTGTGTTGATATTGGTTTAAATAGTCTTCAATTTACCTTAACAATAATCCCCTACCGTTTAATGAGCTGTAAACCATGTTATATCGCTTGCCGGTACTTGTTTATATTATAGATATATATACCTAAAATTATATACGATCAGCTTAATTCCGTTGCGGAAAATAATAGACTCATCTGTAATTTTAGTACTCGGGAGTATGGGGTAAACCGCAAATGTTCAAGTGTTTTTTCTAAACAAATATTCATCAAATCCTCCTCATCCGTCTCATTAACAGTAACTTATTTGCTTCGCACATGCATTCTTTATGGACACCCAACAACTAGATCATATATAAAGGTTTTATTCAACAATTGCGCATACTAAGAGTGTACGCGTGTGACAACCACATTTTATAATTGTACCTGTATACAGATTGTCTATTTTGCGTGTATACAAATGAGAAAGTTATCCACAGTGAAGACGACAAATGATGTAATGAATGATATTTACATATGACATGATAATATGGGCTGAGTGATATCGTTAAATGTTAAATGAGTGAAGTAAATCTCCGTGTCGATTCATTCTGTGTCAGTTCTTGGCCCGGATCAATAATGGAATGAAGAAGTTGATTCTGTCAGTTGTCTGACGGTACTATTTCTTTCTATCTTCTTCGCCCCATTTACATCATTCCTGCTGGAATTGGTGACGTAATGTGGTTGTTAATGACGTAAGGTGACTGTACAGGTGACAGGGATGGCATACTTATCGGGCTAAAACTGTAAGGAGTATAACTGAGGTAGGTACCGGCGTAACTCGATGTCTCAAGCGGTGAGCGGTACGACGTGGGACTGTACGTACATGTCTGAAAACTCTCAGGAACAGTTGGCGATAGCAAGTCCATCCTTGTGTGAGCTGGCTGAGCATACTGCGGCGGCGAGTACAGCTGAGGGGCGTACGGGTGGTGATGACGATATCCCGTGGGTACAGAGCTCATAGGGACATACGTCATATTATTACGGTACACTGACGGCATCCCACTGACGTCACTGTCACGCTGTCTACAACGAGCTCTCCTCTTGGTCTGTCTTCTCCTGTAATCTCCGTTTCTGAAATCTTCTACACAGGCGGGATGGATGGACCAGTAGTTCCCCTTACCGTTACCAGCTCGTCCGTTCTTAATAAAACACTCGTTCAGTGACAGGTTATGGCGGATGCTGTTTCTCCACGCCTTTTCACTTGTAATACGGTAGTACACGAATTTGTCCATGATATATTGATAAATCTCTCCAAGCAAAAGTTTCTTCTCTGGTGAATCCAAGATGGCCATGGAAATGAGAGCGATGTACGACAAAGGAGGCTTGGTCTCAGAGTTGAACCACCGTGTCGGGGAAGGTGTATTTGGAGAGGGGAGACCGACGTCACTTCCTGGAGAGCTGTCAGAGGAGAGTCCGGAAGTTCCAGAGGAGTTCCCTGAGGGACTGGCTGTTAACTTAAACGTTGGGGTTCCATCCTCTTTGGTACTGCCTTCAGTAACCAGATTGTTGATCTCGAAGCACATCATGTTGATCACGCCGATGTATGTATTAAACGATCGCTGATTATGAACGGATCGTAAACAAAATGCAGTTCTGAGTAAGTCGGTTGTAAAGACGCAGATACTCTTTAAGTATTACAGAGGAGGCAGTGTGTGGCAGGCATTGCTGGTACAGGGTATATATGTATCTCCTGATTTATTGTGCGCAGTACTCACTTTGTTCTGTCATTCCTGAAATCGACAAAATTTGAGATTGCCACAGCAACGGCAGAGTGAGCGTCTGCCATGATACTCAAACAAGCCTGACTGATGTGTTGGTTCAGTGACAACTGAGCTTTCATCAGACGTCAACAGGGGGCGTCTTCTTCACGCGTCAGCGATTCCGACCGGCCGCCGACAGACATGCGAATCCTGCCGAGCTGGCGGAAAGATCTCGTGTCTATGATTACTAAATCATGGCCGGCAATATATTCTGACACTAATTAGCGTAATTTTGCTACAGGGCTTCGTAATCGCATGATATTTCTGTACACTTTGTAAACATTGTTCTAGATCCCTGATGACTGATAAAATAAGACTTAATAATAATAAAATATAATCTACTAGCTGTTTTATTTCGCTCAATAAATAAAAAATAATAATGACAAAACTATGTGTTAATTACACCCAACCCGGTTAAACTGTAAGGTGCACGTGTATAGTCTTTGTTTCAGATATTCGATAACAATCGAGCAGGAGAAGATGAAAACACTAGGTCAGACTAAATGACTGAAACGGAAAATCGAATGTCCACTTTCTAAAACACAAAACAAACAAAAAAGAAAAAACAAGAATGAACAAAATCGTCATCAGAGGCAGTTTGCAACAGTAAATTCTGTTCTCTTGTGTTCTCTTGATATTTTACTTTATTTTAAAAACAGCAAAAGCACAATTACAATATACATACATACATATATATATATATATATATATATATATATATATATATTATTTAATCATGTGTGAAACCTTCATATAACATTTTTATTCTCTCATATAACATTAACAGATGCACACACGCACATCTGGACTCAAAACACAGTCATTAGGACAGGGGACCCGCTTATGTGTTTTTGCCCTACATATTCAGGTTCCTGCTCCCCCCCCCCCCCCCCCCTCCCGGTCCATATTGCATTAAGAATGGGTGCCGAGCCAATGATCTCGTGTCTATGATTGATTGATCTTTATTTCTTCCAATTTCAAAGAGTACAACAATCATCACAAAAGTTATACATTGAAAAAAAGAACAATTGCGAGAGGAACACAACATCATACAAGATATGTTTTGTCATATTAACTGTGCAAAGATTGATTCCCATCTAACTTCAGTATCTCTAGACAAGCAATGAACAAGACACAGTAACTTATAAGAATTATAGTAATAGCGAGAATAATTAGTTCCTACCGCTTATTTTGTGTTTACACTGAGATATGGAAGTTAAATGTGATTAATTACAATAAAGTACATATGTATAGTATATTTATACCATAAAAGAACATATATAGACATTGTGACAGACTTGTCGCTATAGCTTAACTTGTTTCGATATTTGGCTTCAAGAACAGACATAAATTTGTTTTACACTTTTAGAAAACTTAGTTCGTGTGATCATGAGGCTTCAAGGACTTAGCGAATATCTTTAAAGAATTTTGCACAGTGACTTGGAAAGATTTTATAGACTTATTCATCGATTAATTTAGTTGGCTGACCTTAAATTAAATACAGAAAGTTTATATCCTCAAGACAATTAAATGCTACTGAAGTTCTAATGTTTAGTTCATCATTATTGTAACACCATAGCTTATTACGTCCACAACTGAACACATCGCAGTGAAGGACAGCATGGTAAATTTGCATTCTGTTAAAAGTTGCCACAAAAGTGACATAGATCATTTACGGATTTACTGCTCTATCCTGTCATAATATGCAACAAGCTTGACCGCAAGAGAAAACGCGCGCACACAATAAGTCATACGACGAGCGCGACTCATGAAAACGGTGTTGAAAGCGCTGTGGATGACAGAGTAGGAAGCATTTAATTTTGTCGTAAGTTGAAATTTTCTCATTATGCAGTGACTCCTCTTGTCAAGCAATTGTATCTAAAATTATTACCTCCCATGCTCGTTTATTTGGTATAGTATAATATTGTTAAGTATAGCAGGAATATTTTGCATCAAATTATATTTTACAAATATACCCACTATGTTTGCAGACAGCCCAATACTACAACTTATGAATCTCTGTTTAAAAGTGCGTTAACTGAGACTTGAAGCTCTGCTTTTGAGTAGCTTACCAACAAATAACAGTTTTAACCGGTCTATAAAGCTTTGGAGATTCGGCACTCAAAGTAAACATAGTGCGATGTCAGTAGTTGTTCGCGTGTGCAACCGCTGCATCATTTTTACACAGAAACATGGCATGCGCTCCAACAAAAGAAATTCATATCTTGAAAGGGAACACCATATCTCTGCTCCATATAAGACTGCAGGGAGCACAACCGTCTTATAAAGCTTTAAGCTGGTGGTTAGGTTCAATCCATGTGGTCTTACCCTAAAATCATTTATGTACAAGAGGTACAGAAATGGAGATAGACAGCCACCCTGTCTAACAGATTGATTGATATCAAACAGTCAGAAATCATTCCTTCGTATAATACCGCGCTTTGCATTTTTGTGTAAGCATTTACAATCAAACGCCAGAGTCTCCCTTTTATACCAAATTCATAAAGCTTTGTAAAAAATCCCGCATGCAACACGCGGTAAAACGCTTAGGTACCGTCGAGGTAGCATGCATATACATTTGAGTTTCTTTCAACTGCGTGTGCTATACATTCACTGATACAGAAAGAAATGTCCAAAACCCCTGACCCTTGTTTAAAAGCAAATTGCATCTTATCAGAGAAGGACAATCGTTGAAACTTTATATAATTTTTAACTATAATAAGAATTACACGCTCTAGTAATTTGTATATACATGTACAAGGCAGCAATGTGATTCCGCGGTAATTATCCGTATTAGAGCGAATTTTCAGTGGATTGGGTATAAGTTTCATGATCAGACCTCGTTTCATGTTAACAGGAACTGATCATGACGTTAAAATGAGATTAACAGGGTCAGTAAATGGTTTGACAAAACACCATTTGATTTGACATGCTCACTGTTAATCTGATCAAAGCTTACAGCTTTCTCTTTCTTTATGAGCCTAATAGCGGCAGTGATCTCAGAATGTTTAATCGGGTCACCGAGAAAGATCTGAAATTGTCCAGCGACCTGACGGACAACTCGCCAAGCTCCGCTTTTGTGCAATTATAGAAGTCTTTGTCGAAACTTGGACTTTCATTCTTGGTATACAATTTTCGAAGTAATTTTGCCCATTCACAGGATTATAAACAAAGATATCATGGAATTTCATGAAATTTGTTTTATGCCCACTTTTTAACGTAATTTGGTTAGTTTCCAAAATGTAGGCATATCGCATTCATTACATTGGGCTATATTTTAAAAATCCCATTCATGTTCTAAGTTAAAGCGGCGCATTTCTTTCCTAAATTTCCTCTTTGCCCTTTTATATTTGAGAAAGGACGGGGCCAAATCCCCTCGCGGCCTGCCTTTGTTAATTCAGTCATGACGCGCCTGTGACATCAGGTGATGACTGGGTTTAAGTCAGTCACGCCAACCAGGCCTAATGTAACGCCTGCAAGCTTTCATGGGTACCGTGTTTACACTGGCCTCATAAACAGCTTCTAACAAACTATTATGATACAACTCAATATATTTTGCTGACACCTAGGCCTAATATAACGCCTGCAAGCTTTCATGGGTACCGTGTTTACACTGGCCTCATAAACAGCTTCTAACAAACTATTATGATACAACTCAATATATTTTGCTGACACCCGTTCTTTGTCTGGTACCTTAATATGCTGTAACCGCATATTCAAATCTGTTCTATACATTTCAATTTGTTTTGGTGATGCCTTGTCAAATTTATGACTGAACGTGAGCTGCTAACGTGTCGAGCTGTTAATGGAATGGAAATTGGAGCAATTACAAGAAGATGGTCGGATACATAATCCGCATCATCAATAATTGTGCAGCCCAGAGGGGTTTAATCCCATTTTGGAACAATTACATGATCGATCAAAGACCTGCTAGTTTCATTGTCATATGGATCGAATGTATAGTTAGGACCATATGTGGCAGATTGGACGCTCAAGGATATACATTCACATTCAGTGAGAAACATTTGAAGAACAGCACCCCCTTTGAGTGTGTTTCGCCCTATATCTCGACCCATTAACTTCACAGTTAAAATTACCAATGAATAAGCATCACGTATAGGCTGAGTATTCATAATATGAAATGTACAGTTTGTCCATATAACCCATAAATTCTGCAACAGGCTTATCTGACCCTGTTATATATACCCAAAAATAAAGATATACGTTTCAGAGGATATACAAATTTTTGCACCAATAATTTTATCATCATTTATATCCTCTAGTAAACATACCTGTGAATTATAGACCCTTTCCATATGAAAGCTAAACCACCTTTACCTCTACGATGAGATTCATAAGGATTAAGCGAAAAGTCGGAAACACCATGAACAACAAAATCCGGGAACATAGCGTCTAGAAAGTTTAAGCTGTCCTCAAATAGCAAGTGTTCCACAATGCACATCAAATCAATATCCTAGTTATGTAATAGAGATTGTACGTAGAAGGCACTTGGCATTGTCCCTCGAACATAAAATGTTGCAAGAGTGAAAGTGTTCAAGAGGTTTGAGGGTTTCGAACAGACGCTATAGTAAACTGTTATCTGAGTTTGGAATGGGTTCCCGACATGAGCATACTTAAGGCTTGATATCACTCCGTGTCACGAGGAGCTGTCTTGAGCCTCCACGCCCTTATATATACCCTCATGGGCCAAAAGCTCCCTATACCCTTATTGAAAAGCTGGCTTCTTGTTACCATAAGGTAACCACCATTGAAGTATGAGTTTCTGCTTCTTAATTACAATTGCATTAATGGTGCGCTTGTCTTTTTCAACGGGCTGATCAGGATAATCAAAAGTCGCTCACTTTGTTGTGCCTGAGATGGTATGTCGCCGGCGCCTCTGCTGGTCTTCAGCATCTGAACGTTGTTCCTGTCCTGAATCTGAAAGCGCTCGCCTGCTGTTGCAGTTACCTATGTTTCGACCATTATATGGCTCCATAAACGACACCTTTGTTCCACCACCATTGGACTCTAGGCAGGTGCCATTGGTCGAGAAAGCTGCACGACAAACATCACTATACCTTACAGGCTGCGGGAGGTAGGCAGTCAGCTCTTTCTCCCAGGAAAGTACTTCTTGTCTCAAGTTTGTTATAGACTTGGGCATAGTTTTGACATCGGCTGAAATTCGGCGCAGCTTAGCATCGCTTGCCCCGACAAGTTTCCATGCCTTCTTCGAATCTTGCGTTAGATAGTGTATGGCATCTTCTTTTTCATCAATTTGTTTCTGCGTGCTTGTCAGTTCCTGTCAAAGGTCACCCAGTAGACTTTCTTGTTTAGAAGTGCGACCATGCAGTATGCACAACTGCTCACAATTTTCTTCAAATCAGCACGCAGCAGTTTTATTTTTTCAAGAAGATATTTATTTCTTGTATCGCATGTGTCCATGCCCGCTTATAATTTTGAAGAAGCGTTCTCTAAAGACTCAAAAATTTCACCTGTTATATCACACATGAGGGGCCGAGAACGAGCAAGCGATATTTTGTCGGTGGCTGTTGATGAAACAACACTAGTACTGTAAAAGGGGGCCTTTTTTTTAACCACTAAGCACCTCTGTAATATCCTCAGCATTTTTTCTAGCTTAAAGTCAAGCAAAATGTAACAGTCTTTGTCGAGCTTTGTTGTGTAATTATCCCTATTCTTGTTTACATTAAGCTGTCGTTTTATTAAGGTTCCACCTGGGAATGTTGGCTTAAGTTTTATAGTTTCATACAGATCATCTCGGATAAAGTCCATCTCAGCCCCCTCATCTTGTGAAATTTGTAGCAATTTAGAAACAAAGGAGTCCTTTGGACAGTCACTCAGGGGGTAAACCATGTTTTCAACCCACATATTTGCCTCGTCACAAGGGCTGTGGCTAAAGACAGACAAGCCCTCATTCAGTAAAGAGAGCGAGTCATGGATTAAATCTGCTGGAAAAGCTATCCCTTGAGCCATTATGACAAAAGTTGACACCATATATGTTTGACAAGATATGTAAAGATTTCAGGCAAAATCACATATTTGATGTGTATATCCCCGTTTGGTTTGTGTCACAGGTACCCATGATCAACACAGATCATGGTCCAGTAAATATGGCGGGAGTTGAGAAAAATTTTCTCTCGTGACGGAGTTAGAATCAGTAACAAATATTTACTCACAGAACCAATCGGTGGTAAAACGGCTTACACATTGTCCAGTTGTGTATCTCACGGTTATAATATCCAATTATTGGGCAACTCCTATGCATCTTTCGAATGATTTAGTCCATCTTACACCAGAGCGAATTGAACACAGTGTTCTTCCAAGCAGCGCCACCTACCGTCAGCGCTACCTACACGTGACTTCGGCTTGAGGATTCACATGACAGACACTGCCATCTCGTCTCAAGAATAATTTCATCAACTTAACGACTGAAACTAGGACAAGAGGGCCAGTGTCAGTGTTAAAAATTCATGTTTTTTTTTATTCCCGTCAATTGTAAAAATACCGGAAACAATGTATTACATAATATATCAGTGTGTATATTTGAGGTAGGATATCGATATCAGCTGGTAAAGTGTGAGACAGTTTAACATACACATAAGTTAGAACAATCGTTGTCAGTGAGTGCCGTTTTAGGCAAGATGTATATATATATAGAGTCGGCAGTTTCGAGAAATTTCTCAGCTGTGGCAAGGATTAAGCAGGCACTGACAATTTGTTCGTCCCTACAACAAATATCAAAGTGTTTTTAAGATATGATCTGGTCATCAAAATGTCATAAAGCTTTGTTGATGAAGAGAATATTTTTTATGCCCTAATTCTTATATAAGTCGGGGTTGTTTTTCCTGAATGATTGTTATTTACTCAAGATGACAAAAGGCAGAAAAAAAATGGTGTTGTATCTTCTTTTCAGTGGTCAGAATCAATTAAGCTGAGAGGAAACCTCCGATAAGTAATAAATAAGCATATGAAAAGCATGTCTTTCATCAAATAATAGAAAAATGACAAACACAGTCAATATTATTGGAATTATGACAACACAAGTAAAAATCAAACAATGAAGTTTTTAATACCGCCTGGCAAAACGGCTCAAGCCAACCAGTCCTTCACCATCCTATATAACCTACATGCGAAACACAGGCAACTCATGTTCTAAGCAATAAACTGGAACCGGAGCTTACACTTCCGGGTACGTGCATCATTACAAATTGTATTTCTAATTCTGGTGGCGTATTTTCAGCTTTTCACCAAAGCAAACAGTAGGTTAAATTGTGGACGCATTATATTTTAACGCATGTAGACTGGCCCAGTCCATGAAATAGTTCTGACTTAATTGTTGCTTCTGACAGCGAAATCAAACGTTCATGCGTTGTTTCGTATTTAATATCGGTACCGCCATCTTGCGGCAATTCATATAACTAATTTGCCACTATCTGACCCTCTGATTTCAAGGACTGGTAATCTTGCCGGTTCCCGGACGGTCAGCGCCACAAATCACCGCCTCGCTGAACTAAGGTCTTTTCCAGTGACGTCAGCAGTGGTCTTTCCCAGAATCTTTTTCAAAACCAACATGGTTCATTCAGTAACCGCCTTTTCCGGGCTTCCAATTGGTTACAAATATTCCCACTTAATTTGTCTTAATAATTTTAGGCCGTCGCTTAAATTGAGTTCGGCGAGACTTTATAAAACACTATAACACTCAGCCTCAGTATTAACGTTTATCGGACCAGCAGTCTTGAAAGTTGGCCTGTTTAAACATAATGTAGGCCAAACTCTGGCTCAGCCCATCAGCGTGAGATATTCAGGTCCACACGCAACGAACGCAGTCAAACTGTTATTCATGTACCGGCTGACTGAAACGATCACGACGTTCAGCGTGTTGGCAACTCAACAGTGGCAAAATTTTCACTTGTAACTTGAACACTAACAAATACACAGTACAAAATTGATGCGACATTGTCTACAATGAACTTAAATTTGCCCATGGACCGTTCGAACAGCAGAGATATATCGTAGGACACGAAGGTCTATGTATGGACTTTCTAAAAACATGCATGATTTCAGTGCGAATATTACAAACTTTCTATTGCCTATGGGATGCAGTTAGCCTCCTCATAGCAACGATGCCATTCACAGGAGGCCATGCGGCCCGACATGCAAATGCGAGGAAATCGTCAGGAGCCTGGTGACGCCCTAATATGCAAATATCAGGGATTCGCCATACGGACTTTACAGGGCTTTAGTGATAAGAGCTGGCACTGTGTTAAGTCTATCGGTACATGGAATCATTTTTTTATTGTAAGCATTTTATTAGTAAACGCAAATACTAAAGCCCTGGCAGAGCTATAACCCATGCTGTAACATGGATGCTACGCAACTGTACCATCTAGCGTTTTACTTAAAATAAAATACAATCAGCTAAATTCCGTTCCGGAAAATAATAGACTAATCTGTAATTTTAGTACTCAGGAGTAAGGGTCAAACCGCAAATGTTCGTTTTTTTCTAAACAAACATTCATCAATTCCTCCTCACCCGTCTCACTAACAATAACTTATTTGCTTCGCACATGCATTCTGTATGGATATCTTACAACTCGATTACATATAAATGTTTTTATTCAACAACTGCGCATACTGTTAGTGTATGAGTGCGACCACTACATTTTATAATTATATCTGTGTACAGATTGTCTTTTTTGTGAGCATACAAAAAAGAAAATTATCCAGTGAGGACGACAAATGATGTAATGAATGAAATATACATATGACATGATAATATGAGCTGAGTGATATCGTTAAATGGTAAATGAGTATCGATTAATTCTGTACCGGTTCTTGGGCCCGATCAACAATGGAATGAAAAAGAGGATTTTTGTCACTTGTCTGATGTTACAAATTCGTTCTTCACCCCATTTACATCATACCGGCTGGAATTGTTGACGTGATGTGGCTGTTGATAACGCAATTATAAGGTGACTGTATAGGTGACAGAGATGGCATACTTATCGGGCTAAAACTGTAAGGAGTATCACTGAGGTAAGTACCGGCGTAACTCGATATCTCAAGCGGTGAGCGGTACGACGTGGGACTGTACGTACATGTCTGGAAACTCTCAGGAACAGTCGGCGACAACAGGTCCATCCTTGTGTGAGCGGGCTGAGCATACTGCGGCGACGCGTACAGCAGATGGGCGTACGGGTGGTGATGACGATATCCCGTGGGTACAGAGCTCATAGGGACATACGTCAGATTATTACGATACAATGACGGCATCCCACTGACGTCACTGTCACGCTGTCCACGACGAGCTCTTCTCCTGGCCTGTCTTCTCCTGTAATCTCCGTTTCTGAAATCTTCCACACAGGCGGGATGGATCGACCAGTAGTTCCCTTTACCGTTACCAGCTCGCCCGTTTTTAATAAAACACTCGTTCAGTGACAGATTATGGCGGATGCTGTTTCTCCACGCCTTTTCACTTGTATTGCGGTAGTACACGAATTTGTCCATGATATATTGATAAATCTCTCCAAGCAAAAGTTTCTTCTCTGGTGAATCCAAGATGGCCATGGAAATGAGAGCGATGTACGACATAGGAGGTTTTGTCTCAGTTTTGAACCACCGTGTCGGGGAAGGCGTAGTTGGAGAGGGGAGACCGACGTCACTTTCTGGAGAGCTGTCTGAGGAGAGTCCGGAAGTTCCAGAGGAGTTCCCTGAGGGACTGACTGTTAACTTAAACGTTGGGGTTCCAACCTCTTTGGTACTGCCTTCAGTAATCAGATTGTTGATCTCGAAGCACATCATGTTGATCACGCCGATGTATGTATTAAACGATCGCTGATTATGAACGGATCATAAACAAAATGCAGTTCAGAGTAAGTCGGTTGTAAAGACGCAGATACCCTTTAAGTATTACAGAGCAGGCAGTGTGTGGCAAGCATTGCTGGTACAGAGTATATATGTATCTCTTGATTTATGGTGCGCAGTACTCACTTAGTTCTGCCATTCCTGAAATCGACAAAATTTGAGATTGCAACGGCAGACTTAGCGTCTGCCATGATACTCAAACCAGCCTGAGTATTTTTCTGGTTTAGTGACAACTGAGCTTTCATCAGACGTCAATAGTGGCGTTTTCTTCACGCTCGGGTGATTCCGACCGGCCGCCGACAGACATGCGAATCCTGCCGAGCTGGCGGAAAGATCTCGTGTCTATGATTACAAAATAATGGCCGGCATGATATTCTGACACTAATTAGCGTTATTTTGATACAGGGCTTCGTTTTTTCTGTACACTTTGTAAACATTGTTGTAGATCCGTGATGACTGATATAATAAGATTGAATAATAATAAAATATAATGTACGTACTAGCTGTTTTATTTCACAAAAACAAAATAAAAAAATAACGAAAGAACTATATGTTTATAAAACACAACCTAGTTGAACTGTAGAGTGCACATGCATAGAGTCTTTGTTTCAGATATTCGATTACAACCGAGCAGGGGCAGATAAAAACACGAGGTCAGAATCTTCTCAATGACTGAAAAGGCAAATCGGATGTCCACTGTAGGACAAAAGTGAACGAACTTTCTAAAACACAAAACAAACAAAAAAAACAAGAATGAACAAAATCGTCATCAGAGGTATTTTGTAACAGTAAATTAGGTTCCATATTGACATCACTCTATAGCTCCTTTGCGGATATGGTTATAGACGATATATACTTTCCTGCTTAAGTATTTGTCCGCACGTATGCATGACTCTCCATTTACATTTCCGATGTATCCATTGTTATCTTCAGTCATATTGAATTAATTTTGCTGGTCGCCCACTAGAAATACACTCATGCACGCTGGTCTATGGGAATGGTAAAAAACGAATCGGAGAATAAAATTAAATTGTTTAATACCTTGTAGACTGCAAAAAAGATTCTTTCTGTGTAGCTTATTCGCCAAAACCTCTCCAAATGTTATAAAATTTACGTGTTCTTTTGATATTGTACTTTATTTTAAGAATACGCAAAATCACAATTACAAAATGTATGTATGTATATATATTATATATATATATATATATATGTGTGTGTATATATATATATATATATATATAATATTTTATATATATAATATTGTGTGAAACCTTCAAATAACATTAAATTACTTTAAGTAAGTAAATTTTTCAAAAAATGAAATTAAAACCTCTTGCTTTCGACATTGTGCGCCTCATAAAGATTTACTTTATGGAAAAGAAATATATACGCCGTGCACGTTAGGAGTTAAAATAATCATAATAACACTGAGCGTCAAAACGGACACCTTTATTTTTTTTCTCATATAACATTAACGGATGCACACATGCACGCACGTCTGGACTCCAACACATTCATTAAGGCAGGAAACCCGCTTTTGTGTTTTTGCCCCACATTCTTCATATACATATAGTATTATATATTCAAGTTCCTCCCCCCCCCCCCCCCCCCGGTCCACATTGCATTATGAATCGGTGCCGAGCAAATGACAGTATCGTCATTGTAAATATAACTGCGGATCAGTTATTTGCTTGTCTATCCACTCAACCCGACTATCCACTAAGTAGTCTCGTGTTCTGTTTATCTTCAGGCATAGGTCGTATACCTGGACGCGTTAACTCATATTCGTGTAAAAGAAATTAACTTCTCCGGGGACTTTCACTACCCTTCATTGCACCAGCTTGCATATCTTGTAAATTCATAAATAAAAAGGTGAGGGTGACTGGTTTTATCTTTTCATTAGATAGTGATAAATACATCGAGTTATTTGCCTTCATGGTTTGGTTCGCACGCGTTTATCGCAAGTTGATATATATAATCTATACACCTGCACCACTGTCCCGCAAGGTCTGTACTGCTCTCAGCTGTAGACTTTAGCTGGGAAAGTATTTACATAGACACTATTGAACACTTTGTGGATAGTTATTGTACTAACACCATTGTGTACACAAGTTGGACCCCCTGTACAGACAGTTGAAGTCAACGCTGTTCGTCTCTTACATTGACTTGGATACCGTCTCGCTAACCGCACTAACGGAAGCTTCGGTCACTGGGAGGGAAATCGGCTAATGGGGATGATCAACAAGTCAATAATATAATACGTCCGTTATATCTCCGTCCACAGTGATAACGATCTCACAGGTAACAAAGGTAAGTTGATTATGTTCTGTATCAAACACACGGTGTATTTGTGTACCGTCTCCGTGTGTTCTGAAGTGTAACGGAATGTTACTTTGATCTCGTACCATGATGTTTTATGGACGAGTCTATGTACGCACTGTTTATGTACTAGATGCGTATGGCTATATTGGAATAATGCATAAGTCACCTACAACTGGGGCTCAAGACTTTTTTCAAGAATCTAATATTCAAGTATGATACACAGGACTTGCTCAAAGAATCTGATAAATATACCCAGTAAACCGGAAAATAAACAAGGTGCTATATTTGACCTGTGATGGCCTGGATATCAGTACAAAATTTTACTAGTTTGTTTTTTTTTTTTTGCTTTAGATCGTTGATGTTCCTTACTTTTAAGTTATTGATCGAAACAGGGGCACTGTAGTGGCTGTACCTTTCGAGTTGTTTTGATGACGTATCCATGCCCTGTATTTGTGCAAGTAAGGCAACATGATCATCGTACAGTGAGCAAGGTCCACGCTGCGAGTGTTCGGGTTTCAATTTTTTCTTAATTACACTTTGGGTTTATGTCAGGTCTCATAATTATGTGTTAAGCATGTGTGTTTTTATATAAAGTAAACATGACTAAAACAATACTTGTAAGAAGTCTACGATTTGTTCTACACATTGAAAGGGCATGTAAAACTGACACTTGACAAGAAATTAAGACATTGCAAAACACTCGCACCTACCCATCAAAACCAACATTTTAATAAACACAAATGGTAAACAACTAGAATGAATATCAATTATAATCAAGATGTAACCCGTGATGAAAAATTAACCTTAAAGACATCACTCAAAGACCGCATATTTGTAACCACCGCCTTTTTGGATCATCAGATCCGGAATATTACAAGGATTCTTATCAAACCTTTATTTGCGGTATACGTAAGCGTTGGATAAACATCAATAAATCATGATGAATGAAATGTATGTCACGGTTCAACACCTAGTTGTTTGCATCACAGGTCAGTTCTGCACGCCAGAACTAATGTGCACTAATCTAAGTGCACACGTAAGTGGAAAAACATTATATCTCCCAGCGGGTAACATATTTAACACTGATTGATAAAACTGGTCGAAGCTCATTTGTGAAAATAAGGTAACCCATATATATGATCATATGAGTCAACATGATACATTATCCTTTATATGCATGATAAAACGCATACACGTCCCGATGTACGTCTTCATCACTCAGTCTGTTGTTCATTTATTTGAATGTTCGTAAATATTCATGAATGTTCTTAAGAGAAGCGGTGAAATGATGTATGAAGTGGTCCGGGTTGAAGACTGAGCTGGCATGTAACATGAACAAGATCTTATAAGTTATGTTGTATCACTGTTCGTATTTTATTGATAATGAGGACAACAATAACGATTTGTAATCCTTGTAGAGTTGTTCTAATATCTTTGTTCAACATATTCTTAGATATAAAAAAATATATAAACTTGTTCGAGAAAAAGTTTACTTCCCTGAATTTTATTTCTTATCACTTTCGCATAAAAGATTTTTTATTTTAATTTTAAAGTATTTTTAAAATTTATTACGTTTATCATATTTCATACAAAATGTTTTTTTTTTTGCAAAAAGTAAAATGAATTGAGTTCTCCATATAACCGTGAAAATATGTAACTTTGCCAAGGGAAAGTTGCTTTTAAAATATATTCCTAAAAAATCATCTGCGAGTTTAAAGTGAAAACATTTTAATCTGGTCTGATTAGATATAACAACACTAAACACATACTTGACACCGCAGTGTACGCTCGTACTGTATAACAGGGATGGTACAAAGATTAAGAGGTTTATTGACGATGACACTTGTCTCACGTGCGGGAGTGACAAAAAAATCAATTGACCAGTAACGCCCGGCGTTTTACTGCTCCCGTGTATAATGCTGGCGATTGATCCACACAAGTTGGCTGCAGAGACGGGATTTGTAATAACAAAAATAGCAGTGGTATTTTTTTCTGCTCAATAATAAAAAAAAAATGATCATACACCTGCGAGTCTCTTTTGGACCAAAATCGCAAAATGTCCATAAGGAATACACAGATTTCATAATCAGATGTGGAAACTTTAATATTTTCTCGGGATTAAGCTTGAAAGAATTTTTTTTATTAATGGGTTCACCACCTTATATATATATTTACACATTTTACACACCTAGTATACCCGCTTTTGATTAAATTAAATAATACCCGGAATAAAGACACCTCCAATTAACTTTGATTGGAGTATCATTCTCTATTTTAAAATATTATGACCTCGTGCAGCAACCAAATAACTTATAGAGTTCTTTATGATATATATTAGTTGCATCCTGGACAGGCTTACTTGAAAACAAAATATCGCTTTATCCACAGGCGGTTTTATCCCTGTTGGTACAAATAAAGTCTGAGGCAGTTTTCAATCAATTCTATATACATTCCCCAATCCTACTGAGCGTTAAACCGGTAAATACTGCTTGAGATTAACTTGATTATATAGAAAGGCACAAGACTAGAATCTCCATTGTATTGCATCTATTAATAAGTAATCCGCCAAGATTTATGTGCAACCTTCTGATTAGGTTCCAAATATTGTGTAGGTACCAGTCTATATATTTCCTGTAAATAACAAGACGGCAAAAGGTTCCGGCCTAAATCTTTTAATATAAACAAGACGAAGTTATTACCAGGCAGGATTTACTGATTTCACACTTTTATGTAGTAAAGGGTGAGGGAATGTTTATAAGAGTGATTGAAAACTGTTTCAGTCAGTGTTTGTAGCAAGACGAATTCAAGCGCAAGTGCTTACTCCGTATCGCATACCCTAACCTTTAAATAACTTTCAAAGCAAGCCACCATTGGATATCGTATTTAAATAACACAATGCTCTAGCGGAAGTGCTTCTGTTATCCTGGATTAGTCAACAGTGTCAGTAAGAGCGCTGAGTGACTTGGGGAATGAGAATCAATCCTCTTTATAACGGCCGTGGAAGCTTGCGGTACGTGTTGATAAAGCCAGCTGTAAGATCGATGGTGGGAGCCAGGTATGGCTGTCGTATTGACAGGAGGAAGTGGAAGGTCCAAGGTCCAGATACAGAGCTGAATCTGGCTGCTTACGTAGGATGATGCGGCTCGTTAATCCACGCTGACAGCCGATATTGCTACTACAACTGACAGATAGTATATAAATGGTTAAATCATACCCGTGCGTGGAGGGTGTTATCGTTTACCTTCCCAGGAAGCCGATACCCAACGGTGTGCGTTTATAACGTTTAAATGACGAGGACGACTGATGTGCATGTTAGTGTGAGAGGAACATAAGGACAGCTATTCTCATTAAGAGAACTGGACATTGAAGTATCGTATAGAGCCTCTGGGCTATCTAGCAAGTAACATGGTCTTCTTCAGGAATAATATGGATCACCACATTATCCAATGACCTTGATACATCCCTAACAGAGAGATTCCTCATTGGAAGGTAATGGATGGTGGACTTCTTTTTAACTAAATATTCACGCGTAGAAATGGAATATCTGATGTGGAAAATATCCTTAAAATTTATTAACTAACAAGTCCACTAGCAGTATTCAAACCAAACATATAAAAATGGGGAAGAGGAATGAACAGCCTGGAGCAATATGTGAAACAACAAAAAACAGACACCAAATAATGTTTACCCGGAAGGACCTTCCTCTCGTTACCACACAAAACTGATGGTGCGAGGACTGAATAAAAGAGCCTATAAAGTCTGGCATCAGGTGGTGAGAATACTGATATAATGGCTTTTATATAAATACAACCTAAATCCAAAGGACAAGGCCAAATATAGCATGGATAAACAAGGCATTGGCAAGGTAATGAGAGTTGGTCTCCAATAAGACCAATGAATCATGAACAACTGTCGTTCTTGCGTTTTACTGTGTGTTCATTTGGTAAAATATATACTAATAAATACAGAGATGATATGATGCAGTCAGAAGTTCTGGCTATCCAAACCATGGACTAGAAACATTAATAAGTAACGGCCAATTAACGAGCCCGCGGCTGTCTTATCTTTCTAGAGCAGTTTGTGTTATCATTACCATGGATACAAGTGAAGCAACTAAGATGGCGTTCGAGGTGCACGATAAGGGTATGTTTTGTCATTCATGGTGTTATTTGATTCATACGTTTCCAGACGCCTGTTTGTACAGCGTATGGATTTCATACCGTATAACACACGATGGTTTTAATGTTGCATCAAGGAGCCTGTAAAATCTTCCCATATTTTCTAGGTGATTCAATCAATGCTCCGGTCAACATCACGTGGTGTTAACTTACAAAATGGCAATGGTTTCCTATTACCAGTTATTGATCTTTCAGAAAAGATAAAAATAGTAGTAATAGTAAACACAAAGTCATTTTAATTTCCATTTTGTTATTCGGATAAATTATAGGCCGAAGAACCTGTTTTACCTTTAAGTCTCTCGCCGCCATATATATAAACAGACTTATTTCTGCTTTACCAGTACATACCTGAAAGGGCAAATTTATTTTATTTAACGTTGGTCTTGGTCGTCTATTTGCATTTTGCTGTTTACGTTTAAAATCTATTAGATTACGAACTTAATTTCCAAAAGCAGCATTATTTTGAATTGGACCAGCAGGATGTACGATATATGAGTAACCTTTTATGACATATTTTTTAACACACCTCAAGCAAAATATTTTGAAAACGACATACATTGGATATCTAGAAGTACCACCCGCGGGGTTCTGCTGAAGATTTATTTTGCTAAAACATGAAATAATCCTTTATTAAAATAATTACAACTATCCACGATATCTGGACACACACACACACATATATGTGTGTAATAGGATATATAATCATCTACCACATCACGCAATACATGCATAAACCAGAAAAACATAAGAATTTCAAACTTAGAATAATAAATGGGTCAGAGGTCCCATGGAACATTGTAATCACTTTCCTGTCATTAGACAAGGCCTTCCATCAAATCTCGCTGAGGATTTTGGGAAAACATACTAACAGGAAGATAGTGTTAGACACATAACTGTAACTTAGTGGCACCAACAACAGAAATGTATATACCCCAGTTCTGACTAAACTGTTTTATTGTTTTGCATAATGAACGTGGTCGGCAATTATATGCACAGAAAACATGTAAAATAACTAAGATTATTTTGATATGTATAAAAAATCCTAAATGACCAACATATGTCTGGTTAATCCGATAATGTCAAGAAGCCACCCCCCCCCCGACTTTACATTAATTAAATATTGAGCTTAATTGTACTAGGAAGATCATGATATGGAAATGAAAATATCAGTCAAGTTTTATTACTGTACATTGTCATCTGCAACATTTTATGTATACAGATCTATCCCAATGATATTATTTCTGAATATATCATGAGATGCTTAAAGAACTTGAGATAAGGAATCATGCATCCCAAACAAATGAATGTTAAGTTGATTGTGATAAATGACCCTTTTTAAATCATCCCAATGATATATATATATATATATATATATATATATATATATATATATATATATTCAGTTCAATATGCTTATTGAACATCCTGGTATATATCTTTGGTATATATCTTTGTATTATATATAAAAATTAAAACAACAAATAACCACCTTGCCCTCTTATGTTCGAGTATCGCACGTGTACCCCGACCAATCCTATTGTGCCCCCGAGGACAATAGGATCAGTGTCAGTCTTTCATATGCCCCCCCCCCCCCCACGCCCCGATTCGCACTAAGCATAATCTCATAATCTCGTAAAGTCTCGGCTTTTCAAACCACGCCGTTAGTTTCATTCTAACCAAATTCACCTGATGATCTGGTTGCATCCCGTGAAACAGACTGTTGTGAATTAAGTGTTGTTTTTCTTCAGAGTTTGCTCCACGACCAAGAAAAGAAAAAAAAGACACATGTTCTTGGGACATATTTCCGTATACCGCAGATGTCTGTATATTCCCCCTACTTCGAGCCACATGCATGTTAACTCTGCACTAAGTGAACAATTCTCCAACCTGTTATACCCTACATGACACCGGCCTTTATAGAGGGTAAACAAATGAAATTACGCGAGCATTTGAGCATGTGTTGGCGTTATAGACCGTTACACACCTGCATACATTCTGCATACAATGGTCACCACAAACACGACAGCCTATTTGTTGTGACGATGGAACACTGCCATTCACCTACAGTAGACATATCGCCTTAAGTAATGATATTCATTGGTTTATGTCACGTCCATTTGTAAGATGAAAAATGATAATACAATATACGATTATATCATTATATGGTATATTGACTTATAAGAATAAGTATAATTTATCCATGATCTATTATAGGCGGGGAACGATAGTTCGGACCTCGCTTTCTCAGAGCAATCAGATATAAAGTCGTTGACTAAAATTAGTTTCAGAAATAACCTTGGCTTTTATGGTTGATAATACCATGTCCGCCTCAGCTTTATGCTTCATTGACAAAGCAGGTTAAAGCATTTAGGAGTATATAGCACGTTTGGGATTACTAATTTTTCCAAGATCTTAACAAGGTCAAAACCACCTTATATATTTCCATATCTAACAAAAAACCCAAAATACTCATGCATGTTTATCGAATATTTTTCATTGAGATTTTGAATATGAATTTTTAAATCAAATTGAAATATTAAAAAAAAGGAAGATGCGAATATTATCTTTCCTCTAAATGTCTGTGATTGAACAAATGTGATGATTCTGTTTCAGTAAAGATTTTAATCATATTTATGAAACTTTCGTATCATTAACTCCGAATGCAAATAAAGTTTGTTTTATTTCTTTACCATCATCTATCAAGAATGTTTCTTTACGCAAGAGCAATAAGAATAAATATAAGGAAGTATCCCTCTGGAAAAGCCACCAGCGCTGAGAACAAACAGCCATGGATTGACTTTTCTATGAACTAGGAACACCATTACCATCATATTGACTGCACGTGCCAAAAGAAAACCCTCAAGGAGAATGATTGCTACTGACGGGACGGGACATTTCATCTTTGCGGGGATGGAAACGTCGATAAATTCAAAACGCTGCCTTGAAAGCTAATTCCCGGGTGCTAATGGCGAAGGTTGGATATTTGGACAACCAACTGTTTTATCTCGGCTCCTGTTATTATGACCGGCCGGGTCCGGATGAAAGAATACTAGCACCTTCCATATTTGTTAATCATGCAAACAACAATAATTTATAAATTCAACAAACCCGTGATTGGCTGTTCGATAAATATAACATCAGTTAAACGATAAAAGTTTAACGTAATTCACACATATGCCATATACAACCTTACATACACACATAGTATAAGTCGATGCTCGCGTGAGTTTTGTTTTGGGAAAGCTAACGATGAAGGGAACTTGACATTTGAACTTAGAACCACTTACAAAATCATATCAAGGGGGTAACCTCCTTGTAAAATTACACGTATATTTGGATAAGACCAAGGACATATTATCCTAAGGCTAAGCATATATCTTGTTCGGAATAATTTCAGACGTTTCACATACATGTTAGGAACTTTATATTATTCAAATTGATAAATGATAATAACATATCTTTGTTAATTCAAAAGACCATGTATGTCTCATTTGTTTTTCTTCAATCCTACAGGATATTCAAAGGAAAGGAACAATGGGTCACAAACATGGCAACGACAACGTGCCTCCTAGCGTCGCCTGGCGGGCACGATGTATCGAAGGGCTTACAGAGAAGAAATGGGACCATTGTCGTCCGCGCCACCCGTGCGTTACCAAAGTAATGTGACATTACCTACCTTGCAAGCTCAAAATAGTTTTATCGTGCAAGGTACTTCCTTAATCAGACAGGAAAGTATGGCGGGCTATGAAAATATTTACCGCAAAGAACTCCAGGCACTCAATATCTCGCGTCGCTCAATAGAAATGTCCATGGTGGACTATACCGAGAGGATGCGAGAAATTGCAGCAAAACGAGGCCAGATGGCAGCGCAGCCATTGATGGTGAAGCCCCAAGGTGGCAGGAAATGGACCTTCATGAAGAAACCAAATACCAGATGGGATGAGTATACCCAAGATGTGAAGCCACCTTGGCAAGCGTTTGCTGAGAAATCTAAACAGGTTGAACAGAGGGCACTGCAAGAAAGTTTAAACTTGGGCCGTCCCCGTGTTTTACTTGCCGTCCATGGTGATAAACAAGGAGGGTACCAGTCCAAGTCACCTCCGTTCTACCGCCGTCCAATATCAGACACGCCTCTCGGACAGACCCGTGTATATCATGATCCAATGAGCACAATGTCTTCCCCTCTGTCCTTCGCTAGGAATCCATATCATCATATCCCTACGTTTTCCTCCGAGACTTTTCTAGACCGCAGCCGTGTGCGTCCGGGTTCTACTAAAATATTAGATCTCACTGATGTACCCGAGTATGACCCATACTCAGAAAGCGAGGATTATTCCAGAGAAGGAGTAGAAATTACACCTTTCCCGGACATTGAGGTTCAGGCTTTACCGGTTGTGCTACATGAAACACGACCGACAGGGAAAAGTAAATCGAGGAAAAATAAACGTAAAAAAGGTAAACCAGACAATGGACTGCGCAGAGGACCAACCCCTCGGGGTAAAGCTCTACCGCCATTGGAATTTAAGCCAAATTACCATTTTAAATATTCGCGAGCGGTTGAAGAAACAGTAATCGGAGAGCAAGACCAGAAATCAGAGACGTCAAGTGAAAAGTCTCCCCGCCCTGAATTACTCCACATGGGACAAATTGACGTAGACCGTTTAAATAAAAAGAAACAAGATCAGAGACCGGTGAAACCAAGGCCTCCTCAACAACCTGGGATGTTCGTTAAAAAAAAGCCGCCAATTACTGTTCTTACGGACGCCATGAATGTTAAGGGCATCTCACCTGTAAACGTCAAAGTCAATCAGGAAAACATTAAACCTGTCGAGACTAAACCACCGGAAGCGGAAGTTGTGCCACCGAAAGAAATGGTATCTCCCCCGAAACCGGTGTTAAAACCCTTTGCACCCAGCGAGATACCTGCAGCGAAACCTCCTCAGAAAAAATCGGTCCAGTTCGGAGCTGACATGATCAGAGAGGTCACTAAGATCACATACCCACAAAGTGACTCAGAGGATGATGAAAACTGTGATGATGAAGACGACGATAATTATGATGATGACGATAACGCTTCTGATGAAGCCGAAAGTAATAGTGTAAATAGTGATTACTATGTAAAAAGCAAACAGAATGAACATAATAAAGGGAAGTCTGAAGCCCTCGGGGATAAGGTTCTACCCTTATCAGACTCGGACGATAAACTGGGCAAAGGAGGAGCTGGACCAGCTCTGACCTTACATCAGACAGACAAGCCTGGGGTTGGTGAATCCAGTGCAGTATGCACGGACGGACCAGCGTTAGGAAAGGCTAACAATATGGTTCTTCAACAAGTTTGAGAAAGAGAATCATGACAGCTGATAACCTATGGTGCTTTATCTCTCTTCTGCAGTATATCACGTCGGAACTTATTTGATATTATCACATAAAAAGTGTGATGAACGATGAAGCGACCGTTAATCATACGCTAATATATCATTCAGTCAATAATTAACTAATCTATGAAAAGACTAATTGCAGCTCGACAATTACCTTGACATGTGGCCAATAAATTATTCAAATATTGAAACTAATTCAAGTCTTCAACATTTGGGTCTTATTGGTCAAAGAAACTACAACTTGTGATAGGAAATGTGACAATCATTATGTTGAAAAATTAAGATCCCTTAAATAAAGCCTATCTTTCCTACTGTTTTGATACGTGTTAGTTATTGGCTGAGCCGTCTATTATGCAACAATATTGGGATGCATACTTACAGGTCTTCAGTACCGTTCATATGATAAAATGGGATGTTTTAACTCCCACCCACAAGATATTAGAGCACATCAAGTAGATTCTAAATTAAAAACAAACCATTCATGATGAAAGGAACCAACATACAGTTTAAGTATGTGCGCCTAAACCTCCGCCTTTTTCTCAGTGTGTACAGAAATAAGCACAAGGTAACATGTAATGGATATGTGGGTACTAAACATTAGACGACTGTGAATTGCACCATGCACAGTATGAATTCGTTCCTTTGGAATCCGTTTGACAAACGTATAGCTAGCCTTAAGTCCAGAAGCCAGTCCTCAAGTTTCACATTGCCATGCCATTACCACGCCTCGGCCTCTGAAACATGGCCAAGTGGTAATATAACACTCACAGCATTGTCTTCCAATTGAGGGTCGTCCATCAGTAACCATGCCTTATTTCTTGTTCCCCTTGTGTTAACGGGAAGACAAGGTAATGCTACATGTCTAAGTTCGAGTCCAAAGTGAAATGTAGATTAAATTCTTGTTTCTTACAATGTGATTGGACGGTCGTATCTATATATCTGCCATGGCTTATAATCATGACAATATATAATATTTTCTGCATACACATTACTAGGGGTAAATTATGTAAATCATATAATATGCATTCCTCTTTAGCTTCACCACAGCATGAATTGTACTGTGTATCAGTTTATATTTATAATCACCTCATAAAATATGCCTATGGATATTAATAAATATATAAAACTATATCACGACATGAAATGGTTCATTATTATTTAAATTAAGTTGAATAAATTAGTATTTCAATTAAAACAAAATTATGCAGATCTATCTAAAGATAAGATAGTGTGTTTTACATAAAACAATTATCCCTTGCTCAGTACAAATTAAAAATGTTAATATTAGTAATAAAATTGTAAATATAAATCACGTAAATATTCTACAGGATTATCTTGAACTTTGTTCTTTCTGTTCGGTTATGACATCGCATAGATTAACACATGGAATGTGGTGGAATGCTCGATAGGGCGCTTGGCATGTGCCCTCGTGGTCAGTGTTTCCTGGCCAGTCATTTTCCTACAAAAAGGCTGCGCCGTCTTTTACCACTGCTGAGTGGGTACTTGTTATCGGCCATGGTTATATGTTCGCCATTGACTTGAGAAAAGTTAATTGGTACAAAAGACCAGGAAGTATCAAGATGGATGAGTCTGACGTCATCAGGAATCTCTTCTGTGAATTTGTACCCACCACCCTTACCCTTATAAGATATTTATTACATGTAATCTGTATAAGCGGCTTCACGAAATGCCTTAACTATAGTTGTAAGAACCCACTGAAGGAAGAATATTAAATATGCCGCAAAACTAACGAACCATCAAGAGAGGAGTTTGTAAGGAATCGTTGTTTGATTCGGTCACACCGTGGCAGCACTTGTACAACTTGGTATGGGCTGGGTACATGCGACAGTACCAAGATCCAGGTATACAGATACTTGTGAAATCGGCAGATACAGGCACAGAAATTGTGTAGAGTGCCTAGGTACAGGTTCAGGTACCTTAAAAAGTACCAAGATACAGATTCAGGTACATTTTAAAGCTATTTGAACTAATGATAATTGCATAAATTTCATCACGATATGGGATAATAAGTGAGAGTAGAATGGCAAAATATATTACTAAAGTATTATATGATCACTCTCTAAGTCTACGGAAAATATGAGCCTTACAATTTAATATACGAGGACGCCTTTAGTAAAAGATAAATATACAAAGCTGAGCCGAAATGCGAATGTATTCTCTTCACTTATTCATTACTCTTAACAAGTGGTTTGTGTATACTGGAAAAAACAACTGTCTACATGAGGCATGTGAGCAACCCTGTTAATATCCTCTACTGGTAATCCTTTATTTGTGCTGATAATGCTACAAATAACTTCCTGTTTAGAAGTTAGGGGCAAAACTTAAGTACAGGTACAGCTACCAGGTACTTCCTGCTCGTTACACCGAGTAAAGTACAGGTACAGGTACTCTGAATGGTGTACCTGGGTACAGGTACATGTACCTGGCCCCAACCCTGATGGAAATCCCATTTCTCAGGTGAGGGAAAGTCATGAGGTAAAGGAATGGCGCTTTGTCCGTCGTCCGTCCGGCCGGCCGTTAGCTAGGCACCAATCGTAACTGCTGACCCTAGAAGCGTCTATGTGAACATCCATGGAGTAAAACAATCATCTTGGAAACTTGCATGAATCTTTACTTAAAAATTTACCATGACTAGTTTTATCAGTTCCCGAAAACTGGTGGTGCCACCTAAAATTTTTCTATATTTTACGATTTTCTTTCCATTTATATCCTGTCAAATGTCAGCCATCATGTCGGTAATGGTGTAAGTACAAGGATTGTAAGTTCCTAGATTTTTAGGTCAAGAGGTCAAGGATCAAGGTTCAAGGTCACAGGACATGCGTTTTGAAAAAAATCATGAAAATATCCTTAAAGACAAATTTAGCTGAGCGTAGAGATCGATTGGTCCTTAGTTTATATTTGTAAAGCAATTTAATCTGCGAATCTCTTTTACTCTGGATTTGCTGATGGTTAATTTTGACGTCCGTGGTTTGTGAGTGGTATAAAATTTCAAGTCAGCAAAGTTTTTACTTATCTGTATTCTTTCTTACACCCGTGACTTATAATTAATTTACTCCCAATTTGGCTTTTCTAAAAGACCTAAAGACCGTTGACAAAGACCTTGCTAGGCTTGATTAATAAAAAAACAACGTTACAGGTGTTTAGTTGGTCAATTTCATCGCTACAACCTTAAAGCATGGGAAAAATCATAATAATCGAGTTGTACATTTCATTTTGAAGGTCAAGGATCTGATTTGAGCAGGTTCAAGGCTGAAAATCAAATTTGGCACACGGCACGAAATATCACTTTTATGGCAGCAGAAACCAGCCTGCATAACATGAGTTTAATGATACGTTACATTTACAATGATACAAATAGTTTTGTATTGTTGTTCGTTCTATATGCAGTATGAGGTAAAATTATAATAGATCGTGTTATTCTGCGAGTTTCAAATATGTTATGGGATGACGTAATTCAAAATGCATCGGGAATATGAGAAAAGGAGGGAAAGAGAGAAAGACAGACAGAATGAGAGAGAGAGAGAAAAAGAGAGCGCGTCTTGTGACACGTGTAGAGTTCTTTCATAAATAAGTGTCTCATATCATATAACAATATCGTTTTCGTTTTCTTATACTCTATTGGTAATTATGAAAATTCCAATTTTTTTCTGCCAATTATGTGCAATCATCGTTCCCCATGAACACCATGAGAATTATGTACTTGTTCCATGAAACGTCTTAAGTGTATTTTATCATGCTCATGGTGTTAACATAGGCGAGGCCCACTCACTTGAACGAAAGATAGGCAAGGCCCCCTAACTTGAATGACATGTGACAAAATAGATTGTTTTCTTTAACATTTTCAAATTAAGATAAAATAGACTGTTTTCTCATATATATCATGTTACTATATTGTTTTAATTATGTTATTTGCAAAATAAAATGAGAGCTTCATACTGTGACAGATTAATACTTTTAATAAACACGGAATTTGTAGGAATATCTCCAAAAATCGATAGAGATTTCTTCGCGAGAGAGATTGTAATCTTTTAAAACTGGTAACGGAAGCATAAACTTGCCTTGTATTAAGTGGGCGGTTTCGGTTAAATAGGCAAATTATAATAATATAGTAAGTTGATTAATAAAATTAAATGAAGATAATAATGTTGTCAAAATTTAGAGAACCATATCTGGGCACTTTATGACTAGTGAGAACAGTTATATTGTGACTTTTCAATTTATATTACAATTTTGATGAAAATAGATCGTTTCTCTGTCTCCTATACCATATTCACAAACGATAAGTTCACACAACTACAGCTCATCTTTAGTTACAGAGGGCGATCAACAGATGGCGCTCCACAGGGCGAGCTCCAACATTGCATGGCCATTTGTTCAATTTTTCCCCACCAGACATCAGTAATACCTTTACCGGTGTCTCCCTTGCTTGTTTGATTGTTGTTTGTGGGTCGAACTCGCTCTTAATCCTTGTACCAGATTCCTTGTTAGCTATTGGTGGAGTTGCATGAGAAAAGGTAGAATTCGTAAACTAGATAATAATTCAGTATAATTTGATCGCATCTAGATAAAAATTAAACTGAATTTAGTTTTGTGGTGTGGATCTCTCTGTAAATTAAATTTCTTCTGGTGTGGCCAAAAGAAGACCATGACGAGACATGAAACCTTTGGGCCGGAAGTGTTATTATATGAAATATAAATGTCTCTAACGTTTGTATATGCTGTCCAAGTGACGTAAAATAAAACCATCATTACTGAAATATTCATATACACTGTGCGAATGAATCAAACTATCAATACTTTAAAATCAAATGAGGAAAACCATAGGCCGTTGCACAATTAAGTAGCCTTAGATATCAAAATGTTTCTTCATTCGTATATATTTTAAATGAAATTTGAATAAACCCATACCATATCACGTCTGAATGATTTATCCGGTCAAGGTGGCTTTTATAAAAAAAAAAAGACTTTGATCTGGCCATGCATAAAAAAGAGTTACGTTTCTTTTACGACAGGTGGCGCTCTAGTTATATAAAGGTATATTATAGTATGTTTATTTGGTTATGCATCATCCTAATATAACTCAAGGATTTTTGCGATTATTAACTTTATATCCGTCACATTGCCACCTTACTCTCTCCGCAGATACATTCTTGCCTGCATGGACTTATGTATCGCATATCTGCTCACTTATGTCAGGGTTATTTCTCCGAGTGTCTCGAAACCGCTCATGAGAGCTGCCATTATCGTACTATCTGACAGATCGCATGTCAAAATGATGGGGATACCTCTAGTATGAAATAGTAGAAACATTATTACTTCATATGCCGTGGAAGGATATTTTACCTAATGTATAAGAAAACGCTGTTATATATGAACATGATACACGGAGCTTCACCTTGAGTAAATTAAATCAATCTCTTTGTGTTACTGAAATCAGTGGCGGATCCAGAAATTCGAGAACAAGGGCCGCTAATATGGGAAAGCGGTTGGTGGGTATTAAGAATAAATAAGTTCTTAATTTGTGCTATTTGTTTTTTGTGCTATTTGTTTTGTATATATATATATATATATATATATATATATATATATATATATATAATATGTATATATATATATATATATGTATATTTATATTTATATATTGTTACGGACCATAATATAAACATATCACGTATGCGTGATGAACACAAATTCTGTAACGGAGATAAAAAAAATCAGATTCTGTAACACTAGGCATCGGGAAATGTCTAGGAGAATGAATAAAGAAGTCAGTGTTTTTTTGTTAACAAATAACTATAATTTATTCTTAAAACAACTCTAACAATACAATACACCAATCAATACAATTATACAGTAAAACAGCGGTACAGCAACAAGTCAACACAATCACAGAGAAAAATAATGTATGTGCACAGTACCGGGATACCAACACCATCACAACGATAAGTCCTTTAAATGTAAACTCTCGGAGAATGACAGTCCAGTGGAAAGTTCTTGCAACAACCCAGAAAGTAAAATGAAGTCCAAATGCATAAAATCCAGAAGAAAGTCTTTGAAAATGTATAATTGCCGCATTCTTCGGATCAGGTCCTAGAATCTGACACACGCTTCTGCGTCCGCTGGAATCTTTTCTGCTCTCTCTTCCCTTCTGGTTCTAAAAAACAGCCCCTTTATATACCTTCACACCCCAAGCCGAGAATTTTCCCCTTCTCGAACAGTCTATAAGATCTTGCACAACACGCGTTTCAGGAATTCTCTGGAAAAACAGCGCTGTGTATCTCTACAGACTAGGCTCATCACGTGGTAAAGGCCGGCATGACAACGAGAGTTTAACCAGTAGGGATTAAACATAGAATGTTATACGCGGCCAGACACGAGTGCCACAACAGGAGCTACGCCCGTGTCACACAATAAAAAGAGCACCTGTAACAATATAATAAGCCTATGAAAAATAAAAATATTTGTTTTTGATTTTTTATTTCACCAATGGGAACAAAATCCAGAGCAATGCTTTTTTTTATTAATTACAGGGTAATTACAAGTACACGGAGGAGGGTATTGGAGGGGTACTCCCTTATTGAGAAATATGTTAAATGCAATGTAAAGAAGACATTTTGAGGCACCTTTCACAAAGTATAGACGAAATTTCTGCTCCTCAACTACTATTCCCTTAAATGTCTTTGCATAACGTAGTCAAACTTAAGGGGGCGGTGATACACGTGTGAACGGCTTATATATATATTTCTTCAAAATTAAGAATGGAAAGTCCAATATTTAATTGTTTCTAACATGTTGGTGTTTATATTGTGAAAATGCGCATCTACGTTAATACCTTCCAAAATTTTATCACCGTGGCAAAATGTTACGTGTTAAACTTTGTATTTTACCGGCTTCTGTGGGGGGGGGGGGTCCTCGGTGTTATGACCCAGCAGAGTTCAACAACGGAAAGATTCGATTCCTCAGTATTGAAACGTATGAATGCTATCCATAATAAACTGTGGATAACTAAATTGTTAGGGAATAAAAATAGATCTCAGGGAAAAAAATAAAAATTCATTACAAAAAACTTGAAAAAAAAGATCAAATGATAGATGTAACAGCTGAACGGGGGGGGGGCGCCGCGGGATCCGCTACTGCTGGTCCGTCACTTTTAATCGGTGACCTTTTGAAAAAGTATTGGGTACTCTGCTGACACGTAATTAACTTTTTTCTCACAAGGGGGCGGTACGATATATACCATTCTTGAACATGCACTCGAACGTTTTTTTACTTATGGAACCAGCCAGAAAATAAGATTAAATTTGTGATAACAATCCAATGTTTCCATATCCATGTCTAAAGATGACGAAGTCTTTTTTTCAAAAGTTGGCCCAGAATGGGCATAATCACTTTGCACTGGTAAATGCAATGGATATGCAAAAATAGGCCATGAACATAGACGCGTTTTCCAAATCTTGATATATACAGATAGCTGCCAAATATAAGACAGTCGTCGAGCACCATGGCAACAGATGGTTATATACTCGTTCTTGTTATTGTATACTTGACAACCTTCTAGGCCACTTTCCATGAAGTGTATGTTATCATGTTCATGGCGTTAACATAATGTTTAAATCAAATCAGAGAGAAATATTAAAGACCGCCTCAGATATTTACAATCATTCGCGAGCTGATTTGCCCTAACAATTTTTATGCGAGCAAAAAAATTCGTAATATGAATTCCAGATGGCGTGATCGTGCTTTTATTTCTGTTTCCACTGACGATTTGATTGACATGCGGCACATGGAACCCGGGAGACACCATTTAAACAAATATTGATTCGGTGGCATGAATTACTAATCTGCGTGTAACGAACACTGTGTGTGCACACACTACGCGTCTCGTGTGAATTATCTACCAATCTTACTTCAACAAACTTTTTATATGTGAGCTTTTACAAGAGCAGTGGTTTCACGGCGTTTTGGAGTGAGGCTCAATTAATGGGAAATAATGCAAACTAAAATGTGAAATGTGTTTATATAGCTAATAAACACTGTAACTGATGAGACAGAAGACATGTTAAAAATATTGATTTTATTATAGTTGCGATGCCATGGTTGTGCTGCTCTATTCTTCAAATGGGCTTCATGTTAGCCTTATTATATTATATTTTATTAAATTATTTTATATTATTTTATATTTTATTATTCCATATCATATCATATTATAAAATTTATATTACCTTTAAATGCGAACTAAACTGTGTACACCTGCGCAATTCCATTCTGTTTCGGACTACATGCATGACAGATCGGTAACAAATGATTATCCTCACATCACCAGGAACACCGCAAGTCAAAGTACCGCGGAACCCCGCGAGGCGCACTCGTTTGTGAGTGAAACACCGCTAGGGGGCACAGCCTTCATAATAATCCTGCATCCTGGGTGGGACCGAGTCCTGTGGTTTGCCCAAAGATCACAGAAGATACTGTAACGAATTTTCCAAAGGAATGCCGGTCTCTACGTTTAGCAAATCGAGTTGTTTCGTATACCCTGAAGTTGAGACAGCTACATAGGGACATTGACAGCAGGCTCAGCAAAGGGTCATGATAGAAACAATTAAACAAAACACAAAAACTGTCACCATTCAAGAATAACTTGTTTTATTGCATGAATGTTTACAAGATTTTGGACAGCATAACTATAGCGGCCTATACGTCGAGACATATATGTATTTAAATCTATAAGCTGTTAATCTACGTAACCGCGAGTGTATAAAAAAATTCGTCGAGGTTAATCTCAGTCTTTGCTCAAGGACGCAGTCGGGCTTTCCGTAAAGTGCATTATTGGGATTTGTTAAGTGTCGCGTAAACAGTCGTATATTTACGTTGATATCTATTTAAAGAACCCATACACATGGACGGAAAACAGCAGCGAACATGAGAGGCCGAAAAAACTAGTATGTATTCATTGTCATGTTCTCAGACGAGACAGGCATCTATATTTAAGTGTCCAGCTGTTATAAATCGAAGACTCAATGCAAGTGCCATTAGGGTTGTGTTTGTGTTATAAACGTTGGGGTAGAAGATTTAATATTTACTGGCTACAGGTAAACACGAAATTCCGACTGCTGTAGATGATCTTCAGTGTGCAGCGGATATTAGCAGGACAAATAATTAGTCCATATGATTGATATGTCAAAACAGACCCACTATTTGGCTCATATAATTATTCAAAATTGTAATGATGCGATTTTTTTAGTTATAAGAACTGTGAGTGGTGGAGGAGAAGTCCTTTATGTGGCAGGTGCCGGGAAATGAAAACGGATACGATTCTCGCGAGCAAGATAAATGATTTCAAATAGCACTGGGATGAAATACTCACTATATATAACAATAATACTTTAACCAACCCAATATAATATATATATTATATTTTACATATATTTATATATACCTACACATATTTCTGTATATATATTTATATAATATATAATACATATATTATATATTACATATATTTATATTTCCCCTGATATATTTCTGTATATATAAATATATATATATATATTATATATATACATATATATACAGACACACATATATTTTTACATATATATATATATATATATATACAAACATGATTGCATGCTTAAATAGCTCTTATAGGTTGCTCTTATATTGTGAGGAAAATGTTACGTTAATTAATGAAAATTTATTTATCATTAAACATATCTTATTATCCTCATATGCATGTATAGTTTATTTCGTTATTCGCCATTTTTAAACTAAACTAGAAATTGTCCGACGTATGATTGTGGACAGGTAATCTGAACCCTTGGTTCAAACCCGTAAAATGATTATGTGTATACAACAGGTGAAACGTGCTAAATCAGGATTCATTTTGGTTTTTCTCAAATGATCAAAGTTAACTATGAAGAACATTTTCTCTGTTTCAGAAAACATTAGTGAAACTGTACTTTTACATTAATAGATAAAAACATGGCGCTTAGATTGTTTGTCGGTAAAAAAAAAACAACATTTATACCAAAACCTCATTTGAATATTTTCGGAGGGAAACCTAATCTGATATATGGTAAAGTTAAATTTTGTAAATATATATAAATTTTCTACCTATTTCAAATTTTTCAACTTTGAAAATTGAACAAGAAGTCGTGACGTCCCATGTTGACTTGAACACAAATTCAATTTTACAGTCATGAATGAGTGATTCCTTCGTAAATTATCTGACAGGCTTGATTATTTGTCATTCGGGGTCAGTGAACGACTCACAAGGGCGGTACAGTTTCCCCAATCCATTGTGGTTTGTGTACTGGCACCATGTTGACCTTCATATTTCCGTTACGCCTGTGAAAGCATTGAATATTCAGGGCCAGAGGGACAAAGAACACGGGGTCGTAAGTGTTGCTAAGCATGTATTTACATGTAACTAATGAATGACGCAGAGAGAATGTGGCGAAAACGGCAAAGAATTCAGCCTAAAAGGTATTTGAGGAATTTCCTGTCATGGACTTTATACATGGGTCACTCGGGTCTTTATTGCGGATCTTCCGGACATGACGTAGTCAGCAAATATGACCACCGCGTTTACGTATCATAATTCTCTTTATACCAATGGCACTTGGGGCGTTGCCGACGTAATCGCACGCGCGGAACGATTAAGCAAATACAAATCTGTGCTATAATGTGATTACGGACTTTACCCATACCAGAACAACCGAAAGAGTACATTCTCAGGAAATCTCGTTAAAAGCCTATAAATTAACTGTACCTTGGCTAGCATGACCGACGTGAAACGTCTCTTTAAAATGCCTGAACAGTTAGACTATAGTGTTCACTTCTCAGGCTCTTTGTAAGGCGCTTTCTTGTAACCATTATCATATTAACCTGGCTGTAGCATATACTTCTATTAATCCGTCACTGTATCCGATCCAAAAAATAAACTAAGCTAGAAAACAGATGAAACGAGACCATGTGGTTGTAAAAAATATTATTTTAATGATTGGAAGAAATATTGTCGCTCTTTATAAAAAAATACAAGGACCATTGAGAAACAAGACCAGGAACGGCCTTCTCTGCCTCTTAAGCAAACCGAATGACGCGATCCTATTTTATGTCATGACAAAGTTGACGCTTTACCTCGTTCTTTATATATATATATACATGTGTGTGTGTGTGTGTGTGTGTGTGTGTGTTAATTACGAATTCATCAATGTGGCACAAGTCGGAGATTAGAATTTATACAGAATATGGGGGTACCTTTTCAATTAAAAATATATATTTGTGAATACAAAAGTTATCAACCGATGCAGTTGTTTGGGCTATACATCTGCAGTAAAAATCACTACCACAAACACATCATGGTGTCGATGATCAGTTATTATAATTGTTAATTATCATAAATCCCACATCCTGAATCACATTACCCTCCCAGCTAATACTCGATAACTCTAACGACTCTAACGGTCTGACATGAGAAGTAGGTGCTCTCGTTCAAGAACATGGTCTATGTGCCTTTATTGTAGAAACATGAAGGTCTATAATGGAAACACTAGTAGAAGCCAAAAAAACAAGAACTCTCTGACATGAAGAATATAACCATGCAAGGTTTAACAAAACCTTACGTATCGTATTTTAACACCGATATTTTTACTTTCTGCAATAACAGCGTAAACGATATCTCGGCAGTAAATGTAACTTTGAATAAATAACAGCTATAATGATCTAAATCTAGTGGAATCAGAAACAACACTTTCAAATCGAATTGTTGAGTACATATCGTTCTCTCTCATCCAAATAACGCAGTCTTACATTTTGTTTTTTGGAATGCTTTAGTCTGTCTGACTTTCTATTATTGTCTTTTCGACCAGTTTCCATACTTTCTTTTGGCAACTGGGGACTAGTTCCGCCACCTAGTGGCGGTAACGCAGGCATATAAAGTTTCACAGCCTTTTTCTCAGTCTGATTCATTGAAGGAGAAGAGTAGGATTTGGACAAATTAAACATTTTTGCTTCTGCTGAGGTTGGGCCATGTTCGTTATTAGACGAAAGTCTGCTAGAAGTGCTTTCACTTCCGGTTCCGCCGTCTTCTGGGTCATGGTGCTCTGGAATAGCAGAAAGTTGTCTTTGAGGAAAATGGAATCTTTTCTTTTTTCTTGATCTCTTAATAAAAAATGGTTGTTTTGTAGATTTTTGTCTTTTTGCTTCTATTGCTTGGAGTTTTCGCAGCGCTTCCTGGACTACCTCTAAGGTTTTCTCTGAATTAAGGACTCTGCTTAGGTTATTCACCGACCGGTCTGGTGAGGAACCTGAACACTCGCCCTCTGAAACTGTCTCTGGTTTATCAACCTTTTTATTTAATTCTGTGGAGTCTTTTTGGGCGTTAGCTGTTTCTTGAACTTTATTTGACTTATCGTCTATATGAATGTGTATTTGCTCAAGTCTTGCTGGACCATTATCGGTGCCGCCTGTTCTATTTATCGGTTCGTCAGATTTGGAACCCAGTGAAGATCTCGGTGTGCCTCTGAACCCAAGCTTTTCTAAATGTTGCGCATGCGCCGTTAGATTTTGTCGACTGTCCGACATGTCAAATAAATCCGACGCACTGACGTAGCTCATTTTGAATTCGCCTTTTGTTGACGATTTACTCAGTGGCGGTAAGCCTGATGCATGGTCCTTTCGATTTTCAGATCTTATGTATTTACTGTCCTTTTGTGCTGCATCCAGCGACCGCTTTACATCTTCCACAGACATGACGTCACTTCCTGCCAGGCGAGGCAGGGTCTTCCGTTTTGGGATATGTCTTGCTCTTACTTGTAAATCCAACATCGAATGACTAGATTTAGAAGGCTGATTCCTCTTGCTTCGCAATGCTGTCATGTGATCGCTGTATGCGATCATGGAGTCTTTGAGTTCGCGCTCTTTTCGCTCGAGGCGTGTGAGGTTGATATTAAACTCTTTCTCATACTTGATCACTCGGCGCTGCAGCTCCCTCTCGTGGTGCTGGTTCAAACCGTATCTGTTCTTCACAGGGGAACCAGCCTCAGGGCTTAGCGGATGTAATCCCTGGCCGGACAGGAAACTTCCGCTTGGTGACGGCATAGTCTGAACTTGAACCATTACTGGGCACAATGCAACGAATACAGACGAAATTCAATGCGAGTCTGTCCGGGTAATCTGAAAATATAGGACATTATGTTAATTCAGAATTTAATTCCACTGACTGCGTCAACAAAAGATGCGATATTAAATGAAAATAGCCTTAAGATAAATATAAACAAATGCTAAATTCTGGGTTTCATTTTCCACTTATATATTAGTAGAAAGCCTGATGTTGCAAATATATATAAACAAGAATGTATATCCATAAATAGATTTTGCACACATATATAATATAATATAATATATAAATATATACTTCCTGAAACCCACCATGCTTTTGATCATCAAATCCCAACCTTGTTTCCCATGTGAAAGGGACGGAATATGTAACAAAATCGTAAGTCATGTGGTATTAACAAGCAAACGCCAATTATTGTTCTGCACATAACAAACATGGGAATGAACTTAACGAACGCCGGGCTGCAATGTTTTCACTCGGGTAAAATATATACGTATGGCATCCAGTAAACACAAGAGCAGTCATGTGCATAAACTAAACAGTTTGACAATTCGTGAGAAATGCAACTAGTTGGGATTAGCGTTGATCTAGTAACTCAGCGTGCATGACATGAGCCTGGCCGAGCGGATTGAATGCTAACGTACCGTGGAGCGTTTGTTATGTATAAACATTGTTGAAACATGAAGAATATTGGAACGCAGTTGGTCCGTCGTTATGGTGAACGAAAACTTGTTGTACGTGGTAAACGGCTGCGTCAATGTACATAACGTACGATACGTTGTCAGCTTGTATGGAAAAAGTGGCACCGCTAATGGTTTTGGTTGCAAAAAGATACGGAAAAAATGGCAAATCAATATACAAGACATTACGTCGGTGGCTACTTGAATCTCCGTATAATAAATTCTTCCTTCTCTCAACACATGTTCTGCCCATGTATTTATGGCACCGACCATTAATGTACTATATACAGTATATTATCAAACAAATATAATATGTTTATTTTATGATCGAAAGCAAAATGCCATTACGTGTTCAATTTCTGAAACCTTCCTATCACTGCTGAGTGATATCTTATATATTGCTATTATTATTCAGTTGCCATCACACTAAACGCATCATACATATTCATGATTATATTATCAAACCATACAGAATAAATCAGTACAATATAGGTAGCGTAATTAACTACCTGATAAGTAAAGAAAGTTTGATTATCTCCTTGGATATCATATCAATTGGTCAAGAATTTCGGAATATATGATAAACCGGATACAAAAAATATGAGATACATGTAGTTTGAACAGTAACACTGTGTTGTGATCATTTCTGTACGCCAGAGGCACGTCTGTCTATATTCGCTTGTACACATCCATGGAATTAGATTTATCTGGATTTTCAAAACTAACAACAATATATTCCTTTACTGTAAAAAATCTTAGGCAGGTTAAAATATAATAATTATTATTATGATATTTATTATAATTATTATTACTATAACATTATTATAACATTATTATTATTATAAAATTATTATTATTATTATTATTATTATTATTATTATTATTCAGTCGGTGGCAAGACAGAGTCGTCACAAAACTAGAGAGTTATAAGCATGTGGAACCTCGACCGCAGTTTCCTTGGTCATGAACTTCGTTACTGTGCATGTGGCTGCAACTATTGTTGATAATACACCATAAATATTTAAACGCCCCTGTTATACTGGAGCCTTGTCGTTACTTGTCTAATTTGACCCATTTTTTTCGAATACCTTTTTTGTTTTACTTATACTTTGTGTTTTCGCGATATAATTTGTAAAATGCTTTACCTTTTTAGATGCTTAAGGTACAGAAAAGAAATGACATCCTTTCTATTAGTTTAACATAATGAATTCCAAATAACAATAGCACACATTCCATCGTACAAGTAATGTTTTTCCGGTGTTTACACCAGTCTTCGCCTGATCCATTTGGCCGGGATAGAGCCCGGCGCCGCCGCCATTTTGCGTCGCCGCCAGCCGAGTTTATCAGGATGCGCCGCCGATATTTCATTAAGCTAAGGTGAGCCGATTTTGCTTAGCTCAGTTTGGCTTTAAAAAAATTAAAACAAAACAATAAATCTTTTACAATTAAAAATGCCCGAAACAAATGTTCAGCTTTTGTATTGTTTTTTATTCTTGTCGCTGAAAGGAAACGTTGTGGTTGTTTAAGTATGAAAATATTGGCTTATGAAACCACTAGGATAAACTATAGTCGAAATTTAATCACACACTAGTCAAATGTTAAACGGATGCAATATGTCACACGTGATATAGATTACCTGTTAACAAATAATATTTGTAAAGTCGTCAAATTAATAGGCTTTCGGGTCAGTTTAAGCCAGCCAAAATTTTACAAGTGGAGTCGAGCCAAGAAACTTGCCTTTCTACTAATGTCAGGCATCTTTTTGTCCAAGCCAGCCGCATTTGTGTTGCTAACTCGGTTTTGGGCTCTAATATAACTGCTGGAGCTTACAATACACTTGAAAGAATGTCAAGGAAAATATTGAATAGAGTTTAGAATAGAACTATTTGGTTTGTAGCAGGACAAGGACCTCTTTTAATTTTGTTTCCTTGAGACGAGTGCTAGGTCTCATTTATAATGTTATATATTTATAATGGACGTATATAATACTCATTTATACTTTATATTTTTAGTATCTGATAAACATATATATATAAATATGTGTGTGTGTGTGTGTGTGTGAATGTGTGTGATGCTAACATAAAGTTTCAACTTGGATTTATCCTTAGCCCTCGTGTGGGACGAATATATAATTAATGTAAAAATTTATCAATGAAAGAATGTTTTAGCTTAATTCTAATAGCTTTGATGCTTCTGTGTCCAAGACTATCCTTGGGAAAAAAAATGTGTCAAATTAACTAAATCACCTAAACTAGAAATCATTACCACATTCATATCAATCAACTACAGGACTAGCGAATGAAATAAGAAAAGCTTTGTTATATTTTACCACCAAGGTAAAGGAGAACGCAAGAGATAACAAACCCTTACCGGAAAATTATGTCTGATCACGTATAACGAATATTCCTGCATTATCCAGTGATCTGGAACCACGACACACACTGTATATGGCTATTTCTGTGCATCTGAACGGGGATGTGATCTAGGATGTGACCAAGTGGTCACACAGAATGTTTCTCCGATCAATCCTGAATGATAAATTGAAACCTGATATTGTGTATTAAGTGGCTCTGTACAGACCGGTCTCCTGGGAGATCCTGCAGCCGATTAAGTGAACAATAATACCAACTAATCCAGAGTAGAATACGCCCGCGCGCGCGAGGATTGCGGGGACTTCGTCACTGTACAGATCAATCCGAGCCACAAAATGAGCTTTGGATCCTGATTCCCCCGCCCGGTGCATGATATACCGCCTGTACTGTGATCCCGTGCAGCAGGTACCGGCAGTACATGTATATATTAAATCTACCTGTTAATAGGTATACTGTGGGATCAATAAGAACATAATGCGCGGGGAGCAGCCAGCCGTACCTGGGTTATAAGCCGGGCTCACACCACGAAATACCTGATGATTATCGCCGCTATAACGGGACCGTGATGCCCGGTTTTAATTGTAGATCTGATCTTGAAGGTGTACCATATGAGAACTGGACAATCCTACTCCAACTTGCACCGTATGCGCCGTAACACATATCGTATTAAACACATTTATTCCGTGTATATTCTTCAGTAACGCACATTAAATATTGACTGCAGGAGGCTATAATATTATCTTCATTTGTTTAGTGGAGGGGATCGGGGATACATATATAATTCTCTGTTAATAAATCATTTTGCAAATGAGTCTTTTAAATGGTTGTGCTGGTCGATGTGTTCAACCCTCCCACAGTCAACATCTGACCAGGTAACTCTCCTTGCGACAATATTTGACTTCTTGTGGACCCAACAAAAAATTAACTCGGGTGTCCGTCGCGTCTCTATTACGGACAAAAAGACCTAGATCCCGCACAGGCCCCATAACTGGAGGGTTTCAACAGTTTCATTTTATGGTTCCTCTCATATTATTATCATATACTACCCCCCCCCCCCCCCGCCCGCGTTTATCATTTACAGACCAGCCCTGCTGGATGCAGGTCTGCTTTGTGTTATATCCATCGATCCGTCTGCCCTGTCTGCGTGTCTCAGCACGCCCCTAATCAGCGTCACTAGAATGTCGCCGGCCCCTCGAGCGATTTAATAGACAACACAAAATGGTAAGAGTGGAAACTCAAACAAAGCATTATGGAAACGGGGAAAAAAGATAAAAAGCACAAATAATGCATGGAACCTTATAAAACATGTTGATCCGACTACTTTAATATTTTCGTTTGTCTTGTTAATCTTTCATATAGAAGCCACTCTAATAGGCGCCGCCGGCACGTTGCTAGAAGAGATAAAGTACCATATTAAACATCGATCATCGTCAATCGTTAGTATTTTTAATAATCTGATATCACATGAGTGTTCCCAAGCTTCGTTAGAAGGTTCACAGAAGCAGAATACAGATAATGAATGTAAAGAGAACTGACATTGAACTTAAAATCTTATGAGCAGGTTTCAAGAGAATCAAGCTTATGAATGCTTTATGCCGTAACCCGGACATCCGGAACGCCACATTCTGTCATCTCACCATGCATTGATTATCATTTTATTTTCAGAATTCAATACATCCCTGTCCATAGATTAACACGCCTGTTTATTGGTCTAATTATAAATACAATATGAAGTGCATAATTTTAACCTCTCTATAATAACCAAGTTTGCCTTTTATCTGTCTGATTGTACTTATCAGACTCAAAACTTATAAGGACATGCAGCTGATTTTACAAAATGGAACAAAATTCGTCAGGGCTTATACAACGCAAGGTAGCTTTAATGCCTAATCGCAAAGCTTACCAAATAGCTTTGCAGGTTGCGTGCACATGGTCCTGTAATAGAAAGTTAACTGTTGGTATATTTTATAAAAAAAAAAACAAGCAGTTTCATCAGGATAAGGTAACAGTGACAGAAACATCGTGCATCGTGCTTTTATTTATATTACACCGGAAATGACCTTAACAATGTGGCTTTACGGAACACTATAGGAGGAGTTCCTCTGTCTATAACTTATAAATATTGCACCTCCGTGATCAGGACACAAAAGAGATAACATCACAACAACTGAATCAAACAAATCCGAAACTAAAGTAAAAGCGAAAGGACATCAGTCGAACAACCTCTGAGGAAAAGGGGTAAAGGGCTATTCAAGGACCTACATGACAATGTTCAAGGCAAAGTTATACATTGCATGATATATCAATCACTACTTGTTCTCTGGTGGAGTCAATATAAAGCTTAGATACCATTAACAAACCTCAAGTGTTCGTGCTAAATAGGTGGATAATAAAAGAGTTTTTGTTTGATCCATAAAGTAATTTATGGGTTCCAATCTTATGTTTACATTATACCAGGTTTCTTTTATTTCTACCTTTAAACACATGCGCAATCACACAGGGTATGGCTTTATATCAGAGCCCGTTTTTCAGCCATTTGTATCACGTGTATCAGATATATTCGACACGTTTTACTAATGCCGCCTATCGAACCTCGTGCATGTAAATCTGTAAGAATTTAATCTTAGCTACATTATTCGCGTGGGGTATTCAGGGTTAGAAAACCCGCCACTAAAATACCCGTCAGAGTTTATCCGTATGCAAACGACCTTTCGATTGCAAATCATTAGCCCCTGTCGTTACGACACAAAACAGAAAGTACATTTTAATAAATGCATCACAAAAATGCTCAACAAAGTGAAAGCAAAGGGGTCATCAATAATGAAAATCCTGAAAACATAAGGCGCTCTTACTGGACATAATATATGTATGGAAAGTACTCGTGTTTAGTCACTCTAGCTACTCCATTTAACATTACATAGAAACCAGGAAAGGTTTAATTGTTCGTGCTGAATAGCTGGATACTCATGGGGTTTTTTGTTTGGTCTGATTTGTGCAGTAAATTTACATTTATTATATTGGTATACACCCTGATATGTACGTCATGGGTCTTAGGTCAATATTTTTTTAAACCACATGCAGGGAATATTTCATTTAATCATGTTTTGTTCTTATTGATTATTTGATAACTTTACTTAAGCATTAACAGCGATTGCTATCCATATTACATAAAACCAGTGGGTAACATCCTCATAGGTTACGTAAATGCTGAATATAAGAATCTACGATGCTTTTTCCGAATTCAAGATATGCATGCTTGTAATAAAATATGTCTGAGATCGTCGAATAAATCCACATACGGTATGAAACAAAATTTTTCTTTTGAATGTGAATTCTCTCACGGAAATCATAAAACATGAATGTGAATAGAGGGCACACCTGTGCTGAAAGTTATGCCATGGTCAACTTGATGTTTCAAGCGTCCTCAATTCCGTGCCCCCCTCCCCCTTTTCTTGCACTCTTATCATGCCCTTCTATTAGTTAAACTATATATATACGTATATATATATGTCATATGTTATATATATATATATATATATTATATAAACTTCTACCATACTATTCTCCAGTTCAGGAAAAAAAACAGGAAGTAAGCTAGACTATGATTTACTAAGTTATAACATCGGACCACTTCACACACACCTATATAGAAGATAAACCGTGTCTTTTGCGCTTGTTGATTTCGTTAACTAGGTCAAGATTTTATTCATGACGGGACTAACGGACAGTGTATGTATTTGATCTACGAGTACAACTTCTGTAACTCTACCGGACTTTTAGTATGTGAGCATATTTGATGTGTTTCATCATCCTACTGTTTGCCCCAGTTCCCAGGCAGCCTTGATCTGGCCATTGAGTATCCGTCAGATTTCACTGAACTGTTTTCCCACGAAACGGCAACAAAATATGCTTTCGGCTTTGGTACTAAAGGTTCAAACAAAGTTATTTTCAAAGTCTCTCCTTCCATGTGGTATGCCCGGTGTAGTTTTCACCTGAGTGACGACATTCAACATATAAAGTGGATTTTACTAGATTGTTTTCAGTTCCGTAAATAGAAAACATGCCATTCATTGTCATGTGGGTTAACTTAATCTTTATTCCATTGGAATTAGACCCACTACATGCTTTTGTCCTGTCCTGTTGGGCTATGTAACATACTAGTGACTTAAGTGACGACGTAAACATACATAAATAGTCTAACAGCCCTTCATGAACTCGGCTAGTCATGTGTTCGGTACTAATGGAATTACCAAGCCGCCATTTAAGATTTCTTGTCGTAAGAGGGATAAAGCTGCCAATAGAATCGATGAGACAAAACATTATAGGTAATAAGTTTACTGCCTGATTAGAAAATTACATTTTGAACCTCGCTTTTCGAGGCGATCTAATTAAATATTTTTTCCTCATATAAGATGAGCACGACGTGTTCATGACAAAAAAACTGACCCTACATTGAAGACATTTTTATGCCCATCATCTGCACTTACGTATTTCTCCGTCCTTTTCTTCGTTTGTTCTTGCCGAGGACCTCAATAGGGCCCATTTACACTGCGGTAGTCAGCTGGGATCATCCTCAACGGAAGTTCCACCCCCCCCCCCCCCCCCAGTAATTAATGACAGGTACTAGAGTGGCAATGGAAGATGCAGCAAGAACTAAACTGAAAAGCTCCGAGAAAAACAAATCTGCTTCATACTTTACAATCTGCGATCTAACTGACATGGCGTCTTGAGGAAAGGGCAACCCTGCCCTACATGTTTATACATTTACACAATATTCACGATTAGTGCAAAATTTTTAATTTTGGAAATCTAGGTTTGCTTGAAATTGTGAAATGCACCGCCTACTTGAAGGAGTAACAGATTTACTTGTCGGTCATTTTACAGTGGGGGGGGGGGGGGGCTGGTTTTCTAACAAGTCAAAAATAAACCCTGTTTAGAAGATTGATGAATGTATTATGAGCCTTGGGCATCCCTTTTTTCGTTACTGCTGCTATCAGGGCTTCACGTATTCTATGAATTTTTTTTTCTCCGGTCTTTTGTAGTACCAGCTGAGCTAATTCTTTTATATGTTTTTTTGTTTGAAAAAGAAATCCTTGTAACCTGCACTGTCTGTCTGTCAGTTTTTGACAAAGGTCGTTTTGATTACCCCCCCCCCCCCAAAAAAAAAAAAAATAAATAAAACTATCACTGGCCTATGTCTTGAATAAACCTTCCACTGAAAACCTCATTCTCCCACAATTACGCGGGCTCATACATCAACTGGCAGCGAGAATAAAATTCCTTGTCTCCCGTATATAGAAGAGCTTTAATAAATCAGTATTAAATTAATAAGAATAACTAATTTAAAAATATTAGAACTTCACAGAACGTATGTATAACAAGAGTTAATTATATACACGGCATGAATAAAACAAAGGTTACCCTTTTTGAGGATGATGATTCAAATTGATGTCTCTCTGAGCACGTGCTGCGTTTCGATCACACCTATCTGTTATGCCTGGAGAGGAAAGTGTGGGTGGTGACTACCATAACAGTCTCTGTATATACCAGAAGTCGACGCACCCCGTAACCCGTATACAGTTTGTATATTTACGCGCTTGGCGACGTTGCCACTCGGCAAAGCAAAGCATAGAGGTTATGCCCCGATGTAAGCTTTGCCCTCAGGCAAACGGCTAACTCTTCAAAATACATGCACTTTGGGAGGCATCTTTTAAATCTAACACCACAGGGCACCGTTAATTTTGTTGATCTATTTGAGTTATTTCTGATTACACCAAGCATTAACCAGACGGCCCCTCTTCTCTGAGAGGATACAATTACAATGCATGGCCAAATTGTCACATTGACACATACATAACACATGGGCCTCTCGTGTAAGGTGCTTGAGTGCTCTTGGCGGCAAAAAGAATTATTCATCGGTTTGTATTGGCAGCTCTTAGACGGGCGTTCCCTGTATATTGGAATCCGGCTATTGCGGTGCGGTGTATCGTACTACGTTATCTTGACCTGGGGACTTTACAGGTAGTGAAATAACATTTAAATTATATACAACTTTAAAAATATATAATATAAGTAATTTTTTGTTTATTTATGTGCACAAGTAGAGTTGAAATAATACATGTTTCTTGACGGAATAAAGCAATTATTTCAAGGAACACTACATCATCATGAAGACCATATTTTTTATTATACTCGCCTGAAGTTTATGCATTTATCCCTTTCGTGTGTGTGTGTGTGTGTGTCTTTGCCTGTATGTATTTGTTTACAACAACCCTAACGCAGTCTTGAACGAATCTTAGTAATTTTTTAGTTCATTTCCGAATGAGACAATGAAGAAACGATTAGATTTTTATGTGGCATCGGAACATGATCTGGGTTCAGGAACCAGGGGCGTATCTGAGTTATCCATGCCCCCTCCATACGACTTTGCATGTTATACAGAGGGAAAACTTTTGCAGACAGTAATATCTACTAAGAACAAGAAAGTATGATAGTATAAAAAATGGAAATATCAGTCCTGTTTACATCAAGTTTCATTACTGTACACTTTCATATACTGCAGGTAACAAACTTTTCCTCTTGTTTCAGTCTTAAAATGGTACAAGGTAAATGAAGAAGGCGGATTATATATATATATATATATATATATATATATATATATATATATATTTAATATAATTACTTCTTGGCCAGGGGATTTGCTGTACCCCAAGCCCCGCCTGACCACCCCCCCCCCCCCCCCCACACACACACACACTTCCGTAAATCCTGGCTACGCTCCTGCGCAGGAACGTCAGCAAGGAATATTCACAAATGTACAGTTATTTATGCACGAATATATATATACATATATATATACCCTAAATAAAAGAACATACAGAAGTGCTTTCATATGTATTTATAATCCACTTACATCAGTCTTGAGGAGCATTTCGGGGCCTAAATATTTGCTCTAGTTCATGACGTTTTTATCTGCGTTCACTTACTGTCACCATTTGACGAGCCGTCGGGTCACCAATAAAAAATCACTCCCGAATGTAAAGGTGAATCCATTATTTGCCATCATGCCAATTTTAACAGTGAGGAACAGTGGGGACGTCTCAGGTGTGAAATAAATAATTATAAGCATTGAAAGAGTATTTGAGTATTTGTTTTATATGTATATGTAAAACTATTCACAGGCTACATTTCACAATAACACACGAAAAGATATATATCGAGAAGGGTGCATCGTTAATCCGAAAAGGTCAAGGGCGACAATTTTTATATTCGGATTAACGATTTTGCCTGAGATTGCACAAGGATTCACCTGACGTTTTCAGATACTGACATACCCAGATTGATATATGTTTTATTTTTGCAAAAATATATATATTATCTTTTATATAAATTATAAAATCAATGATTCATGTAAAATATATTAAAATTATTGAAAATCACAATTAGTCCATAACGATAACGTAAATGACATGCCGTTGCCAAGACAGTGAAGCTCGAAAGTGAATGAAAAAGACCGAGTTATTTTTTTAATTACAAAAGATTTAAATATTACGTGAATAATCATTAATACCCTTTTTTTATTTCAACAATTAGAGTCCTATAGGAAAATTGTGTTTGTCTTCGTTAATCACTCTCACCTCGATTGCCTAATTAAAGGCGAACCGAGGACAACACGCTACACGGGGGGGGGGGGGGGATTGTTTTTCACACAGGTTAAACATGGTCGGTTGCGCCAAATATTTGTCTTTATTTAGCACTACTAATCTTTCTACATTTGTTTGGAATAAGGTGATCTTTTGTACTAATTTTTCAGGTTTTTTTTCTGATGAACGATCAAAGTTCTCATTTTCTCAGGTTCTCATTTTCGGATAAACATTTTTTTCGGAAAATGGTGTTCATAATAATGACGACCTATTGTATATAGTATTTTTTTTATTATCCTGGCATTCACATAATTAACACTCGTGATTATACGGCATCTTTGACAAGTACATGTGTTACAGCATATAAAGTCTGGTAAACGGGCATAGTACAGTGTGATATATTTTACTGTACACACAGGTCATACTTTCAGTTGAGTACACTAGATTGATATATTCGCCCGTTTTGCTCCGTGTAAGGGAAACACTGGGAGCACTTTGGACACTTTTCGTCTGTGTCGTATTGTTTATAACTCAATTATGTGTCACATAAACACGGCCTGGTACACTTCGTAAGCTTAAATTGAAAGCTAATTAAAACCAGACAACCTTACACACGGGGTACGTGTAAGAGGTCGGCATGGCAGCGAGGTAAACTGAACAGTTGAACGAGCTGTCAATCATCTAATTAGCGTGTGATTATAAACAGATCTGGATGATTTAACATAATTAATGCAAACACATGGCACCTGTACAATATTGATAAATAAGTTAGTGCGGCATTACAGGATTTTTTTATATTATTTTAAGGTTTGTCACACTTTTCTGTCGTTGATTTTACCTATCTCTATATGCGATCTGAACCGAAACTATCCTTTAATCAATAATTATCAAATGTAAGCTCTGTATATACAAAATATAAATAAAATCTAAGCTTTCGTTCATTATACATTTAACTAAAAGTTGATCTGGTAGGTATTGCCATGGATACCGTCTGCCAACGTGATTTTATTTTTAAATTTGCCGAAACCGTGCAGTTTTATACGGGCACAAACATTTTTCTTGCATGCGATTGCTTCAATGTGCACGCTGGTTTATAATAATATGACTGCTCTAGACATCTATGAACAAAATTTGTTTGAACATTTCTTTTCTGATATGTGCAAGTTGGTCGACAGAGATATTAAGTGCGAGAGACTAGTTCTTAACGCTCATGAATGTGTGTATGTATATATAGACTCGTGTACACTGTGCGTGTATACTTTGCTGATTTGAATGGAAAGAACACAAAATTAAAGATGTCAGATTTTGAAGATATTAAAAAAAATATTTTCTCTTTGAAAGTATTCGTATGTAAATATCGTGCAAATGAAACGTATAATGGTTCATATCGTTTTCAGGTAAGCTACATTTTAAACTTTATGTTACTTGATAATACATATATATGTTAAAGTTAATTGAATTTAAAACAAGACATACTGGTTTACTCACCACGAAAAGAGGTAGTCAAAATCCATTAACTGTGTGAAGGTAAGCAGTTTCCCTTTACCCGGCAGTACCACGCGGACGTTTTGCCGTACAGTAATCAAATGACAGGTCCATGGGGCACCTATATTCCTTTAATGAATCCCAGGACGTCAGTCTGGCGTTCACAGGTGCGCCGTTAATTGCTTTTACTTGAGAACAAAGACGTGAGTTTCGCTGCCACCGCACGCCTCGGGTGAGATGTACGTGCTTGTGTCGTCACTAGTGATCCGAGTTCAAGTCCGTGTGTGACACGGGACCTCTTCACGGTGGCTTTGACTCGCTGACTCAATAGCTCCACCGCGTGACATTATTATATCGTTAAGGATATTAGCTGTGCTGGCGCTCATATACTATACACCAAAAGTTATATTACGCCCTTGTTGTTATCAGTAATAAAGCCTTCAATGCGCGTGGATTAGGTGTGACTGATGTTATTATAAGGTATAACTGTGTCGCGACAACCACACGGCCTATATGTATACCTTGGGGGTAAACAGTCCCTGGTTGGTACCTCAACGGTCACATTAATTCATGAAGTTTGTTGAGCAGTGTTTCTATACACACTTGTGTAATACGACTTTCGTGTTGTAATGAGTATTTTCATAGCTGGTAATATTATTTGACATAACATGTTTATTTCATGTAACATTTTAAACTGCTAGTCATATATTCAAGTTATGACAAAAAATATATTTCTACACACACGTAGAAATTATTATGAGCCATACCTATTATAATTTATATCTGTAATTAAATCCATCTAAATTACAAACCATTGGAATTACTGTAATATAAATAAGTATGATGGAGTTTAATTTTAGTAACCCTTGCCCACTACTGACGTATATATTTATATACGTAGAAATTATTCTCAGCAATACCTGTTATCAGTTACAACTGCAATTAAATCCAATTCATGTACAAACCGTTGGAAATACACTGTACTGTATTATAAATAAGTATGATGCAGTTTAATTGTAGTAACCCTTGCCCACTACTGACGTATATATTTATATACGTAGAAATTATTCTCAGCAATACCTGTTATCAGTTACAACTGCAATTAAATCCAATTCATGTAAAAAACATTGGAATTACTGTAATATAAATAAATATGATGCAGTTTAATTGTAGTAACCCTTGCCCTTGCGTGTACCGGGAGATCCCTGATACAGAGACAAACGAGGTGGGCAGTAACGCTGGCACAGACGATCCTCTTATCTATGACTGAAGATAAGTTTGTGTTAGAGAGGTCATTGAGGACAATTAAACGCTTGAAGCTAGCACCCTTATCGGGGATTATTGAGCTACATGAATATTACATCCTTACAGTTCAGACCTTACCGACAAAACAAACAGCGTAACCCGTGACAGTGGTCAGTGATTTACTGCTTCATACAAAGTAACATAAAGGACCCGAGTGTCCGTAATCACGTGACCTCCAGAGGAGATAGTGTGTGTAGCAACTTCCTCTTCCCCTTGTTATCATTTCTTTCTACATCTGTACCACATTGTATTATTATTGGTGTCTTCTTAATCATCTTGCTTACATCATAAATCAGTGATAAACTGTACTACAGCGGGACTTCCTGGGGTAGGGAGATATTATAAAACCAGACATATCTCATCCAATTTTCTGTCTACTGACACTGTTCTAATATTTATAGCCATATTTATATGCTTTTATATTTCGATACATAATAACGTATTCAGGTACTGTGCTGACGGTCCAGCGTATTCTTAAAGTGTGGCGAAACATTTATTTCTGCGATTATAAGAAGTTTTACTCAGCAATATCTGTTCTCGATACATGGAAAACCTACGTAGCTGGTTCATGGTTAATAAAAAAATAGTAGGTGGCTCTTCCTAAACCTCATAAATAATTGATTAAAATTACCAAGGCGGTGTCTTATTTTGTTTTGGTCATTTTATTCGATGGCGTAAAATATTTTATTGAAATGCTCCGTGAGGTGAATCATGGAAATTCATACACAACATTCACAATTTACCAACTTTCATTATGTAAAACTTACATGAAGCTACGAGAATGAGCGCTTAAGATTTACGAGTATTGATAGTGGTTACGTAAACGTATATTTCACTGGTCCAACTCGAATTCCTATCATACATACCAGGCGATTAACATGCCATGCGGTGGCGACGATACGGGATCATCCTCTAACATGTATCCTAGCAGACCAACGACCATCTTGTTTATTTCTCTGCTACTGTCTGCCAGGACAGCACTTCACAATTTTAAGATCTATTGACCGAAACACTTAGTGATAGATAAACTTTCATGAGCTCCTTGCAAGGTCTCGCTGATAACAGTCAAGACAACATCGACCAGACGGTCTTGTCTCAGTAAGCTTATGCTATTTGGAAAATCGTATTTATAATTGTTTTTATCCGTAATTCTTTAATTACGGCAATGTTCGTAACAAGAATGACTGGTTTCTTGGATACTTCACTCCACCCGCAACGGTTATACACTCCAGTCATTCAGGACCTCATGCACTTTCACTACTGCTTTGTATATCAAGTTTTTCCGGGTCTCACCACCAGGGCTGACTCAGGGCCAAGAATTGTATTCAGACCAATGAAAGCGGAATGTTAGAAATTTAGGTTGGATGCACAATAAAATACCATGTTGTCATTGATCTGATTACAATTTTTAGCACTTTCCCCGACTTGGTGGTCAAACCCTGAAAATCTTGCTATACAAAGGAGCGTTAAAGAGAAAGAGATATTGTGTATGCAGTGTATAACCGCTGCATGAGAGGGGTCTACATATATTTACATACTCATATTCCAATCTGGTTACACGGGACCCGGGTGGGCATTAATAGAACGGGCCCGGGGATCATTTGGGAATTTCTATTGTTTGAGAGAAAAACTACGGAAGCATATTGCTGCCACCTGGTAAAAGAAAAATAAATTATTTATCTCGTACATACGACATACTATCTCGTACGTACGACATACTTTCTCGTACGTACGACACAGTATCTCGTACGTACGACATAATTAATCTTACGCATCTGATTCATAGAATACACAACAGGCCGACTGATATATATATATATAAGCAATATATATATGTTAAATAATGCGTGTTCGTACCCTAACAACACAACATCTTCACCTTGCAAACCGTCGGAACACCGTTGTAAAGAAAAAAATACATATGTTTATTTTTGTATTTATTTATTTATTTATACTATGAATTGAAATGCTATTTGATTTATCATTATTTCTTTGTGTCTAGGTTTCGGAAATATTTCTAGGAAATGAAATTAATCAAATCGTTGTCTGCCAGTCATATACAGAACTTTCATTTTTAAATAGGTAATTAAATTCTGTTAGCAGTGCATGATGTTACAATGATGAGCCTGTCATTATATTAAAAAGAAAAAAATATTGCCTTTGCCAAATTGAAACTACCTTTCGGAGAAGGAAGGGTTCGGAAAAGAGGTACAGCTAACAAATAGCCTGATTGTAAGTAATTGAGAATGGATATATGTGGAGTAGGTTTCTTATATTCCAAAATTGATCTGTATAAGAACTTTATATACAACTTTGTTGGTTTCAACAATGGTCCAGCGGTCGCAAGGTGGTTGAGATGTTGTATATAAAGTTAATGTGAAAACATACATTATTTAACATAAACATATTGCTTATACATATATCTGTTGGCATGTTGTTTAGTCTATGAATCAGATCCGTAAGATTTATTATGTCGTACGTACAAGATAATATGTCATACGTACGAGATAATATGTCGTATGTACGAGAATATATGTCGTAACGTACGAGATAATATGTCGTATGTACGAGATTATATGTCGTACGTACGAGATAGTATGTCGTACGTACGAGATAGTATGTCGTACGTACGAGATAATATGTCGTACGTTCAAGATAGTATGTCGTACGTACGAGATAAATAATCTATTATTTCTTTTACCAGGTTGCGGCAATACGCTTCCGTAGAAAACTGCTGTTAATTACTGAAACTTTCCTGGTGTCATTGGTTCTGTATTTTGATCATGGGAATTCATACAGCGACTTTCATTCATTTTATCATCCATTTTGTCTTCCTTTGATTGTAAGCTTTTTGTTGTCGTGGGCTACGTTTCTTCGACAAAGTTAAATATATGATGTATATTTTTTCGTGTCTTGTCAGTGATTATTCCTTGCGCCTGTCCTATGATTCTCTATCGAATATTAAGGTCCTGTAACAGTTCACACAGCATCGTACGGTTTTCTCAAGGTTTAAATGAAATTGTTTATATATATATATATATATATATATATATATATATATATATATATATATATATATATTATTACGAATACAAATTATTCAGGGGTAAATACTGGGCCGATCCGAAATTCGAACCCATAACTGTGGCGCACAAGTCCGGCGTACCAACCGCTTCGCTAGAAAAGCAAGCTTCTCTAGCGAGACAGTTCAGTCAGCTTTTATGTCACCCCGTAACACACCCTCTTAAGAGCGTTCTGCTATCAGAACAAGACTAATTATCCCAGGAGTCACACTTTGGTGAGCTTATTCCCTGGGCCACAAAGTATTACCGTTATCCCGGACGAGCCCCCATTTATTACGAATACAAATTATTCAGGGGAAAACACTGGGCCGATCCGGGATTTGAACCCATAACGGTGGCGCACAAGTCCGGCGTGCCAACCGCTTCGCCAGCAAAGCAAGCTGCTCTAGCGAGACAGTTCAGTCCGCTTTTATGTCACCCCGTAACAGTTATATATATATATATATATATATATATATATATATATATAAAAGGATGAGATGGGTTATGCCCTCTTAATCCGAATATACTAAATGTAACCTAACATATCTTTTGTGTGGCTCCATTCATTTTACTTTCGATTTTGAAAAGTACAAAGACAGAGACATGGCTGTCTTGTCCTCATTTTCTTACGTCCAAGTGAGTAACGCAACAAGAGCCAAACAATCATACTGAACTTTTCCAAAACGTATCTCCGTAACACTTTTCACATCAGCACTCAAATATGCCAGTGGCCTTATTAATTCGGGGTGCACCGGCAGTGTTTGTAATAAAAAAAAGTACCAACGTTTATTCAGGGCTGTTTACTTCGACTTACACCCAGACACTGATATATGTTATTAAATGGCACGGGGCACAACCTTTGATTGAATCCATGCGATATTAAACCATAAATTATGCAAAAAAAATAGTATTATTGCTACTATTCTATTCAGGATGGACGGACGTTTCAGACAGAGATCTTTCAGTTTAGGGCCTTATTGTCGTAGCCGAAATGAATGTTATTCCATGAAAAACGCACCTTTTCGAACTCGGATTAGGACCGCAGATTAGAAACCAACGGTATACCAACTTAGGTTTTCTGCGTTGACGATCTGGCATCATTATCTTTGCTGTGAATAAATGTTTCACCTTGAAAAGCGAAACCCATCATTATCGTTGAAACACCTAGGGGAACCGATTGTGAAACAATATAAGACATTTTCAGAAGGTAATGAAAGAAGGCCTCTGCCAATGAACATGGAAAAACACCTATCAAAATGACGGAATACCGTTAAAACCTGTAGCAGAGTAACCTTTGGCGGCCGGCCGATCGCAAGGAATCATAATTTAACTTTTAGTGCGTTTACATTATTGTAGTAATAAAAACAAGAATCTTAAGTTTCAATATCAATTAAATTTCAATATATTTAAAGCAAGAATTATTTTAAGTTAATACATAATTTAATGTTGACAAGAATCGGTCCTCTGGTGATGTTCAGCAGCCGTATAACTCAACTTTTTATTTAGGTACGCTAGCGAAAGTGAACTTGGCAATTAAAAGTTCTTCCTGGTCAGCTCAGTGTAACTGATTGACTTGTCAAAAAGACTGAAAATATACTTAGTTTGAAATATTCGATTTTTTTAAATAGCAATCCATAACAAGCAATATTATCTTATATTTACCAACAGGTTTATTCCGAAGACTGCGAAAAAAAGCCATTGAAAATTCAGCATTTCCAAGAACTGGATATACACGAAGCAAGCTAAATGTCTATCAGAACCTTAAAATCACTGTTGCGCAGTGGTATACACACAAATGCTGTTGCTGGTCATGAATTGATTACAATAAAGTGTCATAAAATAACAAACACAGTACTAAAACACCATTTAAAGAGTGCTTGTTGATAATGTGCTCGAGAAAACAAATGTTTCCATTTACTTGATCACGAAACCGTGTCATTCTTTCTCATACGATCACGTGCAAGGGAGACCCGCTTCCGGAACCTGTGCGTCTGTACCACACCGTTTATTTATGTATATACGAGGACAATGGCTATACCTGCATGATCGCAACACTCAATGGTTAAGCAAAAAGCTGATAAATATTGACTTTTGAGACACGTGTAGGGTATTTACATTTGGTTTACATATTTGTTTTAGTTAGTTTTTAATTTTACTAAAATTTTCACTGAAACTATAATATATAAAATATATGAACCCTAACTCGACATTATAAGTCAGTGATTATATCGAGGATATATACGTATAATTTCTAGAAACAAAACTACTACATTTATAACAGGCAACTTACGAGAAGACTTCAGCGGCATGCGGTGTGAAATCCCACTCTCCCGTTACCCGACTTCTAGGTATCCACAGAGACCGGTTCCGCCTTCTATACAGCAGCGCGTCTTCTACTTAGACAGTAATCTATAGACTTTATACAACAGAAAGTTGAATGGTCGTGTGACAGGCCCCGGGAAGGGCATTATTGCCGGACCCAGGTTTACTCAGTACCGAATGTTGACTCTCCGGGAATCGATTCGGCCGACTTGCTGCACGTCTTGTTCCCAAGCATCAACGATTTATATACACGTATATATTTGTCTGGGGTGTATATCTTGAAGCATTAATCAAAGAGAGAATATGGGACAATAAACAATACGTAAGGTCTTCTGTGGTGATGAGATTGTTCACGGTCGGTCCCCGCTCTCGCTGAGCGACTTGCAGACTTAATGGGAAGGCCGTGCAACCAACCATGTTTCACTCAAAACCGAGTGCGACTTTCGGGGTTCCTCGGTGGTATGACCCAACAATGGGGACGATTAAATACCCAGGGCCAACAGTTGCAGAGTGTCACCGGGTCTGGCTAACACTAGGGTATAAAATGAGAGGATGCTTATGCTACTGCCTTGCGCGTAGTCCGAAATCGGAATGGAATTCTGCAGATGTAAATACCTAGTTAAACTAGCATTACTAATCGAGGGGGTTACCTCCAACAACAAAATATTTGAACAAAATTACGGAAGTTCTCTCGTCTTTACAGTTATCTTTACAGTTATATTAAATATTTAAAATTGTTGGAATTGGACGTTGAATTAGCACAAGGTTATGTACGTAATCGTATCCTTTACGTACATGTTTACATGTCAATGATAGACCATAGTATTATTTTCTAATAATAAAAAGAAACAAATACGTTTTATGTTTCGAATATTTTGGTCGCCTGGTGTGTGTCTGTGCGTGCGTCTGCGAGTCATCCCCCCCCCCCCCCCCCCCGCCCCCCACACCCTGGAAGATAAATCGACGCCACTGTCACGGAGTTATACATACGGTTTGTCAAAATGCTACAGACGGCGTTGCTCTGCTGCTGATCGTCCCACAGTCATGCGGTACCTCATATACGAGCGGTCGAGAGGCGACACCTGGTAGCTACCTCCTGAAGTACCAACCAGAAGCTCTGAACATCTATCATCAGGTCTGTTCTTGTTTCTTCATGTGTCTGCTCTTTGTGCTTATCAGATTTGCCATAGCATTACAGATCAGTGCTATTCCTGCCAATATCTGTCATCCTAAGAAGCATTGTGTATATATTATGAATAAAACACATTAGAAAAAAAGGAGTATAGAAACCTGAAACGTTGCCGAGGCTGGTTTTCGGTATATATTAACTCATTAACGTGTTATAGCATTCATAAACGTAACGACAAGCCATGGGAATGTAGTACTGATCTTGATATGGTACCCTGGATAACTGCTTCTGTAAATCTATCAATGAAATGGACCCTAATTTGATATATTAGTTGTTAATACTAGTTTCTTAAGCACCCAGTGGGCAAAACAGACCTCTTAATCACTCACGTCATAGAAACCTGGCGCTGCCTTTATTATAGCCTCATTGGTCAATTTAGGTAAACATTGTTTGTAATTGGTTGGAGCTGTGCTTGGGTAACTGGCACACGTGGCTACGATCACACGGCGGGCTGTCAGAACATTCATACAAGTTAATTTGAATAGCATGCTATATGTATCTTGTCCTAACACGAATTTTGAACATTCATCGTTGTCATCAAATCCTTTGGACGTGTATAATTGCCTTTTATATAGTCCGTTCAGCTACCCCTGTCATGCTGTTTATCGTGATTAACTTTTTATAAGACGTCCTGGACAACTAAATTGGCCCCACTGATAGAAAGAATAAAATGCATAAGTATTACACCTATTTAAGTATAAATGACAAAGATTTATTCACTATAAAACATTGTAAATAGTGCCGTTTCAGAACTGTTTCATAATCGTTGAGACATGTTAAACATGTGATTGACATTGTTGAAACATGTAACACGATTTATTTTTTCGGCGAAACGTCGGATCGAAACACCGAATCCTGATTGAACCATATTAAAAACACAAGTTTTACTTATAGAACGTGTTTGGTACATGAAGTAAACGTGTTTCAGAGTATAATTAAAGAGGGTCTGAACGTTGGTCAGACAGTTCATTACTAACACAGGACAGCAATCATTATGGGCTGCCGGACAGTAGGCCATGGTTGCCCTTAGTAATCTGGCTTTAAGTCCGTTCGACCGTCATGCCCGATAGCTCATTATCTCAAGAACTATTTGAGATTTACGTTTTTTGCGACACACAGTGACTTGCACTGGTTTGGGTAAGTTAGACTCACATGACACTAGGTGGAATATGGTCATAATGCATTTTGATTGTAAACTGTGACGTGTTTTAATGATAATAATGACTGGCAACAATTTGGCTCAAGCAGAATATGTATAATGAAGGGCTGTGGGACTCATATATTGATTCCGTGAGGCGGCAGAGGCTAGGGGCACTGAGGCAAGGGGCGTTTATTCTAGGGTCGTTGAGTCTAGGGGCGTTGAGGCTAGGGCCGTTGCGTCCAGGCCGAGGGAGAGTCAGCGTGGGATGGATATTGCGATCCCCTTTCATGATGAAAAATTAGGGTATTATGATGCAATTGGGGGATGGCATTTTTGCATTATGTGTGTTCTGAGCAACTTCCCAGATTAGAAAATTTTCCATATCCTATTCCTTTTCATTTTAACCTTCAAATTCAAAGAACATAAGTATACTGCTATTTATAAGTATGCTATAGATTTTGGGAAGGTTCAAATCTATTATCCAAGGAGGTATGATTTTTGGAAAAGGGGATGAATTGGCAAATCAATTTCTCAGTGAATTGCTTGTGGTACCCTAAAGCCCCATGATATAATATTTTATATATTTCAAGATGAAAACTTTTGGCATTGTATATTATCATTATTAAGGATTCCGTTTCTTAACCAGAACTCTTCATTGATGCGCAAGTTCCGAAGGCACAGGTATACATTGGACTCGGGCACTCCAAAAAATGTACACAGTGCAACTTTTTAAGAGCTGGTCTTACTGTATATAGTTCACATTGTGAGCAGTACTCTTTTTCCTTATATTGTTTTTTTTATGCCAAGGAAACGCATCAGTATCTCCTGACACCTATACCTGTGTCCGAGTTTCTTACACCTCGATAAATAATGTAAATTTCTGTTTTCATTACAGGTTCAACCAGTAGTCATCATCATTCCTGGACTTTTGTTAATGATGGTTACTTGGCTAGTAATTCAAGTAGGGTTACCAGGCCAATATAAATGCCAAATGAGTCGTGTATCCAAGTCGCATACCAGTACAATAAATACCTGCCGATTCGTGTATCCAAGTAGGATACCAGTACAATAAATACCTGCCAGTTCGTGTATATAAGTGGGCTTTACCGGTCCAATTTGAACTCCTTCTTAGTCGTGTATTTGATCAAGTGGGCTTACTGGTCCAATATGAAGGCCTACAGATTTGTGTATTCAAGTAGGCCTACCAGTCCAGTATGAATGCTTACAGATTTGTGTGTTCAAGTCGGCTTACCTATACAATATTAATGCATATAAATGTCTACTAAGGCATTATTCAGTTAGGCCAGTCCAATACACATGCCTTCTGAGTCTTGTGTTACAGTAGGCTTACCAGTTTTATATAAATACAAACTGTTTTGTGTATTCACTCAGCTAGATTTATATATGCTGATTACAGTGGATGAGTTCAAGTTCAGTTACATTTTTATTTTTTAAGCTTATTTTGTATATCCGTGTGCATTTAAAACTCACAGGTAAAACTTTGCTGGATGCTGTGGTTGATTTTGCCTGTGATCAAGTAAAATAAATGGGAGATATTGTTTCTGTGTGTACATGGGAGGGGGGCTGTAATAGTAGAAAAAAACGACTATATCAGTTCCTTTGTGTTATTATGGTCTTATATTGTACCCAGGAATCCGTCTCCTGTGAACCTCGTCAACAATTAGGCCAAACACCAAAAAAACATTGTCGCACGGCCCCTAGGAACACACATTATTCTTCATTTACTCTTTACCGATCGAGATAAAACGGTTGGAATTTTGTCCTTATGGACAAAGCGCATCAAATCTCTTCTTCGGGGGACGAAACAAGCGAAATTCTGGTGACCACAGAAGCTTTCCCGTGGATGACATAAATTACTCTGACATACAGTTTTTTTCGTGATCTTGAAAAGTTTGACCATTGATATGTTCCATCGGAAACAGAGGAACCTTACAAAATGGAAACTAATGTGCGAAATGAATCATGAACACATTGGAGGACAAGAAAAGGGCCTTCGTTAAATATCACGTGGTTAATTGTAAACCAATGTGCTAATTTGTATTATACCTCAATAGTGTATCAGTGTCCTGTAGTGTCACTGGCATTAACAGTTCTTTAAATATATATGGTATCTTTAAATAAAAAATTGATATTACAGATACTGTGAAACAGTTTAATTAATATGCCAATAATAAAACAATAATTCTCACTCAGTGCTCTCTTTGGTACTCGTCAAATTGTAAAGTTAATGCGAGCGCATGTTGAATAATTTACATAATTTAAAAGATAGACTGTGTACATTATTGTTCTGTGAGATCGCCAATATCCAACCATTACGAAACACTCAAAATATGAAAAATCTCGATAATTTAACTACGCTGATATGAAGTCAAACACAGTACTCTCATATTAAAGCATAGCGGAACAAAATACAGCTAATGGATGAAAATTATTATGATTTAAGAGTTTATGATTGTACATTTGCTTAAAATGTTAAAACTTAGGACCTTTACCTATTTCCGCCAAAGTCAGTTAAACTTTTCGGTACACAGATGTCGAGCTAATCATGCTTAGCTTTGAGATTATACATTCTCAATGTTTAGGACAAATATGGGATTTCGTTTGCAGCCACTTATTCTTTCGGATTACCAGGGGGGAATTCTTTTGGCATAATTATCTAAAATGTGATTATGAAGTCTACTGGCTCATAAAATGTAGTTTACCGGGTGTTTATTGGATACAGGTTTAAAGATGATTTGCTTGCTTTCTTCAGCACGAGCCAAACATAAAGGGTTATGGAATTAAGCAAGAACTCTGTTGGTGTTGGTTTTCGCTAACCACTATGTTCTCAATACCGCACCGTGTTTCAAACATTAATCTGACTTGTAACTGTGTACGGTTCAGGGCTCTGGAGTGTGGATCTTTACTAATCGATCATGAGAACCAATCAAGCGTGAGCACTTCATTAACTGCACAAAACCCGCGTTTTTGATCCCGCTGAGCGTGACGTACTTCACAAATCTGATTATTGTATACGTTCAATGCGCTGCACAGCGGTGATTCACGGATGAGCGTGCTGAGTTTGTTGTACCCGCTGGTAAATCTGGACTGGTTTGAGTCACAGTGAGGGTTCAGTTACGAACATGTTATGTTAGAACACCCTGGGTACATGTATATCATCATTAAAGACTTAATTTAAACACACCCGGAAGATGTTTACTGTATAGAGTAAAATATGCAAAACATCTCTCCAGAAATGAATTTCCTTGTTCATTAAATCTAAAAACAGTTATAAGTGCGTATACGCCTGGCGTATTTTTTTTTTCCTTTTTTTTTGTACACACTCTCAGATAATCAGTGTGCATAATGACAATCATGATATAAGGAACTAGATGGGTCAGTCGTACGATTACCTGAATGCCCCTGCCAGGACCGCCCCAATCAAGTCTCCATCTGTTGTACTACATTGTCATGCCCCTTTAACTTGGATTCACCTGCTAGATTGTTTGAAAAAAAACTGGCCCTAATAGCCATGAATGAAGCGGTTTTTCTGTCGCAATGTGCAAAGGTATATAATCCATCGAATTAAAAATATATTACGGTGATCCATATTAAACTTAAAAAATCATCAATTGATTTTACTCCAAATAAAATTCAATAAGAATTTGTTGATACCTTTTGCCTAACAAGCAAACCTGCAAACTATCAGACACAACTTCCAACAAACCAAGGAGAACGAATAATAGCTTCCTTGTGGAGGTATGAGGAAGATTTAAATAAGTTCAAAAGGTTAGTTCCTGATCCATATTTTAAAATCATCTTTGTTAATTAAAGGTGTGGTGGTACTATAATGTAAGAAATAAGTTCAATATGCTTGGTCCTGATGCATAATTAATATTCAATAGAGATTACGCTAATCAGGTCAGTCTAGGCATTAGGACTAAGATGACTTACATCCCGTCATACAGGTGACGTTACAATAATGTATCTTATTTGTCACAAGGTCTGCTTAAAGAACCATACTTGTACAAGACCCAATCCTCGTGTGCGGATCACATAATTACATAAGTAGTTAGAGAAGTGGGAGAGGGTTAATCATGAAAACTTGTTACTGTATTTAGCACACATTTGCCACCGCATGTGTGTATCCAGGTACCTATTCAAGGTATTCGCCGTGTCACAGACATCCAATATAGGCCTACACTGTTTATTTCAGTGACGAAGTACTATTTCCAGAAAAGATTTATGGGAGGCATATTGCTTTTCACGGAAAAGTTGTATTTTTTGAGTTACGAGGTTGTTCAAATTGAAATTACTGTTACAACTTTTGACAAAAATAAACCAAAGGTCATATTTATAGAGAACACGCCTCATAATCTTACAAACTATACAAACAATTAATTGAGGTTTTACATCAAGCTCTATTTATTAAAGTATATTAAGGGATTATTATTATAATTATTATTGTTATTATTATTGCATACACAGAGTGCAAAAACATCAGAGCTGACAATACCAAAAAAACACAAGGTCTTCTCGGATATATATTTAAAAAAAGAAGAAAAAACATGACTGGACATTCGGGTGTAATCCTCCTGTCTTATGGTGATTTATCTATTAATGGATGATCAAGAAGACTTAATTTTCAGTCGCACTGCTCTAAAGCTGCCAGACAAGTGGTAGATATGGTGAGCCGACAGGGATTTTCATTCACAAAGGACGAAACAGCGAAGTCGAAAAGCTGTCCATACGAAATGGAAGACGCATTGATATATTGGTTGTACGCTGGCCAGAAGTAAATTAGAAAATGCATCTGATCCTTCGAACGCTGGTTCTGTTATTTGTCCACATCTCATTCAGCGTTCTTACGGTAATTATTCCCTTCATTAAAAATCACGTGATGTTCAGGTGTTCGAACTTTGAGTGTTAGCAGAAGATAAACGGTGACACTCTCTGACCTTGCGTAAGGCGTCTTGCCACGTGACTTTCCCAGAATTCCCTTCATCTATCCGCGGAAGCGAGGGGATCTTTCCCACGATGGATCCCCTTTTTGAGTGTCGTTTCCCTAACTCCTCATGATCTGCTTCTCCATTATGTCCAGTCTTAGCGTCGTAACTGACAGATTTATTTTTCTTGCGCCTTGCTAGTACGTTCTCGACCGTGTCCATGAAAGAAAAGCGTTGTTTTTGCTGCTCAGTGGAATTTGAATTTTGCTTTTGCTTTCCATTTGGTAATGAATCTCCGGAAGTGTGAGAGATACTCGAGTCATTGGAAGGACTTTTTGCGTAAACACTTTGTCGTTTAATTTTCAGGCTGTCTTTGGTTGGTTCTGCTTTCTCTTCCAATACACTGCCGTCATTTGCAGCTTCAGTAATATAAATTTCTGACTGTTCACTTATACTCGCAAAGGCAGGTTTCCCTTTTGGTGCCATACTGGATATTCTGTCTACTATTGATAACCTTTTAGAGAGTCCTTGCTTTTGTTTAATCCTGAGTAATTCCATAAAAAGTTGGTCTCCTTTTTTGGATTTGGTTTTATTATTTTTCGTATTTGCCCTACGGTAACGCTTATGAGCTAGCGCAGGTAAACCATCAGTCGCCACTCGACCTTCCTCTGCACCATTCAGTAGTTTATCACTCCTTGTCACCTTTACGTGAGCTTGACGGTCACCAGAGCCTTTCAGGGAACCCTGATAGCCGGACTGATCTGTATCTATATTACCATCAATCAGATCCGTTATATAAATGTCTCCTTCCACCCGTCCATGGAGCGGTGTGTCATTGCTGTTCCTGGCACTAACGGCAACACGGAAGTCCTCCACACCATCAGATCCAGCTGATGGCGTGCGAGCAGACATGGAGCTTACCATACCTGGCTTTTCCGGTTCCGTCGATTCATCTCCTTTTGCTAAGTCTTCCAGCAATGCAAGAGGGGGCACCCCATCCGTTACGCCCCAAGGTCCCTTTTTTTGTTTGTTTTTTGGATCCATCTTGTTGAGGAAGGAGTCCACGTCAGGCTGGTTTTCTTTTATTCTTGTCATAAGAACTGATCTTTTTTCCTCGTGTTTACGACGTTTTCTTTCTTTTAGTTCACTTACACGGTTAGAGTAAGCGTGCATGGACCCAGCCAGGACTTTCTTTCCGCGGTCTGTGTCATGTATCAGGAAACTCAATTCCTGTCGGTAAAGCTCTACCTGGCGTCGAAAATGAACCTCTTTGCTGGCAATACGCCCCAATGTTTTCCTCTCCGTCTCACTCTGCAGACCAGCTGCTGACATGTACGTCCGAGGTATGTGCGGCATAATGACATACAAAAGTAACCTTTACATTTGAAGCGTAGTATCAGTTTCACTGTTGGTTTATTACTTTCAGCCCCGTCTAGTGTCTAATATTTACACTTTCAATCGATGCTTGGTCCGTCCAGTCACATTATCTAAAAATAGAGACTTCAGCAAGCATGATTGATCAAGGATTTAACAACAAATCGGTAAATACGACTGAATTTTCTTCAACGCGTGCAAGTACGGCTGTTGCCTATCACAAATTGAAATCATGTTGTAATTTGTATGTTGTGCGCAATGTTTGATGCCTTTCAGATGAGTGTTGGCCGCAGTATGAACTTGAAGTAGCAACATTGCAAACATATCCCAAGATTCCACACAAAGTTAATGAAGTCACTATAATGCTACCACTATCTGAGTTTGAAACTGTCGGATATTATCTGTGAAGCCGTGCTGTAGCTACGCAACCCCTCTGTCATACTTGGAGTTTTTACGAACGCGCGATGGTTCCACTTTGGCGTTCATTTCTGTATTTAAGAGCTGTTATTGACCTGCAGGGTCCGCAATCATAACAATACCAGCCCTGAGCCGTTTAGCCTGGCATCGACACGCCTCACCCAAACGAGCTGATGACAGTTTATGATAGAAACAGAAGAATATTGATCAGTCTTATGATTCAAACAAGTTAATAATACAGAGGTACTTAAAGTGGCTCCATCAGGCGGGCTGCTGTGCAGTAACTTGGTCGATCTCAACAAGACACCTCTGTGAGCCTGAAAGGTAGAAGAAAACTAAAGATAACTAAAAGTAGCACCTAGGGGTTAGAAATATATCCCCTCGCCTGCGCGAGAGATATTGGCAGAAAACCTCTATAGTGAAATTGTAGAAAATGATTATTTGGCCAGAATTTTTTCCAATATTTTCTTGGAATTGTATTTTCATTTTAAGTATTGTTCAAACAAAATGTCGTAAAGGTACATACTCCTTTGATGCTTTCAGGATGGAATTCTCAGAATGTATAAAGCAGTAAAACAAGAGCTTTCCAGTTCGTGTATTCATCAAACATTTACCAGATTTTTAATTATTTACACATTTGAAACCTGTGTATAACGACCGCCTGTGGCACTGGTCAAAAGCGGTCTCAATGCATAGGTGGTCTTTTAATTGTCAGACAAGTCAGTTATAATCAATGTGATTGCTTCCGGTTAACTCAAGGGTGGTCTTTATACACAAGAAGTCGTATAAGACAGGTGGTCATTCAGACAGGTTCCATACATGCACTGTAAATAAGCTGATACAAAAAAATTCCAGAACCGCAAACCTGCTTAGATTTCTGAATAACTGGAAAACCTAGATGATCGGTTTCCTCGATTTTACTCGGAGAAACAAATAACAGAACCCGTCATTTTACAGAGACATTGTCGAGGTTCATTTGATTGACAACCATTATACAGAAAAAAAAACAAAGCATTCCCGAATTAGAGGTTACGAGAATATTACCGGCCATGCAATCTTCAATGAAACTCCAAACTACATTCAATATGATTCTGTCAAAGTTAGGAAACTGCACGACTGTATATGGGCCATACTATTGATCGATACACGTTGACAAACACGTTTCAAAACATCTACAGTTCTCAACGTTTCTTCGGTATAGTTTTACATACACGTATTAGCTATACATACAAACGCAACAGGAACACTTTTGTTGATATGCAACACCGCTGAAATAGAATTATTTCTCTGGCCCCGCTGAAGGACCTGGAGGCTGTAATAAACACTTTGTAAATGCCGTTTATTGTTTAGTCAGAGTAAGGTTTCAACATTAACCATGGCTGTTTCTAAATATGGTCTTAAACTTGTGTCTGTAACGAATTTATTTCTCCGATACCATATAACATTATTATATGTCGTACTTGTATTCATCTTGTTCTTGTTTGAATCTTCTGTATGTCATTGAAGCTAAATATAGGGGTTACATATTGAACGGTTGGCGGTTTAAAGGGGCATCAGGTTTCATAACTGAATGCCTGTTGATTCTCCAAATGGACGTGCGCAATAATATACCAACCCTCATGACATTAAGAGCGATCAATACAAAGATTCCTTTTCAAACCACTTCCAACACTATGTATGCACCCACAGATGAATCCATTCTAAGACTCATAAATGAACGGCGCAGTGAAAGGCGGACAATCGAATACACCTGATGTATGTAACACCTAGTAAATCATTCCATCATTTAATAAGACAAAATTAGCTCTTATGTGATCGATAATAGGTATTTTACTTGTCTCGAACAGATTTTATGAAGATGAAAAGTTTCCGTTCAGAGGAACCGCTCACGGCAACCCAATCCTTTATTATCTAAAAGGGGTCGATTTGATGCCTGCTGATGACAAAATACTTGTTCGAAGAACGAGATTAGGATGCATTTACAAAACAGTGACAAATTAATAACCTACGTACTCTCCGTCTGTATGGGATTTTATTACCACCCGCTGTTCCAGGGAGCACATGCAGTGTCCACTTGTCCTACATACTTTCACAGCCGTTTAATCAAGGGTGCCATATAACTATTAGTTTTCTTTCGAAAACGAATATATGTATGCCATGAAGTTCTTTTAAAAAATGTAGGTATTTTATTCAGGGTATGAAAGTGTTCATTCACTGCTGGGGTTATTTATATGGCACTTGGGCCAAGAAGATGTGTCCATATTGACCTGCACACAAGTCAGTTTCAACAAATCATTGATGAAAGGACTCCTGAAAACCTGATTACAAGATAATTGTGCATTAATTATCTTTAAAAGATCTTGTACAGACATCTGCTGAGTTATAGTTTTGGAGTTATCGCTTTACTGGCTCTAAATCATTATTTTGAGTAGTATATCTTTTATTTAGTTTTGTGATTGCTTTTAAATTTTTAATAATTAATTATGTTTAGAAATTTAAAAATGAAAGATATTCTAATATTTATAGATATTCTAGTTAGACTACATTTATTTCAAAATTAAAGACGGTATCTCACATGTTGCTTTAAAATTAATTGTCACATTAACAGATATATATATATATAATAGTGTAGGGGTATAATGTAACCAAACGTAACGAAAAATAAACTGATTCCTTATTACAATCGTTGAAATAAATATATTTTAAATTGATAATGTCCCCATTGAAATATGAATAGTTACACCCAAGTACAGAATGTGCAATCTACATTTTCTAATTTATATTTCAGAGTTCTGAAATTTTAACATAACTTTACTCCATGTACAATTTTTCCTTTTCAGGTTTATCAGTTATCGGTTACAGTATTTACGCAGTCTCCATTTATTATGTATCTTAGATAATACATTATGCCCTGTAAGGTCAGGCATGCTACGTACATTAGGTCATGTATTACAGATATAGTAACACTTGCAGTGTTTTCGAGTATCCGGTTTTAGGTAAATTATCAGATCCAACAGAAACATTTTTTGTGTAATCAATAAATCTTATCCAAATTACTCTTTCTGAGAGTGTAGAAAGGTCAGTTATACGTAACGACCCTTGCAATTAAACTATGAGATAAAAACAACTGTATTACCTTGTTAAAATGCTAGGGTTACCTTAACGATCTGGACTAGGAGATTTCCCTCTGTCTTGAAATAAGTGTTCGTCCTGGGCTCTACTGGAGGGTCCTCGCGCTTGTTGCTTCCGATCTCAAGTATCTCCTTTGGAAACGTTTGGTTCAATACCTTTCCACCGGCCCATTAGCACTGATTCTATAGTCACAAGTTCCTGGAGACTGGTTGTTGCCTTGTGTTTTCCCCCTTTATGCCTGTATCGAAGACCTGATCCGAAACTGAACGACTTCACTTGTATGGCTGGTCCCGCTCAGACGTCATAATCCGTTTACATACATACAAACATGCAGATATCTTCCTCGTGGTATATAATGCACGTTATACGTAATTTGCTTTATGTTGAGCGATGTTTTGATTTTGGTTCCGTGATGACCCAGTCGGCAATAACAGGGTTGTCCAGCCACGTATAGCTCTGCGGACAAACGCATCTATTAGCGGTGTCTGTGTCTTTGCCAAGTTATTATTCATAGCAGATATTGGAGACTGCGGGCAGCCAGGCGGGAAGGCAGACGACTTGAGAATTTCTATTTATACATAGCACGGAAGCTTATTAGCTTTTTGTTAAAGCAGCTCCTGACGGCTCAGGTATGAATTTACTCATTGTGAGTCAAAACCCGGAATGAAATGTGTGGTCTCCCGCGAACAATGCAGATTACAGGTTTTGGTATTCAACTCTGATCGGCTATCGACTCTTTATGCTGATATACCAGTAACCTGAGACATGATCCTTTTAGGGGGACCATCTTTTTGAAACAGCCTTTGAATACGGAATTCATCGATCTGTTTCTGCCCTCGCCTTTGATGCTTTAGAGATAAATTGATAAGAGTTAATATGGTAAGAAAGCTCACTGCACGGTTTGTCTAACTGCAGACTAAATCTGATCGAGCACACAAACATGAACCCTCATGGCAACTTCGCATAAGCAACAGCTCATCCATTATTTTAAATTTATTAAATCTACACTGGAAATATTTTACATAAAAGTGTGAAATATTTAATCTTTTTAATTAAAATATAATCGTATCATTCACAGGAATCTCTTCGAATCTTCGTGCATGCAAGCTCCAATCCCACCCTTGTGCAGTACGAAATGAAACAAAACTGTACAAAACATATATTAAACTGTGTTTTATTTATGTATTTTGTTAATTTGACCGCGTAATGTTTATTTTTGGATGTTATACAAAATGCCTGCTTCAATATCCCATGGGTCACTCAGGATTTTATATGAAATTTCAATGCAAAGTTGGCAAATCATAGGTGACGCGATTCTGAAGACACACACAATAAAAAAGTATTGAAAATATAAACTCAGGGTATTTCATGAATTATATTGATGATCCATCGTTCGTTGTAGTGCCTGCAAAAAATATGTAGATTAATAAGACTGTCAGCGTGTTTCAACTGTAACTCGTTTCAGTTATGAACATATGGCAGTTTAGAGGATGTATAATTCCGTATCGCAAACTCACAACTTTATTACACTGAAAACTCATGAAAGATTTATAGTCTTAATACAGAGCAACTGAGGAAACATTTATTCATGATTATAATTGCCCTTAGTGGTTTGACAAACAATAAATTACCATTTGTAACTTATAGCTACAGTTGTAATCATGAAGTTATTACTGTGTAGGTTGTACCTGCAGTTCACTTCATTGAACTCCATTATATTGTCAACTAGTGTATAATAATATAGTGAGCAAGTAGTAAATGCAAATGTATAATTTTTAACTGTATATTAATGGTCTAAATTAATGATATAGTGATAGACAGAAATAGACCCTGAAGCATGTGAATATTTTGTCGGTTGTCGGACGGTACTGAGACTCGTTTCAACACAATCACTATAGTTGAGCATCCTGCAGAGCTGTTAAGGCAGAAATTATCAACAGTTGTTGTGCATGTATCTGCTGAAATATACAACATACTGTTAGAATAGTAATTAGAAGTATGAAAATCATACTTATGATAATTACAATCAGAAACACATTCATCGTCTCATACGAAATATACCTACATTCATTGGGTTTACTTTTAATGATTGTGTGCAAATTACTGTAGGAAAGTTCATACTTTAACGTATTGCAGTTGTCATCATACAAATCATAATTGTGTTTAACTACTGTACTTGGTGGCAGTGTAGCTCATATCTTAACATGGTCCATAACTAACAAAATTAGTACAATTTAATTCTTCATTGAAATGAACAAATCACTTTGTATAACTATAAAGCACATTTAAATTATCCTTAATGCTACCTGTTTTAACTATTGTTTGATTGAAAATAAACACTGTACCTCTATTGTTAGGTATTGTTCACCTAGGTCATCCTAGTGGGAATGCCCAAGGCTTGTGACAGCTGCTTTAGTAGTTTCTGTGGTATAAAAAGTCGTCTGGTCTACACCAATAGCTTACAATGGGTTAACGAAGGTTGTAGGAATAGGTGAAATGTACACTGCTTGAATCTGTTCTGCATTGCAGCAGGACTTGTACACATAACTGGCTGCAAATTAGCACCTGCAGGGCTGTGGGTCACATGGGTTTTACCTGGATCTGGATACATATGTTGGGTTGTGCAACACTCTAGACTCCAACATTTGCTGAGCTGGTGGGGCAATGTATAACCCATTACGTGACAAATTTTGTTCTCTCGCATTGTTTCCAGCCATAGCGTGAGCCAACTATTGAAACTGTGGGTTACTTTCGCCACAGAGCTTTCCATCGATATACAGTTTGTCGACTTTCAACACAACTTTTCGACCAGATTTCTTCGCGATTCTCCTTACTTGGCACAGCTTTTTGCGTTTGTCCTCGGTTACTTGAGGGAACTGTTCAGAGTACATGGTTCACATCACATTCTTGTCCCCGTTCTGTTTAAAAATCACTTCCCCAACTGCGCATCTTCATTTGCATTATTGTTGATTATTTCATTTATATATTCTGGAATGTCAGGTTTTTTTAGATTATAAAATCCATCATGTCAGTGGTTAACAAAATGTCAAAAACAACTGAGAGCCTGATCACATATCGGACTTGTACCGACGATAGTTGACTAAATTTCGAAGCCTTCTGCTCGTTTCCACTCGTGGTTTACATAGAGTTGCTCAGTTTGGATGGATGTTAATGTATGCCGTTCACAAGAAAGCCTGCGGTTCTGTGATTAAGCATTCTGTCATTTTTTTGTTTTATTATGTGGTTTAACTATAATTTTCTATTTTAAAAGGTAACACATATTTCATTAATTGAATTCTGAACTTTTAGTACTTTCTACTCTTGGAGGCCTAAGAAACCTAATGTACCTACGTAGTATAGATCGGAGGCCTAATGTACCTACGTAGTATAGGTCGGAGGCCTAATGTACCTACGTTATCTAGGTCGGAGGCCTAATGTACCTATGTTATCTAGGTCGGAGGCCTAATGTACCTTTGTTATCTAGGTCGGAGGCCTAATGTACCTTTGTTATCTAGGTCGGAGGCTTAATGTACCTACGTAGTATAGGTCGGAGGCCTAATGTACCTATGTTATCTAGGTCGGAGGCCTAATGTACCTTTGTTATCTAGGTCGGACGCCTAATGTACCTATGTTATCTAGGTCGGAGGCCTAATGTACCTATGTTATCTAGGTCGGAGGCCAAATGTACCTATGTTATCTAGGTCGGAGGCCTAATGTACCTATGTTATCTAGGTCGGAGGCCTAATGTACCTATGTTATCTAGGTCGGAGGCCTAATGTACCTATGTTATCTAGGTCGGAGGCCTAATGTACCTTTGTTATCTAAGTCGGAGGCTTAATGTACCTACGTAGTATAGGTCGGAGTCCTAATGTACCTACGTAGTATAGGTCGGAGGCCTAATGTTCCAATGTTATCTAGGTCGGAGGCCTAATGTACCTATGTAATCTAGGTCGGAGGCCTAATGTACCTATGTTATCTAGGTCGGACGCCTAATGTACCTATGTTATCTAGGTCGGAGGCCTAATGTACCTATGTTATCTAGGTCGGAGGCCTAATGTACCTATGTTATCTAGGTCGGAGGCCTAATGTACCTATGTTATCTAGGCCGGAGGCCTAATGTACCTATGTTATCTAGGTCGGAGGCCTAATGTACCTATGTTATCTAGGTCGGAGGCCTAATGTACCTTTGTTATCTAGGTCGGAGGCTTAATGTACCTACGTAGTATAGGTCGGAGGCCTAATGTACCTATGTTATCTAGGTCGGAGGCCTAACGTACCTATGTTATCTAGGTCGGAGGCCGAATGTACCTATGTTATCTAGGTCGGAGGCCGAATGTACCTTTGTTATCTAGGTCGGAGGCTTAATGTACCTACGTAGTATAGGTCGGAGGCCTAATGTACCTATGTTATCTAGGTCGGAGGCCTAATGTACCTATGTTATCTAGGTCGGAGGCCTGATGTACCTATGTTATCTAGGTCGGAGGCCTAATGTACCTATGTTATCTAGGTCGGAGGCCGAATGTACCTATGTTATCTAGGTCGGAGGCCGAATGTACCTTTGTTATCTAGGTCGGAGGCTTAATGTACCTACGTAGTATAGGTCGGAGGCCTAATGTACCTATGTTATCTAGGTCGGAGGCCTAATGTACCTATGTTATCTAGGTCGGAGGCCTAATGTACCTATGTTATCTAGGTCGGAGGCCTAATGTACCTATGTTATCTAGGTCGGAGGCCGAATGTACCTATGTTATCTAAGTCGGAGGCCTAATGTACCTATGTTTTCTAGGTCGGAGGCCTAATGTACCTATGTTATCTAGGTCGGAGGCCTAATGTACCTATGTTATCTAGGTCGGAGGCTTAATGTACCAATGTTATCTAGGTCGGAGGCCGAATGTACCTATGTTATCTAGGTCGGAGGCCTAATGTACCTTTGTTATCTAGGTCGGAGGCCTAATGTACCAATGTTATCTAGGTCGGAGGCCTAATGTACCTAAGTCATCTAGGTCGGGGGCCTAATGTACCTATGTTATCTAGGTCGGAGGCCTAATGTACCTATGTTATCTAGGTCGGAGGCCTAATGTACCTATGTTATCTAGGTCGGAGGCCTAATGTACCTATGCTATCTAGGTCGGAGGCCTAATGTACCTATGTTATCTAGGTCGGAGGCCTAATGTACCTTTGTTATCTAGGTCGGAGGCCTAATGTACCTATGTTATCTAGGTCGGAGGCCTAATGTACCTAAGTCATCTAGGTCGGAGGCCTAATGTACCTATGTTATCTAGGTCGGAGGCCTAATGTACCTTTGTTATCTAGGTCGGAGACCTAATGTACCTTTGTTATCTAGGTCGGAGGCCTAATGTACCTAAGTCATCTAGGTCGGAGGCCGAATGTACCTATGTTATCTAGGTCGGAGGCCTAATGTACCTATGTTATCTAGGTCGGAGGCCTAATGTACCTTTGTTATCTAGGTCGGAGGCCTAATGTACCTATGTTATCTAGGTCGGAGGCTTAATGTACCTTTGTTATCTAGGTCGGAGGCCTAATGTACCTAAGTCATCTAGGTCGGAGACCTAATGTCCCTTTGTTATCTAGGTCGGAGGCCTAATGTACCTAAGTCATCTAGGTCGGAGGCCTAATGTACCTTTGTTATCTAGGTCGGAGGCCTAATGTACCTATGTTATCTAGGTCGGAGGCCTAATGTACCTTTGTTATCTAGGTCGGAGGCCTAATGTACCTTTGTTATCTAGGTCGGAGGCCTAATGTACCTATGTTATCTAGGTCGGAGGCCTAATGTACCTTTGTTATCTAGGTCGGAGGCCTAATGTACCTATGTTATCTAGGTCGGAGGCCTAATGTACCTTTGTTATCTTGTTTGGAGGCCTAATGTACCTATGTTATCTAGGTCGGAGGCCTAATGTACCTTTGTTATCTAGGTCGGAGGCCTAATGTACCTAAGTCATCTAGGTCGGAGGCCTAATGTTCCTTTGTTATCTAGGTCGGAGGCCTAATGTACCTACCTTTGTCCTCTTGGCCGGAGGCCTTATGTACCCAGGTCATCTAGGTCGGAGGCCTTATGTGCCTATATGATCTCGGTCCTAGGCCTAGTACACCTATGTTTTCTAGGGCAAAGGCCTTATGTACCTTTGTATTCTAAGACGGAGGCCTAATGTACCTAGGCAATCTAGGTCGGAGGCCTAATGTACTTGTGTAATCTTATTTGGAGGCCTAATGTACCTTTGTAATCTAAGTCACAGGTTTAATGTACCTTTCTTATCAAAGTCTGAGGCTTAAGGTACTTTTATAACCTAGGCTGAATGTACCCTTTGTAATTTATGTGTGAGGCCTAATCTAGGTCGGAGGCCTATGTACTTATGTATTCTAGTTCAGAAGTCTTAATGTACCTTTTGAAATTTGTTATTTTATGTCTTATGTGGAGGCGTAATGTTACTTTGTAATCTAAGTCAAAGCCTACTGTACCTATGTTATCTAGGTCGGAGGCCTATGTACTAATGTAATCTACGTCGGATGAGGCTTAATGTACCTTTTAAATTTAGTTCGGGGGCTTAATGTACCTTTGAAAATTGTTATTTTATGTCTTATGTGGAGGCGTAATGTTACTTTGTAATCTAAGTCAAAGTACCTATGTTATCTAGGTCGGAGGCCTATGTACTTATGTATTCAATTTCGGAAGTTAAATGAACCTTTGTAATCTTAGTCGGAGGCCAAATGTACCTTTGACATTTGTTATTTTACAATCGAGGTCGTAAGTCTAATCTATCTATGTAATCTAAGTCGGAGGCCTAATGCTCCTTTATCATCTAGGTTTGAGGGTAATTCACCTATGTTATCCATGGAGGAGGCTCAATGTGCCTTTGTATTTTTAGCCGGAGGCCTTATGTACCCAGGTCATCTAGGTCGGAGGCCTTATGTGCCTATATAATCTAGGTCCTAGGCCTAGTACACCTATGTTTTCTAGGACAAAGGCCTTATGTACCTTTGTATTCTAAGACGGAGGCCTAATGTACCTAGGCCATCTAGGTCGAAGGCTTAATGTACCTTTCTAATCAAAGTCTTAGGCTTAAGGTACTTTTATAACCTAGGCTGAATGTACCCTTTGTAATTTATGTGTGAGGCCTAATCTAGGTCGGAGGCCTATGTACTTATGTATTCTAGTTCGGAAGTCAAATGAACCTTTGTAATCTAAGTCGGAGGCTTAATGTACCTTTGAAATTTATTTCGGGGGTCTAATGTTCCTTTGAAATTTAATTCGGGGGGGGGGGGCTAATTTACCTTTGTTATTTTGTTCGAAGACCTAATGTAACTTTATTATCGAGGTCGTAGGTCTAATATATATATGTAATCTATGTCGGAGGCCTAATGTACCTTTATCATCGAGGTCGGAGGCCTAGTGTACCTATTAATTCTTAGTCGGAGGCCTAATGTACTTTTATCCTCAAGGTCTGGACTTCCTTGGTAAACCAAATAGAAGTTTAAATTTACATTTTAAAACTGGTTCGGAGGCCGAATGTACTCTTGTAATCTAGTTCGGGGACCTAATGTAACTATGTTATATTGTTCGAAGTACTTATGTACATTTGTAATCTAGGTCGGAGGCCTAATGTACCTTTTTCATATATGTCGATGAATGTTATTTTTAAATCTCGTTCGGAGGCCTATTGTACCTTTTTTTCTAGGTCTAGACTCCCTTTGTAATCTAGATCAACGGTCGAACTTACTTTTTAAAACTGGTTAGGAGGCCTTATGTCTTCTTGTTGTCTTAGTTGGAGGGCTAATTTCTAATTTGACTTTATAATTTAGGTCTGGGGCCAAATGTCCCTTTGAAATCTAGTTTGGATCCAGTTTCTCCAGTCAAAGTCTGTCTCATTTTATTTTCTGATAGGTCAGACATCCGACCGAAATCGGTAGCTTCCTGTTTTTTTCTAAATTAGGTCGGCCTTATGTGCCTTCCTAATCAAAGTCGGTAACGTCACGTTATTTTCTAACCTAGGTCGTAGGGTTTTAAGTCTCTCTAATCAAAGTGGGTAGCGTCAGGTTATTTTTTAAGCTAGGCCTTTGGCTTCAAAGTCTTTCTTATCAAAGTCGGTAGCGTCACGTTATTATCTAATCTAGGTCATGGGCTTGCATTTTTTTTAGAATCAAAGCCGGTTGCCTTATATCGAAATTAAAAATACACTCTCAAGCAAATGTTCAACTCTTTTTCTTGCAAATAAACCCACCACAATAAATCATCTAAACTAACTGAATGAAATACAGAATAAAGCATGGTAAATGTAAACATTTATTCCAAAATAAATTTCATAAATATAAAAAGGGTATATTTTGGAAAATCATCGCATGTAATACATATATACAACTAAGTTGTGTTAAAATGTCTGGATAAATCGAACAAAAATGAAAGAATACGAGCAGAGTATCACAACCGAACAGAGCATTTTTACAGACGAGTATTCAACCACTCAAATAAGACTCTCGTAACGGGCAATTGCAGCGTAAATTCGACTAGTCGAATGTGAGACTTTTTGAATATGAGGGGTCATAGCAAGAAAAACAATGACCTAGCTACAAATTAATATATTGGTTTGCAACTTACAAATATAACTTTCCTAAGGCTTTACACTAACACAATAAAATAACTGTCTAAAAATTTGTGTGGCCATCAGGATACACAAATTAAAACCCTAATATAATTTACCAAAATGAGTTAGTTTTCACTTGGGCGAAAAAATAACTAACATAATCTGCATTGAGGAAACCTCGATAAAAACATATTCTTATGAAAGAAACTAAATTCAAATTTATAACAACACAGTATAGAACATGGCACGTTATAATATATAAAAAGTACATGATACGGCGGTTCGGAGCTCCCCGGCGCAGCCAGATTTATCTTGAATACATTATAAATATATACATTGAAAAATTTAGAATAAGCGAACATGCACATCAAAGCGACATGAAAATCATAATAATTTTTTTATATTCTATGTTATCAAAAATTAAAAAAAAAACATGCATATGAAAACAACATGAAATTGAGACAGTTATTTCACAGCTCCATATTTAAATATTTTTTTTCTTTCATTAAAATTTCTTTTACCCTTATAGTAATTATATATCACTGGGGGGGGGGGGGGTGTTACGCATGTCATGTTTTACGACATTCTGGACATGGCTCTGCATGTCATTTATTAAATACCTGTTGTTTTGATTTTTGCACGCCTTAATTTACACTTAACCATATTTATGTTTGTTTTACATATAAACATAAAACCAGTCTTCCGAATGAAATAAAACGCAATATTCTAGGTTGTTCGACATCGTAGACGGGGGCCTCTCCTGTAGTGAGAGATAACAGGATGGCTATCGGTCAACAAGGTGTTGTAAAACCAGTTTTACACAAACCACGTGGTATTGTATTAGGATAAGAACAGAGAAATCTGTCTACAGAAGAACGCACGCTCCCACACTTGTGTTTTTATCATGTAGGTGTATGTGCGTTTTCCTTGTTTCTGCTCTTCAAGTAGTATATACCTATATTCATGTTCATTTCCATGACCTTTGAACGTGGATACATATAATGAATACAAAGCGAGTATTTTACTTATGAGGGACATGACACATAACTCGCATAGTAATGAATGTGTGAAGTTAAAAGAGAAGATATATTTCACAAATGCGTATTGTTGGAATGATTAAGTATATAAATCATAATCATTTTCATAACAATAACAAGTAAAAGACATAATAAGGCACTGTAACTTAAAGTATGAGCTCAATACAAAAGTGTGGGTCACCATGGTGATGCTGGCGTCTGAGTAAACATTGATAGATAAAAGAACACTCTTTGATGACGGCAGTTTTCCATCTTGGTTTTGTGCGATGGCTCTAGAAATTCTCAAAATGATGATGAAAGGATGCTTTGTCAAGTTTGTTGATTTTAACGCACGCCCGTTCCACGTTTTTCGTCATTGGAGGAGGACCGCAGCTGAACACTCCGATTCTTCCCTTATTATTGCTCACCTGTCACCAAGAAAGTACATTGAAATTAATTGGCATGAAATCACACAGATCCGCTAAAAATCAATGAATCACATCATGGTGTAGAAAGAAGGTGTACAGATTCTTCACCATATATGTAAACCATCTTGGGAAATTGAATTTATTTTTTGTATTATCTATAAGGATATTATTGCTTCATTTTAGATTAAAGATAAAGCCCCATAAATGCATATATATTCATTTTACACTTACGCATAGTTAAAGAAAAATCCCTCACAAATGTATATGATAAAAAAGTCCTAGAACTGCACAGAGAGATGAAATGTCCTGTAATACCCACATATAATAAATAAGATGTCCTAACCTATGAATACAGATACCAAGATGTATCTAAAATAGATTCCCTAGGCTTATGGAAAAAGTTGATGAGCCTTTGCTTATACATAAAGATGAGACTGCTGTCTCGCTAATCATATAGGACTTTTCATGTATATTACACTTCCCTCTCATGAAATATCAAATAGTGTAAACTTGAAAAATATATTATCATTATCCGAATCAAGTCTATACCAAGCTATCCCGACACCATTCATTATTTGAACCTCTGAGCAGAAGATGAATAAAGATGTCTTACGTCCTTGTGTTCGTCCAGCAACGCCTGCAAGAACTCGTTAAAGTTTGGACGGCCAAAATGTGTGATGGACCTCAGCCCCGTGAACAAGCTTCTGTTTGATATCTTCTGGAAGTGACGCTCGCAAATGTACTGTAAACATAAATATATGTAAATATAAATACATGTCACAGAAAAGTGTAGTATCACCATAGCGACGGTAGTATAATTTACATATTTGGTAGACTTTAACTTAGCCGGATAGGTTTAATGGTGTTTGGAAATTAGTATGGATCATGAACACTAAAAGAGTTTTCATTTTATGTAATATGTATGTGTTAAACCCGTTTCCAATACAGAACTAGCAACTGGATTATAGAAATATTATTAAAAAAATAACAAAATGCATGTCAGCTCATTAACAGATCTTCCAAATGCTGGGCTCTTTTTTTAATCTTTAACCAATCTGCACAATCCTTAGGTACCGCGGTCGTTCCATAAAGGAGGCAAGAGATCAAAACTTTATAGAACAAGAGCGTTTATAATTTAGGCTTAGAAACACTGTACAAATGCACCTTCTGTAGTAAAGGGTAAAAAGTCTTTCGAAAAGGACCGTTTATGTTAAAGGGTTGGAAACCTCAATTTACAGAGAGATAAAAGACACGCATTCCCCTTTTTATATAATACTGAATGGTATATATTTGGAATTTGTTTTATAACTTTATCGAGAACGTAAGCTCGTAGGATATGACATTTTACAGCTGTTTAATTTCTCACCAGCATAGTGGTCCTGAGGTCAAACTTCTGCTTGAACTGTGTTATGAAGATATGGACGGACACGAGGTCGTTGATGTCGTTCTCCTCAACCTCACGGATGATGTCCGTCATCCACTCAAAGTGTTTCTGTGTGCGGGTCACCCAGATGAAGTACACCTGAGAATGAAAACAACAAACATATGTCAACAGTCACTTGTGTATACAAAAGGATATGCATACGTTTTGCATTTCAATGGGATTGTATGAAAGCACGTTTTCGTCACAGTACTCAGATGAGACACATGATTTGCTATCAGAGGTCACAATTTTAGGCATTAGCATATACGTAAATTTCAAAACGGTCAACTTTATGAAGTTCACCTAAAAATGTATCATTAGGTCAAAGACAACTTGCAGAGTGATGACTTGCATCTATCTAAAAAAAACTGCAGCTGTAAGCATTAGTTGTATGTAACTTTGAATTTGAACCCAACCAAATGCTTTTGTAATGATAACACACTGTCAATATCGATAATCCACGTGCAATGGGATGTGAATGTATTTTGGAACAATTGATCCTGTTGGAATCATATATTTGTATATATTGTTTCATATATTTATATTATTTTAATTTTATAAATATATATACGTACCTTCTTACACACCATAGTGGTGCCAATTTTTGACATGTTGACCAGACTTTTGAGAATGGAAGCGAAGGGAGTGACGCCGATTCCTCCGCCCACCAACACGGACACGTCATACTTGTACCAGTCCTGGTGACCCTCCCCGAATGGGCCGTCCAGGTAGAGCTGAAAGTATGGTGGTTTTTCATTACATAAACGATTCATTTATTGACAAGTTAAACCTTTTATTGCTTTTATATCCTCAGAATCTGTCATATATTTTGAATTGGTAAAAAAAGCAGTAAAACTTCAATTTGGGATTTATGTTTTAAAATCAATAGTTTGTCACTTCCATATGTATTTTTGATGAAATCATTTAAAACTAGGGATTCATGGGTCTCGACGCTCAGCTGAACTTGTCTATAAGGATATGTTTATGAGCTTTTTCAAAATATGTGTCCTGTGATCAGTTTGAAGCCAACCTGTCTACCCAAACTAGAAAGGTGATTGGGCCCCTTTGATAAACATCCACAAACTTATTTAAGAAGTGGGTCCTGTGAACTTGACCTTTGACCTCATGACCCCACTATCAAAAGGGTTCTTACATTATTGGTGGGTCATATATAAGTCACGACTAAAACGAATATGTCAAACCAAACTTGAGATGTCATCCGTAAAACAAATATGTGGACAAATGACCCCTGTGACCTTTGACCTTGTGACCCAAAAATCATTCTGGTTCTTCCCCTTTTGGTAGGTCAGCTATATGTGCAAGATGGAAGGTTTGGGATGAACAGTTTGGCTTAAAATGCATCCACAATCTAAGTGGGTCCTGTGACTTTGACCTTTGAGCCCATGACTCCAAAAGCAAGACTTCTTGCGTTAGAAGTGGACCATATTTAAGTCAAGTTTGAACCATATATGTCAATCCAAACTGGAGTTATCATGAGGAAACAAATATGAAGGACATACAGACAGAAGGATTAATATAGAGCATCTGTTTATTCCAGTGGGGTCCTGACAAACTCTCAAAGTTTCAGGACACAAATGCAACCACAGTTGCAAATATGGTAGAATCAATATAGTTTTACGTGTTTCAGGGCACTGGATGCAAACACAGCTGAGAAACTGACATATCTATTGTCATTTGATGGTCTCAAAGATTCGTAAACATTTTAAAACAATACAGATGGCGCCACCAGTTTTCGCGAACTGACAAAACTAGTCATGGTCAATATTCAAGACAAGATTCATGGCAATCCATGCATTAATCATCAAGATACTGGGGTTTTGTGTCAAATTTGTAATTATTCTGGGGAGGAGGGGTTGTACTTACGTAGCTCTGAGGATATAAGCCGCAGTAACCTAATTTAGGGTTTCTAAGAAGATTTTTTTATAAACCTACCTGGGTATTCAGTTACAAGTTTCCAGAGTTAGCGGTTATCATTTGTGCCCTGCTAACGGACGAGGGACAAAGCGCCATTCCTATACCTTAGTTGACTTTCAGTCAGCTGAGTTAAAATTGAGCCTTTCAGAAATACATCTGCAAAAGAGGTGGTCACAGTAGGTGGTGCAGACCACAGTAGCTGACGTACCTTCGGATAAAAATGGTCTCGCAGATTATCCTTGCTGTAAATGTTTCGGATGCTGTTTGTCCAAGGCCCAACTGCTCGGATGTGAAGTTTGAGCGTGTCCTCGTGGGGGGCAGAGGTCAAGGTGAACGGATGGTACTCATTAGGACTGTGTGCCAGACAGGCGATCCTGACCCATTGACCTGACTTGTATTCAAAGTTCAAAGGTCGCTTAAATTCAAGGTAGGTAACGGCTGAAAGAATCAAGAGTAACATATATTCTTTACATGAATACCTGATTATCACATAATGAAACATTATTAGATGACAAGGGAAAAGTTGATCTGTGGAACAGATCTGGTATATCCCCCGCTGAATGTGGAAGTAGGTGGGAACAAAGGTTCTGAATAGCTGTATGAAATTTGTGACATGTGTTTCCAATGAACTGATAAATGCCTTGAATAAACAGTCAAGGTCATCCATATTCAAACTTGACCTAGACCCTCATATGTTGCAGTACTGCTGCAAGTTTAGTGACTGTCCCTCAAATTCTTTTTTAGTTATTGCATAAACATCGTTTAAGCATTATCATCTTTGTTACCTTGAAAAATTTGCCAAGTTCATCAATATTCAAACTTGAACCTAGCCCTGCATAAGGTGCATTATTGCTGCAAGTTTGGTGACTGTCCCTCAAGTTCTTTTTGAGTTATTGCATTAACATCGTTTGAGCATTATCGTTTCGGTGACCTTGAAAAATGCGCCAAGTTCATCCATATTCGAACTTGATCTAGCCCCTCATATGTCGCATCATTGCTGCAAGTTTGGTGATTGTCATGCACTGAAAATCTGAATAGGTTATCGCGTAAACAAATGTGTGACGGACGGACGGACAGACTGACGGTAAGACAGACGGACGCTCACCATTTCTATAATGGGTCCTTGTTGATTTCTTATATCTATAACAATGCTGTAAACAGCTGGTACCTGGACACCAGAATTAATTTTCAACTAGATAGACAGCTTCACGGTTCGCTCAACTAAAATGAACGTAGGGCAACGTGGTCTAAAAATAGGATAAAATCAAATGACGCATTTTGTATCAAATGAGGCCTATTTTTCTCTTGACCTACCTGAGGGTAGAAGCTCGGCGCTTACGACTGGGATCTCCACTTTCTTGCGGCTTGCGCTGACGAGTTGGTCTAGGACGAATAGGATGACGGGACCCAGGAAGAAGAAATGAAAGAAGGGAGGCTGAACTAGATTTCCGCTTCCGTGAAGGATGGTCAGGATGAAAAAGACGGGGTAGAGATTGTGCGTGAACCAGAAGGCCTTGTACACGTGACGCCGGGCGTACTGTATGGCGAACGTGTACATAATCATTGTCAGGACGGTCAGTAAGACGCCCGTCACACCTGAAATACAAGATGCACGTGATAATGTGAACTGTTCAGAGAGACGCCCTTTTCGCCTGAAATGCATAATACGTAATAATGGTACAATGATCTGAAAGACAGTCGTCACACCTGAAAATACGCTATGTACATAATCATTGTCAGGACAGTCAGTAAGACGCCCGTCACAAATGAAAACATAATGTACGTAATATTGGTGGATGGTCTGAAAAACAGTCGTCACACCTGAAAATACGCAATGTACATAGTCATGATTAGGACAGTCACTAAGACACCCGTCACACATGAAAACATAATGTACGTTATATTGTTTTGATGGTCTGAAAAAAACGGTCGTCAAACCTGAAAATATGCTATGTACATAATCATGGTCAGGACAGTCAGTAAGAGGCCCGTCACACATGAAAACATAATGTACTTAAATTTGGTGGATGGTCTGAAAAACGGTCGTCAAACCTGAAAATACGCAACGTACATAGTCATGGTCAGGACAGTCAGTAAAACACCAGTCACACTTGAGAAACATAATGTATGTAATAATGGTGCAATTATCAGAAAGACAGTCATCACACCTGAAAATATCCAATGTATATGATCATGTTCAGGACAGTTAATAAGACAATTTGTAAAGTACATTATCATCCTAAGAGTTTTTGCAAGAAACACGTAAAACCTGAGAAGGGGGCAATGGTGATGAAACTTTAAAATACAGTTCCTGTGCCACTGGATGTAACAGCATGCTAGGTTTAAGATTATATATATATATATATATATATATATATATATATATATATATGTTTCATGGGGTATATAATGACTTAAAACCAACTTTTAGAGGGATTTGCAAGAAACGCAACCGTAAATGTAAAATATATATCTGGTTACCTGTGATCGTCTGCCAGCACCATCGGTGGAATTTTGGCAGCTGATGAGTGCTGGAATAAACAAAAACCTGATGCATGAACACGTGACGTCATTCGTAAATACAAACAGATCTAGGAGTATTCAAACATATAAGCGTGACGTATATTTAAAAATGTGCGTTTACTTTAAAAAATGCAGTTTTAATAGGAAAATTGCATCTCTACATAAATATTCTATAAGTTACGCAAGCTTGTCTTACTCGTGTCTCATTAGTGCCTTTGTTAAACTCACATGTTTTTACAAAATATATCAATTTATCTGTATAAATAAGGCCGAGGTGGACTTTTCAAAGTTTTAACTATTTTATTACTATTTGTTTCCAAGAAATTACCCTTTTTCAAATCATAATGGCAATTTTTTATTTATGCATGAGACAATAATTGGATGAAATAGAAATTGTTAAATTAGTGATTCAATATTTCTCCCTCATGTTAAAAAATTAGATTTCAACAAAAAACTACAATTCAAAACTCTGCCACATTGTACCATGCAGGCACTTGGAAAGCCATTCATTATTTGTGTGGTATTGGTGATTATGTAGATATGGAGATATTATTTCTTAAGACAAATACCTGTGAAAGAAGTCACGGAATAGACAAGTCAGGTCGTTTGCCGTCTGGGTAGAAATATGGTAGAAGTTAATCCCGTGTCCAATACAGTGCATCACTAAAACATAAATATATGTTTTATTGTTTATTAAATAATAATATTAAGTAAGCATCATATGTTATGTAGTTATATCGAAATGTTTAACTAACTGTTCCACTGCTAATGCATTAAAGGAATCTCTCCAATTCAATGATTTCTCTCTCTCTCTCTCTCTCCACAAAGCTTATCTTTCGCTTTCTTGCTAATCTTTTTTCTCCTACCGAATTCTACGAAGCAGGCTTATTCTCTCTACTTTCAATACCTGATATTCTTTTTCTATTCTACCACTTACATTAGCCCATAAGAATGAACTCCTCAATTGCTTTTTTTTTCAGTGACTGACGCATTGTGGAGTCCATAGATTGCACCTGCAGTTAACTGTGATTATAACACTCCATACACAACTGTGAGATATAACATATATCCATTGATTAATGTTCAGTACATCTATGTGTATTGTATATTTGACCACTAGAAAACATTACTGTTCTCTTCTTAGCCCTATTTTGCACCAAGGAAGTTAAAATATGAACATAATAGTATGCAGGACTGCCACCAAATGCAAGATGTCTACCGGGGCTGTTAATGCTTCAATTCTCTCTGGACAAATACTATCAGTTGTTGATGTTACAGGTGCTTCATGCTTTCCAGAATTGTTATTTTTTATTACAGGCCTTTCGACATACAACATTATGTGAACTTGGTTTGCTAAAACCATAGGAAATATTTTTATTTAATTTTCTTTCTATGAGTAACAGATCGTATCGTGCTATAACCCCTGTTAGCCCTTTGATGGGCCGGCGACGCAACAGAAACCTGAAACCTGTTGCGTCGACGTCGGCGGCTACCACTTACATGTAAAGAAGAGCGCCCATCCTGCGATGTACTTGTGCATGGCGATGTTGGAGTCAAACGGGATGTATCTGTGAAGGAAGGTCTCCCTCAGAAAGGTGATTGTGTTCCGACACATCGTCACCAGCAAACATGAGTAGGTGAACATCATACCGCTGGCGGCGCCACGTGTCACCGTCACTCCGTAACCCGCGATCCGCCGGAGGCCAGCGTGCTCTCTTTCAACCGAATAATCTGTAAATTATGTATTCCTCGTGTTATGAAGATAACGCCTTTTCTTGTAAACTGACCATTTAGGGAATTCACTTCTGGCATGCGAATGATTTCCAATTTTCACAATTAAGAAAAATAATACAACTCAAAATACAGGGCCGGTTTGTTGTGGGCTGATCCATATAAAGTTCAACAAAATGTGCTTAAAAATGAAAATCAAATACAAGTCTTATAATACAGTTACTGTTTTTTTATTATTAGTAATGGGGAATGGAACCTACATATCCCCTCCCTGGATCAATACATTACAATTTTCTGAAACAATACAATCCTGTCGTGATGCAAATACCGTGATAACATTTAACATAACTAATTTTGTCCTGTTCGATGTCGTAAAAGGCATGTATCACTTCTTACTGCATTTTAACTTAAATAACTAATGACAAAAAGCTTCAGGGAAGGGAAGCATGTTTTCTATTGAAAGAGCAAACTTTTGTTAAGAAACTGTTTCACGTCATTTAATACGCTCACTGATATAATCTTAGAGAATGAAGTCAATGACGTCAGTTTAATCTACAATTTACTTTATTTATGATTTGGTTTGCCACTTAACATTTAAATTTATCTCTAAAGTATCAACAAATTAATAAACGAGGTTTTTGTTGCATATGTGAAAATTATATGAAATAAAAAATACTTTTGCTCTATCTAATGTTTTATAGAAAAGAAAATTATGATCATCCATACCCTGTTTATGAAATGGAAAACTGTATCCGGGCTACATATGGACTTAAATACAGCTTTGCAATATACAATGTATAACAATTTTACGTGACTTTGAAGTATCGCAATTCAACAATCCCGTTAACCAGACAAAGTGCGTATGTTATGTTATGGCACCCTGGCATGACAAGGTGTACATTATTTACAAAATTAAACGTAAAATTATCAGAGACAAATGACCATTACTTACAGTAGGCCCTCTCAGCAAATATCCCGATGGTAACCAGGGTGTACAGGGCGAGCCAGAAGATGTGGAGCTTGTAGTTCTCTATGTAGCGGATGACTGACATCAGGGCCGTTTGATGTTGGGTTCTGGGATATTTCTTCTCCAACGTTTTCACATTATTTAGCACGGATTCGCGCCTGTAGGGGTTCGTTGTCCCAGTATGAAGTGGAGAGTAGATTTCGTCCTCCTCAGAGCTAAAATATAGATGATGAAATTGAAAATATGCATTTGAAAAGATAATTCGTTTACCTTAGTGCTAAATATTATAATTAGTATGACTGGAGAGTAGTTTTTGTCTATTGCACAGATAAACAATGAATATTTTTTTATTTCAAATAAAACAGTTTGATTAATACTGATGGATATAGAATTAAATATCGGACTTCGTCTACCGCAGAGCTAATTTATAAGGAAAAAAAATAACTAATGTGTAACAGTGTTCCCTTAAACGATACGTCGTAAAGTTTGGGCACACTGTCCGCGACTATTTGTGTGCGTGCTTGTGTGCTTACTAGTAGGCTTGGTGAAATACGCTAGCTCTTGCTGCGGCACTGTTCCGTTTTTTCGTGATGGCAGGGGTTTTCACATCAGCACCTGGTGAAAAAATAATAATATTAACAATGAGTCATCAGTTGACATATTATTTGATATAGTAATAATACTGATGATAATAAAAATAATAATAATAATAACAATAATATACTCCGAAAGTCGGACTCACAGCGCCGAGACACGCACACACCGATACCTAAATATGGAGCAAAATTTCTTTGAACCTACCCGCTGTAGGTTTTCCCCAAGCCCTACAATATGTTAAAACAGTGAGTGATAGAGAAATAGACGGACACTTAAAACAGCATCCATGCAAATTAATCTTGAAGATTGCTTTTCTTCTTAAAACGATCTTTTAAAGGGATTTGTTTGCACATTCATTCAACATTAGGCATCTGAAATGCCTAAAAAATAAGATATGGTCTGAAAAAGGAGTTCGAACAATAAGAGGCATTGATAGAAACTACCTACCATCCAAGTTGATGGTGACGTAGTTAAGCTCATTTTCGTAGCTTTCTAGGATCCTACTGAAATCATCGAAAGTAATTTGGTGTCGGTTTTCTAGTCCAGCTCCCTTGAACATTGATCCCAGTAACTGGTCCATATGAGCAGGGTCCACCTCGGCTCCATTCATCTCCATCATTGATCTGTTACGTCACAATAAACTGATTATTTGACGTCATGAATATATAATTATCTGTGACGTCACTAAAATATGATTGTATGTGGTGTTAGTTTTTTAATGTGCTTGATATTCAATTAAATCTTCGCTGATAGGGAGCTAGACCTATAAAGCAAAATATAAGTACAGTAAACGTGTTTTAATTCATCACTTTGTGTAGTGTTCATTTAAAAGGCACGCGATTACAGTAGGAGATGACAATACTATAAATTAGTTTAAATTATCCATACAATAACAAGTGACCCATGAGTCATGACGCTCAGCTGACTGGGAAGAGATTCGCAAAGGAAATTTTATCATCTGAATGGTAGTATGTACCCATTCAACTGAAGCATCAAACAGATTAACAAACAGGCCAGGATTGTGTCTGTTTTTATATATCTCAAAAATAGAAAAAATGCGTAAACTTTCAAAAAAAATTTAGGTGGCTCCACCAGTCTGCAGAAACTAATAAAAAGACTTAATGGTCAATATCCATGCAAAGAACCATGGTGATCTCTGCATTAGTTGTTCAGATATTTCAGCTTTCGTATTAAATTGTCCATTATTCTGAGGGATACTTCGGAGTCCTATAGCTTGAAGGATATGGGAAACAGAGACCTAATTTCAGGTTTCCACAGACATTTTGCATGGGCCTCCTTGCATTACAAGAATGAAGAATCTAGGTCCAGTTGTTACGATTTGTACCCTGTTGACAGATAACCACATCTTTAAAGGTCTCAAGAATAGAGAAAAAAACCGTAAAATTTTGAAAAAAATAGAGACGCACCCAGTCTGCAGGAACTGATGGAATACCTTTTGATCAACATGTATGCCAAAAATCATGACCATCAGTGTTGTAGTTATTGAGATGTTGAAGTTTTTTTTTATCAAATTTTCCATTATTCTGGGGGGTAATTGGGAGCCCCACAGCTCAAAGGATATAGGTAACAGAGACCTAATTTCTGATTTCCATGGAGACTTTTCATAGTTCTCTCAGTGTGTCAAGAATGAAAATTCTAGGTCAAGTCATTACGATTTGTGCCCTGTTAACAGATGTTCACATTTTTTAGGTCTCAAAATACAGAAAAAAATATCTTAAAAAATTGAAAAATACAGGTGGCGCCATCAGTCTGCAGGAACTGATGGAACATCTCATGATCAATATGTATCCAAAAAATCATGACCATCACTGTTGTAGTTATTGAGATATTGAAGTTTTTGTATGTTTTTTTTACTATTCTGGGGGGTACTTTGGGGCCCAATAGCTCAAAGAATATGGGTAACAGAGACCTAATTTCTAGTTTCCAAGGAGATTTTTTATGGACCTCTCAGAATTTCAAGTTACAAATTTCTAGGTCCAGCGGTTACGATTTGTGCCTGGTTAACGGACACACGGACGACGGACAAAGAGTGATCGCTATAGCTCAGATGACTTACAGTCAGCTGAGCTAATAAAATTAAGACTGAGTCAAGAGTGTTCGTGAAACCGAACTGAATAAGATTCAAGCATTATCTCAACCATAACAATAAACATTACTTATTGAAGCATACACATAAATATCAAATATATGAACAATCACAGTGCTTTGCTCCTAGTAAATTGTTTGAATAGTCCCCTTTATTTAAACTTATCATTTTCTTGTTTAATATATGAGATTTTACCGGTGTTTTATCGATACCTCTTATCGATATCTTTGTATGAACAATCTAGTGTGCTATCGATATTTTATGTTTATGTTATTTATGTTTATCCCTTAACATATAATTCTCTTCCGGTGCCTGTATATATATGTTATATGTTTATTCCCGTTTATTAGTTTGTATCCCAGATAAAATACCAAATTTTTAAGAACAACTCTTACTTGAGCATGGCCTTGAACTCGTCCTTGCTGAGCCGACCAGTACGATTGATATCATACATGTCAAACAATAGGCGAGTCTTGTCCTCAGCGGTGCCTAAAAGTAAAGACTAACATTAAATACCTAAAACATGAACTTTGACCAATGACCCCTTTAACGCTCCAACTCAACCCATGCTGAAATAGTCAGATTGAGGGCGATTTTCGATTTCTATTTCCAGCTTTAGTCCTCTTAACTCCATTCAATCAGACGCGAAATAGGAACCCTTTCAAGATCTAAATTTTACTAGGGTAGCTTAAAGCGGTCTATCCAATATCTGGCGTCTATTTATTAAAAAGAATTGTTTAATCTAATACAAATATTGGTCATAAAACACCACTCCCACCTCACAAAGGCAGTTCTTTTTGTTTTTATCCTTGTGTTCTACAAGGACATCTAGAGGCAAGTCAAACGAACCAGAGTTTAGCAAAGGTCGTTTTGCAAATAGTGACCTCTCAACTTCAGCACATATTCAGCACATATATTACATGGTTTACATAGATGTGCCGTGTTTACAAACAGCTTTGAGATAAACAAGCACATACATTGGTCAGGGCAGCATTATCACAACTTTTCATTGCAGGAATTAACTACAGTTCATTAACATGTACCCAGAGTAAGCAAGAAATCACATGCATACTACAAGTAAGGCAAATAAGTATATGGTTTTAACTGCTTAAGCTAACTATGGAAAATATACAGACAATATCAATTATCTTCCGTTAGGTAGTACCAATTTGTGACAAAAAAATGAACGAGCAAGATGATACAATAGTGTATTTGCCGATCTCTTTTTGGTAGTGTGCCCTGGGAATGACTTACGCAGAACGGAGGCAACTTGTTTTAAAAGGGAAAGATCTGTGGCCATAAATAGGCTCTGTCTATTGACTGAGGCTAAACGTAACCACTTGATGACTATTAAGCACTTTCATGAAACCCTTTGAATTTAAGGGGAAAAAAGTATGCATGTGGTTGCCCAGACGTTACAGCCTCTCGTTAACCCCTTGTGACTCAACCCCCTGCGGGGATGATTCATAAAGGAACTCGCCATGACTGGTAACTCCGTGTCTTAACGAAAGGGGTCGCATTTGAAAAGGTCATATGTCAGGGTTGATTCAGTTTGACTCAGACATATGGACCATAGTGTTATACGAGAGTCGAACTTCGACTTGTTATAAAGATTGCCGTTGTTAAAAATGGTTCCGCGGTGAATCATCTATAAAAGCTGTAGAGGTAATTGCTGTATGTCAAATTGATGACTACGTGGTTCAGAAAGAATACGGATATTCTGTTGCCAAAGTAATCGATATATTGAATGAAAACAGTTAAAATAATGGTTTAACTTTTATTCAAAGGGAGTAAAAATAAAAAAAAATAATAAATAGGTAAAAAAATTTTTAAAAAATAGTTAAATAAAAGATTAATCGCTCTATCATATTATATTTTAATTCCTAAGGAATTAGAAAATTATTAGGGGTTAAGACATTAAAACAAAAAATAAAAGGTCACGTTCAAAACTTTTCCATAACTTTTTGGAATCTACCGTCAAATCTGTGGCGAAGTTAATTCCATATACAATTTAGAGACTTCCCGTTATTTATAGTCTCATTTAATACGTTGATCGTCAAATTAAGTATTTACCTTTAGCGAAGATGACGATGACATCGAGAAATTCTCTGAAGGACACGTATCCGCTCTGGTCCACGTCGGCCAGGTTGAACATGTTCTCAACAAACAGTGACGTCGGCTTGAGGGCCAGAGCTTCAGCAAACTCCTCCTTGGTCAGCTCTATCCCCAAAATCATCTTAGCGCCCTTGCTGCTCATGCCTTCAAACTCATCATCGGCCTCGTACTTGAATGCCTACGGAAAATATGTTAGCATAATATATAATAACATTCTCTGTCATCCCTCTGTAACAAGACTACCTTCGGCACAACTCCAAGCATTATTAAACATATGTTGAACTTTTAATTTGTTGTAATATTTCTATTTAATTCATTGGTTGGTATTAAAGATGGGGCTTATGATTTTGACTGGGGTCACCAGATTATTAATATTTATTATTATCATTATTATTATTTATATATTAAATACAGAAATAGTTTGTTTGTAGGAATCATGACACGAGAAAAGAGACAATACGAAAGAAATGTTACTCCTGAGTTTTTTTTCCCCACATGTGCTAACGTTTGGCATTTTTCTGTAACATTTTTCTACGGCAAAAATAAAAATGGAAAGAGTATGCATTTTTACACTAACATGTTTGCTGCAACCGTGTTACAGTGTGTGGGTGTCATTACTGTTAGCTTTTGAGGTGTATTTATCGCCATGAGCGCAATCGTTCAAAAAGTGTTAAGCTGCCACAATTTATAAAGAAATTTTAGTATTACACCTAAGCTCCGAAGATTTCGTGAAAGCCGTCTAGTTAATGACAGGAAAAACTGTCAAATCGCCGAGTTCATTTAATTTAAAGGTCACTCACAAAACAACAGAGCAAATGTTCCTTTGAAAATGTTCCGGAAACGAAATGTTAAAAATCTGCTTTGAGGCAGGCCAAAACATACCCTAAGATAAGCTCTAGTTACCACAGTTAAAATAATATTGCAAAGGGCACAATTAATATAGTATTTTTGTTTGAGGCCTTACGTGAGCGAAGGTTACTCTGAAGAAGCTCTCCAGCTGTTTCTTACGGGCCTGCTTGGTGTTGGCTTCTTTCAGAATCCTGGTCTCAGGGATGGCCAGTAACTGATGGTCAACATGGCAGTCGTCGAGAAATCTGAGTAGGTCCTCACGCACGGTCTCCCGCTCAATCAGGCTGTCGAACTTCAGGATCTGAAAAACACGCCGTTATTTATATAAATATCTTAGAGTTGATATACTCTATGGAGTTGATATACTCTCTATGGAGAGAGAAAGATAAATCTGAATATCACGAACATATTGATATAATAGATAAAATAAATATTTTAAAAATAAATAATGTCTTAAAATGTACTCTGTTAATCAGTCCAGGATGAAACGCCTCACATATATCCCTACAAATCCTTTAAGGATGATTTGGAATTTCTCAAATTTGATTGAATATTCACAACATTCTGTCATGAATGTTACATTTCCTTGCATATGATATTAAACACTTGAATAAACACTGATCAAGATATTTTTGTCGGTTTACATTAAGGTCCATAGACGTAAAATTATACCATCCCTGGCGGATAAATGTTTGTTTAATAACACAAGCGGCGGTATCTGCAAAATAGCATATTGAATGTTCAATGATGGTGCACCAGGTGGCGTTACCTACCAGATCGTATTCTTTTGGCATTCTGATAACCAGCAGACGGTTGTACCTGTCCGCGGACAAGATCACGGTCACTTTGTCAGAGGCCGCTACAAGTTTCATGTCGAGCAGACGAACTACTTTCCCGCCAGATTTCACCTGGATGGACCGTCGCGGAGTGTCGAGTAAAAACCAAATGTCTCTTTCCTCGTTCTTCTCTACAAGCTCAGTCACTGCAAATTTACAAACACTTCATATTATATAAGGGTTATGTAATTCAGCTTTCTAACTTAATCTTTATTGTGACTTTTACACTGGAAGCTGGAACATCTATATGGAATTAAATGTTATAATGTTAAAATACAGAAACATTAAAGAATGTCGAGTTAAACCTGCAGGGGGCAAGAAGCTTTCACTTACATAAGATGCATGAGTACAAATTCTTATGTGAAATTACTTATGTTTGTCCTTTAGTGAAGATCAAGCATAAACCCCTCTGGGAACTTATGTTTGAATTGTATTTGTTTATCACTCAAATTCATGCCATGAAAGGTTTAGAGTGATTAACATTGTATAGTGAAGCAGGTGAAAATATATTAAGAGTTAAATCACGATATATCATAGTGTTATGACTGTGGCCTTCCGTCCAGGTACACCTACGATATTAATGGATTCTTTTACATTTATAGGCTCTCAAGTGAGGCAATATGTTCGTCTATTCAGGTAACAAAATACGGGGTTCATCTGAAAACCAGACATTGTTCATTGTTCATGTCTTTGACAAAAAAATATAAAAGGACAGGAGGTATTTGATTAAGCGGTCTACATTGTAAAAGTACCATTGTTCAAATACATGCCCTGAAAGGTTTTGAGTGATAAACAAATAAACTCATTTAACTATAATACTTTATTATATTATATTATAATATAGAAGTTTGTATTTTTATAAAGTTTTATCATTTAACCATAACCTACATGCTTTCATGCCTACTCGACCAGAGTTCCGGAGAGTTCTTTGTCGGATGGCTTTCTTCTGAAGTCGTGTTTTCCTATTTCGAAGCCACACCAGCAGAAACAGCGCTCCTATGGTCACTGTGGACACATATTAATACTAAATTCTAATAACTATCTAAGTGCTTTTGCATAAACTATGTGCTGAAATTTTGATATTGTCTGCATTATATGTGTAACTGTAAAAAAATAAATTACAGCAGTGCAAAAGTACCAGAAAACACAAATAACTGGAACAGCCCCTTAAGCAAACATGTCGAATTCGCCGGGACTTGGACGGATGGGATACGCTTCCGCCTTCATTTCCTTATTTGATAAACGATTTCATATTTTAGTATTATTTTCCACTGTATATTAATTGTTTCGTATATTACATGCCCATATGTTTAAAAAATGATAATGAACTGATGCGAACAGCACTGCCGAAAGCTAAACAAAACATCGATATAACTATATAAAAATAAAGTTTTTGAATGAATAATACATGTAAGCATGGAGACAGATAAGAGCGGGAAAAAAGTAACTTACAACCTAGGACGACTGCCAGTGCCAGGAAAGACAAGATGTAAGATATCTCACTGCCGGTAAAGTAGTCAAACCCACCACGGGGCGTGCATGGCTCAAGAAGATCGGGGTCACTGCCGTTTAACTGAGCCATCTGTGGACATGGGTCACCTGAAAAAAAATACCATTAGTTATTGCTTTTTTAAAACATCCTAACAAACATACAGAAAGCAAGGTCCGGAAAAATTATGTGACCAGTTACATGAAATTATTTGGTCTACTTATTAGAGTACAATATATAGTAAATTTATCTATATATATGAAGTTTTACAAGCACCTATGAAACAAGTTTAGAGGTTGTAAAATGAAACATTATGTATTTATATCTAATACACAAGTAGTTAAAAATCCATTAATACATGTATTTACATATTGAATAATTATTGTTTCTCCTTTTCTGGGGGAGGTATTCAACACAGGGTTTTAAGGCTTTTAATGTTTTTACCGAATTCTCTGGGTGTTCGCTTTCAAGTACATTTAAAATCCATAGACCAGCCGAGCCAAACAAAAGCTGCCTGTACCCTATGCGCTTTTTGTTTTCGAAATTCACCTAAGGTATATGAAAATGGAAATTCCGTGTTTTTAAGTATAATTTTAGGAAACTTAAGATAACATTTGGAATTTTACCAGCGTTGTGAAAGAAGGGATTATCTTGTATTTCTTGAACGGTTATGTTGGTCACAGCTCGTATGACGTCAATTATACGTGTGCGTTCAATCTCATCCACCTCGGCTTTCGTGTAGAGTCTAAAACAGAAGAAAGAACTTTATGTAAATTAAGTAAAGTAGTTTATGTCTATCTGAAAATAAACATATTCATGTAATGCAAAAAAAAAGTAAAATAATGCCAAGAGCAGTTTATGTAGAATAATACATATGGGAGAAACTCGGGTTTTACTTGCAAACAGGAACGAACTTCCAGATAATGTATATTCTTGAAACATAATGTGCATTGTATAATCATTTAATATAGAGAAAGTCAGTTACATGTCGCTTCGTAGTCACTCCTAGTGTTCTAGCTCAGTGAAGGGACGTGCTTTCCATTGAATTACTTTACGTGAGCAGTAGCCTGGATTTACTTTTACATATACAAGTAGGTAAAACTCACTTGTTATATTCATAATTCTCGTACCAGAACCTGTCTCCGGCACGTATACGACGAAACTGGTCCAGAATGATCTTACGGAACAGATGACCGGGCCCACACTTGGTCGTCTCCAGCATCCCGCCCACAAACACGTCCACGTTGTTGATTCCCCCGTGGTTCCGGTACAGTTCTCTGACACGTCGCAGTACCTGTGGTGGTCATGTAGCTAGTAAAACATCATGCTAGTATATGGACTGGGATCATGATTTTAAAAAAGCTTGTAGCCCATGAATTGTCATTTAGATTCTCTGTCCTGAAAATATGACATTTTAAATGGTTTTTGTACATATATATATTCTGCAGATTAAATACTTTTCTAATTATATTTTTATGCAACCAATTTTATATATTTTTATTTATTTTCTCTAATTTTCTTTTTCATACACACACACATATATATTATGATGATAAATCCGATATGAGTGTGTACAACATATATATATATATATATATATATATATATATATATATATATATATAAATCCCACAATGCGTGAGGAATCTATCGTGGATACTGTATCCTGTTTACCCTCGTACTAAAAATACGAATGGACAGCACAACAAAAGCAACGCATATATATTTGTGCGCGTGTATGGCACACATCAAACCAACCTCCTTATCCCTATTGCTTATAAGCTCGGGGTTGATTAGATCATAATCAGTGACCCTGGACAGACCGAAGGCTTCCCTGGCTGAGTTGTAATCCGTCAGGCCATGGTCCCGTCCACGCTGGATGTTGATGGCCATCAAGTCACGCCGGTTGAACTCCAAAGGCCCGAACACGGATCCTGTGACATTACGCATGCGTATCATAGACTAACTCTCTCAATAAAATATAATATAATTCAATCTGATTCATCTGAAACACTTCTAGCTGACAACCCCGCAATTCATGAGACCTGGACCCTCCCCCTTTTCGGACCTTTTACAAGATGTGGCATTAGTCTTCCTCGGTTGGACTCCCTGCCTATCCAAAATATTGAATCCAGCTTTGTTTTTATGACAGTATGTTTAATTCTCTGTAACTTTATGTATCTTTATCTTGTCAAGTACTTTTTACATTTGCTGCGGCGCCAAGCTTAATGAACGAATCTGACTTGTAACCACTTTGCATCCATAAAGATTTAACAGAGTGTCCAGATTGGACTGATGAACTTTCCATTCTATATATATATATATATCGGACAGCTGTGTTCTATAGCTAAATAAGACCCGTAATAGATACCTTTAGTATCATCAAGTTGAATATCATTGTATCGAACCATTGCCTTATACTGTAATCTTTGTATTTGTCACATGTACTCTCAGTTATTTACTGTCCATTTTTTGCTTTTACTTTATACTGTATTGTACTATTTTGAGGATATAAAGATTATCTATCTGTACCTCTGAGATCGGGAGTGATAATGCGGTCCTCCCTTTCCGTTATCTGTGATGACATACCAAGTATAATATCCTCGATCCCTGTCTCAGCAACCAGCTCCTGTCGACAACATCAACATCAACACACATTGAAAGTAAACACTACACTGGCCCAGTCGATGCAGTTATGCTCCTGCTAACAGAACCATCAATTTGCCAACACCTCGCTGTATCGCCGAGGTACTACCATCTGGCGGTAAATTATATAACTAATTTACGGCTCCGATAGGAGAACCGGGCAAGGAGTTACGGCTATCGGTGCATGGAATCGCGTTTAATTTTTCACGCATTCTAGAAGCAAATATAGATACTAATGCCCTGGTCGGATTAAATGTACGTAAACACAGCCGCCGTGGAAGCCTCACATTACTTGTTCGCATTTTATAAAAACGTGTTCGTGTTTTAGCCACTAGTTTGCAATTCAATAAGAGTTTGAGTAACCGTTATTTGTGCAGTTATTATACATACAGGGTAGGTACCAGGGAAATAAGTTTCATATGTGGAGCTTCCTCAATTGATTTTACAGTATCTATCATTATTGGCAATTTTAGTTTATTGATAGAACTGATAATGGCGGACACAATCACTTTCTCACACAGATCCAAAAAATTGTGTCTGATGGACTTACACCAGATCTCCAGTAGGTGTTACATGTTCTGAGCGCCTTCTTGTGGCCTTCAAACCCCTTCACTAAACTCTGACCATGGAATTCACATTTCGTTGGATCCCTGTCAGCATAAAAAACATATGATTACCTACGCCAACGATGGGCGGTTATAATTTGCCAGTGTTGGTTTGTCTGTCTGTTTGTTTGACTGTTAACAACATTTCTCAAAACGTTATTAACGGATTTTGATGAAATTCTCACGATAGCTCGGCATTGGTATCAGGAACAAATGATAACGTTTTTGGGGTGATCCGGATCACCATCTTGATCCAGGTATTTTTAAAGGAAAATGCTGCATTTCTGACAATGCCATATGGGGTAATGAGCTACCGTGGCGGAGGTCTGCGCTCTCTGAGTGAAAATTTTCTAGTTTTTACTATTACTTGTTTGGCATTGTAAAACCGTTATGAAAATCATATTCCTAATTACCCCTTAAAATACTTATTTTATGTTCCTTTCTGATAACCGTCCAAGTTATGATTCACAACCTGAGAAAACACAATGAACGTGAACGGTAGTGCATACTACATGTAGTATATTTCGCAGGTGAATCGCATACATGCCAGTCACGTGATGCGTATCACATGACTACCAAACACGTGATTCATGGCATGTGATGAATTCTTGGCTGCACATTTCATCGATTCATTTCTTTATCGCTGAAAATGTATTAAAGGAAATTATGTTTTCTTCCTACAAAGCCCTATCCTTTATTGTTTTTATCAGTATATATTTGCTGTCAGCCTTACCTGGATGTCATATGTATCCCCTGGCTAAAACAGTATTCTTATATTTTTCCTCAATCCGTTTGAAAATGATTGATAAGCGAAGGAAATAGGAGGCTTTCGATTTTTAAAGCTACATGTTTTGCATGGTAGTGTTGCAACAATTAACAGTTATATTCTGAGTGAGTGAACAGTAGAGTGAGTAAACAGTAAAATAAGCCCACCTGTTACGTTTACGTCGATAAACACCAGGGGGCACCAGCGTATGGCCGAATCGCATCGCTGACGTCTGGAACAAATGGCTTATCTGGGGGTTCACGCTGGCGTCATATCCTGTTAAATGTATCGGATTTATTGATATATTTCTCAAAAGCAAACAGTAAGTTAATCTTAAATAAGTAAATCTAGGCCACACTTTGGGAAAACTGGAAGAAAGATGTACGACAAAACAGGACTGAAACCACACACGTAATGTTAGTCATGATCTGTCTTGATAAATGATTGTGAATCTCAGGTAGTATCATTGAGACATATATTAATTCTTCTTATTCTTACCATTATTATTTTTATTATTATTTTAATTATGCTTATTTTAATCCTGCATTTTGCAGATCGCATGGAGCACTAAATAACCCATAATAGGTTAATTATAATTAAAAATTAATTTCACAGCAATACACGGCATTTCGAATCTGCATGTTCCAAAGCAGATAAATACATTAGGAACAAAATAGGTATAATGAAGAAAACGTAGGGAACATAGGACATAGATCAAAATGTAGGAAAGGTGAGAAAAGTATGATCGCTTGAGAGCTTGAAACACACACACACACAGTAGTTTTAATGTAACGGTTCCATATACACACACCAGTCTCCCCGTCCACCTGTATTTTAGTCTAGGCTGTGGTTGTGATGAAGCCCAAACGCTGTCGTCCCATGGCCCCTGAGGTTATCCACACATTTCCTACTGGGTCTTTAGGGATTTTTTTTTAAATGCTTGTATTGTGGAACAATTTAAACAGTATACCACACAACTAAGTTATTATCTTACATGATTTAAAGATTTACGTTTAGGAACGTTTCCTATGAGCTGACAGAAACATGTCTCCATGCATGTGCAGTTTACATGATATGATTCAATCAGAAGTATTTTATTTTACACATGACCAATGACTTTTTTTAAATACCTTGGCTCTCCTTAACACAGGTTGATAAGTTGTGAAAAACAATGTTGTCTCAGATATTAATATTAACTAAAAAAATAAAAATATCTAAAATATATTTGATATTTATATACTTGAAACGGTTTACCTGCGTATGGTTCGAGCTCCGTGTCACTCCGAGCCTTACATTCTGTGGCACTCGGCGGTCCACTCAGCCATGACGGTAACCAGTCCTTGGTGACGATTTTCTACAAGGTCACACAGAGGTAACTGTAAATTAACTTGTAGGATACTTTTTCGAAGGATAAGCCCTAAAATCCATCATATATCAGTATGCTAAAACTTTATCAAATGAAGCTTAATTTTATATTTAGTATTTATTATATATCAACTACTCGAAATGTTCAACACACAAAAAGTTTAAATTTTGTTGGATCCGAATCCTGCTTTATATGTAATCGATCCATCCCAAGATGTGAGCAATAGTTTATTATCCACGACCAAACTTACAGCAAAAACCTCATTCAATTTCATTCAGAACTGTGTTACGAAGACAAACTGTTCAGGGGAAAATTTTGGGCCGGTCCTTGATTCGAACCCATGTCGGTGGCGCACATGTCCGGCGTTCCAACCGCTTCGCCAGAAAAGCAAGCTTCACTAGCGAGACAGTTCCGTCCGCTTTCATGTCACACCGTAACACAATCCCCTCTTAAGAGCGTTCTGCTATCAGAACAAGACTAATTATTCCAGGAGTCACACTTTGTTGAGCTTATTCCCTGGGCCACAAAGTTTGCCGTCACGTTGGACGAGCCCCCATTTTGTTACGAGGACAAATTGTTCAGGGGAAAATTTTGGGCCGATCCGGGATTCGAACCCATATCGGTGGCGCACATGTCCGGCGTTCCAACCAATTCGCTAGAAAAGCAAGCTTCACTAGCGAGACAGTTCCGTCCGCTTTTATGTCACCCCGTAACAACTGTTTTTAGATATTGTGCGGACAGACAAACCGAAAAGCAACAATGAACCAATGACCTGTACCATTTTGTCAGTAAAAAATTGAACGTGTCTCCTCGGTAAGAAGCTGCAATACCCAAATCTTAATGTGAAACGGATTGTATATAATTCACACCCACCCTGGCCTAGAATAGGTAGTGAATTTTGGTTAGGCGTTTGGTCGATTATGAGCAGGTCCAGCTGGTTGAAAAATTGCACCTAAGGCCAAAATAAAAAAAACATGGTTCTCAGGCACTTTTTTTCAGAAATCAATGCGGGCGGGCGCTATTTTAATTTTAAATATTTTGGTATGTTTCGATAAAAATGTCAAATGATAAGGGAATTGCATGAAAATAACAGTTTTATTTTGCTAAATAAGTAAAAGCACTACAAAACAAAGGAAACTGTATGGTTTTATCTTATTGAAAGAAATGTCCGAGCGACAGCAGCTCAAATTTGGAAAGTTTTTTTTTGAAAATAAAAATAAACATTTTTGATGCGGGGGTTTAAAATTGATGCGGGCGGTGCCTGAGAACCATACCTTTAATTTTTTTTGGACTAACGCTGTTTGGTCAGAAAACCAAATGATGTCTCTCTAATGACGAATCTTGTGTCAACAGTTTAAGCCACTGTTAATGTTCATGAGTGTTTGTGGATGAATAAAGATTTTAAACAGATCTTACAACCTACAAAGAGCTGGTAAATCATGGTGTTCCTTGATGTATGCAACATTTTAAGTGAACGTAAACCGGGGGCGCTTCATTCCGTCTATGCGCTTATGCTCATGCTTTTGCAAGGGCCTATTTTCAAATATGTATGGGCCCTTGAACATGGATTTTGTATGAAGGCTTTAACTGCTATCTCCGCCCTATGCAGAACCTAGTTCGGGTTGTTCCGACCACTTGATCAACGAAAGCCCTACACCATTACGACTTTTGTCGGAACCAAACGTACAATTAAACGTTGACCAGAACGAGACAATATAATCTCTAAATCGGGTGGATAATGAAATACTGTTTGCGTGTACACATTTAAGACCTTGCAATCATTGGTTCTTTGATGACTAGGACACCCGACTATGTGTGCGCGTCCGTGTGTGCGTGCGTGTGTGTTACCTGGTAAACACCCATTGTCAGCCGTCTGGCCTCCAGGAACAGTTTCTCGTCCGTCCAGTCCGGGTGATTCACCTTGAGTTGGAGAGCTTTATAATTGTGGTAGCGGAACCACAGGACACCAAACGTCAACAGGAACGGGTTTTCGTTACCCCGAGGGTTGCCGATACCTGCATATTACAAAACAATTTTATGCACTCGATCCTTTCGTGTAAAATACTAAACCATAAAAATTTACAGACAATACAAACAGTTTGATATCTTTTTCATGAACGATCCGGGAACAGAATCCCCATCTAACTTTCTAATTCATTCAGGATCTCAAGAATTCAATCACTGCCTACCAGTTACGGTTTGCATTACTGAAACATCGGCAACCGACGTTTTTCTCATTAAAATTTGCGGACCAAGAATTTCGTACACACACGGCTGTACATACTACAGCCCATTCCCCTTCAGACTACGTTCTGCTGCTAGGATTTTGTATTTTGCTGATCTAGATAGTTTATATATCACAGCGCATATTTTATATAATGTATATTGAACAAATAAAAGATTGAACATAATTTAGCTTGAGAAACACATTCGCTTATAGTATACAATATACTTGTGCATCCGTTTACAGAATACATATATCAGCAGATGTTGTTACCTGACTTAAATGATAATTGACATACTGGACATTACCAGAGCACAAGAACCATGATAGGTATTACGTGACATACTGAAAAATCTGTCGACTTTTTCCAGTTTTGGATGGTCTATAGGTGGTGGCGGGTTGGCGTACGGAAGTCTGATGTTGTTTCGGCGGGGGAAGTACGGAGCTGACGGATCGGTATCGTTCATGGCCGCCAGGCGTCCGTCCTTAAACAGTCGTATGGCGTCAGTCCACGCCTTGTTGGGGCCGTAAAACAAAGATCCGTCGATATAGGGGGAGATCTCGTTCAACTGTGAAACACGAAAGTTTAACGTCATCTTTGTGACTGGAAGGTGGCTTTAAATGATAACAAAATCATCCCATGAGCCATAATATCCCATTTTTTCTCTCTGAACTGGAAATATCGTTCATTGTTTAATAGTCGACGCATCTATTCTATTGACTCACTCTAATCGCTCATACACATGGTAAGTTTGTATTAAAATAACGCATACATTCTAATTTTTCTTAAAAGTTTTAGTGTATTAAGTATGGCAGTACAGTATAAAAACTCCTTTGTGTGAGTGTAGGCACACAGTGATCTATTGATATAAGTTCAAATTATGTATTACAGCTCAGTGTTAGTATATTTATGTTGAATTGTTTTCGTTTGTCGGTGTACATTCTCATTCACAGCTCTCTACTGTTGGAGGGAAGAATTGGCGTTAATTACGTACCTGCTGACGGGGGTTGTTTGGAGAGAAGCCGGTGTTCATGTCGTAACGTGAGCGTAAGAACGGCATCTCATCACCACTCGTTAAATTAATGTTAAAATACTCTGGCGGACACCCGGGGCGCTGTACATCAAGTATCTCCTCCACGACCTGCTGACCTGACAAGTCAAATAATAATAATAATAATAATAATAATAACAATAATAATAATACTAAAAATAATAATAATAATAATAATAATAATAATAATAATAATAAAAATAATAATAATAATAATAATAATAATAATAATAATAATAATAATAATAATAACAATAATAATAATAATACATTTTAATAATAACAAAACGTACTTATTAATGTTTGAATTATCTCACTAAGGACTACGTAGTTTTTTTCCAACTCTTTAAATATGCGAGTTTAAATTTATGAGAAAAAGAATTACCTGAGTGATCATTGGTGTTTTTACATTTTGTACAGATCGGTTAGAGGTACTAGTTATCCGCAAACAACAAAAATAAATAAACATCTTTAAAGTATGTGTTTATCCAGATTCATGTAAGAACATGAACCATTTCCTTATCTTTAATTCAAAAGTTTTTGAACAATTTCTTTATTTACGTCTGTCTTAACTGAAACGCCATCCGGTGTCCAAACACAAAATAGATAGGAGGAAAGTTTCATAATGCCATAACCATTTTTGTTTGTGTATTTAAAGCTATGAATAAAAACACTTCAATTAAATCTGTAAATTAAAAAAAAATATCAAAAGAATTCTATCATATTATTATTTGTTGACAGTATTAGCAACAGATGGCGCTCTCAAGCAATAGCGGTATTTTTACCAGGAAGTTGACTTACCGAAGAAGACGAGGAAAGCCGTCCTGTTGAAGTTTGACGGGTGTCCAGTGTCCCCCTCAAATACAGTGTCACTCAGGGCGGACGGGTTGGGGCGGCTTTTAACTGGTTCGTACACACCATCACTATATACCGGCGGCACTTTACGGAACAGAGGGCGCTCTGAAGTATAGATCCATTTTCAATTAACATAAAAAATAAAAAAATGTACACGATAAAATAGGGTCAAATTCACTTGATCAGAAAGTGTAGATTTGTTAATCTATTTACATACTGATGGACATATATATATATATATATATATATATATATATATATATATATATATATATATATATATATATATATCTCATCTGTTGCTAATATATATATATATATAACTCTGAAGTAAAACAACACTGTTAATTCACAACAGTCTGTTTCACGGGATGCGACCCGATCATCAGGTGAATGTGGTTAGAATAAAGTTAACGGCGTGGTTTTCACCATATATATATATATATATATATATATATATATATGTGTGTGTGTGTGTGTGTGTGTGTTAGCTTGTGAATACATCATAAATTTTATCATGGTGTTATATTCATAAAACTTAAATGTACAGATACATCAGACAATCCTTAACTTGAACAAGGAACAAATGCTGTGCCCGCAATGAAAGCGCATGTTTAGCGCCCTCTGTTGGTAATGTTTCGTATTTATTTTGTTAGCTGGCGTCACAATGCACAGTATCGGGCACACAAGGTTACGACTCTGCTGTTTAGGGTTTGTGGGCGTCACAATCTGACCCCCACAATGCACCCGTGGTATACAGATGGCGTATGTATAAATGTAGTTGAGAGGGTACTGTAGTTCGTTCAAATATACTGGAAAAGAACTGATTCAAGGCATATTACATGAACATGGGCGTTTTTTATGGGGGGGGGGGGGGGGGGCAGGGGGGGGGGGGGGTTAAGGACCTCACGGAATAAGTAATATTTTGCAAGCGTGCGCATGTGAAATTTAAGCAGAAAGAGTTTCCTTGAAATGTAACAATTTTGATTTTTAAGTTTTACAGATGAGACAAGTAGTCCCGGGCGTCCCACACTGCCTTCCAGGAAGAGATTCGTCTGGACGGGTGAGCTGGCATCAGACAGCGGTCAGTTGCCAAGAGGGTACATCAGATATAAGCCTAGGATAAAATTTCACGTAAACAATCAATGTCACGCACGATAACTAATTGAATCCAGACTTGGGACTAACATAAAGCCTGTCAATGGGATACTGTCACGATTAAGGAAGTCATATAAAAATACCTAAACAGGCTGCAAGGCCATGGGCCTCTAGACGAGGCCTAATAGACCTTTTTTATTTGGTTTAAGGTAATTGGCAGCACATATATTCCGCTCAAAGATCCACTATGATCCCGCTATATTGGTGTGCATTTTATACTGTTAGGAGCAGGGCTACAGTAAGAAACAAATATGCACATCGATGTAGATATTGCCTGCACAAACACAATCTATCATAATGTTGAATCTAAACGTAAATTAAAGAATATGACGCTAGTTTTCTCCAAACAACCTTTGTATCCATATTTATAACAAATTACCAGGGTTAGGCAAAAAAATAAAAGGTTCGGTTCTCAGTCATCGCCATCATCAATTTTAACCCCCCGCATAAAATATTTTCATTTTGGTTTTCATCTTACTAAAAGATAAATTAATACAATTTTTATACGATTTTCTTTGTTATGTAGTGTTTTACCTGTTTAGCAGAAAAAATTGTTACTTTCATGCTTTTCCCTGATCATATGATATTTTTATCAAACCATACCAAAAAAGAAAAAGAAAATACCGCCCGACCGGAGACCCATACCTTTTTATTTTTTGGCCTTATAAGTGTACATATAACACTGAAATGCTAATGTTTTTCACAAATCAAATGCAAATGCCAATAGATGTTATCAGATTAAAATTGCAAACGCAAAAATATTATGAAATGTAAATGCGCTTATAAATGCATTTGCAGTTATTTCTATTTGCCGTCTAACATTTATATGTTTGTATACTATATTGAATAACTTAGCAAAAGGAGCTGCTAAACCTATATAATTCTTGAAGAATCCTTTGCAATTTTTAAATTGTTAGTTTGAAGTGGCACTTTAAAACTGCATTTGCATTTGAAAACCAAATCTTTTCAGTACTTTCTAAATGTAGCTCTGCATTTAAATGGAAATGCAATTATGACATTTTCAGTTGCAACTGCAAGTAAATGTGCAATTGAACCCAAACCTGCTGTATACATAAAGATATATTTACGCGAGCAGTTTCCGAACTTTGTGTGTATCACTGCGTTAGTGCTTATTTTTTATAATTTTGGTAACTATATTAACATAATGGAACCTCCTAAAAACTAATATTTAAATATTAGAAATATGTTTGCATGTAAATTGCAATTCATCAATCAATTGGTTCAATTTTTCGATGTGTGGGGGCAAGTCTCAACTGAAAAACAAGATCATGCGGTTACCTGCGCCACCCCAGTCGGGATTTGCCAAGTTGTTGTACCAGCCGTCGAATGGCGGGTACTCCTTCTCCTCTTCGTTCTGCGCATGCGCATTCGCGGTGCTTGTGAGCGGGCTCTGTTGAGTGTTGGTTGATGGGGTATCACTAGTTGATTGTGTCAAACATTCTGAAAAATTAAGGAATTAGTTTTAACATTTTCTGGTCTCCATTAATATATATATATATATATATATATATATATATATATATATATATATATATATATATATATATATATATATATTCAAGCTAAAACACTTCTTGAATATAAAGTCAAAGTACACCAATACACTCAGCAGCGGATCCAAGAGGTCTGGACCCCTCCCCATTTGAGCTGCTTAAACCTTTTTTAAAGGGGTTCAAAACAACTTTTGGACCCCCATACCCTCCCCCCCCCCCCCCCCCACACACACACACCCTTCTTTCATGACCAGAGGACCTTATTTTAGGTTTTTCCTATAAATCTATCTGGGTTGACCCTCCACTTTTCCCAATCCCGGATCCGCCCCTGACACTGCAGTTTGTGGTTCTTATCATGCTGCTTCTTCTGGCGTAATTCCTATAGACCCAGCAGGGAAGAAACGACATTAATAGGAGCGACCCCTGGAGGAAACAGTTGTCACTGAATGCCTTATGATGTGGAATTGATGTTTTGGGTTGCAAAATAAAACACTGTTAAGTGTACATGTTTACGTACAGTATACCTGTCTGAATGACCATCTGTGTAATATGACCATCCGTCTATTAAGAAAACCCTTCAGAGAACCGAACGCATTTACATTGATAAAAATTGACACGTCTGATTAGACCACCCATCTATCAAGACAATTTTTGGCAAGTCCCATGGGCGGTCTTATCACACAAGTTTCACTTTATATTGAAACATTTATCCTTTTCTTTCGGTATAAGATGTGCCATAAAAATTACATTTAAACGTGTACTGACCAAACGCAGACAGAAGAACAGGTGTTTTGGGAGGTCGGATTTTGTCTAAGTCCTCTGTTTGTAGAGTGGTTCGCAGTCACGACACATGGAGGTTAAACTGGTACCCGGCTGACGCTGGGGCTGGTACAAGTCAACACTAAGATCAAACTGCGGTGTGCCGCTGAGGAGATTGTATGACATGGTTTTAAACTGGAGGAGAAAACATTATTAAATTGGTTTCCGCTCTAAGTTATTAAGATTTACGGCATATAATGTATGGTGCAGGGAAGTACACATGTTTGAATGTATCTTTGTAATTTTTATTTGCCGCGACAAGGTACTGTATAAGGCATGAGTTGAGGACTTGAGAGTGGAGTATTCATTTGTACTTTGATACTTTTCAGTTTTTCATAAATTCCCAGTAAAAGACGTTTTACGTTCGTCGTGTGGAGACACATTTTATATTCATTAATAACGTTTTATTTACCAGGAATTCCTGGTTCTATTCGTTTCTTTTTATCTGTGGTCAATACACACCGTGACGGTTCATTCAGTAAAAAGAAGCATGTAAAATAGAGTGCACTAGTTATATAAACTCGAGACTGTCTTAATGTTGCGAGTCATAAGTAATTTTATTGTTACATGAACGTATGTTCTCATTTTTCCGCTCTCGTGTTTTCTTTTATTTTTTTTTCTTCTGTAGGCCTCTTCAAGAGCGACCTACATGATATAAATCATTGGGAAAATAAAGTGGCCCTCGTGCAAAGCATGAAGAGGAATATCCCGTTCCGATATTCAGTTTAATGGTAAAGCTTTAATCCCCATATTACGCATGGTCCACTCTAGAAATTACGAAACGCTTATCTGGTACTCATTAACAGGGCAAGCGTCGACGACGACGTTTAAAACGTGTCTGATATGTCTGATTCTTGAAGTTAATAACCTGAAGAAAATTATATTCTTATAGACATTTTAGCTGATTACCCAAAAACATTTATTTTACAAAACACTGAGTTTAAATCTAAACATCTAAATGTGAAAATGTGTTCGGGGCACGTTACATCTGCCATATATATCAGAAAAATATATGTAACAGCCCTTTTACTAAGCTATAGTTGACTCCTCACCACTGGTAATTTCAAATGTAAGAAAAACATTTTCTAAGCTCCTACAGGGAATGCTTTGTTTATTCCCTGCTTCAGGAAATGTAGATATGAGGAGATGTGATGCCTCTTTGTGAAAGAACAGACTCGAACACTCAGTGCCAGTAATCTCTGATTGGTGTCGTTGCTTGATGGGAAAGGTTTATAATCTGGCAAATAACATACATTGTTCATATATACCAATACTATATATTTGTGCACCCGAGGACAATAGGATCAGTGTCAGTCTTTCACATGCCCCCCCCCCGCCCCATCCGCACAAAGCATAATCTCGTAATCTCGTAAAGTCTCGGCTTTTCAAACCACGCCGTTAGCTTCATTCTAACCACATTCACCTGATGATCCGGTCGCATCCCGTGAAACAGACTGTTGTGAATTAACAGTGTTGTTTTTCTTCAGATATATATATATATATATATATATATATATATATATATTATATATATATATATATTTATATATATCATGTATTGATGCAGAACTAATAAAATTTTGATCTATATTGTTTTATGCCAGCTGCTCTGAAATAACAAGAAACACCAGCTCAAAAGTGAAGGCAACAAAGCAAGCTAATTCTTTTTTTCGCCAGGACGAGGGCTCGTTAGGTTATTTGCTTGTCGTGAAATTCAAGACTGACACCCATTTTTTTTATTTTTCTTTTACAAGTGTAAAATGGATGTTTATAGTCGCATAAGCCTAGCTGATCCTTCTGACCTGCCTTCTTCAATACACCCTTATGTTAATGCAGAAAAAAAGTATTAACAAGACTCAAGCATGTAGAAGCTGAACAAAAAAAGAAAGCCCAGTAAGGCGACCTCTGGTAGTGAAATTTTGTATTACTTTTTGATAGTACTCAACAAATAGCCACGCCTCCTTTTTATATCACAGCATATTATATAAGCGAATATGTACCTGCACGTTATTTCAAGTCAGGCCCGGACAAAGAAAGGCCTTCCTTGTTGTCGGAGGTATTATTGATATTATGTATAACTCTACCAGGATGTCGGGTGTAAGTCAACAACCGGTGCATGAATTCATACATCATAGTCATGCATGGCGGCACGCACGCTAACAGGCCATGCTTTATTTATATTTGTATTTTATTATCATACACATGATGCATGTGTCTAGAAGCACGGAGCTCTGTCAGTCAGAAAATTAACGTTTGTGTGCACGTTACCACGGTTGTTCATATGACAGATATCAAGAAGTCGACCACGATGTCAAGTCCTATGCAATATTTCATTTAATCTTCCTGGCCTGTAGGTTTATACTGTAGCTTTCAGGATTTGATGGGGAAGATACATCCTAAGAAGCCATATAAGGTGTTAGAAGGTTATTCTTTCAATTTGTTTGCCGCCCGTGAACAGTGCACGCTCAATGCTGGGTGGAGAGCGCACTTCCTTTTGATAAAGTATTGGCACGTGGGACGATCCAAACGCGACCGGACTGCAGCAGCTATAATCATTCTGGCTCCGTGTGCATGCTTGTGTACTTTCAATTTTTTTTACATAGAAAGCAGACACAAAAGTTGGCCCATGCCGTGACGACGAATATGAAACTAACAACTCATCCCGATCCCACAGAGAGAAGCCATCGAAAGAGAAAATGAGCCCCCTTTTCGAACCGCTGTTACATATTTAGCTCAGCGGACTGTAAGTCATCTATACCATAGCGATCAACCTTTGTATGGCATCCGTCCGATTGTCTGGCCATCCGTAAATTAACAGGGCACCGTTAGACCTAGAAACTTTAACTATACATCCAGGGAGGTCCTAGGCAAATCTCTTTGGAAACCCGAAATTAGTCATGGTGACCTATATTTTGTGACGTACGGGCCGAAATATGATTCTGAGCACCCAGACAGTCAGACGGGGCACAAATTGTATCAATTCGGCCTAGAATCCTCTTATCTAATATTTAGGGAGGTCCTAGGCAAATGTCCTTGAAAACCTAAAATTAAGTCACTGTGACCTATGTTCTGTGACCTATAGTGAAATATGTCATATGAGCACCCTGAATGTCAGATGGTGACAAATCTTATCTGTAAGGCGTAGAATCTGCTAACACAATATCCTGGGAGGTTCTATGCAAATTTCCTTGGAAAGCTGAAATAAGGTCGTGGTGACCTATTTTTTTTTACCTACAGGCCGAAAACAAGATTTTGAGAACCCAGAAAGACAGACAGGACAAACATTGTATATGTTAGTCCTATAATCTTCTAACACAATATCCTGGGAGTTTCTAGTCAAATGTCCTTGGAAAACTTAAATTAGGTCACCATGACTTATATTTTGCGACCGATAGGAAAAGATGTCATATAAGCACCGAGACGGTCAATCGGTGCACACATTGTATCTATTAGGCTTAGAATCTTTTAATGGTCCTTGGAAACTTGAAGTTAGGTCATGGTGACCTATATTCTGTGCCCTATGGGCTAAAAAATGGTTTTGAGCACAGAGACAGTTAGACGACGCACAAATTGTATCCATTAGGCCTAGAATCTTCTAACGTACTTCAGGGAGGTCCTAGACAAATGTCCTAGGAAACCTAAAATTAGTTCACTGAAACTATATAATTTGCACCTATGAACCGATAACATGATTTTGATCACCCAGGCAGTCAGATGAAACACAAATTGTATTAATTAGGACTAGAACCTTTTAATATAAAATTCAGGGAGGTCCTAGGCAAATGAATTTGGAAATATGAAATTAGGTCATGGTGACCTATATTTTACAACTTAGACAGAAAAAATGATTTTGAGCACCCAGACAGAATGGGGCACAAATTGTATCCTTTAGGCCTAGAATATTCTCGATCCTGGATATATATCACAGTGACTTATATTGTGCAACCTATAGGAAGAAGATGTCATATGAGCACTATGAATGTCAGATAGGCACAATCATGTCTGTTTGGTCCAGAATCTTCTAACACAAAAGCCAGGGAGGTTCTAGTCACATCTCTTTGGAAACCCGAAATTAGGTCATGGTGACCCATATTTTGCAACTTAGGCAGAAAAAAAATGATTTTGAGCACCCAGACAGACGGGGTAAAAATTGAATCCATTAGGCCTAGATTATTCTAACATAACATGCAGGGAGTTCCCAGACAAATGTCCTCGAAACATGAAATTAGGTCACTGTGACCGATAGCCCGATTTAATCGGACTCAGTATTATTAGACCCTACCATATATTGATATATGGCAGGGCCTAATAATTTTGAGTCCGATTTAATCGGGCTATGTGACCGATAACCTGCAACCTGCAGGGAAAAAGCGTGCCATATGAGCACCCTGAATGTCAGCTGGGTACAAGATGTATGCATTTGGCCTGGAGTCTTCTAAAGCGCATCCAGGGAGGTTATATGCAAATCTCTAGCCAGCAGTATTTGTCATGGTGCACAGGCTATATTCTATGCGCTATGAGAAAAAAATGAATTTGAGCATCCAGACAGACAAGGTACTAATTGTCGGACATAAAATGTCTACCTTGTCGTGTAATCACTTTTTCATCAGTGGCTGAAAAAATTGGTTACTTTATATATTAGGACACAATACAACAGCTAATATGACTCCGATACGGCCGTTACATTAACATCACACTGTATACTAGATACGTATCAGGTTATCATATAACAGCCTAACAGCCACTAAGGACAGGCTTCTCCGAGTTCGAAATCAGACAACTCTCAGAGAGCCAACACCTTCTCCAACACAAATTGTTAGAAAGCCGCCATTCCTGCAACACCATCTTGAGTGTGCCCGGCGAGTTTCTACCACACCCTTATTTTTAGCTCAGCTGACTGTAAGTCATCTGAGCTATAGCGATCACTCTTTGTCCATCGTCCGTCCGGCTGTCTGGCCGTCCGTTAACAGGGCACAAACTGTAACTGCTGGACCTAGGATCTTGTAACTGACATCCTGGGAGGTTCATAAAAAATCTCCTTGGAAACCTAAAATTAGGTCTCTGTTACCCATATTCTTCGAGCTATGTGGCTCCGAAGTACCCCCCCCCCCCCCCAGAATAATGGAAAATTTGACACAAAAGCTCAATTATCTGAACAACTAATGCAGTGATCACCATGATTTTTTGCATGGATATTGATCATGGAGTGTTTCATCAGCTTCATCAGTTAGTCAAAAATTTCATACAAAAACTTCAATATCTCATTAACGACATCACTGATGGTCATGATTTTTGGCATACATATTGATCATGAGATGGTCCATCAGTTCCTGCAGTTTGGTGGCGCCACCTGTATTTTTCTATTTTTACGAATGTTTTTCTCTATTTTTGAGACCTTAAGATGTGGTCATCTGTTAACAGGGCACAAATCATAATGACTGGACCTAGAATCTTCTCTCTTGACATGCAGGGAGGGCCATGAAAAATCTCTTTGAAAACCTGAAATTAGGTCTCTGTTTCCCATATCCTTTGAGCTATGGGGCTCCGAAGTACCCCCAGAATAATGCAAAATTTGATAGAAAAGCTCAAGTATCTGAATAACTACTGCATTGAACACCATGATTCTTTGCATGAATTTTGATCATGGGATGTTCCATCACTTCGTGCAGTCTGGTGGCACCACCTGTATTTTTTCCATTTTTTTACGATTTTTTTTTTTTTTTTCTCTTTTTTTCAGACCTGCAATGAAACTGTCATCTGTTAACAGGGCACAAATCGTAACCACTGGACCTTGAATCTTCAAACTTGACATCCAGGGAGGTCCATGAAAAATCTCCTTGAAAACCTGAAATTAGGTCTCTGTTACCAATAACCTTTGAGCTATGGGGCTCCGAAGTACCCCCCCCCCCCCCCAGAATAATGCAAAATTTGATACAAAATCTCAAGTATCTGAATAACTACTACATTGATCACCATGATTCTTTGCATGAATATTGATCATTGGATGTTCCATCACTTCCTGCAGACTGGTGGCGCCCTTTTTTCCAATTTTACGATTTTTTTTCTATATATTTGAGACCTGCAAAGAAGCTGTCATCTGTTAACAGGGCACAAATCGTAACCGCTGGACCTGGATTCTTCTAACTTGACATCAAAAGAGGTCCATGAAAAGTCTCTATGGATACCTGAAATTAGGTCTCTGTTACCCATATCCTTCGAGCTATGGGGCTTGTAAGTACTCCTAAGAATAATTAAAAATGTGATACAAAAAAGGTGTTTGTTTCTGGAGAATTCCTCTGAGACCCTACGCTCCCGAGGAAGCGGAAATCTTGCGCTTCTAAAGAAGCAACTGATTTTCACGCTGCCAGCTTTGACCGTTTATGATATATTTAGACACCAGATGGCGGTTCGTTGTCCACTGAACAAAACGCCAACCAGATGCCAATAAACAAACATGCGACAGGCATCCTGGCTCCGCCAATAGCTAGGCTTCAAGCGCCGTTTGAAGACAAGTTTACGTTCGAATTTTAACTGCTCCCTCTGCATTCTCGCGTCATCAACCGATTCGATTCTGACAGTATGACTGTGTTAGCGTAGCCATGTGTCTGGTGTCTGCAGAACTGAAACCAGCCAGCGAGGTGTGCACGCAGCCTTTGTTGTTACGTTTCGTTTGAATTACAGCTCACCGACCGGGCATCCCATGTGCCCAAGGCCCTAAGTAAACCACGTCTGCGGCAATTCTTTCTGAGCCTGTGGCCTGTTCATACGGTTACCGGGGCGATGAGCTGTCACTAAAAACTAAATGAACATGATTGGCTCCGTGTATTCCTCGCTTGGCCGTGTCTTCCAGCACAAGGTCTCATCTAATTGGACAGAAATACAGTGCTCCCCTCTGGTGTAGCAATTCAGGATACGAGGTCATAACAAACAGCGCTTACCATATAGGAAATAGGCCTATAGTTAAAGCGCTGTGTAAAGAGCGTACTGAGACCCTTGGACGGATCTTCCGTAACCCGGCATAGTTGTTCCCTCACCTATGTAGTTGCGCATAACAAAGACAGGTGGCACCACCTGCAATCCTTTCTTTGCAGTCTGAATCTGGGTGTCTTTTAGCTAACAGCTGTGTAAAGAGCGTACTGAGACCCTTGGACGGATCTTCCGTAACCCGGCATAGTTGTTCCCTCACCTATGTAGTTGTGCATAACAAAGACAGGTGGCACCACCTGCAATCCTTTCTTGGCAGTCTGAATCTGGGTGTCTTTTAGCTAACAGCCGATATCTCAGGAGTGGCTCAATGTATTGAGCTGAAAGTTAGCATGTATATAGATCTTGGATCTTTCCATCTTGTAATCGAATTCAACAATCCTTGAATTCAGCTGAGCGTCATGGCCCATGGGCCACTAGTGTAATTGATGTAGACAAAGAAGGCGCTAATTGATGACTTCATAAACCACACCTTTATGAAATTAATAACCTGATGATTTTTAAGCTAGGTTTAAAACTCAGATATTTTCATTCCCGGCACGACGTGACATCCGAGGCACAATATTACCAGGACGCATGGTATGCTGCCAAACCGTTAGTCACCATTAGCGCCATCGTGTATCTGTCCAGGAAACTACTACACCACTTCCCAGAAGTAAGTGATAAGTCTACAAAAAAGTCCTCCATTTTGGGTCTGGAATGGTGTGATTCGAAGAAGTTCGTTGTTAGGTTTGAGCTGAAAACTATGAGTGATTTTACGATATCGCAGTAAAACGTTCCTCAGAACAGTAAATTTATTTCTTAAAAAAATAATAATCTGAGACAAAATCAACTATTCTGTGCTTAATGAACCTCATCTCTGTACGAAGAAGTTCAGCACAATTTCTAATTGACACAAACATACAAACTATCAGACATGTCGGACAAACATGGATTAATGTTTAACCTCCTTCATGCGTCTTGGACTGAGGGAGTGAGGGTATTAATCTCATGACTGAAAACAGAGAGTTAGCCTCCGGTTTCAGCGCCATTAAAGGCCCGTGTATATGAAGCATGTACACAAATTTGGAGATTTTGACATATCATTGAACCCATAATAAGAGATCATGGAAATCATATTTTATACATGGTTTGTTGCGAAATTGTTGAGAGCACGTGACACTTGTTTTGTGTATCTTTGTTTACTGTTTCAGCGATAAGGATTTTACTTCCTGAATCTTGGAGCAAATGATCCATGATGAAAACTGAACATTGTATTTGTAAATCAGGTTGAGTCTCCTCTGTCATTCTCTTATTCAGAAAAAATCGTAAACAACAAAGAAGTGACTAATTATATTTTAATAGCATTATACATTTTTTTTTCGTGTTGATCCATGCGTGTTTAAAGGTTCACATCTACTGACAAAAATATAAAGGCTACTGGCCTGAGGAATTCCACGAATAACTAGCACACACGCACACACATACGCGCACGTACATACATTTTATGAACACGACAAACTGTGCGCATGCGGACGACCACCACAAACTGCGTGGTAGGGCGCACCCTGGTGGCCATGGTGTTAACTTTGGGGCTGAAGGTTACCTAGCTGTTCCATAACTTTTTCCACATATTTCAATGGCCGCGAGACATCTTTTCTTGTACCATGAGTGAGACAATAACAACAAGATATCCCTTGGTCAATTAAGGCTAGAATGTATGTTTTTTTTAAACAACAGAATTTCATTTATGATGGGGTACCTAGCCTCATTGCCGCCCGGGGCGGTCTTAGAAATTGCCGCATCTCTAACAAAACATTACAAAATTGGATAACATATTGAAACATATCGTTTCAAGTGTCCTTGTTACAGGCTTGTATTTGACAACAACGCAGTTATATGGATTCACTGGCAGGGAATTCTTCCGCCATATATTAAAGAGCAGACATCTCTTTGCTAATGTAAATTAAAAGATCGCTCGAAACTCGAACAAGTATATTTAAATATGAAGTGAACAGAAAGGAATAAAACGAATAATTTGTAACTATTAACAGATTACACTGCAGGATACACATATAATGTGGAAAATTGATCTTTCATCATTCATGTAAACACGATTCATGATTACTCTAAACTCAACTTGGGAAAAAAACTTTATTTGGTGAGTGTTATTCCTTTCTCGACGCATACAAATACTTTGTCACATCTATAATTCCACCTCTTGTTATCACATATGACAGCTGGTACACCTAATACAGCTATTGAGATATGCATGGTACTGCTGCATGCAAGTCATTTAGTCTTTACTAAAACAGCGTAATTCATGAGTTAAGCATATATATGTAGGCAGGGCATGTTCATTTTTTTCACATAAAAAAAAAATCCAATGTTAGGATAAACTGACTTTTTTTAATTAAAATATCCTCAACGTTAAAACATACTTTAATTCAAGGCTACATCAAAATCATTTTAGAATTATAGTGATTATACACTTTGCGAGGTTTTATTTATAAGCTTATGACTATTTGTTATTCTATAAAGTATTTAAATAAATTTCAAGTAGTGATATAATTTAAATATATGTTATAATTTAATTTCAAATGATTTGTCACAATATACAATAATTGTCTGTAGGTAGTGGATAATGAAACTGTTAATAGCAGAATTAACAGTACAGGTAAATATATCTTTAATTTAAGTTTTGAACTCTAAAAGTTAAAACTGATACTTGATACGTATATTGAACATGTGGCTAAGCGGCCAGGGGGATTCATCCCGCCGGACAGTTAAAATAGAATTATATTTTAAAGTTAAAATAATTCCAATATAGGTCTGGGCGTTTAATGGGTTTTTTCACGTTACATAAAAGATCATGCAGGTCATATTGGTTAATCAAAAGACACAGGCATTTAAGTAGTACTCATTATATACACGATAGTATAAACGTCTGTATTTTAACGAGACTGATGTTAGAGTATGAAGAATCATTGAAAAAGGGCATTTCAGGTTGTTTCAGGCTGTTTAAATATCCTGGAATTTCGGGAATTCAAGGGTTCAAGAATGGAAATTCTTAATACTTTCCAAGGAAAGAGCAACACAATTCGTCAAAATATTTTCGCACAATATGTACGACAGACACCCCACCCCCACTACCTGGTGCCATTTGTCTTCTGGCAGGGTTTTTCCCTGGTGATTATCAGATGCTGCTAGGGATTTCTGTAAACGTTCTGACATTGCAAGACCACAGTCTAACAAAGAATAACTACAAATATGTATTTCTTGCCTTTGATTTAGAGATCGTCCGCAAATAATTTTATTGGTTCCACCGCCAAACTTTTAATCTCTGAACTTCTTGAAAAGGGACAGAAAGGCCAAATTTGAACTTTTTGAGGAACCCCTTCTGCCACTGGTTATACTAAATCGCAGAAATGCCGCCCTACAAATGTACAATTCGTTCGCTAATCATTCTGTAGGTTCTACTGTCCAATTTATAATCCCTGCATGGAATACTTGAACATGGGACAAAAAGGCCACATTTGTAATTTTTGTTGAACTCCTTATGCCACTGATCAAACTAAATCCCAGAAATGCCCCCCCCCCCCCCAAAAAAAAAGGGTGCAGAAAGTTCGCTAATAAATTGGTAGGTTCCACTGTCCAGTTTATAATCTCTGGAATCTTGAACATGAGACAAAAAGGCCAAATTTGTCATTTTTGTAGAACTCCTTATGTTACTGATTATACTAAATCCCAGAAATGCGGCCCCAAAAATGTGCAAATCATTTGCTAATCATTTAGTAGGTTCTACTGTCCAGTTTATAATCCCTGGAATACTTGAACATGGGACAAAAAGGCCAAATTTGTACTTTTTGTGGATCTCCTTAACCCACTTATTAAACTAAATCCCATAAATGTCGCCCCTGAAAATGTGCAAATCGTTCGCTAATCATTTGGTAGGTTCAAATATCCAGTTTATAATCCCTGGAATACTTGAACATTGGACAAAAAGGTCAAATTTGTACTTTTTGTGGAACTCCTTATGCCACTGATCAAACTTAATCCCAGAAATGCCGCTCCCCAAAATGTGCAAATTGTTCGCTTATCATTTGGTAGGTTCCATTGTCCAGTTTATAATCAATGGAATACTTGAACATGGGACAAAAAGATCGAATTTGTACTTTTTGTGGAACTCCTTGAGTCACTCATTATACTAATTCCCCGAAATTCCGCCCCCAAAATGTGCCGCCCGGGGCGGACCGCCCCTACCGCCCCCCCCCCCCCCCCTTCGGTACGCCACTGGGGATGGCCAATGTAATCACCCACTGTTACTCAGAGAATAATATTATTTATACATTTGAAATGAAATATAATAAAAATTTAAAATATTATATATCTTAACCTCATTTAGAATCAACGTATATACTGGAAATATTATACCTTATTTTTTTAAACCTTATTCTTAATTGAAATAAATACAAACACACACATATTTTGGTATATGGTGTATGTTTTTATAAAAAAAAGTTGTCCCAAATTTGAAGACCTTGCTTTGCCTGCAAATTACCCCCCCCCCCCCCATAATGATACATGAGCACCGCAAACGTGCATAATACGCCCGTCGTGTAACTGGTGACCTCTGAACTCATTAAATATGCGTCAATTTTGAAGAGAGGGTAATTCGGGTGAGATGCGCCATTGGTTAATATGTATAATGAGTTTCATGAAAATCCATAGGAGTTTTGGTTAGTTACCAAGGTGCCTCCAAATTGCGCTGACCTCTGACATCATTAAATATGCATGGATTTTAATGGAAATCGAACTTAAGCAACATATTTTATTGATTAACATTTCTGATGAATTTTATCAAAATCCTTCATATTCTACATAGGTTATCGCGGCGAAACCACGAAGTAGCCTAGTGAGCCGTGACCTTACTAAATATGGGTGGATGTTACCCACAGTCGAATTCGGGCGAGATAGTCTATTGGTTAGTAGTTATGGCGAGTTTCGTGAAAATCCATCAAAATCCCGGAGAGTTATCGCGGCGACACTTAAAGTTAACGAACGGACGGACGGTGGGTATACCATAAAACTCCCGTGATATGAAGAGCGTATATAAATGGTGCCACTGCAGACAGTTGTAGTTTCAAAACGCATGCCGGTCAAATCGTTCTCAACAGAGCCTCCTGGCCGGACCAACAATATGCAACCGTTTACCATTGGCTGAATGCAGCGCGAAACCACTCCTATGTCTATAATGTCAGAACGGGCTATTGGCTCAGTTGAGAAGAGTATGGATTGCAAATTGCGCAAACTAGCGGCAGCTTGTCACCCAAACGTAAATTTTAAATTAACTGAAGACGCTGGCCTCTATTAGTTTATTTTAAAAATGGCCTGAAAGTCATGTTGTCATGGCTAATGGCAAACCAATAACAAGTGACCCATGGGTCATGACGCTCAGCTGACTGGGAAGAGATTTGCAAAAGGAAATTTTATCATCTGAATGGTAGTATATACCCATTCAACTGAAGCATCAAACAGATTAAAGAATAAGCCAAGATTGTATCTGAATTTATATCTCTCAAAATATGGGAAAAAATGCGCAAACTTTAAAAAAAATACAGGTGGTTCCACCAGTCTGCAGAAACTAATAAAAACACTTAATGGTCAACATCCATGCAAAGAATCATAGTGATTTCTGCATTAATTGTTCAGATACTTCAGCTTTTGAATCAAATTTTCCATTATTCTGAGGGATACTTCGGAGTCCTATAGCGTGAAGGATATGGGTAACAGAGACCTCATTTCAGATTTCCAAAGACACTCTCACGGGCCTCCTTGCATGACAAGAATGAAGATTCTAGGTCCAGTTGTTACAATTTGTGCCATGTTAACAGATGACAGCATCCTTAAAGGTCTCAAAAATAGAGAAAAAAATTCAAAAAAAATTTAATAAAATATAGGTTGCACCATGAGTCTGAAGAAACTGATGAAACACTCCATAATCAATATGCATGTAAAGAATCATGGTGACCTCTGCATAAGTTGGTCAGATACTTCAGCTTTTGTATCAAATTGTCCATTATTCTGAGGGATACTTCGGAGTCCTATAGCTTGAAGGATATGGGAAACTAGATTAGAACTAATTTAAGGTTTCCACAGACACTTTTCATGGGCCTCCTTGCATGACAAGAATGAAGATTCTAGGTCCAGTTGTTACAATTTGTACCCTGTTGACACATAACCACATCCTTAAAGGTCTTAAAAATAGAGAAAAAAAAATTGTAAAAATGTGTAACAAGCCCCATAGCTTGAAGAATATAGGTAACAGAGACCTAATTCCAGGTTTCTAGGGAGTCTGCAGAAACTGATGAAACATCTCATGATCTCTTTGTATGAAATTTTTGACTATTCTGGGGGGTACTTCAGAGCCCCATAGCTTGAAGAATCTGGGTAACAGAGACCTAATTCCAGGTTTCCAAGGAGACTTTTCATGGGCCTCCCCCAATGTCAAAAATGAAGATTCTAGGTCCAGTTGTTATGATTTGTGCCCTGTTAACAGATGACTGCATCTTTTAAGGTCTCAAAAATAGAGAAAAAAATCGTAAAAAATCGAAAAAATACAGATGGCGTCCGCAGTCTGCAGAAACTGATGAAACATCTCATGATTAATATGTATGCCAAAAATCATGACCATCAGTGATGTAGTTAATGAGATATTGAAGTTTTTGTATGAAATTTTTCACTATTCTGGGGGGGTACTTTGGGGCCTCATAGCTCAGAGGATATGGGTAACAGAGACCTAATTTTTGGTTTCCATGGAGACTTTTCATAGATCTCTCAGAATATCAAGAATAAAGCTTCTAGATCCAGTCTTAACGATTTGTGCCCTGTTAACAGATGTCCACATTTTTTAAGGTCTCAAAAATAGAGAAAAAAATTTGTAAAAAATCGAAAAATATAGGTTGCGCCACCAGTCTGCAGAAACTGATGAAACATCGCATGATCAATATGTATGCCAAAAATCATGACCATCAGTGTGGTTGTTAATGAGATATTGAAGATTTTGTATGAAATTTTTTACTATTCTGGGGGGTACTTTGGGGCCCCATAGCTTGAAGGATATGGGTAACAGAGACCTGATTTCTGGTTTCCAAGGAGATTTTTCATGTACCTCTCAGAATGTCAAGTTACAAGATTCTAGGTCCAGGGGTTACGATTTGTGCCAGGTTAACGGACAGATGGACAGACGGACGGACAGACGGACGGCACGACGGACGGACAACGGACAAAGAGTGATCGCTATAGCTCAGATGACTTACAGTCAGCTGAGCTAAAAACTGATGAAACACTCCATGATCAATATCCATGCAAACAATTATGGTGATCTCTGCATTAGTTGTTCAGATACTTCAGCTTATGTATCAAATGTTCCATTATTCCGAGCTGTACTTTGGAGTGCAATAGCTCTAAGGATATGGGTAACAGAGACCTAATTTCAGGTGTCCATGGAGACTTTTCATGGGTCTCCCTGTGTGTCAAGAATAAAGATTCTAGGTCAAGTCATTACAATTTGTACCTTGTTGACAGATAACTACATCCTTAAAAGTCTCATAAATAGAGAAAAAAAAATTGTAAAAATTTGAAAAAATACAGGTGGCGCCACCAGTCTGCAGGAAATGATGGAACATCTCATGATCAATATGTATGCCAAAAATCATGACCATCTGTATTGTAGTTATTGAGATGTTGCAGTTTTTTTAAATCAAATTTTCCATTATTCTGGGGGGTAATTGGGAGCCCCACAGCTCAAATGATATGGGTAACGGAGACCTTATTTCAGGTTTCCATGGAGACTTTTCATAGGTCTCTCACTGTGTCAAGAATGAAGATTCTAGGTCCAGTCTTAACGATTTGTGCCCTGTTAACAGATGTCCACATTTTTAAAGATCTCAAAAACAGAGAAAACAATTCGTAAAGAATCGAAAAATACAGGTGGCGCCACCAGTCTGCAGAAACTGATGAAACATCTCATGATCAATAAGTATGCCAAAAATCATGACCATCAGTGATGTAGTTAATGAGATATTAAAGTTTTTGTATGAAAATTTTGACTATTCTGGGGGGTACTTCGGGGCCCAATAGCTCGAAGGATATGGGTAACAGAGACCTAATTTCTGGTTTCCAAGGAGATTTTTCATAGGTCTCTCAGAATGTAAAGTTACAAGATTCTAAGTCCAGCGGTTACGATTTGTGCCAGGTTAACGGACAGACGGACAGACGGACAGACAGACAGACGGACGACGGACAAAGAGTGATCGCTATAGCTCAGCATGACTGAAAGTCAGCTGAGCTAAAAAACGGAAGGCGAAGAGACAAGGCGGATATGGTTGACGTTCACGTTGCCGTCGTTACAGTTCTAAGGCAATTAGCATGTCTTTTTAATGTGCCATATCCAGATTATTACTTCCCTCTGCAAATATAATACCCACTATATACATGGAAAATATAAAATTCAACTGACTTTGCAAGTTTGCAAGCCTTTATGACCTATGACACATGACCTATTCTGAAGCGCTGCCAGCACAGACCTGTCACCACACACTAAGCGCTGGTTACCTGGCAACCTGAACAGAAAAAAGCTGAGGTGAAATGTATGATGTAGCACTTCATGCCACGCACGTGTCACTGTCGGGTTATTCAAGATAAGGAAAGTTTTAATGGTCATATAAAAATACCTTCATCGAGAGAGAAATGGGATCACAAAACATGCGATATTACCGCTTTCACAGTGAAACGCATACAAAAGCCTGAGATGCCGCTATAATATTTTATCAAGAATCACTTTTTGGTATCTTTTGAACTGATTTAAGAGAAATCTTAACAACATTATATATGAATATATATAGTACAATTTATATAACGTTACAACGATCACTGCTAATTCGGTATCTCTTTAATGGTTTCGGAGAAAACTTATCAACATTATACCTGTATATGCTGCAATTTATACAATGTTGCTACGACGTCTATTCGGTATCTTAAAAATAGATTAAAGAGAAAACTTGACGTTATACCTGTATATATACTACAATTATATAACGTCGAAGGGATCACCATTTGGTGTTTTAAACTGATATCGGAGAAAACTGGACCCGCTCGGGCCCGTACCCAGAACCCACTGTTTTATATATGCCAGAGCCTACTCCAAAAGAAGATTACGTACACTTATACACAATAAGCATATAAATTGACTCGGGTATATTGTAAATGATTGAGATCGGTGTAACGAGGCCATGAGTGGTTTTCCTTGTCGTATAAGTATTTGATTCAGGTTGTGCGTTATTGTTTGTGGCCTGATCATTACGTCATGCAGCGAATCTTTTGCGGTGGTTATTCTACATGTTTGTCTGGGTTTGCCTGAATGTAATATACACCCCACTGTAAAGTGTATTATTTACAAGTGCCAACCCCCTGTAAACAACATCACACAACATTCAGAGTAAACCTTACTGACACTTCCTGTTTCAACGAGCTTGGATTCCAATTCTCTCTCTCTCTCTCTCCCTCTCCCTCTGTCTCTCTCTCTCTCTCTCTCACACACACATACACACACACATATATATATATACTGATAGTAATACAAACACACGACACCTTCAGTCAGAAAAGAATAAAATTAAATCCCTCTCTCTCTCTCTTTCTTTCTCTTTCTGTCTACCATTCTCTCTCTATCATTTTCTTACACACACATACAGGTAGTTATACAAACATACGACACCTTCAGTCAGAAAATAATACAATTAAATCACCCCCTTCACTCCCTCCCTCCCTCCCTCCCTATATCTATCTCTATCCCTCTCTCTCTCTCTCTCTCTCTCTCTCTCTTTCTCTCACACACACATACTGATAGTTATACAAACACAAGACACCATTCAGAAAAGAATATAATTACTCCCCTCTCTCTCTCTCTCACACACACACATACACCCATATACATTTTTAATTTTATGCTAAATGATAGAGGAAGTGCATACAAACAAACTCTCTTTTTCTTATTTTATCAAAATTCAAACGATTATATTCATATTATAACATAATACAATGAAATACAATTGAAACGGCTCTGTAAATATGAAATAACTTGCGGGTTGTTTTTCGTTGTTCAATTACTTGACATTTAACATATTATTACGGAACAATAAGCCCTCTCAAATGCAGCTGTTACACCAAAGTTCTTTAATAAAAAGGAAAATGTGCTCCGTGTGTAATCTGAATAAGTAATAATCCCTAGGTTTAATATTACACACGAAGATTGTGATTTCAAGTGTAATTATATGTAACAGCTGTTTTAGACGTCAGAGTGACATGGATACCTGGTAATTAACAGATCGTGCCGAGTGAACCTCATAGAAATTCATTAGAGAAACTGAACTGAAGTGAACTATTATGTCAGAATGGACTGTTTTCTCCCTGTTGAGTTGAGAAGAGTTAGGATGGCAAATTGCGCAAACAAGCGGCAGCTTGTCATCCAAATGTAAATTTTTAATTAACTGAAGACATTGGTCTCAATCAGTTTATTTTTAAAATGGTCCGAATGTCATGTGGCCATGCAAATTGCAAACCAGTCCGAAAAAAACAGGATGGCGAAGAGACAAGGCGGATATACGGTTGACGTCGTTGCCATCGTTACAGTTCTAAGACAATGAGTTGCCTTTTTAGGTGCCATTTCTAGATTTTCCCTTCCCCTCTGCAAACAGAACACCCACTTTATACATGGAAAATAAATAATTAAACCGACTTTGCATATAACGTATAATACTATGATTATAATGCTAATGCATTAACTATAGAACAAAACGGCGACACCGACACAGATGTGCGTTTTTAATTATTTTTAGAACCTGGCTCCGATCCAGGATTTTTTGCAGCGAGGGGTCAACGGGTGTCATGCATAAAATTGTTTAAAAAAAGGTCGTTTGTTAAGAGCAGGGGGAATCTCTACCCCAAAACCCCCTGACATGCATAAGATTTGTTTTAAAAAAGGGGTCATAGGTTGAGAGCGGAATCCCCAAACCCCTCCGCTACCCCCCCCCCCCCCCCCCCCCCCTTGGATCCGCGCTTGAAAACTTGATATTTTTCTAAGTCTTTTTCATACCTGCATGTAGATATACTGTGCTTAGGTCATCTTTTATGCAAATGCTTATCAATGTGGGATCTAAGAGAGCATTAAGATAAGAATATATGTAACAGTGGGGACTCAAATGACCTGTTCTGAAGCGTTACAAGCACAGACTACGCACTAAGCGCTGGTTACCTGGCAACCTGAACAGACGAGCTCAGGTGAAATGTATGATGTAGCACTTCATACCACGCAGGTGTCAGTGTTGGGTAATTTAAGATAATGAAAGTTTAATGGTTATACCTTGACCGGGAGAGGAATAGGATCACAAAACATGTGATATTACCGCTTTCACAGTGAAACGCATACAAAAGCCTAAGATGCCGCAATAGTAATTTATTTTTGACTTTCTTAGGTTATCTTTCTATAGTTATCTTTGTTTATGATTTGAATTTTTATATATTAATATTGAAATGAATGAATAATCCTCTGTTCAATATTGGAGCAAATACATGAATGGAATAAGAAGTTAATATTTTATTTTTATCAGTTTCTGTGGTTCTCAAATTTTGCCGCAAGCGGACGTGGCACTACTCAATTTTGTAGGTTGTGTACGACACCAATTTCTCCCATCATTCTGTATGTTACGTCTTCCTGGGAAGGATTATCAGCAATGTTTTAAATTGTTAACATTAATTACTACTAATAATAACTATAATAATAATTATTATTATTATAATCTACTCTATAATCAGATAAATGTTTCATGTATCAATCATGATCCTCGCGAAGTAAGATTTTGGTTTATTGCTGTTAATAATAATATTGATACCAAACGCTTCAACCGCAAAACCCAATTTAATACTATTTTATTCAACCCAGCTAATTCATTCGAAAAATCGTTTATAAACGTAACAATAACAGGTACCGAACATTCACCAAAACAACCAAATATTGTACATTTATTGGATCGAAATAAATACGTTTTCTCACAGAGCGTGTCGATCCATGAGTAGGGTTAAACAATCAACATTATACATGTAATTATACTACAATTTTACATATACTGTTGCAACGATCACTATTCGGTGTATTGTGAACTGTTTTAAGAGAGAACGTGACGATATACCTGTATATATACTGCAAATTATATAACGTCGAAGGGATCACCATTTGGTGTTTTTTAAACTGATATCGGAGAAAACTGGACCCGCCCGGGCCCGTACCAAGAACGCTTTGTGTTATATATGGCAGAACCTTCTTCGAAAGAAGATTAAGTACACTTATACACAATGAGCATTTGAATAACTCGGGTATATTGTAAATGATTGGGATCGGTGTGACGAGGCCACGAGTGGTTTTCCTTGTCGTATACGTATTTGATTAAGGTTGGGTGTTATTGTTTGTGGCTTGATCATTACGTCAGCGAATCTTTGGCGGTGGTTATTCTACATGTCTGGGTTTGCCTGAATGTAATTTACAAGTGCCAACCCCCTGTTAACAACATCACACTACATTCAGAGTATACTTTGCGGCACTTCCTGGTTCAATGAGCGTGGATTCTCATTCTCTCTCTCTGTCTCTCTCTCTCTCTCTCTCTCTCTCTCTCTCTCTCGCACACACACACACATACTGGTAGTTATTCAAACACACGACACCTTCAGAAAATAAAACAATTAAGTCCTACCCCTTCTCTGTCTCTCCCTCTCTCACACACACACATACGGATAATTATACAAACACAAGACAACTTAATTTAGAAAAGAAAATAATTACCCCCCCCCCCCCCCCGGCAATGTCCCCCTCACACACACAAATACATTTTTAATGTTATGCTAAATATTAGGGGAAGTCTATACAAACAAACTTTTTGTCTTATTTTATCAATATTCAAACCATGATATTCTTTTAATAACATTATACAGTGAGATACAATTCAAACGACTCTGTAAATACGAAAAAACTGGCGTTTTTTTTTTTCTTGTTCAATTACTTGACATTTAATATATTAATACGGAACAATTAGCCCTCTCTAATGCAGGAGATGCACCAAAGTGCTTTATTAAAATGGAAAATGTGCCTCGTGTGTCATCTGAATAAGAAATTATCCATTGGTTTAAAATGACACACGAAGAGTGTAATTATAAGTGTAATTATATGTCACAGCCATTTCAGACGTCAGAGTGATATCTGTATACCTGGTAATTAACAGACTGTGCCGAATGGACCAGGAAGTTATTGGAGATACTGAAGTGACAGACGTTAAGATGAAATGGGTTGATTAAAAAATTGTTTGAAAGTAAATTAGATCCTTCTATCATATTGTACTATCACGAGTGGTGAATATTTGACATATTAATGGCATATTTATGATATAATTTTGAACGTGCGGACCCCTCGCATTATGTAGTATACATGGCCTCTAGGATTTTATGGGTACAATCTGTTCCACCAGGGAGCGCCCATTGAAATTATGCGGTTTATCTATAAAACGTATATATGGTCACAATAATCGATACCATACTTAACTAGACCGGTACCCCGCTCTATAATGGCATCGCTGCTCTAGGCCAATCATACGCTTGGCTGAGAGCCATAATAGAGCAGGGTACCAGTCTCATACTTAACAAGTACCAAAAGAGTGCATAATTCGCTCATCGTATGACTTGTGACCTTATTTAATATGCACAGGTTCTGCAGACAATTAAACCCATGGGAGTTGCTTCAACGGTTTATTTTTCATAATAAAAATCAGCAAAACCAATAAAATATTAAGTTATCCTCGCAATACCACAAAGAAATCTAGTGACATCTGAGCTCATTAAATAGGCACTGAACTTGCCGGGAATACAACCTAGGAGGTGAGATATCATATCGGTTATAAATCCATCATATTATTAGTAAGTTATAGTGACGACGCAACAAAGATATGCGTAGATTTTCCCTGTAATCGAACCTGGGCGAGATAACCTATTGGTAAGCAGTTGCCGTGAGTTTCGTGGAAATCAATCAAAGGCCTCGTAAGTTATCGCAGCTAGGCTAAAGGGTAATGTAGGATCTATATGTGAGCCCATATCATATAAGGGGTGTTTCCATGTGGGCGTATATGCGTATATGCATGAAACATCGCTCATATGATTTTGTAACTTGGGTGTTGACATGTGTCGGTCAAGTATATGCGTATGTGCGTGAAAATCGCCACAGGAGCGATTTTCACGCATAGGTTCTGCGTGAACTCAGGGATTTAGGGTAAAATGACGTAATTCATCATTTTTTATTTAATAATCAGTCTGCCAGTTCAAGCATAGACACGTATACGCGCACGTCGAAATACACCTAGTTTTACGCACCTAATTTTTTTATTGTTGTTTGTCGGCCCCACCCAGGGTGAGCGCTCTGCAGGCTTAAAGGGAAAAGGCCGTGCCCAACGGCCGAGTTTCATTCAAAACGAGTGCGCCTTTCGGGGTTACCTCCGTGGTATGACCAAGCAATGGGGAAGATTACACACCTAGGTCCCGCAGGTGCAGCAGTCACCGGGCCTTGTTAACACCAGGAAATAAAATGAGATGAAGTGTGTGATACTGCACTGTCACGGAGTCCGAAAACGGAATGGAATTTTGCAGATTTACATATACTTATTAAATCTGGCATAGTTTCGGGCGAGGTTACTGCATGGTGACACAATAGAACCATGCCATCGGAAGACAGAAGTCGTGAGTCAATCAAACGAGTGTATGTACACTAAACCAGAGACACATCCTTTTCTTTGTTTTGATCATGAAAAAGAGGCAGGAGACGAGTTTAGGAATACATTATCATATGCATTCAGTTTCGAAATATATGTATTTACATAATTCGGCAGAACATTATTTATGTTCAATCTTATCCGGTCAATACTTTAAAGATAAGCCTTACGTGTCTTTTTTTCTGTGAATAATCTGTGCTTACTAGAAGCAGCATTATGTAATCAGCATAGTCTCAAATCACCGATAAGACAGACTAGAGTAATATTTTTTAAATCTACCTATTAGCTGAACACTTGCTGAGTCCAGTTTGTTCACATTTCATGTATTGTGTTTTGGAAGTGTTTCTGAACGGTACACCTATATATTTACATTTGCATTTATAGTATATAATCGCAAACGAGGTCACTGACAACCCCGCCATCATATGTGTTAATCTGTCTTCAGTTTTAATTAAATAAAGGTTATCATCATAAACAGCATTATCATCTTGGAGGCTGGTCCGTCGCACCGAAGACATTAAGTGGAAGAAAATGTGTCTAGTGTATGATCTGAAAATAAAGAATCCTTACATATACTGCGCTACCCCGAGTGTAATTATAAATTTACCTGGCGTGTTACAGATGAGTTCAGCCGTCACGTTAACTCATCTTTATCCCCCGTGATCATCAGACTGTGGCTGTTAACCTGACATTCCAGAATAATTTACTTGAGAAGCTGAACTCAGGGGTCATACGTAAAAAAATACGAGATATTTATTTATTAAATCATTGTTAAGCTGCAAAAATCTCAAATGTGTTTCATTTACTCTTGAAACACGGTAATGCGACCAACTGCGTCCAATTGGATAATTTACTTGAGAAGCTGAACTCAGGGGTCATACGTAAAAGCACGAGATAATTATATATAAAATGATTGTTAAGCTGCAAAAAAATCTCAAATGTGTTTCATTTACGCTTGAAACACGGAAATGCGACCAACTGCGAACAATTGGATGATGATGATAATATCCTTTATTTCCTCCAAGAATGAAGATAGACATCATACATACACTTTGGAAAGTGTGTAAATAGTATTCCACGAAAAGGTGCATAAATAATAACAATATACAAACAGCATATAAACTAACTGAACTCAGGAGGTATGACTATCTTAAATAAGCAAAATTTTTGTTATTAAGCTATTGTTGTGGCCTACCAGGCTTGTGATTACGGGCTTCGCATAACACATTAGGTTAGCCGCTTCTAGTAAGTACAGATTATACACAGAAGACGACTCGAGATATAACTTCAATATCACATCCGAAAATGTTAAATACAAATCATTTTCAGGTAAATTATGTAAATATGCACTAATATCCACACTAAGCCTGTCACATATTACATTCCAAAATTTGTCACGATGCTCTTTTATGTGGTCACAAAAGAGAACAGCGTGCTTTACTGGATCAGCGAACAACAAACCACACAGATGACATAGACCTTCAATCTTGGATAGATGTGGTAATGCTACCAATAACCTTGCAACCCATGACAGTTTATTAAGGGAGCCAGGTACATCTTTAGCCGCAATCCAGACTGCTGCAGGAGAGAAACAGTCCGCATGTACAAGATTTAATGTGTTATAATCAGGATTTGTGCTCACGCGAAGATAATAAGCATCAGTTTCTGCTTTAACAATACAACTAATTACCAATTTTGTCCAAATACTTTTGCTTATGCTCAGGTTGCCGCTCAAGATCAAATGTATTTGTGTATCTAAGTCGTATGAAGCGAGTATCCTTAAGATATCTTTTATGAAACCGTGCATACCACTCCTGTTTTGTGCTAAAAAACACGTAAGTTTATATATAAAGATCTGTTTCGAAATTTGTGTATCTTGAAGGTTTATTAATCTGTTAAAGAACAATAATTTAGCTTTATCAACGAAAGCAGAGAGACAGGGCATGGCTAGAAGTGCGAGAGCGATATCACTATGAACCCTGTTCCCAAACCACTGCGACAGTTTTACACAAAAACGGTGAGTTCTTTCTAGGTGCAAAAGATCACCACCTGTGAGGTTATTCCATAGTTCTGCTCCGTATAACATACGTGGTACAACAATACCTTTATATACACTAGCAGCAGTGAGAGGGTTAAGTCCCTTCGGACGAACCCCTAAGCCAGCAAGAGATAAAAAAGAGGATTTACCCTTCTGACATGCGGTTAAGACACTGGACTTATTTGACAATTCTGCACGCAGAGTAATGCCAAGATGTACTTGTTCACGCTTCTGAATTATAGGTTCACCCCCCAAATTCCAGCATCGGCGTGATGACACTTGATTAAAACGTCTTAGGGACTCACCAAAAACGATAACAACTGTTTTGACAGGATTGAAGTGAAACCTCCAGCGGCAGCTATAGTCGTAGCATATGTTTATCATATTCTGAAGGGATGATGGGTGAATAGCAGATATGGTTATATCATCAGCCATAGCTAATACTCCCGTGTCTATATTTCCCACTTTCGTACCGTGATTTTGTATTTTTTTTAACAACTGATTGATGTATATTAAGTACAGGAAGGGGGATAATACTCCTCCTTGACGAACTGATTGCAAGATATTAAATTTTCCGCTAACGATGCCATCATATAGAACAGAGCTCTGATTGTTTGTATAAGAATTTTTTAGAATTCGCCACATTTTCCCATTGATACCGGTTTTAAACAATTTATAAAATAAACCATCCTGCCAGATAGTATCAAATGCTTTGCGACTGTCAAGGAAGCAAGTATACACATGAGAACCGTTATCAATTTGATGAAAAATACTTTCTTGCAGTACGAATGACGCATTAATTGCTGATAAGCCTTTTTGATAAGCGAACTGGCATGCGTCATAAATTTTGATATCGCGTATAGAGAAATATCTTACAATCCGGTCTAGCAAATTTTTTTCAAATAATTTGTAAATAGAACAGAGTAATGTGATACCGCGATGTTTATCTGGGTTCTTTTGCGTCTTGCTGTTACCTTTGGGTATCGTTACAATTAGCCCTTGTTTCATTTGAGAAGGTATATCTTCTGTCTTAAAGACACATTAAAACAAATGTAATAGATGTGAAATCAAACGTTCGCCACCGAAGATAAGGTGTTCGTTCATAAGTTTATCAGGACCTGGAGACTTTCCGCGTTTCAGGTCCTTTATGGCTTTTTTCATTTCTGTCTCTGATATGTCAGAGTCAAGAAACACATTAAACATTGCATGAGAAATATCTGTAAAGTGAGCGAGACTTTGAGTAACGAAGCGTTCATGCTGGCAGTCAAACTTTTCCGAAACGTCTTTTGAGTACAAAGCAGAAAAATATTCACGCCAAGCTACATCTATGGCATTAGGATCTCTCAAGGTTTCACCAGGATTGAATTCCATTTCACCAGGAATTCCATACTTTTTATTTCTTTTTCGTTTCAAGAGAAACCAAAAACGGTCAATATCAATATCATTTGCCGAGTCAACCTCTTCGAATAAATCTCGTTCAGCTGACTCGCGTAAATTTCTTATACTGACGCGAAATTTACTCTTCGCTTTCTTGTAAGAGACGTAAGACTTGTTGGAGCTTCCTCTGGGCCTGCCTTCGCTTACCCAGGCGCGCCTTTTACTTTGCATCTCATCGTGTAAATCTTTGCACACGACTTTCCACTTTGGCTTTAAAAAAATCTGTTATATTTGCGGTTAGGCACTACTGAATTACCTACATGGACTAATAATGAAACTATATTCTCATAATGCTGTTGTAAATTTGAGGCAGTACAAGAATCTAGATCTGGTTTAGCAATACTATACAACCTCGAAGATAGTTGGTTTGTATAGCGCTCAGCCACAATAGCCCGAGTGAGTTTCTTCCAGTTGAGAGAGACGCTTTGGATAGTGGAATGCGTTGCAGAGCCGTCATTAATTATCAAGTCAACGAGCACAGGAAGGTGGTCCGAAACGTTACAGTGATTCTCATCGACTATTCTTGTTTATCATGTCTAGCTTCGTGCGATCAACAATAATATGATCTATCATGGAGCAATTAGCGTTAGGGTTGTCAGGAATGTATGTGAAAGCCGGTCCCTTACTGGTAAGATTGGGGATGCATGATATTAAATCTAGTGAAGTCAGAAGGTCAGACAAAATACCAGACCTGGGTGACATTACTGGTCGAAACTTTGACCCAGGAAGTTCACAGTTTAAATCTCCAATTATTATTACCTGTCCTTTACAGCTATATTCTTCATATATGTAACCTAGCTGTTCAGTTAGCTCTTTGTATTCCGTAATACTGTGAGATGATGGCGGCATGTACACATTAAAAATATAAATATGAGTTGACAAATTTGGCCTGTAATCAATTCCCAAAATTCTGTCACCAAAATCAGAGCTAATTAATTTGATCTTATTCTTCAATAGTTTTTTTTTTGTAAATTATGGCGACACCTCCTTTACTTCTCCTGTATGGGCCATAGGGATCTAATGAGGAATCCGATAAACCAAACGAAACATACAAGGGATCAATGCTGTCGAAGAATTCAAGATTATCATTAAATAGCCAGTTTTTTCTAAGACCTAACACATCAATATTATAAGAAGACAGTAGCGTGCTTATATAATAAGCACTCGACATGACCCCGCGGGCATTGTAACAAGCAACACGTAACATAACTCTTAATTGTACGGTGTGTAGCCTCTGAGTGTATGTTAAGTTCGTCAATCATTCATACTCGGTTTGCCTTTTTTTGGCAAACCACTGTCTGATATAACTCCAGAAGGCCAGAAACTCTTGTTTAATACGGCCGTCGAGAAGGACTCTGCAATAGTCAAACAGGCACCTCTAGTATTACCGGACCTACTGGGTAGTAATCTAAGGTTTATAGCTTCAACGCCTGCTCTGTGCAGATACCTATAAATGTCATCATAAGTTACATTTGTTTCGATGTTACCAACATAAAAATGATGACATGTGTTTTGAGCAGACATTAACATGAAATCTGAATTATGTTTGTCCGTGGCCAAAACTGCAGTCTGTGATTCCGTGTCAACGTTGGATGGCGACTGGCGTCTGTATCGCCAAGGACCAGCTTCCCTTCCTGGTTGCCAAGTACGCATGGATCTAGATTGTGGAGCGTTTTCATCTGAATGGCGTGAGCGAAGAGACGGCGGAACTGGAAGCGGGTTGTTGTTAGCGGTTCTGTCGGAGGGAAAGGCGAACGTAGTGGCGTAACTATGAGCATGCGAGCGCAGAGAAGGAGCATTTTTCACAATATCACATATCTGATCACGCAGTGTTGACATTGACGTGGACAAAGACGCCAGCTTGTATGTTAGACCATCCAAATCAACAATCCCCAGATGTTTTAGCTATCTCATGTTGATGATCTTCATGTTCTAGTTTAATATCATCAACAGCCCGAGACAATTTAGTTGTTTCAGCTTGCACCATGCGCAGAATGTTGTCATGTTTAACTTGAAGCTCTTGCACTGAAGCAATCTTACTGTTAATCAGCGTCCGCATTTCATCAACATCCTTGCGACAGTTGATTATATCTGGATCTTTGATGGACTGATGATCAAGTAGAGTATTTATATTTGTTTTCCTTTTTTCCTCTAAATCATTTTGTTGTTCATGCAGGCTGCCAACCTTTACTTGTAGTTGCGCAATTATATCGCAAGTTGAAACTGCTAATTCGTGAGAGTGGGACGTTTGTAGCGTACAGCGAGATTGTGGATGATGAGAATCATCACCAAAGACATTAAGTGGAAGAAAATGTGTCTAGTGTAAGATCTGAAAATAAAGAATCCTTACATGTACTGCGCTACCCCGAGTGTAATTATAAATTTACCTGGCGTGTTACAGATGAGTTCAGCCGTCACGTTAACTCATCTTTATCCCCCGTGATCATCAGACTGTGGCTGTTAACCTGACATTCCAGAATAATTTACTTGAGAAGCTGAACTCGGGGATAATACGTAAAAAACTGCGTACAATTGGATAATTTATGTGAGATGCTAAACTTAGGGTCATGTGTAAAAAAAACGAGATAATTATATACAAAATAATTGTAAAGCTGTAAAAAATCTCAAATGTGTTTCATTTACGCTTGAAACACGGTAAGGCGACCACCACGCTGTGCTATTCATTCAGGTAACACAGTCACGTTGATGATCGTGATGGTGTCCCGGTTAAAACGACAACCTCGCTATCACGATTACCCAGCTATATAACGGCAATCTCGGTAAATTGAACACATTGGTGACCATGACGGGAACACGCTCACCCCGCCATGACGACCATCCCGGGTAAGACGAACATCCGCTATGGCGAAAACCCCGGTTACAAGAATACCCCACCATGACGACCATCCCAGGTAAGACGAACATCCGCTATGACGAAAACCCCGGTAACAAGAATAACCCGCTGTGACGACCATCTCGGTAAAACGGAAATCGTTGATGTCCGTGACGAATATCATGTTTCCAATACTTCCTGTTATGACAACAACCCCGGTAACACGACAATCTCTGTATCGTGACTAACCGAGTGACACGTTGATCCAGCCCTCAGGACCGAACTGCAAATTATGCTTCGTCAAAATAGTCTAACTTGACCACTTATTGTGATCCTAAAGGTGGTCGTACTATCAGTGTTTAATTTAGACTGGTTCCCTGCTCTATTATGAATCTCAGCCAAGCATAGAGACGGGCGCAACTGGGAGTACCTTTAGAGGGCGTTGTTCGCCCGTCTTTATGCTTGGCTGTGGGCCATACTAGAGCGGGGTACCAGTCTATGTTTTGACTGTACTGACACTGGAAGCGTACTGGGTCCACACTCGTATTCCTATATACCCGGTATCTGTGTTGGGTGTAACCATTACTGGTTTTCGGAAAACGTCATTGTTCCGCTGATGCAATCCGCCACCATATTTAATTAAGTTCAAAGAGTTGACGGGCATACCGGATCAGGCAAGTAATAGGTCCGCAAAAAAATGCCGCCTTCATTGGAAACTATAGATAAGATGTTCTCCTACTGCATATGAATGAACCTACAGACAAAACGCTTGTCCCTCCCTTTGTCCGAGAGTTATAGCAATAATATTAACTGCCTGATATTAACTTTTTTCGACCTCAAATTACAAAATAAACCTGGTTTAAACGCACATTCCTTATTAAAAAAAATCTTTTTTTGTTCATCAACTAGCCAATTTAATATATTGCATAGAGATAAAATAATATAAAAACAGGTAAGATAAATATCGCTGCCGGATTAACGGGTTATATCAGCCCGGCACATGATTCGTATCAACTTACTAGAGTGCATCAGGGTCGAGCATGCCAAGCCCTACAGTTGAAATGGGCTATGTAACTGATTCATTCAGGTTATGTCCTAAACTTTTTTTATTATCACTGTGGTAACATAAGTATATTACACAGCTCCCACCTGACATCCATGCATATAGCATATACATTATAGTAACAACACAACATATTGTGGAAGTAAATATGAAGTGAGAAAGCAGATAGAACGTATACATGGTTTTTAACATGTGTGGCCGTTTGATAAAGGTGTAAACCATTTTATTGTGCCCAAGGCCGAACGGCTACCCTGCGGCCAATATGAAGGTAAGACAAATAAAAACGGTTGTTATAATTTCAAAATTAATAAAACGTCACAAATGGGGACGCAAACCCTGGGCGGAAGACAGTGTTTAAAGTTGATGCCCTGAAATGTTAATTAAACCTGTGTTTTTCCCGGGAACCTGTTCACTGAAAGTATTTTGAAAAACGCCCTGGACATGGAGGTATTGCGGTCCTTGACTTTAAAGATAACAAACAACAACCATGCCCCCCCCCCAACACTTCTGTAGGTTGGTTTACTGACACTCCTTTACTCGCACTCCAAAGATAGCTATATCGTCACATGCTACATCCAAAATCCATAAAACATTCATGTCTGGGTTATTTACGCTCGGATTTGCACCAAAATTAAATTTCTTGAACATTTTCATTATATAAACTTATTATTGAATTTCAATAACATCCGTGATGCCGTCTCCAGATAACATGCGGAAACACACACACACAGAATCGAGTTAACACAATAACCTTCGCATCGCGCATTTTAATTATACATATCGGAACAAACTGTCCTCTGACATATTCGTATAAACAAGAGTATACTGTATACATTTTGGATGATAACGTTTTATTACGTTCCCTTTAAGGTGGTATCCAATAATTCCAGCATATTGTGGATCTGTAGTGCTTTCGGCGACCGCGTTATATGTAGACACTTTAGTTGTCAGGGATGTAATGGGAACAATGAGGCCGCACACTATGACATGATGTTACAACAGATAGCATACTCTTTTTTCTGGATGGAAGCAAGAACCACATCTGAGCTTAAATGTACGTTATGCTGTCTGATAACCTTAGAAAGTCAGAATCTAGTTTGAATCATTTTTGGACCTATCTGGGAACAAGGGCTACAGGAGTAATATACATCGGTGGCCGCCGATCAGATCAGTTTGACAGAGGCATAAACAATATACCATGCACGGATCGTTCCAATATTCCCTTGTGCTTAAATGTGCGTATATTAAATTGATTAATAAACAGAGATTACATACCGATAGGTTGGCACAGTCTATTGATTGACGGGTATTCTACCAAAGAACAGATACAGGGTTGGATGACAGTAAACAGTTAGAGGATAGTGAATTCAGCTTGCAAGACAAAAAAAAAAGAAATAATAAAGAAAAGAGAAAAAACGGGCCATTTGTTTGTGAAAAACAAGGTAAACATATGAAAGGGCCGCTGGTGAAAGGTTTCATGTGCATGAAGTGATTACTTAATCAACCTTGGCCGCAACGATTAAAATCATCCTATATGCATGGTGTCCTGTCTACAAAAGATCATTATCAAAAGTTTAAACAAATGAATAACGTTCCGCGTTAACTGTCTTATCTATCACTTGTTACGAGATATACATATCTCGACGCGTGATCCGCTAAAACACCAAGTCACCGAAAAAAAACGAATACAATTAGCCTTGTGTATCTTAATCACGTCAATCGTTTCATCAAGTACATAAGATAAGTGTGGACTGACCTTGGGTCTATCTGACAAAAGTATTTCACCTTTGTCCCGCATGAAGGCAGATTCCAAGCACGAGTTTGAGAAGAAGGAAATATTTATGACGGCGATATGCTTTACAATATAACTGCTTACTTTTAACCATTTTAGTATTACCAAAATTATTATATTTTTCGCTTTTTATATTCCATTTAAATTTATTCACCACCCCTTTTTTCGGCATTGTAACGACCTAAACTATAACAAGAGCAAACCTTACACCGAGAAAATTGTTGCAGTTGAAAACATGGTTCCAGTTAAGTACCTTACGCAGCAGTTGTATCCTACAGTCGTTTCAGATCTTCTACGTTTTAACCGCTGCTGTATAGAAACATTTTCTGGCTCTACCCCGGGATTGTCGAAGACTGATGAGAGCGTGGTATCGAATTTTGCATCCAACTTTTTAACATCGACACCCGCTCTCGTTGGTCTGATTCTTGGCCCTGTGCCAGAACTGGTGTATTAAGACCAACGGGAGTGAGTTTGATGCTTGTAAAATTCTTTGTTGTGCCAGCCATATGCAGAGCAGCGGTTAAAATGAAGGAGATCTGGCACGACTGCAGTGTATTACCGCTGTGCGGTGAGCGTCGGTTCAAGCTGGATCGTAGGTTAAGAAAAATATAGAGAAAAGGTTGGCAGAGAAAATATTACGTCACTCTTGTGCCTTATCTAGTCATTATTCAAGTTTCAACTGGGCTCAGTCTAATACAAACTTTTAACTGTTTAGTAGTCATTTCTTTAAGGGGTTCCACACATTATGACAACATATACGCAGTATATTATAGTACTATCCATGAGTGCTGTGGCAGGTTTAAACATATCGCAGAAAAGGTTGTAGTTTTCCCACAAGGATCTGAAGTAGCAAAGTGAAAAGTCAGTATATGATACAAGGACAGTAAAATAGGTCTACATGTAGATTTTAAATTTATAACATATAAGCATATTATAACATGAGGCATCAAATGTTGCCGAGTCATAGGCATGATGAAAATTTTTAAATGCGGCTAAAACAACACTTATATACCTACATACACACACATAGTATATCTATATATATATGTGTGTTACATGATGAGGCTATTACGTATTCTCGGAAGCCAGCGTTATTTATTATGGTAAGATTATGCTAGCATAATACGCCCAGGTCAAACTTGTGGGCAGGTTAATCCTGCACAGTTATTTATATGTAAGTCATAGAATCTCGTATGAAATGGTTACATATATCTGTTACATATATCTATGTAACATATATCTTTGTTACATATATGCTCCCGTTCATGCCTATGTTGTCTTGTAACAGTGACCGGTGAACACGAACAGAGTGGCGCTTGGTGGGCCACAGCGCAGACGGCCACAGCGGATGGTTAATTCACTGCAATGAACCATGGATGTCGGTCAATGTAATTTTCATAATGAATATGGGCCGCGGATGTCGGCCATGCAGGGTCTCTGGCCATGGAATATGCATGGACCACGGCTCATGGTCAGTGGCCTTTGGCTTTGGAATATGGGCCATGGCTGATGGTCAGTATCCTTTGACTTTGGAATATGAACCAAGACCATTGGTCAGTGGCATTGGGCTTTGGAATACGCGCGACGGCTGATGGTTGGCTGTGGTTTTAGACTAATGACAGCGGTCTGCGGTCAGGACAGTATACTACATGAAGACTGCTTACAATCAGTCCACTGAATGTCTGTTTGCTAAAGCTAACGGTTAACGCTTCCTAACTGGAATGTAAGCCAAATGATTCGAGCAATTGAGCAAACGGTCACTGCACCATGACTTGCGTAAAATATATATGGTAGAGGCAAAGGGCTGAAGATGTGTCCCACAAATGCAGTCCGTTGTCACAGATGATAGCAAGAGACCACCAGTATTAATTGTGCGTGTATACAGTGGTACCCGACTGAAAGAACACCTGTATAATAAAGACGACCCTTAAGAGAACCAAAAGCATTCACCTTGGTTATAACGTAGCTGTCTGATAAGACCACCTGTGAATTAAGACCACTTTCTGTCAGTCTCACAAGTTGTCTTATTACACAGGTTTACTGTGCTAGTAAATGGCGCAAATTTATATTACCACAGCTGACCGGTTACCCACAGTGACCAATGATGGTGACCAGAGACCGCATGTTATGGTTTGTGATTACCTACATAGAGCTGAGTAGTTCCCAAATAACAACAAAGACAAAAATAGTATTTGCAAATATAAACAATATGCTTTAAATGTTATCTTAACTGAGGAACAAAACGTCAATATTGAGACTAACTTTATAACATTTTCAGCTGTACATGCATTTATCCACACATGCTTTATAGAATATTTATATTTGCATGGAAAGTTTTGGTGATCTACTCAATCCTATCTTTTTTTTCAAATATCCAAAACAGCACCTTGCAAGCAGCTTGATTCACCAAGACATTCAGTGTGTATTAGTATATCCTGTATGTGATGTATATATGTATGTGTGTCATGTGTTTACTTTTTTATTATTGTATTGAATTTGGATTTATTGCATTTTATATTATTGACTATTGAAAAGTACGTTCATTACCACTTTGTGCTACCTGTACAATTCAAAAGAAATAATATGTTTAAACAGACTATAAGAGATGTCGGTTAGAGGCCCCTGGTGTTGGTCACTGCATTGCAAAGATTGATGGTTACATAATACATAGGAAATTTTACGGATCCAGGATACGTGTTACGACTTATCATAAATCAGAGAGTGTACGGCAAGGCTCGTATGCGACACTGTATCATTAGCTTCCGTATATCGTTATTTGTAACAGTCAAGGTATGTGTTAATTGTGTCAAAGTGTAATTTAAAATAACAGCCCTCCATAGTGTAAGTAAAATAACAGAGTACAACGGAATGATAGTGCAACCATTCAGATAACTGCACATTATTGGCACCTTTAAGTGACAGTTTATATATAGTGGATTCAGAGTGCAACCGATACCTTTGTAGTTCCTACAATTACATATCTGACAGGAGTTCAGGGCGGACATTTGGAGTACGCTGTAAATTGACAAGATGTGCAGTGTAAAGATAATGGGTAGTGTTCTCGGTAACGTTACAGTTTACATTATTATCATATACGGATACAATATGCTTGAGCTGAAGAGTAACACACACTCGTCTATATATATATATATATATATATATATATATGTATATATATATATATATATATATATAAAACATACATACTTATATATACACATACATATATACGTATATATACATATTATTGCATATCTTAAACATATTAATGTATGGTGTGTGTAAATATATTCATATGTATATAGATATGTTTTTGACGTCCAATGTGTGGCTCTTATATGCGGATGATCAGTACTGAATTTAGATATGACCAGAGCAGACTTTTTCATTGGTACCCATTCAGCTTGGTTTCTGTGTGCTTTATATCCTAGTCAGAGGCCCCCTAGATCCTAGTTTCCTTGCAGGTTAAAAAGCGGTCTTCAACAGGGACGGCAACACTTCCAATTGCAAACGTATACGTGTATAAAAATGGACAGATTCAGGTGAAACTAAAAACCCTGCGTACGAAAATATATTTGTACCTGTATGTTAACTACAAGGTGTTTTGCATGCCTGTTATCACATCAGAAAAAAATATGCACTAAACGTTCAAGTCGATAACAATTCTAATTCGGCCCAACTAAAGAAATAGTCCTACGCTGCTTATCCATGCATTAATGATCCTATATACGTTGATCAACTGTAGTTTGATTTCAACCATTGCAGCTCTGACATTTATCATGGACAAATTTATATTCGAATCCACTGTCTATTGTTTTTTCTATCCCCTTAAAGATATCGCCCTCTTTAGGATGGTCACAATCGGACCTGTAGTACGGGTTCTATGGTCGCTAAAAAAGGCGCCATAATCTGTTGCATTCCGATGTATGAATCTATGGATGTAAAAAGTAAGATCTACGTGTAAATCATTTTGCGATCACTTACCTGTGTATAACAGAACCAACAGGAGTACTGTAACAGTGGCTCTGCCTTGTGTTGTCATCATGATGGCATCTATACTTTTGCTTGTTTGCTTGTGTCTGTCTTGGTGAACGCTGACTATCCACACGGTCACGACTAGGAATTTTATTTGGACTGACCACAATCAGGAAATGTTGACTCACGCCGGCAAGGGAGTCAGTTCAGTTGGTTGCGGCTGCGTTGTATTCAGTTTCGCTATAATTCACCCGAGCGTAAAACCCTGGTGTTTTGGTCGTCACGGGGCACTGGTTATATGTGGCAGCGCCTGTTCTGCACACAATAACGCCAGGTTATTGCCAGAGTTTTCCCAGAGTTCTTAACCCAATCGGTAGAGCGGCATATGTGGCACACAACAGTAGTTTTGGATATAGAGAAACTGATAGCACCGTCTAGCCTCTCTCGGCTAGACTGAAGACTGGGTATTGCAGAATATCCATTTATGGTGATATGTGAGATTGAACCCGGAAGTAAGTTGTCCTTGTTGTTAAGTCGACCTGTGCCAGACCAGCTCTCTGCTGGACCGCCCCCGACTCCGAAGTTTAGCCAATCATAACGAGAATCCGGGTTGCTGCCAATCATGTGCTTAACGAGTCCTTTCTTTTCGCAGACTATCATGACAAATATACACAGAAATTATATACACCGCGTTCAGGAAGAATAATAGCTAAACATTCGATCTTATAAACTGACTAGTCCTTGAGCACAGGGATTTGTATCACCGACATATCGTTTAGAGACTTCAGAAGACTGATTCACGCGGTGAACCTTCTTCACGAACTTTCAGTTTGTAGATATTCAGCTTATTAGTTATACGCGAGTGAAGGACCAGTGTGAAGGATTTTGGACAGTGGTTTTTTAAGGTAAGTTTTTGTTTTCAATTTAATTATTTGAGCGTTTAATTTGATAGTGTTGATGTGATCAAACTTCGCTATATATATGGATGTAGAATGTTTTTACAAGAGCAAGACATTTTCCCATGCACATTTGTGCACAAGCAGGCAGGCCTTATGGGCATATATGAATGTGTTTGCCTTTTGTCATGAAGTAATGATGCTTACAACCGAAACTTTAACTAAACAGACGAATCCATATTCACTGGCACATTCATGGTTTTCCTCGGTTTCCGAATCAGAACGAAACGTCTCGCACACGCAGAACACTGCTGCTCGGATCGCTATCTGCGGGGTAATTACAATACTATATTGTAGAGGAAACAACCTATAAAGCCGGTTATTAATTGCTTAATAATCCCACAAATAACGAACAGATGCACAGACATCGAAGTATTCGATTAATTTAAGAGGCCTCGAGATCATTTTTAACTGTTTCACAGATTTTCCGTGATCACATGTAACTGTTATGCAATGGAGGACAGGAAGAATGAGCGTGGTGGCGATCATTTGTTTATGTGCCGGGAACTTAAATAAACGTAAAGAGAAAGCGGTTGAAGTTGGCTGGTCATGTACTGATACAGCAGGGACGAAGACAGGACTATTGCTCTTTAGCCAAGTCGTTCTCGTTTTCTGCTGGAAGAGACAGGGTATAATTCAACGTGAACGCTTGATAATATGTTTGTGCGGTTCTATAACTTTTTTTTAAATATATCCTGGGAAAAAGTTGCCGACAGGGGATTATGGGTATGACCAGCAGAGCGGGTAGTCAATCGGATTGTATTTTCATAGTGTATACAGTTGACGCAGACGTAGTGAATTCATTTGCTTTTCCCAGATAAAGGAAAGCCACACTATTACAGATATTGTGTATTTTACACTGCCTTAACTACCTGTAAAATGTAAATAAAAACTTAAAAATGAACATGACTTGATTTAGATCAGTAATACTTCCCTTATGAAACATAGGTACCCTCATTAAGTACCCGTATCAAAGTCACTGATTAAGTAAGCGTGCCTCCGTGCAACGCAACCACTTGTGAACATGCCGTGACACGTCAGTGTGTTTTACACCTTAATAAAACCTGTCAGATTGCTGTTTCTATGCGGCTGAATGCCAATTATGAGCACACTACTGAGCAAAGTAGCTCACAGAGTTTTTACAATCATTTGTTGATGGGATCCTATAACTGGCCAAAATGACTACCGTTCGTAATCCGGGTCAAGTAAACGTAATCCAAAACTCACGTTATTATCATAGAACACAACTCACTGCCTACAAAAAAAATCAAGAAAAATTTTACATAAAATGAGCCTTATTCATGGAGGAAAAAAAAACTTTTTTTCTATCTTTTTCCCAGAACGCATGAGTTTGTGTGATCTATTGAATAAAAAACTATTGACACATCTATGAGCACTGTTAACTCGGCAGTGGTGCACACACTGGGAAATTCAAGATCTCAACCAAAGCTTAGTATTTCTGACACTGTCGGTCCCAGATTTTCAGAGAATAATAAAAACAACATGTATTACTAGATTTAAGTCAATTCTTAATGTTGCCTGGGACGTCACACTTTTCATCAGCCAATCACATCAGGGTCCAGTCTCTGTCCTGGATGAAACCATAACAAACCGACGTGCCATTATATGTTCACCTTACGTCCAGACACGCCCCACAACAGATAAACAAGATCATGGATTCATCACAGGGTCGTTATCGGGACATTTAAGCAGTAATTACTAATTAACTAGAGATGATTAGTATACACCCCGAGTAAGCCAGAGATCACACAAATAAAGCTGGTAAATAGCTGGATATTGTAAATAAGTCTTTAAAATTTGGGTTTCGCATGACCAAGACAAGAGTTATGAAATATTCTTCGCTCCTTAAATGTATGGGGAGCGGACTTATTTTCATCCGGTCCCGGTCCTATGTTCCCTGGTACCTATGTTCCCTGGTACCAATGTTCCCTTGTACCTATGTTCCCAAATACCTATGTTCCCTGGTACCTATATTCCCTGATACCTATGTTCCCTGGTACCTATGTTCCCTGGTACCTATGTTCCCTGATACCTATGTTCCCAGGTACCTATGTTCCCTGATACCTATGTTCCCTGGTACCTATGTTCCCTGATACCTATGTTCCCAGGTACCTATATTCCCTGATACCTTTGTTCCCTGGTACCTATGTTCCCTGGTACCTATGTTCCCTGATACCTATGTTCCCAGGTACCTATGTTCCCTGATACCTATGTTCCCTGGTACCTATGTTCCCTGATACCTATGTTCCCAGGTACCTATATTCCCTGATACCTATGTTCCCTGGTACCTATGTTCCCTGGTACCTATGTTCCCTGATACCTATGTTCCCAGGTACCTATATACTAATCTAACATTCATAAGGCAAACCGGTTTAAAATCATTCAGCCGACCACATATTATTTGTGGAATGTTGTCATATCCCATGATGACCATGATGAACAGTTAATCCTTGGAATGTTTTATGAAATGCATTTTTACCTTCATAAAAATTGCTCTTCTATGGGGTTCGTTTTTGCCTCACAAACACATTTTTATGATTTTTAGTGGAGGTAACTGCCTTCCAATTTTTTAACATGACTTGTGTAATTCATAAGTTAAATATTTACATCCGCAAAGTTTCCGATTCGGTTTGGGATTACGTGACATGGCGATAGCATTCGCTTCCTGTCATTTTATTTTATATCCTGTGTCACCCAGGCCCGACGTCTACCGCACCTACAGGTCCTCGGTGTGTAATCATACCCGTTGTTGGGTCATGACGCTCAGGAACCCTTCAAAGACGCACTCGTTTGTGAGCGATACACGTTTGTGGGGTACAGCCTTCCCAATAAGTCTGCAGAGCGCTCACCCTGGATTGGGACCGACGCTGAAAATCTCACCGCTCCTCGGGTTGGATTTGAACACACGACCTCCCGGCTTTGAGTCCTGTGCTCTACCCCTGAGCAACAGAAGCATGTCACACAACCGAATCTAGTTAACATCAATGTATGTAGTAAATAAAATTTATAGATCTTGGGAATTTAGTTACATGGGAACATAGGGTGACCCGAGTGTGTGTGGATGCAGAATAATTTATGATCAGTCAATGTCTGGTATTTGCTCAAGATGTTTCATTTGCATTTTGGGATCCCTGTGTAACAGTATAAAGGTTGTGTGTATCATAAAAATGAGACCAAGGAGTTAGTCTCTCATTAATATCAGAAAGAGGTTACTTGATATATGAAGTATGTCAGAAAGGTCACTTTTAACCTCCACTTGTAACTATCGAAAAAAAAAATATGAGCTTACGGGTGAGTGAAAGAAGAGGGTAATTTTTTTTCCTGTAAAGACCGTTGGAGGTGTGTCGAAACTAGGACAATATAATTATAAATAAATCAGGCTGAAAATGAGACCGAATGAAATAATCACGCAGACTCAGAACCATAAACGGTTTTGTGGTTTACTTCGCAAAAAATCGTGCTGAGACCCGCGATGACACACGTACACTGAGGGAGTTTAAAACACCGCGACATGAGTCACCCACAGAACACTTACAGAGGGCATGTGTACATGTTCTTTTGAATGGCGGTTATATATATATATATATATATATATATATATATATATATATATATATATATATTATATATATATATGTATGTATATATATATGTATATATATTTATATATATATATATATATATATATATATATGTGAGTACAAGAAGAGGATTCATAAAATAAACAACCCCAAAGGGGAGGGGGGTCCGGTTTCCTCAAAGGATATTGTTGTGAGGATAAACTGATAGCAGGGGACACTGAGTACACGTCACTGAATTAGACTAGTGTGTGCTCGGTGCAGATTCATGCTGTCGCTTATTATATTTATGATTGTAACTTTATATATATATATATATATATATATATATATATATATATAATTTTTATTGTTCAATTAGCGTTAATTCAATACATCGCTGTGATAGTGCTCTACCATATGGGAGCGTTTATAAATAATTAGTGTACGGTTAGTTTGACTTCATCAGTTTGTGCGCACAAACTGATGAAGTCAAACTAACCGTATTTTAATTATATACATATATATATATATATATATATATATATATATATATATAAAGGGAGAATTTTATACGAAAATTGTCATAAACAATCGTGTATCGGCTCTTAGAATCCCGCTAATATTCGTGCACAGTTGGATTCGTGCAACAATCATACACTACTCGTGTGTGTATATATTAGTTTACACTGTGAGAACAGAGGGTCAACAGAATGACGTCACATCATACACAAGATCCGTAAAGCAAACCAAGCGGCACTAAGTATCTATGAACAGTTATGAAACGATAGAAAAATGAACCGACCTGTACAAACGTTTACAGAACCCTGCACAAACGGCAATAGTTACAAAAATTGTGTTGTTAAGACAGTATGATCGCAACCAAAAGTGTTTATATATTTATCAGAGTTACTTTCATAGGCACACAAAAACAATGTTTTCAATATATAAAAGAAATAACCATTAACATGATTATATTATTTATCTACAATATTTAATAGATATATATGTATATATATATATATGTGTATATATATATATATGTATACATGTATATATATTTATATATATCACCCGTTTGTCTAAAGGTATGGGTTTGTGTTAAAATATGATATAGTTATGTAACGAGATTGTTTAAAAATGCTCTGTTAGCAACGTAAAAAGCAGGCATGTTAGAATGAAGGTTCGAAAAATATCCATGACGCTAGCAATATTCATAGGTAGAGTCAATTATGGGTGCAAGTCATACTCTACTTGAGTATGGCCTAAACCCACATGGCGGCATAGATCCACATATATGATTTGAAGCCAGTTCACACTTTTGATTTTCAAATCTACTCGAAAAGCTTCACAGTGAAAGCACACGAATTACCCCCTCTAGACGTATACATTTATACTTTGAAAGCTTTGGAAAAAATCTTGTACAAAGTACGACATTCAACGACAGGTTAATTTGTCCTCAGAGAGAGAGAGAGAATTAAAATATTGGATCTAAATAAAGAACATACGTTTTTGGTTCTCTTAAAGGTGGTCTTAATAGACAGGTGGTCTCATTAGACAGGTGTTCTTTCAGACAGGATAATATGTATATATATACACGTGCAGTGCATGTTAGCTCCGGGGAATAAGATACGTAAATAAGATATTAATGGAATAAGACACAGTATACATGTATTTACAAAACACATTCCATCTCATTATTTCTTAATCCGATCAGTAATATTAACATGTACAGCATGAAAAAATGTGTCGATTAAAAAAGTCCAGCTTTTGTTTGATTCATCTTATTTAGGAGAACAGATTTGTCGTTGGTACTGTTATCACTTAAAAAAGTGCAAAGGAACTTTCTTTCTAAAGTTTATGGAGGCCCGTCATGGTTATATCACGTGGGTATAAAATCAGAGCTTTTGAAGAGGGAAATTTTATTAATGTGGGATATATATATATATATATATATATATATATATATATATATGCCACGAGAAGCATCGTGACAATTGTGTTTTATGGCGAGAGATATGGAGAGAGAGGGGGGGAGAGATTTGAAAATCGGATCTTAAAAGAAAAATCTGTTTCTTTAATGTTTTGTGCTTAACAGTTGTATAATGCGTGTTCGTTAATTTATAGAAGTGAGCGTGTGCGTTTGGGCGTGTCAAAAGAAGCTTATATGTACCAACCGTTTTGACATACACGAAACATTGTTGTAATTCAATTCGGATCTGTTAATATCTGATTTAAATGATCTGTCCAGATATATCAGTTTTATTCAGGAATGAATAAAACGCGTTGCATGAAGCCCCTTTGCCACCCACGTCCTAAGCCTGGTGTGACTGCGTCCTGGTGACGTCAAAAACTAACCTGGCGTGACGCATCCTTTTATCTTTCTATGACCTCTAACCCTCAGATCTGGAAACCTGACTCCCAGTTACTAGAGGTGCTTGGCCGTGAGGGCCTTCAGTTCATATTTTCTTTCCTCCCTTGATAGGCTTTCCCTGATATGGTCATGCTCGTAGAACGGACATACATTATAGCGCCTTTTATGACGAGTCTGTTGGTGTATGCTTGTAAACAAGCGCATTTTTTATGCGTTAAATTATGTTGTAGTTTTGAATTTATTTAAAGCCACACATTACATTCAGTGTATCAATAACGCTAATTGCATTATCACCTATATACCCAAAGCACTCAAAGAGTGCGATATTTGGTAGTATATTTATTATTTCTATAACATATACTCAAATTATATTATATATTATATTATACGTTATATTTATTAAACTCTTCCAATCTCCTTTTTCCTTCACCTCATCAGTAATATTAATATAAGATTTAGCAAGCAAAAAGTGTTGGTTAACAATGCCATCGTCTGTTTATTTAATTTCGGAGAACATATGTGTCATTGGCACCATTATCAGTTTAAATTTTCCTTTAGGGAGGTAGCAAAATTATGGAACTATTTTTCTCAAGATTATGTGGGCCAGTCATGGTTATATCATGTGGGTAGATGAAGGAAATTTAAATAATGTGATATGTATATATATATATATATATATATATCTTGAAAGATGCGGACAAATCAATTACAAAAGTATCACAATGATAGGTTAATTTGTCTTCAGAGAGAGAGAGAGAAAGAATAAGCGAGTAAATTTAGGAACTAAATAAAAGGACACCTGTTTCTAAAAAAATTTTAGTCCTTAACTTTAGAAGTTATAGCATGTGCGTGTGACGAGTGTCAAAAAGAAGCTTACATGTACCGACCGTTTAGACATACACGAAGACTGTTATGAATCCAATTCGGATCTGTAAATATCTGATTCCGGTCCAGGTGTATCCATTTTTTTAAGGAAAAATGAACACGCGTTTTATGAAACTCTGCTACCGACGTGTCCTTGGCCTGGTGCACAGGTGCTTTTCATTCTTCCAAACCGACCGCTTCCTCTCAAGCTCCCACTTCCATTCATTCGTTTATTTGACACAGGGTTTGAAAGCTGACACTGCGGCTCTATCTTGCATGTGCAATTCCTATAACAGCCGAGGCCGTAAAAAGTAAAATACACGACTTGAACATGCCACTTATTTTATCCCAAGGATTACATTTGAAAGATGATATTTTGCAAGTAATAAATGTAGATGCGCAATTTCACCAATGAAATCAAAATGTTACAATTTATAAAGCTTACATGTTTTATATAGTTTATATCCTAAATTTTAAAGAAATATCAATATTTACACGATAACTTCCATCCCTGAAAGACATTCAAAAGAATATTCGTTGAGGAACGAAAATCCTCATTTTTTTAAACATGCCTCAAAAAGTCCCCTTTACAATACCTATTAAAAATGTTTCCAGTACCTGTAATTAGTTATGATAAAACATGGTAGTAGATGTTAATAACAGTTGAAAATAAAATAGAAAATAAGCAAATATTAACATTTTTCATAGACTGAAATATATTACGTAATAAGATATTTTAATATATATATATTCATATATATATATATATATCGGCAAAATAATATTACAAATCATAATATACAATACGAACTATATATATATATATATATATATATATATATATATATATATTTATATATATATATATATATATATATATTAAATTTACAAAGAAATAGATGCACAATTTAAGAACTCAGTTTTCATAATACCCATCAAATGCAACCGAGTAGAAGCGCCCCCTTTTTTTACTTTAATTTCTTTCATTTCTTATTTTTCTCTTAGAACGAACATACCATCTAGTACCTTTTATAGCGAGTCCGTGGGTGTACGCTCCCCAGGGAAAAGAGCAAAGCTTCAAGAAGGAAAAGTGTAAAGTCGGTGATATCAGCATATAAATCATCCAACTTGTCATCAGCACGTACATGTCATCAGAAACTAATAATCCGCATTCTAATCCGCCGCCATTTATCAGTCTCAAGTAAAGGAACCCTCGATCAGCAAGTAATTTCCATGTAATCGAGTTTCACAGTATTTACTTCATATTTCTTAAAGTGGTATTGAGGCAACGTTGGGGGCGGGGGGGGGGGGGGGGGGGGGTTCTATGTATTACAAGTACAATATATCACACATTCTCCCCCCCCCCCAAAAAAAAAAAAAAAACCTTAACCTAGGACTTTCATATAAATAAGTATCCCAACCAAGTTGTCTTGAGTATCCCCACCAGATTCATTTTCTTGTATTCCGTTCCGAGTCAGCTTCAATTTATCAGATATGTTGATCAGTTGTTTTTAGTTTGAATCCGGGAGAAAAACTTTGACAAACAATAGACAACGCGAGGTAAGGGAAGAATTCTTCGTAACGAGCACAAGACAGCGAATCCGTGTGTGATATCAACGTTATCAGTAGTCGAGTCCGGGTTTGTTGTGTGGTTATTGTGTATGGTGATGTAATCAGGCACCAATGTTCTGAAATCAGCAAGTACATGTCATCAAAAACTAGAAATCGGCATTCTAAGGAATGCAAGCCTCCGCCAAGTGGAGACGGGGCGTCCTTATTGTGGGATGCTCCCGAAACCGTGGTAGCATTCAATTGAGACAAGCAGTCCCGGCCATCATTTCCTTATTAAGGGAAGGGGTTTGTTTTGAACAGAAATGAGAGGTTGACACCACATTTCACCACACGGCATAGATCCCTGCGTTTATTTGTTTGCATTAGATTAAACTGCATTTTAGTGAATTAATTTAAAGCCATACATTACAATCAGTTCTTCTATAACGCTAAATACGTTATTAAGTATATACCACAGAGCGCGATATCAGAAAGGTTATATATTATTTCCATAATACAGATATATATGTATATATATGTATATATAAATAGTTATAAATATATTATGTATATATACATATATAGTGATGGGCCGATTTATCGTTGTTATCGATGGTTGGTTATTTTCTTTCATAATCGATTAAATTGGTTGCATCTTTGTGTAATCGATTACAAACTATTAATAAGCGATCATTGGTCTTTTTTCATTTTTTCAGTAATCGAACATGATTTTAAAATCAATACTTACCAATTATATTTACATATATAATATATATATAATGGTGGACCAGTTAATTGATATTATCGGTGATTGGTCGTTTTATTTAATAATCCATTAGTGTCGAGAAAAATAATCCAGTTCTGGAAGTTTCATCAACCTGGTCGAGCTCAAATATTCTTGTATTATTAGTGTCCTATCTGCTGTTAATAATCTAATTGGAGATACCCTCACGACGGTTGTCATAATGACTTATTGAAAGTAGCTCGAGCCCTGGAACACATCCGAGCTCCCATGGAAATATAGAATTTACTTTACATATTCGAATAATAATCATTGGACTTTTTTTTTCTTTCAGGCAGCGGAGATGAATACATGAAGTACAAAAAAATTATTACACAAACTCATACTTTTCTAGTCCTGACAAACGGCTTGTTTTTAAATATATATATATATATAAATATATATATATTGTTTTTGGCGAGTTGATTACTTGCAAAAGATACGTTATATACCTTTCGGTCTTCTGAAAATTAACATCAGATAGCAAGCAAAAGTTTCATATAAATACTTCCACCGTTTGTTCATCTTATTTCGGAGGAAAGATGTTTCGTCGATATCATTATCAGTTACATTTCCTTTTGTAGGGGGTGTATAGGAACATTTTTATCAAGTTTATGCAGGCTAGTCATGGTTATATATAATGTTATGGTTAAAGTCTGACCTTTTGAAGATGTTTACATCAGGGATATTTACAAAAAATGGGGGAAATATGTCGCGTGAAATCGTTTAAGAGAGATATCCGTCAGATAAGTAATCATGTGAATGATACAAATTTCCTCCAGTTTCATACAAGGAAGAAAAACACATGCCAAAACTCACGTTTCCACTTAAAAGTTTAAGGCAATTAATTTTCAGATTTTAATTTTCAGATATCCCGTTTAAACGAATTAGCTAACAAATCTTCTAACAGTAATGATCCTATCAGCATGAAAGGTTGCTTTAAAATTGCGACATCTTTATGTTTTTTTAACATATCCTTGTTAGGTCCTATGAAAAAGAAAGATTTGCTAATTTGGATTTGAATCCCGGTAATTAAAACCTGTCATATTGGCCATTCACACTGGTTACTACGCTCCCAAGGCAGCGGACATCTTGCGTTTCTAAAGAAGCAACTGATTTTCCCGCTACCTGCTTTGACCGTTGATGATACACTTAGACACAAAGTGGCGGTTCGTTGTCTGCTGAAAAAAAACGTGCGTATGATGTGACAAGCAGCCAACCAGGTGTCTCTTAACAAACACTCGACAGGCATCCTGGCTCCGCCCGTAGCTGCGCTTCAAGCGCTGCTTGAAGACAGTTTATGGTCGAATTTTAATTGCTCTTTTGCATTCTCGCATCATCGACCGATTCGATTATGACATTACGACTATGTTAGCGTAGCCATGTATCTGTTGTCTGCAAAACTGAAACCGGCCAGCGACGTGTGCACGGAGCCTTTGTTGTTACATTTCGTTTGAATTACAGCTCACCGGCCGGGCATCCTATGTGCCCAAGGCCTTATAAGCAAACCACGTGTAGGGGGCCATTCTCTCTGAGCCTGTGGCCTGTTCAGACGATTGCCGTCGCGATTAGCTGTCACTCAAATTGAAATGTACAACATTGGCTCTGTGTATTCCTCACTTGGCTGGTAAACCGTTTTGTCTTCCAGCACAGGGTCTCATCTTATTGGACAAAAATATAGTGCTCCCCTCTGGTGTAGCGATTCAGTATACGAGGGCAAAACAAACAGCGTTTACGATATAGGTAGTAGGCCTATAGGTAAAGCACTGTGTAAAGAGCGTAACTGGTTACATGACCAATAAGAATTGAAAAGAGGCCAAAGGAAACAAAGCTCACTTTTGAACATTCCCGGATATTTATAACCATTCATGCCTGTTGGTTGCAAACTCTACAGGGAATTCTTGCAGGACGTAGTGGCTTCTGGTATACATTTCTTGCATTGTTTAACAGTTTGCAATTATGCAACATTGCTGCTTTGAATGGCATGTTGAGACTGCACAAACATTCCCATGCTAGTTTTTAAGACAGTCGGATTGACTCTTATCAATAATGCATAATCACAGAGATATTATTGGGCATGAGGAACACCCATTTACCCGGCTGATGGTCGGCATATTAACGCCCAGATAGAGGATTTTAGAATGGGGTTCTGAAGAGGGTGTACACACTGCCATTGTATAAACACATGGGAAATTAAGACAGTTACGGTTTAGCCCGAAGTAATTTTTAAGAACACAGTAAATTTGCGTTAACTGGGCGCACGGTAGGCGATATGCAGAGTGCGGCACCAGGACGCGGTATACGGAATACGTTATAATATCGCATGGGGCATTTACTTGGCGGGCTCCGTAACACTGCGATATGGGCCCGATGATGTCAAAGCACTGCTAGTTCGTGCTGCATCATATGGTAACCAGAGCCCATGCGGTATGCGGATCCAAAAATTCCCCCTATAGAATTCAAATTTACCGCGTGTCTCATGCCGCATACCGATTACCACAGGCCCCGGTAAACGCTTTATGATAAAATAACCATAGCGTAAAAAAATCTTTTATGCATACAACATACCGCGCGCCCGGTGAAACCAGCTAAATACGAAATCCGGTGTCGTTTTGTCAAGTATTAAGCCTGTATTGTTCACAAATTTAAGATTTTTTTAAGAACTCAAAATGGCTAAATTATTCACGCAAAAATTATAAGGATAATGTGTGAACTTGTTGGTGCTTCATCCATTAAATCGATGATTGGTCGTTTTCCTTCAAAATCGATTGAATCGATTGCATTTTTGCATAATCGATTAAAACGATTATTTATGCACATGCAAAGAATCAAATTCTGTCAGAGACATACGAACACAAAGTAACGAACAGCATCAAGACGGAACCTGGCGCAGCCAACAACCGTCCGACAACAAGTCGACCTTGGATGCGGGGGTTTCAATATAAATACTTAAATACATGTCACACTTTTTGCTGGAGTCAATATTTAAGCTACTAGGGTACAGCAGATCTCAAGGTATTATAGAAAGTACATAAAATAATCGATTCATAATCGATGATCGGTCGTTCTTTACATTCAGTCATCGATTATGATTTTAAAACCAATTCCTACCAGTAGTAGTAATAGTAGCCGTATAGTAGTAGTATCAACACTCAGTTGGCTGTATCACGGGAATGGTCCTAATAGCAGGTGACATAATATGAAATTGACTTCAGATAACCCCTTCCTAAACCTGAAATTCTTATAATTGTTTTCATCTGAATTTCTCAAATTAGGTTGAACCTTAGTATATCCTATTGAGGTAACCTGAACAGGGGCGTCAATATAGGGGATGGGGGTATATATCACATCCCCACTTGTCAATGTAATCACCCATCCCCCCCCCCCACTATTAAAAGAATAATATTTATATATTGCAAATTAAATATTTTAATAAATAAAATTATCACTTTGGTTCTATTTATGTGTTTGTGTGTGTCTGCCTGTCGTCCCCCCCCCCCCCCTCCAGGAAGATAAATTGACGCCGCTTAACCTGAAATGGGGCATAACCTGAAGTCTTAGCATCGGGTCCTTTAAAAGTGGCGGGCCTCTTTTTAATGTACACGTATCAGGGGCGGAGCAAAAGATTAGCAAAAAGGAGGGGTCCAACCCAGGAGGATTTATGACAAAACCTTAATCAAATTGCAGAAAAGGTTCCCAGGTCCATAAAGGGGGGGGGGGGGGGGTCCGACCCTTTTAATCCGCTTCTGCGAATATATATATATATATATATATATATATATATATATATATATATATTATCACTCGTTATTTAGAAACCTAATAATATATCTATATGTATATATATAGATATATAGATATATTTATATAAAATGCATGTAGAAAATGTTAAAAGTGGTCATGTAGGAAAATGACCAGTGAGCTGCAGCAGGGGATATTGGTAAAGCTCTGCAGCTGCATGTCGGTGAAAATATACGTACATATACATACATACATACATACATACATACATATATATATATATATATATATATATATATATATATATATATTTATATATTGTTACGGTGTACACATAAAAGCGGACCGAACTGTTTCGCTAGTGAAGCTGGCTTTGCTAGCGAAGCGGTTGGTACGCCGGACTTGTTTGCCACCGACCTGGGTTCGACTCGCGGATCGGCCCAGGATTTTCCCCTCATTTATTTGTCTTCGTAACAAAATGGGGGCTCGTCTAACGTGACGGTTAACTTTGTGGCCCAGGGAATAAGCTCAGCAAAGTGTGACTCCTGGGATAATTAGTCTTGTTCTGATAGCAGAACGCTCTTACGAGGGGGTGTGTTACGGTGAGCACATGAAAGCGGACTAGCGAAGCGGTTGGTTCGCCGGACTTGTGCGCCGCCCACCTGGATTCGACTCCCGAATCGGCCCAGGATTTTCCCCTCGTTTATTTGTCTTCGTAATAATATTCGCTGAGTAGTGTCCATATGCACAAGTACCAGTATATAACTATTATCAACAAGTGTCAGCATTAAGGAAGTTTACAAAACACTCAGACATATCTAAATCTTGCTGTTAAGGATGCTATATATCTATCCGTGTGTAATTCTATCACAGATTAATATTTATCACTTGTTTCAAGAAGTACCTATTGGTCACTATGCTCTATGAACACATTGACTTCGTTGTTAAGCCCCGGACAAGGCTGAGGGTGCCTGACGGCTTGTTCACACATTAGACTGTCAAATATGAACAACTCCAACAAATTGCAAGAAGTTGTTTTAGGATGATTTTCTGTACTGAAGAATCCGCTGAACAACAACATTTTTGGTTTGTGAATCTCTCGAAACCAAATAAAACATCGCGGTGTAGTCAACTTGGACGCCATCTTGGATTTGTCGGTAACATGGTTGCGTAGATATTTTCCCACTGGTTACAATGGATTTTCGGACCTAGTAGTAGATATCAAAATTACAACTCAGTCCTATGATGACCAGACCTTACAAATAATAATTTTTCACAGTATATACCCATTGTATACCATAAATATGGAACGCTTTACATTATATTGAAACTTGACAAGTATTTAATAGGTTAGTTACAAACTAAAATTAAGATTAGAAACGAGAGTGACTATATATGGTCATGTATAGTTATATAGACATATTCACTAGCTAGTAATACTGTCACCTAAGTCATATGTATTCCCATTTTTCCCCCTTATTTTTCCCCATGAGCCCGAAACCCTGCGTGACATTTTTTTTGTATTTACACGTAACTGTATACTTTAATTGAACATTTGGCTGTGATACAATAAGTTATATGACGCTCAGGTTGAACCAAAAGCGGAACTTCCTGAAACATAACGTCAAATTACCACTGTGGTCGAGTGGTGGTGTATTATTGTCATTATGACGTCAGTATTATATTTCTTTTGCTTTTCCCCGACATCCTGTTCCCCAATAGTTATATTCGCGACGTTATATTTTGGCGATATTTCACCTTTCAGTGTTTCGCGAGGTTTTCATTATCGCTAATTCGCCATACAAAAACCTTTAATGGGTATATTTAAACCGGAATACTTTCATCGTCAGCAGGACAAGGATGGGACAGATAGTCACAGATACTCTGACGCATTAATCACATAATATTAAACATAGAACATCAAAGGTGTGTTATTCTTTGTAGGCCTCTTATCAGTTTCTTGCATTTCAACTTTCGATGCTTTATGCGTGGATAACGTATACATACGACGCCACTGAGCCTACTAAAGGACTGTTCATCTTCTTCACGGAGGTTTCATTTTCGTGATCAATTCCCTTTCGCGAATATCGCGAATTTGAAACCCTCACGATTGAATACAACCATAGTATGTATATACAATTAGACACTGGATGACCCCGCACACTAAGCAATTTCTCCATGGAAACTTTGTCCCGTACCATCAAGTACGTTTGGGGTGGAAAATGTATCCATCGTAAATTAAATAGCTTATGAATGTTTAATAAAATTAGTGATAGTCGTCGGTCATTTTGAACATTATATTTAAATTGCTTGGTCGGCAATGTTGCTCACAACGTTATTTCTTCGGATTTAGAGGGATTGAGGAATTCATATGCAATGTAATATATGTATGACATTAAATTTAAAGCTGAACACCGATTTTTTTGCAAAACAAGATTCCATAATTATTCGCCCGTCTATGACGGGACGTATTACGTATACCAACGGTCCGTCCGTGCGTCCGTTAACTTTTAGTTTTACCGCGATACATCCAAGGGCTCTGACGGATTTTCATAAAACTGACCTTACTTAACTTCTTATCAATTGATTATCTTACCCCGAGTTTGATTATAGTCCAAATCAACGCATATTTAATGAGGTCTGAGGTCACCAAGCTACTTGGTGGTGTCGCCGCGATAACTTATCAGGTATATGATGGATTTTGATGACACTCAACAGAAAAAAGTTCGATTCCTTCAAAATCGATGTATATTTAATTAGAACAGAGGTCATCATACTTTTGTGGTGTCATGATGACTAACAAAAAATTAGAGTTAAAAAAAGTTTCTTCCCTGAATTAAGTTCTATGAAAACAAATCACACATATTTAGAAGGTCCGAGGTCACATGACATACGACAGGCGTATTATGCACCCTTTTCGGAGCTCATGTTAACAGAATCTGATGGACCAACTAACATTACAATATGGTAATTCACAGCAACTAAACCATGTCAGAGGATTGAGGAAAACGCGACCTTGAGTGATGTTTGACGAAGGTCACAATGAGAATACAGGTCATTTAAACCACATGCCAGGGTCCATAGTATCTCGTGTAAGAGGTTTCATGGGTGTAGACCTGTCAATGCATGGTATGCGAAGAGGTGCCAGGCGTGATTGTTATATGTGATCTGTAATGGAAAGGGTTATCGTGGGCGATCTTGTGTCCTGAATAAGCTATGAGGACAGCCATCAGAGATTTCATTTGATCAAGACCGATGTCGCGTCTTATCTTGCAGTTTTGCAATGTTTTGGCTTGTAGCTACCATTTGATCTTATAGAAGTTGGCAATTTAGCAACTTAAAATATATATGAGTAATCATGAGAGTTACAGACAAATTAGTGCAAACGAAAATATATCTGATTGAGTTTCAGCCTTAACTGATATAAACAAAACCCAATGTCTGGTTTAACGATTGTCTAGCCTGCTAGTCCGTTTCAATCATAATCAATGATTTAAAATAATTTCCTAAATATAGGGGCTTATTGAAGAAACAGACAGACATATGCCTTGCTTGCTGGAAAAATTGGAGAGGGGCAATATATAGAAGTATAAAGACAATAAAAAAAAGGACACCCGTCGTTATTTATTCCCACAACAACTTCACCCCCATGACATCCAGAACAAAATCCCTCTCTCAAAATGTCATATTTTTAATTGAAATGTTATTGAGGAAAATGTTACAAAACTATAAACTGGTTGACGATAATATTTCGATCCCTCTAAAACGTGAGAGTCAAAAATTAAATTACTTTGTCTCCCATCCCACAAACCATGAGACAAGCTCTCCCATGGTGACAAATAATCGTTTACTGTTATCGTTATTATGACACGGGGAGGGTTCCCGCTTGTGTGTGTCTAGGAAGTGTCCATTGACGCTCAAGTGTTTTCTTGAACAGACCAGTACAAATAAACACAGTTTAATATGGGCTCCGTTTCTCTGAACTGCTCATGTCTGAGAGTATAGCGAGACTAAAATGACTCTCGGTACCATTCTATATATCAAGCTAGACTGCATGCATGTGGCATATTACAATCGCGAATCGCGCCTTATTGCCTTGGAACACCGGGTTGCCTCTGGCTACTCAGATAATCGATCTGTTTTCTTCCGCCAATATCGTAAATAGTTCCATGAAAGAACACCGATTTCAGACTATAAGATTTTGTTAGTATACTTCTTTCATTCAAGAACACCTCAGGTAAGATTCTGTATACACTGGTGGCCTAAGGACACCACAAGTATGATGCTACATACCCTGGTATTCCAAGGACCCCACCTGTATAATAATGTATATCCTGGTGGCCTAGGAACACCACAAGGCCGATGCTGTATACCCTGGTGCCCTAAGGACACCACATGTATAATAATGATATCTTGGTGGCCTAAGGACACCACAAGTATGATGCTGGCATATCATGGTGGCCAAGGGATACACTAGGTATGATGCTGTGTATCCTGGTGGCCTACGACCACCACAGGTATTATCGTGTATACACCTGGTGGCCTGAGGACACCACATACATGTATAATGCTGTGTATCCTGGTGGCCTATTTGTGGAAGGAAACAGATCGAGAAGGGAGAACCACGGTGTCCCAAGGCCTCCATTCGCGATAGTAATCTGCCACCTGCAGACTGCAAGGTTCCCAGACAAGGTCCCTGGGTAACCTGACTCACTCTCTCACCGCCAGACGTCCGGTTACAGCGACATATATTGAAACACTTCCTTATGTTATCATGTTTGCCTATTATAGCTGTCATACTACAGTAAATACATGTATGTTGTTTATATAATAAAGGTTTTCTGATAACGGAAACCCAACCTCCCTTTCTATTTCAGGATGTAGATTATGACTCAGATACATTAGAGGCCTATGTGATATGCCATTATGTCACATGTACTATTTGCCACCGAACAGCAATACCTTTTTCAGTATAGAAATTACACAAAAGGTCCAACTTTGGCCTTTGTAATTATATATGCCTTGATGACTTATCTCCTATTGATTTTCATCCAGTGGTTGGATTAAAGTTACCCGGATATCCTGGGAAACTTAAGAGCATTGGATCATGGGAAAGAAAACCTCGTTCTCAATTTTGTTTCTCTGTGAACGCACAATATAGCTGATATATGGAATTGATAAAGTAATCATATATATTTTTGGCAGATTTCAACCATAATAATGGGATTAATACGCGGTTATTTGATAAAATAAAATTGCAATAGCAACAAAGCATTGAATCAGTAAAATGAAGTGATATACGAGTAAACACTCATAATTTTTTTTATAATTTTCAGTAGCACATTATGACTTGCTGTAGTTGCTATGACATGTTCTTTGTTGGTTGTGGTCAGCTGAATGGCGTTGCGCCAGGTACCGCCACTACACGATGATATGAGGAAACTTGTACATTTCAAAAGTTGCCGGATGCTGTCAGCCGGGCATTTATAGACATGCCCAATTCATATGTACATGTGATACATTGTGTCAGCGCCGAAACATTTTTCAATTATGTCCGGGTTTTACGAATGTATCAAAGATTGATTGTTGTTACATTTATCCGGGAAAATTGGGTGTGTGTCAGGTAAAAGACTAATGACATTGGAAATGTTTTATTCAAAAATATAATCTGATATGAAATGTTATAAATATAATATCTCTTTCAACTAAAACCATATGTATTTGTTTGAGTCGATGAAATCTTGGATATACTTATACATTGCATACATTTAAAATATTTCACATAAAATGTAGCAAATAGACGTACAGAAGTAAAAATGGTCTTTTTATATTGTTTAATTATAATATGCCAGAATGATAAAAATTAAAAGGAAAAGGAATTTTTTTAATTGTATAAAGCCTGGACTACAAGTTAGTTAGTATCATACTCAGTCGCGAGGTGTCGCTATTATTTTAGTTAAAATAGGGGAACTCCGAGCTCGGGGCTTTTACTTTGTTCTTGCCATTTTCAATATTTACAAACTGTTTCTCATTTTCTTGAAGGCGCTTCTCATATGTACAAAACAAACCCTACTTCATATTGATTAAAGAAAACCTCAGAAAAAAAGCATACGTTTCTACAGATTTTTTTGCAAGCCTAGCAAACCTGAAAAGATATGATTATGAATGTTCTTTCGACACCAGCTTTCTCGCTTCTTCACGGTAAATTTGTCTTAGCTTTCATATAGGTAAACGTGAGGGGAACGTGATCTTTAATCAGGACACTGCTGTTATCTGTTAACAAAAATGTATATGCAAATTATATACAAGTATATTAGTTAAATATACCACAGCCTGATGGAGAGCTATTATATTTTCCTCTTGGTTGCTTTGTGGGTGTCCCAAAAGGATCCAGCCATTATATTTTAGTTCATCTGAATCACTTGAATAAAATTATTAGTTTTCATTGTTGGATCATCAATTTTTTTTAAGGAGAGAGGTCCTAGAGTTTGAACCGTAACAATGTACACAGGATCAAATATTTAAGTTAACGTTCCAGCGGAGGTATATGTAGGCTCTGACAACAGTAATATAATGATAAATGTCTCCATGGTTAAAGCAGATTGATGACGCCATAAAGCACATCAAGCTTTGGAAGCGAGAGAGGGTGCCATGGAAATAGCGCAGACTTAGGGAATTCTCCAAAATGAGTATTCTTCAAACTGAGAATCGCAAGTGGTCATCCATTCAAAGCTGCCAATATGCATATCCTTCAGATGATATATCTCTAAAAATCTCCTGCAGCTATAGTCTCCAAAAGTTGACACCTGTAGGGCCTACACTGCAGTATTGAGCTGTATGAAGTGTTGATATTGCAACATGAACATTCTGCCGGATTTATTATCCTGAGAATTTCGAGAAGGTCACGTGATGTCTGATGAGAGTACAGCTTCAGCTTCTCAAAAACCAGTTCTACAGAAATGTCTGTTGACATTCCCCAGTTCAGTTTTCTACGGAACCCTTTTGATGGTGAAAAATATTAAAACAAATACACTTATCTACCTGTTCGCTCAAATTTTTTGGTGTTTTTCTTGTGTCCTCTTGATCGTGATATAAATATTATATTTTGACAATATAATAATAATAATCTGATTAATATTCATTAGAAGTTCTCATAATGATGATGGAAGGAAGCCCGATCGAGCTTGTTGATCTGCCTGCACGCCTTCTCCACGTTACGAGTCATCGGCGGAGGACCACAGCTGAACACGCCGATTCTGCCCTTATTATCGCTCACCTATAACGCATATTAGATTTTGAATTAACAAGCATGTGGCCTTACAATCAGACCCAATCATTCAGCCTCCTACATTTGTTTATAGACATGAATTGGTAAATTCTATAGCCATTTTACAATATTTATTCGGGTACTGGCACACCACCAACGCGTTGCATGCACTATTTGGAATGAACCCGGGGCAGTGTATTATCACATGAGCGAGATAATTTACATTGAAATCATTATAAAAATTTATATAAACTTTACTTTAACAAATAAGAAATTTTATAAAATTGATATAATAATTTGAACAGGGTGAAATAATATAGCTTTTGCCTAAAGGAGACGATGAATTAAAGACAGGTCAAAGTGCACGGGTTACCCTTTTCCCACACAAAACGTTTGTCAACCGATTTAAGCAAAGGCGGTTTAGCCAAATCGGTTTCAATCCGTGTTGTGCGTTCACACAGGCATTTAGCACCATTACATGACGTGTACATTTCACAACTGAAACCCTATAACAACATGCCGACACAGGCATTTGCGCCTGCGCTGTGGCCGAGTTGCTGCTTGAAACTGGGCCCAAACCGTTCTGTGCGTTCACATGACACTATAGCAAAGCGTATAAAATGATTCGCATTCAAAACGGTTTGAAAGCCCCTCCCTAGCTACATGGTTTCAAACCGTTTTAGCCGAAAAGGTTTGAAAACGTTTTGGGTTGCCATGTGATCGCTCTAACGCGCATTCAAAACGGGTTGAAACCGGTCTTCATTTGCCGTGAGAAAGGGGTATAAAAAAAAGAAAGAAATATACAGCCACCTCTCTGTGCTCATCCTGTACCGCCTGTAGAAAGTCGTTGAAGTTGGGACGTCCAAAATGTGTGATTGACCTCAGTCCTGTAAACAAGCTACGGTTGGATATCTTCTGGAAGTGACGCTCGCATATATACTACAAGAAAACACGTACGATACAACCAAAGTATCTACGGGATATTTAAGACCAACTGGGGTTATATTTGTTTCCTTGAGTTATAGTTACATGCGAATATATTTTGATAATGTATTATACATTTATCAAATAACTGAAAAACCAAAATCAGACCAATGAATTATTAGCGTATGCGAACAATAACAGCAATCTCTGTTACTGCGATCTCTGAAAAATCTAGAAACTTTACATTTAAGACAGCACGTTTACTATAAAGCTGTATTTGTTAGTAAAGCCTTTATTGGTATCTAATATTTGTTGATTCACATTTGAAAGATTCATATGGAGACACCATCATCTAAACACGGACGATGACAACCAAACAACACATGCTGCTATGACGTCGACAGTTGCTTTGTAGTGTAAACTTAGTACAAGTAACATTTGATAAAAAGTAGCAATTTTATTATTTTCATGTGTACCAAAGACCAGAGGCGGATGCGTGGAATTAGAAATAAAAGGGTTAAACACCCTGTCATGGGTACACAAGTGTGCCGAGAAGACTAGTACACTATTCAGGATTTGCTGCTGACGTCACGGCTAACGCGACAAATGTTTACACTCGCATGCATATGTGCAGGCAAAATCCGACGCTGCTTTTTGATGATCAGCGTTTTTGTTCTTGTTTCTAAATTTGTTTATGGCACAAAAGGATCGGGGTGACACTTTGATGGGCTTTGTTCTCACCAGCATAGTGGTCCTGAGGTCAAACTTCTGCTTGAACTGTGTGATGAAGATATGGACGGACACGAGGTCGTTGGTGTCGTTCTCCTCAACCTCACGGATGATGTCCGTCATCCACTCAAATTGTTTCTGTGTACGAGTCACCCAGATAAAGTACACCTGTAAATGAAAATGTGGGTAAAAAATTGGAATATTTGCTTGCTATGTAAGCATATTCCGAATCATCATAATCAAAATAATGTTACCTGAATGTATAAAGAAATTTTACTATTTGCATACACTTAATACTTAAGACACGTAGATGACTAAAAAGAACTGAGTATAAAGGATAGTATAAAGGATAGTTCGAAGTCGACATCAGTTTGCGTATATTATGACGATGACACGTGTGGAGTCTGTAGCATGTTCGGATGGGAAGCATTTTGTGAAAAAAAAATCAAAGCCAAGTTACATTTTCAGCAGACGGAGGCTTATGAAATTAATTGTTGTTACAACTCTGAAACGCATGTAAATTGAACTGCGCTGTTTCGTGATGTTTCACTGTGGTCACTTCACCTTCTGACAGACCATCTTGGCACCAATTTTAGACATGTTGACCAGACTTTTTAGAATGGAAGCGAAGGGAGTGACGCCGATTCCTCCGCCAACCAACACAGACACGTCATACTTGTACCAGTCCTGGTGACCCTCCCCAAACGGACCGTCCAGGTACACCTGGAAAGAACACCACCCAGAGGGTTGAAATAAAAACAATATACAGTCTAAACAGTGGACGAAAAGACATAAATTAAACTGCAATAAATACACATAAAGACGTGAAGGGTAGTTACGCAAATTCTTCCATCAACATGGGACCTACTTTGACCAGGCTTGGTCACCCGACTCCATAGAAAAATCACTTTAAAAAGCATGTATGTTATGTATTTTAATGCATTATGCTTAGCCTGATACTGCCATACATTTAGCAGTAACTCGGTCTATTCTGAGAGCTCGTTCCCTTGAACCGCCAGTTGCATGGTTTAACATTTTCTTGTGTATACCTGCATCCTATACATACATGATTCTTGAAGAAATATTGAGGAAAACACAGGAGTTATACAAAGAATATCGAACCTTCACTGAAAAGCACAGTTGTTATTCAAAGCTGAGTATGAAAAGTGTTATGAAGGATGTGCTTTGTTTGTTCCTCCTTAACGATCTAGAAATAACATATTTTGTGAATTCCACATTGAAGATTCAGGAATGACCTGCTTGGTAGTTTCATTTTTAAGTCTAGGGAAGGCGTGCTTGTTGTTTTGGTCTTGGAACATAATAATGAGACATGAGTTGTTTGTTCTCCTTTAAATATTTGGGAAACGTTTTATGTGCGTTCTTCTTTGACGATCTGTTCTATTGATGTTCCTCTTCGAAAATACATGGAAGAACGTTGTTTGTATACTCCTCATGGTATACCCCTCCATTGATGACGTGGTGTTTGTGTTCCTCTAGGTTGGTTCAGGGAAACACGCGCTTTGTGTTTTTTTAAAGTGAATCTACGACGAACGCGGTTGTTCATTACTACTGGATAATCAAAGAAAGACGTGCTTTGTGTATTCCTCTCAGAAGAGCCAGGAAAGACGTGCTCTGTCTACTCCTCTCAGAAGAGCCAGGAAAGCCGTGCTCTGTCTATTCCTCTCAGAAGAGCCAGGAAAGCCGTGCTCTGTCTATTCCTCTCAGAAGAGCCAGGAAAGCCGTGCTCTGTCTATTCCTCTCAGAAGAGCCAGGAAAGACGTGCTCTGTCTATTCCTCTCAGAAGAGCCAGGAAAGACGTGCTCTGTCTATTCCTCTCAGAAGAGCCAGGAAAGACGTGCTCTGTCTATTCCTCTCAGAAGAGCCAGGAAAGACGTGCTCTGTCTATTCCTCTCAGAAGAGCCAGGAAAGACGTGCTCTGTCTATTCCTCTCAGAAGAGCCAGGAAAGACGTGCTCTGTCTATTCCTCTCAGAAGAGCCAGGAAAGACGTGCTCTGTCTATTCCTCTCAGAAGAGCCAGGAAAGACGTGCTTTGTGTATTCCTCTCAGAAGAGCTAGGAAGGACGTGCTTTGTTTATCTAGGAAAGACGTGCTTTGTGTATTCCTCTCATAAGATCTAGGAAAGACGTGCTTTGTGTATTCCTCTTAGAAGATCTAGGAAAGACGTGCTTTGTCTATTCCTCTCAAAAGATCTAGGAAAGACGTGCTTTGTCTATTCCTCTCAAAAGATCTAGGAAAGACGTGCTTTGTGTATCCCTCTTGAAGATCAAGGAAGGAGGTGCTTGGTGGTTATTCCTCTTGTGAGATTAAGGAAGGGAAATTTAAGGTTTTTATCTTGAATACTTTGGACCGAAGTGTTTTACTCAACTAAGAAGATCTAGAATCACGTTCTTTGGGGCTTTTATTTGCTTAGGAGATCTAGGAACACGTTTTTTGCACGTTTTTCTAGTATGGAGACCGAAAGAAACAAGGGTCAATTTTTATTCGGAGCGAAACGTTCTTGACAGACATCACTTTGCTTAGGCATTCAAAAGCCTAGCAAAGGCAGGAAACAGTTTATCACAATTTGAAATGCATTTTGAATTATCTTTACCTTTGGATAGGGTTTGCCTCTCAGGTTCTCTTTGTTATATATTTTTCTGATGCTGTTTGTCCAAGGCCCAACTGCCCGGATGTGAAGTTTTAGCGTGTCCTCGTGGGGGGCAGAGGTCAAAGTGAACGGATGGTACTCATTAGGACTATGAGCCAGACAGGCGATGCGGACCCACTGACCTGCTTTGTATTCAAAGTTCAGAGGTCGCTTGAACGAAAGGTAAGTCACACCTGAAAAACAGAAGAAAGACTTTCAGCCTTATTCCACTACGTTAATCCTGAAATGTACTTCAAAGAACAAACAGTTATCCTTCTTATGCAGTAATATGGAGTGGTATTTTGGTCTACCAAGCGTGTAATATAGTTGTGTATATCTCCAAACATAAGTATAAAGTGTTTGGCATAAGACTAAATGTAATAAGGAGGAACATTTTTGCCGTTCCCAGCATATGTCTCTGTTTCGGATTTACTAACCCATACTGTGATGATGCAGGAAGCAGTCGTATGATCAACTTGTTTTTACTTTCTGGAAAGCAAGTACTTACAGCAGTTATAATCAGCAACATTTTTGCAAGCTCATGCGGACCAAGCGTCTTCAATAGCAAAAAAAACAACGCAGGGTGAGTCCTTAGTGGCAAATCTCAATAGAGCAGAATATACAGAATTGTTTTAATTTATGAAACACTAACCAGAGGGCAGTAACTCCGCTTTGACGACCGGGATCTCCACTTTCTTTCGGCTGATGCTGACTAACTGGTCCAGGACGAAGAGGATGACAGGCCCCAGGAAGAAGAAGTGGAAGAAGGGAGGCTGAACGAGATTTCCGCTTCCGTGAAGGATGGTCAGGATGAAGAAGACGGGATAGAGATTGTGCGTGAACCAGAAGGCCTTGTACACGTGACGCCGAGCATACTGTATGGCGAACGTGTACATAATCATGGTTAGGATGGTCAGTAAGACGCCCGTCACACCTGAGGGGAAAAGGTACATAAAACATTGTTCAACATGACTGACACGTCATATGTATTTCAAACAACAGAGCCGACATTTTATTTTAGATTCTTTTTTGATTCAAGCATACACATTTATCGTCTATATTTATTAGCATAAAAGTGTATGTGTTCATCTCTGATAGAAACAAGGCTGTGTTCCTACCTGTTATCGTCTGCCAGCACCATCTGTGGAATTTTGGAAGCTGATGGGTTCTGAAATCGAGGTTATGTCAATAAATTATCTCTTTCATTACTGAAACTTCAGTGCATAGCTGAAGAACTTCAAGATTTCAAAAATCCACTCGTCAAAGTAAAAAGTGAAAAGTGTACTTCGTTGTTTTTTAAACAATTATAAAACGGTGTAGGGCCTACCTGTGGAAGAAATCACGAAACAGACAAGCCAGGTCGTTAGCCGTCTGTGTGGAAATGTGGTAGAAGTTGATCCCGTGTCCAATGCAGTGCAGCACTTGTAGGAGAAAACACAAATAACAAAAACTTCAAGTTACACATAAAGTTGTGGCTAAGTCACTTTTCACGTTTTCAATCAATGGCCTGTTCAGCATGAAATAGTCTTCTTATTTTGACGAGTATAACACAACATATTCAATCTACAAAATTTACTCGAAATCAAATACAATAATATTACGTGTGAAGAAGAGCGCCCATCCTGCGATGTACTTGTGCATGGCGATGTTGGAGTCGAACGGGATGTATCTGTGAAGAAAGGTCTCCCTCAGAAAGGTGATGATGTTCCGGCACATCGTCACAAGCAAACATGAGTAGGTGAACATCATACCGCTGGCGGCGCCACGTGTCACCGTCACTCCGTAACCCGCGATCCGCCGTAGGCCAGCGTGCTCTCTTTCAACCGAGTAATCTGGAAGAAAAAAACATAACAGTTTTAGATTCCTCTTTTTTTATTTAGAGAAAAAATTCAATCCTGTTGACACTCATCTCGAGTAAGAAGATCTTGTTTTGTCCCGAAAATTAACAATCGCAGAAGAGGTGTATTAAAGGACCACTCCAGCCGACGAAATAACATATTGATAAACATAGGAGACAGCCCAGAAGTGGGAGTTCAGTTTATGGTTTATCGTGGCTAATGGTCCCGTGTCGCTCTTTTGACAGATACCTCTTTGGCAATAATCGAGTATAAAGACAGAGAGTGCTTAAGCAAGCTGTCGACCACAATGTCTATCTTTCATTGTTCTTTTATTTAGATACACATTTATCAATTCAATACTGAACAGGGATTATCCTATCATACATCTTTCAGGGCTCTTTTGATGAATCAGCTAACTTGAGCAGCATTCCTTATACAGCGATTGTTCACATGTGCACGTTATATACACACACAAAATATTACAGTGACTAATAATTTTGAGTTTACGCGTGTATAAATGATGCTTTGTATGAAACAGTAACATTCAGCTTCCGCTATGCAGCCACCCTAGTGATTCGACTCCACATTCGGACCTTCGTATAACCATGCCTAAGCCACTGCTTTTCTGATCATTAGAAATTTGAATAGGGCATGTATACTTACAGTAGGCCCTCTCAGCAAATATCCCGATAGTAACCAGGGCGTACAGGACGAGCCAGAAGATGTGCAGCTTGTAGTTCTCTATGTAGCGGATGACCGACATTATCACGGTCTGACGTTGGGTCTTTGGGTACTCTCTTCTTAACGTTTGGACTTTATCCAACATCGATGCACGCACGTTTGATTTGTCCATGGTGCCATGAAGTGGGGAGTATATTTCGTCCTCCTCTGAGCTGAAGCCGATAGAAACATAGTTATACTGAGGCCAAAACAAATAAAAGTTATGGCTTTCCGGCACAGCCCGCGTCAATTTTAACCCTAGGCATAAATAATTTTGAATTTCATTTTTCAACAAGTTAAAATAATACAATTTTGAACAGATTTCATTTGTTATGTAGTGCTTTTACCTGTTTAGCCATTAAATTCTGTTATTTTCATTCTTATCGAAACATACAAAAAAGGTCATAAATTAATAAAATATCGCCCGCCCGCACGGATTTCTGAAAAAAGTGCCTGAGAACCAAACCTGATAATTTTGCCTAAGCAGTGCACACTTTATTTAACCCAATGGTATCATTTAAAAGTAGGAATATATCAATTTGACTGCGCTACCCTTTTCACCGATCATTTTAAAACTGTGATGTATGTCACGGCTTAAAAATAAAGAAGGAGCTGCTGCTGAATGGTTTCAGGGCTTATGTATGGCATCAAATGTAAATGGATTCTGGGCTTACGCAATCATGTGAAGGTCGAGAGACAAAGGTGGATATTACAACTGAATGTAGACAGATACATTGTATTAACTTGAATTTCATTTAATAGATCATGATGTTTAACGAGATATCCGGCACAGTTTGCTGAATTTCTACCTAGATAAATGATACAGTTAGGGTTGTCTTACTGGTAGGCTTGATGTATCATGCTGACTCGGGCGGCAGCGTTCTGCCTTCCAGTCGCCGCTTGATCTGGAATCTTTATATTAGCTCCTGGTAAATACAGAATAAAAATGTCATTTTTTTGGAATGCGGTATATATTCTCCCTTGTATTTACTCTACCTCTTGGTCCCGTTCCTCAGGTCTTATGTGTTGATACATCATCTTATTCATGTCATCATATGAACGAAACTTAGGTATAGGAACAGAAATTAATTTTGAGAAAATTGGGGTCCTAAAACAACTTTATTAGTCTTCCGCCATAAGGAGGAAGGACTACTAAAATGGTCCGCGTCTGTCCGTCCGGCCTTCCGTGCGTCCGTCCCGCTATATCAGTGATACAAAACATTCCTAGTTAAACATATGGCGGGGGAATATGTGTCTCGAGGCCCTTTTTAACATTATTGCACAAACACATACAAATGACTGCCTTTAGCCGTGATTGCGTGTTTCAGTTACATTTGACAAATAAATCCAAGATACCTGACGTGTATTTAACAACAGCTAAGTGGCGGATCCAGCCCCCCCCCCCCCGAGCTGAAATATCTCTCTTTTTATCTATTCCTTTCCCATTACAGACTGCTGTGTCATAACAACCCCCCCCCCCCCCCCTCAAAAAAAAGTCTGCATTCGCAAAATCATTTAAGAGAATAATAGTAAAGGAACAGAACCTCATATATTATGTGACAGGTACCTCAAAATGTCCTCTTTACATTGTGTATTTTAAAAATTTCCGAATATGGAGGGGGGCTTCCTCTCCCAATCCCTCGAACGTGTACCTTAATTAACTTCGGGAATATTAAATTTACAAAACAAAATTTTCGGAACTTAGATTTCATAATAACCATCAACAACCAACCCAATGTTAGCCCCTCCCCCTTCTCGAATTTCTGAATCGACCACCGAGTCTGTTGGTGCGCAATCAAACAGACTCAGACCCCATGATTTACTATTTGGCAACGTGGACATGTTAACTGTGTTTACCGACAGCTTGTAGATACAAAGCTTCTGCACTCTGCACTAGTCCCAGCGGCGTTATAATAAAATTTCTTAGCATTAATCAACAAATCACATTTATATGTACTAAATACCATAATATGTACCAGAGTCAAATATTTCTAAAATACGGCAAGTGAATAAATGGCTTAGGGTTATATATCTTGAATTCGAGAAAAATCCCCACTACAGTGACACACCCCCGGATTACATCGTATGTTAGACGTCTACGTAGATTACCTTCGAAGTTGAGAGTCGAGTAGCTGAGTTCTTTTTCATAGTCATTCAGGAGTATTTGGAAATCGTTAAACGACAGGAGCTCTCTGTCAGACAGCCCAGCTTGTTGAAACATTGAACCCATCAACTGATCAATTTCCGCTGGATCAACTTCCGCTGCGTTCATCTCCAACATTGACCTACAAAAGGAAAATGTATTAAATGAGTGGAATTATATTTGTATTGTCTTTTGTATTGACCCAAGCCAATCTGTTGAATAAGGAAATCGCAAATCATGGATAATCCTTGATACACTAGTTACCTTTCTATTACAGTTACAGTTTGGTCCTGATTTTAGAGATTAGTATATTATTTTAATGTTAAACTCTTCGATATATTGATAACAGTAAGGGCAATTCAAGTATCGGTTTGTGTAGTAAATACGATGTTTTTTTAAACAGCAACATAAAAACAGGCATGTTTGCCTGTTTTAATCTTCATTTTTATGAATAGGTTTTCATGTTGGGTTAATCTTCATTTTTAATAAATGAAAATTAACCAAATATTCATGAAACTGCGAATATTCATAAGTCAGTGTAATAATATTAATAATATAGTATTTATATTGCGCCAATTCTTCGATGGTCGGACTCACAGCGCAAATCACACATACAATTTCATTGAAATCTACTTTTAGTGCCTGACCAAAGAAAAAAATGCATATAAATTAACAAAGGTTTGCCAAAAGAGATACGTTTTTAGATTAGTTTCATATGATTTTCTGTGTGTATCGGGTTGTGAATTTAGTGCAAGTCATTTGTTTACTTGAGCATGGCCTTGAACTCGTCCTTGCTGAGCCGACCAGTTCCGTTTATATCATACATGTCAAACAGTAGGCGAGTCTTGTCCTCAGCGGTGCCTGCAAGAGAATGTAAAAAAGTGAATAGACTGTAAAATGTAAGAGTTTAAATATAGATTCCCTCAAGATACATGGTCTCAATCAAGTAACCGTTAATCATTTAAGTCAGTTAAGAATGATTTGCTTAATTGAGCGGCTATTTTGTCTAGATAAATTCTATATCACATTTGATCAACAAAATTTAAAAAATAATATTAGTATACAATTACAAAGATAGATGCTTGTACAATTTTCCTCGTCATACGTTTATGTCATCGTAATAAAGATCTAGGTGAAATTGTTACACTGCCTGTGTGCTAGTATTATTCAATAAATTAAGAGAAACAAATATCTGACCTTTGGCAAAGATGACAACAACATCAAGGAATTCTCTGAAGGACACGTATCCGCTGCGGTTCACGTCGGCCAGATTGAACATGTTCTCAACAAACAGTGACGTCGGCTTGAGGGACAGGGCTTCAGCAAACTCCTCCTTGGTCAGCTCTATCCCCAAAATCATCTTGGCATCCTTGCTGCTCATGTCCTCAAACTGCGCGTTATCATCGTATTTAAAGGCCTGTCATTAATTATAATAATAAAATAATATTAATAATAATAATATTATTAATCATGATAATAATAAGAGGGTAAGCAACGACACGGCTATATTTTTACAAGCACCATAGAAAACCAACTTACTGAATAGGAAATTTATTAACAGGAGTTTCGTTCAGCATATTGATTACTTTATATATCAGAGTGCAGATAAAATTATCTGAGTGAAAAAGGGACATATATTTATCGCATTGAACATTATATTGAAGTCCTTTAATATTCTGGAATATTAAATGATCATTTACTATGTGAGGACATATGCATTCGACTGATTCATAATTCTTTGTCTCACGTCCAACCTTCATATTCCTGAGGATAGGTTATTTTAAAATAGCTATGAATTACTACAGAGAGAATTCTTCAACTTTCTAATGAACGATTTATTACTTCTAGAAATCGCCAGTTTGAGTTACATATATATTTTATGTTGTTTTGATTAATTTGTAAACTTACATGGGCGAATATGACCCTGAAGAAACCCTCCAGCTGTTTCTTTCGCGTCCGTTTGGTAATTGCTTCCTTTAACATCTGCCGTTCCGGATGAGACCAAAGCTCGTTACTGACCCCGCATTCTCCGAGAAATGACGTCAGATCTGCCTGGAAATCCTCACGCTCGTCCATTCCGTCAAATTTCAAGATCTGCAAAGGAATGACGATTGAGACAAATTCATAGATTGTATTAATCTATATGTTTTGTAAATTTCAAGTTAAGGCCGGTAAGTCGTGTACTTAGAGATAATGATGTATACGGGTTGGACCAGGCAATGTATGAAGACAGAATCGCTCAATCGAATCATTTATTCCTGTCACAAGGACACGTATTATACTGGGCAATGTGCAGACCAGCGACACCAGTCAGCTGGTGGTTCAGGAACAATGATCATGCTTTTTCATCCTGCCATTATGTAAATTCTAAGAAAAAAAAATCCAACCGGAACCTGAAATGCATGCTAGATATATCAACTATGGCCGAGAAAATGTTTTGCAATAAGTGCTCCCTGGGTTTCAAACTTATCTTACATTTTGGACCCCGTACAAACCTATCGGGGCCTCTTGCGCAGTACGGGTAAAAGCTCATTAAAAACCCCCTTTTCTCTTCAGGAATTTTAACCTAAATCTATATGGAAAAGATAGCCCGTATTCACGGGGATTAAAATATAGGTAAAATCAAAACACCCACCAAGTCGTATTCCTTTGGCATTCTGAACAGCAGCAGACGGAAGTACTTGTCTGAGGAGCAGATGATCGTGACCTTGTCTCCCGGCTGTACCAGCTTCAGGTCGAGCAGACGAACCACTTTCCCGCCAGATTTGACTTGGATCGCCTTTCTCGTCTTATCTAGCTTTAACCAAATATCTCTGTCCTCGTTCTTCTCTACAAGTTCTGTCACTGGCAGGGAAGAATACAGTTCGGAAATATAACACAGGAAAAACAGCCAGGGTTCAGCTTAAGTAACTCATTTTAAACAAATATTTAACGGAAAATTAAGTGTTAAATAAATTGCAATGCATATATATGTATATGTGATCACACTGTGCTGTGTTTCCATTACTTAATCTGATCTGCTTTACTTTGATTTTCTACCATGTTCCTCAGCCTAAAATTCTTAAAGTCTTAGAGATTCGTAGATAGTGGACCGGTAGATGCCTGTCTAATACAACTTGAACTTGGACAACTGTAAATGTATACTGTGACACTCACATAAACGCATGTTAAGGTGCCTGGATGTCTGGCGGGTTTTCTGTCTGCTCACCTTCTTCTCTTGTTCAGTCTGGCGGTTACGAAGCCAGACCAGGAAAAACAGAGCTCCAATAGTAACTGTTTGTGTGACAAAAAGTGACGAATTCGTGAAATCATTTATTTCTACTAGTGTAGTGAATAAATACAAGGTACTGTTCAAATGTTTTTGTTGATATAATGTTTCATTAGAGAAATAAACGGATGGCCAGCAAAACAGTCATAAGGATGGCCCTGCATTCGTTATTTGAATGTAATTTGGTGTCACTACTGCCATTATGGCTATTGGGGGAAAATATCAATTTTGAGGCAATGGTGCATCAATTTTTGTGACAGTTATTATCTTATAATATCTTTTTCTACTTTTACGGCGACTGGAAATTGCCCTTGGCATTGAAATGTTCCTGATAATATTTAGATAAATAAATAGCAAAACTAGATATGGCATAACTTGGGTAAAATAGAGGCGAAATTTTTTCGAAAACTTACGGAGCAGTGCGACTCCTAAAGCCAGAAATGAGAGTATGTACGACGCCTCGCTTCCAGAGAAGTAATCGAAACCTTGACGTTCCGAGCATTCCTCCAAATCACCATCGACGCTTACGTTAAGTTGAGCGGTCTGCGGGCACGGGTCCCCTGTCAAAAACATAAATCACGATCCAATTTGTGACAATGGCCCGCTGCGACAAATAAACAGGAAAATATTCAACTGATTTTTAAATCTTGTACTTCTCAATTGTCAGAACGATTCTGAGGAAAATGACGTTTCCGAACTTGTATTGAATTAGATTCGTGTTTTTATCGAACAAATATTATCAACGAAGGGTTTGTCACGCGTAAGTGTTTATGTGTGATCATGTTCATTACAAGGTGGCGCTCCACATCTAAAGTACCTTAATCTAAGTTTCATATACATGATTTTACTGTAGCCACATACCAGGCATGAAGAAGAACGGATCCTTTTGGATTTCGTCTTCAGAGATGTTGGTGACGGCCAGGATCACGTCTATTATACGTGTCCGGTTGATCTCCCGGACTTCCTTCTTGGTGAAGAGACTGTAAGATGCAAGAAAAATCTCACCCTTTAGATTATAACTTCGGGTTAAATTGAGCGACATATGTGAAGCTGTTTTCTATTCTTTTCTTTTAAATGGTAAATTCACTGCCTATGCTGATAAACTATATTACTGAACCGGCAGGGACAGTTTCATCATACCTCTTCATCGCAACCCCCACTGACACCAAGATTTTCATTAACAAGAACTCTCCTTCAATAGAGCACTCACTGGTTTTGCTTGTAGTTCTCGTACCAAAACCTGTCCCCATCGCGTATCCGGCGGAACTGGTCCACAGTGATCTTCCGGAAAAGAGGACCAGGTCCACACAGCGAGGACTCAAGCATTCCGCCAACAAACACGTCAATCTTGTCAAGTCCGCCGTACATATTCTGAACGGCTCTCAGAAGCTATAATGACAAAAACATATTAAACGTTAATATTATCACTAACAGCTAGGTTCCCGTACCTTTTTGCTAAAATCACAGTATATACCGAGCTTATAAACACTACGGCCATTGTCTTATGTCCTCCCGAAACCATGCATTAAGTATAAGATGTTTGTTACAGGGAAATAAAAGCGGACCGAACTGTCTCGTTAGTGAAACTTGCTTTTCTAGCGAAGCGGTCGGTACGCCGGACTTGTGCGCCACCGGCATGGGCTCGTATCCCGTATCAGCCCAGAATTTTCCCCTTAGCAATTTGTCTTCGTAACAAAATGAGGGTTCGTCCGGGATGCTTAATAGTTTTATAAATTTATTAGGCCTTACCCTAGACACATTGTTTACAATACATTGTTTACAAGATTACATATTGTTTACATTACATTGTTTACAGGATTTATCTAATTGTTTTTTTTTGTTATTGTTTTAACATCTTAACATGGCGGATTTCAAACCTGAGACATTTGTTGAAGATCCCGACCCTGATCAACTTGAACAGTAGACAAAAGATCAGTTGTTGCGTTTGGGACAACACTTAGAGCTAAGTGTGAATAAAGCTTTGAGAAAGCCTTATATCATTGCTAAAATCATGCAGGATCTATTTAGCAAAGGTTTGATTGAAGAGAGTGAAGTGGAAACATCAAACAATGACAGCCTTGCTATGCAGTTGGAATTTAAAAAGTTAGAAATGCAACATGAGCTAGCATTAAAACAGTTAGAATCAGAAAAAGAAAAACAAAGAGAGGAGAGAAATATTCCAGCGGACACAGAAAAGTGTAAGTCAGTTTGTGGACTTTTCCGATAATTGCGGCAGTTATAGCTTTTCTTCGAATTAGTAACGGATTTTATAAAGTCTTCAGTTTGCCTATGGAATCACTGCCAGGATTTCACTTTTTGATTACAACGAATTGATGTTGTGCTTGAACTGGACTGTTATTCTCTGAGAAGATTTATGTGTTCATCTGGATTATATGCTTTAAACGACTTGTTTGTCGTTGTTACAGTGGTGGTATCCAGGTAATGTTAACTTTATTTATATACTTGTAATGATTTACCGTAGTACTGTTGTTATACTGTGTAACTGTATTAATTTAGTGTATTCTAATGTTAGGATTGTTTTAAGAATAAATTATAATTATTTGCTAACAAAAAAAAACACTGACTTCTTTATTCATTCCCCTAGACATTTCACGCTGCCTAGTGTTATAGAATCTGAATTTTTTTTATCTCCGTTACAAAATTTATGTTCGTCACGACTACGTGATCTGTTGATATTAGGTTCCGTAACATAAACTGGGGGCTCGTCCGGGATGACGTACAACTTTGTGGCCCAGGGTATAAGCTCACTAAAGTGTTACTCCTGGAATAATTAGTCTTGTTCTAATAGCAGAACGCTCTTTAGCTGGGGTGTGTTACAGGGAAGTAAAGGCGGGCCGAACAGTCTCGCTAGTAAAACTTGCTTTTCTAGCGAAACGGTCGGTACGCCGGACTTGTGCGCCAACGACATGGGTTCAAATCCCGGATCGGTCCAGAATTTTCCCCTTAGCAATTTGTCTTCGTAACATGTTACATTAGACTTTGCCACCATTTCAAATAAAGCGCAACAAATATTAATTTAATATGTATTTTTATATAATAATATATCCGCAAGGTTTTCGGTTTTATACTGCAGTATTTTTTTTTTACCAGTGATTCAGTTGGCTTGGCTCTTACCAAATCATGAAAAATCATGAACGGATTTTTTTTATATATGTTGGACATTTATAACACATTGCACATTTGGATTAAAGTGTAGAGGTAAACTCAATAACCATAACATGTTTTAAGAGATTCTTTACCATTGCAAGTTAGAATAATTTGTTTACCCCAGCCGAGGGACTGAGCCATCAATTGCTATTAATTAGAGGTCGCAGTAATCAGAGCTCATGAGTGATTCGACCACAGAGTTAGTGAACTTCGCTACATCCAGAAGCGGATCCGGGGGGGGGGGGGGGGGGGTCACGGGTCCGCCCTCCCCCTTTACTTCTGTCGCCGCAACCTTCTATTAAGGTTTGCAGAACAAATTTTACGGCCTAGACCCCCCCCCCCCCCTTCCAGACCTGGGAACCTTTTTTCCTAAGTTTTTATGAGTCCTCCTGGGTTGGACACCCCCTTTTCCTAAGTCCTGGATCCACCTCTGACATAGTTTTAGTGCAACAAAGCAGAGTTTAAATAGGATCCTGAGGGATATATATGTGTTTCATGTTTACGTTCTAGTTACTAATGGGGTCATTATGAAGCCATGATACCATAAGCATATATAACCTGCATATGTACGTTTCTCAGTGTATATGGGTTTTCCAAATTCCGTTGATGTTATTTAAACTAGAATAGTTGTCCCATTTGTATTACGAATTCGACGGTTCAATTAATTGCGTTTAATAGGGTATAAGGGTGCAAGTATAATGCATCTGTACCAGATAACCTGCATGTATGCGGTATGAGAAACTCTCACAATTTTGGTACAAACCTCTTGGTCCTCATCGCTTGTCATATGAGGATTTATGTCAGAGATATTCTTTATCGGACTCAGGCCGAAGGCTTCCCTGGCTGAGTTGTAATCCGTCAGGCCGTGGTCCCGTCCACGCTGGATGTTGATGGCCATCAAGTCACGCCGGTTGAACTCCAGAGGCCCGAACACAAATCCTGAAAAAATTGGAACTGTGTAATAATCAATGGGGTTATCTATCATTTAAATTAAATTACATCGGTATAATTTCTTACACAGCGATGTAAGCAACACGTACCTTCTCATGAATAAAGTAAACGGTATGTATTATAGGTTTCCTTTTTCATTATTTAGTTTAAGAAAATATGTTCAACTAAAGTGAATGCATTGATTAAGTCTACTGACAACTACCCTTGCATACCGTTATTGTGAATATACGTCACGAGCAATTTGTACTTGTCATTTGTCATTTACGTTAATACTGCATTTCCACTCAGGTTCAGTACAAGATTGACGACTTAAAAGTTGAAATGGCAATATTGGAGTTAACATCGAAGAAGGGAAAACTAATAACAGAATTGTTTCACATTTGAACACTAGTTGTCACTGGATGATAAATAAATTCTGTATTACTATAAATATAGAAAACACTAATTGTCCCTGATAGCCCTCTGAACCTGATCCACATCCTAACCAGACGAGACTTCGTATGACAGTGTGACTGCCCGTCAAGGGACGTAGTCGTGCATTATTGAAATAGAACTGGCATAGTGTGACAATAACAGGAATGAAAAGTCATCTACCTCTCAGGTCCGGAGTGACTACACGGTCTTCCCCTTCACTGATTTGTGACGTCATCCCAAGTATGATGTCATCTATGTTGGTCTCGTCGACCAGTTCCTGTTTCAGTAAAAAAATCATCAAACATTAAAATGAGCTTTATATTGGGTAAAACAGAAGATGTATTAAGTTGAGAGGCAAAACCGAATGACCCGTCTGTTTATATTTTCTTTCAATGTAAGTTCTCTCATTTATTCCGCTCTCTCTCTCTCTCTCTCTCTCTCTCTCTCTCTCTCTCTCCCCGATGACCTGAAATTTATAACCGGTATAACACAATTTTTATCATGGTGGGGCCATTGTACGTACCGGGGATTTCCAGAATGTATTACATAATCGGAGCGCCTTATGCTCGCCTTCAAAGCCGCTCACCCTACTCGTATTATGAAAAGGGCATTCTCTGCGGTTACTGAAAAAAAAAGCCACAATTAGCACAACTTTATAGGGGCAGTAAAGGTATACATAACACTATAATTAAGCAAGAGGAAGTCAAGGGATGACCAACTGTAGTCGATAATCGGCATGAAATTACCAAAAAAATGTTTTGTTACATGTTATAGTTGGATAAGGAGGAGCAGGAAAACTGCAATGCTGAAACTTTTACACATTTGGGTTAAGTCAATCTTGCTTATGGGAAGAGGCAGCTGATCCCATCAATGAATATTTTTATTCGTGCAGTCTAATCAATCTTTTGTTATATGTTCAGGTTTTTTTGTTTTTTTTTTTTTGGGGGGGGGGGGGGGGGGTAGTCTCGTTTTAGTCTTCGATTACCTCGCGTCTGTATTCTTTAGTTTCCCATGGGATAAGTGGAACCATATTCGTTGAGAAAATTTGATTGTAAACCCTTAAAACCCCTTAATAGCAATTCAAATCATTATAATAATATAAATTATTATAATTTTCATATAGATTTGTGTCGAATCTCATTCCTGTGATTCCGGTAAAAATATCCCGAATTATTAGAAAACGTAGTTTGTTTGTTATTTTGTCTTGTACCTCACAGTTGTACTAGCCGATTACAACACTCACCCTGTCCGTTTTCTTCTGTACACGCCAGGTGGCACCAGTGTATGTCCGAATCTCATTGCAGCTGTTTGGAACAAGTGGTAGATCTGAGGGTTCGTCCCGGGGTCGTATCCTTGAACACAAAAAAATTTGGCTCAAAAAGTAGTTAGGATAGTACAAGATGAGAGAAGATCACGTGTTCAGCATCAGTTATCCGAAAACAAATGTAAATGTCAGTTTTCACAACCTCGCGGCTCCTAATGGACTCTAAAATAAAGACTAGCTGCCCGGACGTGTTCGACGCGCATTATTTGTACCTGACTGTTTTACAGTTTTAATGTCTTAAGATAAGCCCCATGTTGCTAAAATATTATTTGACGAAGCCACTGTTGTCCCGACAGTTGCCCGTGTAAACAAACGGCCGACAGCAAGCGCACGTTCACCCGAGGCAGGCTGGACCTGCATTTACCTATGCGCACGTAAAGGGTATGTGCCAGTATGTACATGCAGTAGAGATAGATATACTACTTCAACTCCCAAAACTGTTAAGACAAGACAGCATGATAGTAGAAGATTATAAGAAAGCTGAGATAAATTTAGTACTATAGTCCGTTTCATCCCCTCCTGTCAACCTCTTTTCTGCTATAAAATGTGCATTAGTTACATTTCAAGGGAAACAATTATAGTGCAGATTATGAACACATAGTAGAATTGATCAGGAGTATTGTATGGGGGCGTTGCGTACCAACGGTTGGACACTTTCGGGGATGTTAAAATATAACGTATGGACCTACCGGTGTACGGCTCGAGCTTCCTGTCGGCAAGGTCCTCAGGCGTGGTGCACTCTGGGGATCCACTCAGCCACGCTGGCAACCAATCATACGCCACAATTTTCTGCAATTCCGCATTGATATGATTGTATAATTTGTAATGACAAGATGAAGAAAAACCAAAACAGGGCATACAGTGGCGCGTCTATCCCAACGGCTACCAATACGGAAAATGATATATTATATGAAAAAAATATCTGTATGTGCAATAATACAACAGAAAGTGCTGTGAATCAAACCCGAACATCGCAAAAACTTGTTGGCATACAAACAATCGCCGATGACAACATAACCTCACACATGAAGTAAAAAACTTTGCTCAGATTGTTCATACAGTTCAGAAGACATCATATCATTCATTCTAACAAATGGTTCACCAACAGGTAAAGATACAATGATATCTGTTTAAAGTTCGCACATGCAAATTTAGGGTTCAATTTGGATGAACAATGTGCAGACAGGAGATCTTGTATTACCACGCGTGAGCTGATTACCTGGTACAAGCCGACAGTAAGCCGTCTGGCCTCAAGGAACAGTTTCTCGTCCGTCCAGTCCGGGTGATTCACCTTGAGTTGGAGAGCTTTGTAGTTGTGGTAGCGGAACCACAGGACACCAAACGTCAACAGGAATGGGTTTTCGTTACCCCGAGGGTTGCCAATAGCTATGTGAAAAGTATGAGTTTACTGTTAAAATTAGTTGCTAGGAACACTTTATCGAAAACTGGTTTGTGCGATACACCTCGGAGGAAAATTTCTCAAAATTTTTAGAACTTTCACATCCAAGTTGGGGGATATAATACGTGACTTTTAATGTTTCAATAGTCTGGATAAATACAGTAGAAATAAAAACAAGAGTGTACGGATGCCTTACTGAAAAATCTGTCGATCTTGTACAGTTTCGGGTGATCAATCGGAGGCGGTGGGTTTGCGAAAGGCAACCGGATATCATTCCGCCGTGGGAAGTAGGGCGCGGAAGGATCTGTATCGTTCATGGCCGCCAGGCGCCCGCCCTTGAATAACCGGATACCGTCTGTCCACGCCTTGTTTGGACCGTATATTATAGTGCCATCGATAAACGAGGAGATTTCGTTCAACTACAAACGAATGAAACATAAAGTTCTATTTAATACCTAAATGAATGTGACAACATATGTAATCTAAAGCGGAGGGAATAATCGCTGATTGCCAGAGTGCAATGTCAACACTGGTGCCCATGATAGCATTAACTCGTCTGTATTGTTCAACTGTTTTCCGTACTTCATCTAATGGGAGTTATCATTAATCCTCCTCTGTATGCAAGATGGTCTCCATTAAAATATGAGCATATTTTTTTTAGATATTTTATACTAGAATCAAGATTTACATGTTTTTCATTTTCTCGTCTGTTGGCTGAAGTACATGGTTCCGTGAATGAATTGGTGAGATAACGTCTGATATTTTTAAGTTCTGTCATATTGATATTTCCATCAAGCAATCAACGATTTGCTGCCCCCTTTTCACATTCAATTTGAACAAAAAATTTTATATAGTTAGCATCCTTGGTGGAACAGACTGCGGTATACAGGCATTCATTGTCATCTCAAATCACGACGTTACGCCATATTTTCACATGTCGTGGTTATAAATCTTGAAAACTTCTCAGAATTCTAAAAATTCTAGGTATCCTAAATATTGTCTCAGAGCCCTGAACCCTTAAAATATCTCAGGTACGCACCTGTTGTCGGGGATTGTTGGGTGAATACCCGGTGTTCATGTCAAAACGTGTCCGTAAAAATGGCATCTCCCCTCCTTCCGGCAGCTTGACGTTGAAGTACTCCGGTGGACACCCCGCCCTCTGAACGTCCATTATCTCTTCAACCACCTGCTGACCTGTTACAGAGATCAATGGCATTTTCATGTGATTTTTTATTCGCCCATCATATGACGGGAGTATTATTATACCCATCGTCCGTCCGTCCGTTAACTTTTAGTGTCGCCGCGATAACTTACTGGGGCTTTGATGGATTTTCGCGAAACTCACCACAAGTTCTTACCAAAAGATCAACTCGCCCGAGTTCGATTATGTTCAACGTCCACGCATTTTTAATACGGTCACGGGTCACTCGGCTACTCTGTGGTGTCACCGAAATAAATTACGAAGAATATGAAGGATTTTGATAAAACTCATCAGAAATGTTAACCAATAAATATCTCGCCTAAGTTCTTATTTTAGTGAAATCCATGCAGATTTAATGAGGTCAGAGGTCACCACACTTTGGAGGTACCTTGGTGTCAATGAACAATGGATTTACATAAAATTCATTGTACATTTTTACCAATAGAGTTTCTCATCTGAATTACATTCTCATCAAAATTCACGCATATTTAATGAGGTCAGAGATCACCAGATATTCGACGGGTGTTTGATGCTTGTTTATGTTGCTCTTATTAATTTTACAAACGTAATATTATTATCCATAATATATTTTAAGACATATAAGACATAGGTGGCGCTTCCCTCTCAGTATACATAAATAACGTTGTTTTCGTCCCCTCTGTCACTTCACATTTGGCATAGGAATAGGCATTGCTGATTGATGTGACCCAATCAATATACCATGCATGTACTACGGCATATGACGACGAGCATGTTGTGATGCAAGCAGCATGTTGGAAGATAAAATGATACCAGCAAACACATTAATATGCGCCGACTACCACGAATCAAACACAGTGGCTACCGGCAGGACGATCTGCCTTGTCCTTTAATAATTAACATCTGATGACGTCAAGCTAAATCTTTAAAAAAAAGAAGATATCGGACAGAAATCATACCGAAGAACACTTGGAATGCGGTCCTGTTGGTGTGAGAGGGGAGCCCGGACCGTCCATCAAACACTTCGTTGCTGAGTTCTATGGGGTTTGGTCTTCCTTTTACCGGTTCGTACACCCCGTCACTGTACTCTGGCGGCACTCTGCGAAACAGGGGTCTCTCTGAAAGTATCAGTTATGAGATCATTAATTTGTCTTGGTTTTCAATCTGTGCTCATGCGCTAACTTTTATCTCTAATTATTATTTTCGATACAACGGAGATTGTTAATTAGCCTTTCAGTCTAAAAACTGTTTACTAAAAACAAGACGGTATCCTTGGATATGTGCAAATAACAAAAACGCTATGCAAGCACGGCCTTAGTAAATCTCTGTGATCTTTACCGTTATTCTACAATAATGAAAAAAAAACTATTTTTTATTTCCTTTATTATTTTCTTTCAGACTTAAATTTTATTTTTAAAATTTTGATCCAATAAAAAAATATAAATTTTGTTTCTAATAGAAGCACGATAAAAAAAACTTGGTCGTGGAACCCCCTCCCCTCGAAGAAAAATCATTTAGTTAGATATTAGCCTAAGAAAACTCGTTTGCTGCTAACAACCAAGTATTTAAAAAATCTGTAATTGTTTGTTATGTTTATCATCTGTATGACCTTTAATAGCTATAACCTACCCTAGCTAACGACCTATCCCTACACGAAGTCTCATGGAAAATAGCTCCGTAGCTTCTGCGGGAAACATAACCTCCTTAGAGGAGGAAATAATTACATGGTATTCAAAGTTTATTTTACCTGCACCTCCCCAGTCTGGGTTAGCCAGGTTGTTGTACCAGCCGTCAAAGGATGGATACTCCACTTCTTCCAGTTCAACGTCATCATCTTCCTCCATTTTCTGCGTGGTGGCGCCAGTGGTCCCTTGCGAGGTTGTCTCTGACTGGGAAGACGTACTTGTAGTGCCGTCAGTAGTATTAGACTGGGCTGAACATGCTAAAGACAAATATAAATTAAAGAAAATGCCGACTATAAATAGTCTTAATTATAGTTAACGCAATTATATATACACAGTCAAGCCCGCTTATTGTCATGTCGGTGGTGCATGCATAAATTATGATAATAACCGGGATGTGACATTATGCGGGCTTCAACATCTATATCCTTTTCAGTCAAAGAAAAAGCGTTATGTCTTAAATGATATTAAATAAATCGTCAATAAAAGGTAAACAGAAACGTTTATGAATATTTTTTATTGCACAGCCGCATATCAAATTACGTTTATGCGCACCTGACAATTTATTTCCAGTAAGTTGTGTGCCGCATGCCACGATAACTGACAAAAATCAGACTTGCCAACAGAAACAGACGTAGCGTCTGGGTCATGAGGTCAAATTTCTGGAAATATGCGGCACATTTATAACGTTATGCATTGACAAACTATTTTACTAGATAATATTTTCCCCGACTATTGCGCCTTATTTTTCGGATGTCTTATCGATGATTCAAACTTCCATGATCGTCTTTATGATAGGACTGTTTGGAGAGCGGGCAGCGACATGCCATTGTCAACTTTCTGAAGTCTCGCCGCGATTTAGGTTTTGGACCGGTTATCTCCTCCAGTGCTCACAAAACCTCCAACTTTTCGTGGACCCTTAAAGAGGATTTCATGTCGTAAGCAACGTTTAGAGCTCGTGCTTCATATCATCTCGGCGAAACGTCACTGAGGTGTAAACCGCGGCCTTTCAAAGGCCAGGAGTTCATTATATGTATGATATGTGAACGCAAACATCGCCCTTGTTAACGTAACGTAGCGTGGTATCTAAAAGTTAATAAGCTAAGGGACGGGGAATGAGCCGCATGCATCGCCGCACTTGCCTGCCACTCTTGACCTCATTGATCGCCTGGTCGGCGTTTGATTTGATATTTACTGCGAACTGGTATCACTGCCAAGGATCCAAGCAAGACAATAAACGGGATTATGACAATATTCCATGATATTAAACGGTCAGATTTACCATAGTTAATATAGGAAATAGTTTGGGATTTCAGATTTATGTGACAATTAACGGGATTTGCTATTAACCGATATGACACAAAGTGGGCTCGACTGTATATATATATATATATATATATATATATATATATATATATATATATATATATTTGTGTTTATTCCTGGCGAATTTCTATCAGCTGTTAAGTGCAGCTTTTGTGGAGGGTTAATAAAAATTAGAAATGCAAACACAGGGGATGTTTCCGACCTGAAGAGATTTAAATTTCGTGCTTTTATTCTCTCTCTGCCAAAGTGCTTCTCTTTGTTTGCTTAAAACATTTGCCGATATAATCAGGTTTAAGGATTGCGCAGTTCAGTCCTTAACCTTTGCGATACATACTTGAGCCTTCTCTCATAGTTTTTAACATTATTATTGCTCCATGAAGAAAACTTTGACATTGCTCTTGATACACGACATTACACTATTAAACTGTCGGATAAAACGACACTCCGTGATCTTACACTCTAAACTGTTTGATAAAACGACACTGCGTTGTGTTACTGTGTATTTTTCCCCATGAATCTTGTGTGAAAGTGTCATTGTCGACGTGACTGTAACATAAGAGGAGGTAACCACGGGACCCTGGAGAACAACTACTTGGCAAGGGTGCTCGAGTATACCTTACGACCTAAAACTGGAACAAATAAATCAAGTTTCAGTATGTGGACGGTTTTATTGCCGCTTTGGAATGTACATCTTGTAAATCACAGCAGTTGTCTTTAACCGAACTCAACTTACAATCTTTTGCTTTAAACCACAAGTGAAAGTAAATTGCATTTCTTGATTTTTTTTATCCATGGATCTACAGAGGGCATAAATATAATGGTTGTAGTGGTGGATTCGGGGGGGGGGGGGGGTGCAGGGGGTCCAGTTTCCCTCCATTTTATACGAAGCAACTTTTTTCCAGGGGTTTAAACCAATATTGTCCAGCCTCGACCTCTCCCATTATGGATCAGGGGATCTTTTTTTCTTAGGTTTTCTTATTATTTTTTCTGGGTTGGATCCTCCCCTTTCCAATTTAATATACTGGATCCGCCCCTAGGTTATATACTGATGGTCTATGGCAGATTCGAGGAGCATATGAGCACTTTTTACTTCTGAATCAAGTTTCAACTTTTCCAATCTACCAAATAATTTGCTTTTTACCCATCTGATTTTGGCAGGTCTGCGTTCATGTTCATTCAATATAAGGCTAAATTATTATCTAATTAACACCATTATATCAGTGAAATATCAGGGTAACTTTATATGAGAGGTCAAGTGGCATGGTGGAAGCTATTTTGATAATAAGTATGGTGATAAAAATATGACAAGTGTCTACGGCGGTAGCACTACCATTCCATAAATTACCCGACAGTCATGGTCTCCGGAGTAATGGCGGATGTTTTTTTTTAGTGCTGAACCGACAGTTGCCGCTAGGAACAGCAGTGTCGGTAATTTTGTGCACTGACTCTTCACATAAGGCTTCAGAGTTGCCTTGGGGGGGGGGGGGGGGGGGGGTGCCCCTCAGTGATGTGGTAGAGTCGACACCATCCGAGTCCGAGTCCAGGAAACTCGTGTCCGAGTCCAAGTCAGAGTGCTTGAGGTTCGAGTCCAAGTCCACCTTCTTCGAATCTAAGTAATTTGGAACATACAAATCTTCTTATAGAAAGAATTTAAGAAGAATACTTGCAATGATCATGCAAATTTTCTGTTAGTTTTCTCGTGCCCTTTACTTTGAATGTTTGCTAATGTTTTGCCCCTGGTGCAGACCTAAACTTGGTATGTATAGTCTTATTTTGGTATAATATTCTATTATAAGCTCACCCATGTGCACAATCTTTATGTGGTTTGTAACTGAGTTTTCTTTCCTGCTGGACTAGAGACGGACTAGGCCTGATTTCTCGAGTCCTTACCTCCGAGTTCGGGTACAAGTCCGAATCCAGTACCCTCGAGTCCTAGTCCGAGTCCAGGACCCTGGAGTCCGGGTACAAGTCCGAGTCCAGGACCCTGGAGCCCGGGTACAAGTCCGAGTCCAGGACCCTCGAGTCCGGGTACAAGTCCGAGTCCAGGACCCTCGAGTCCGGGTATAAGTCCGAGTCCAGGACCCTCGAGTCCGGGTACAAGTCCGAGTCCAGGACCCTCGAGTCCGGGTACAAGTCCGAGTCCAGGACCCTCGAGTCCGGGTACAAGTCCGAGTCCAGGACCCTCGAGTCCGGGTACAAGTCCGAGTCCAGGACCCTCGGGTCCGGGTACAAGTCCGAGTCCAGGACCCTCAAGTCCGGGTACAAGTCCGAGTCCAGGACCCTCGAGTCCTAGTCCAGACTCCAGTCCATCATCACTGACGCCCTTTTTTGGTACTCAAAATTAGACCAAACGCGAGGTGAAAATGCCGAAATGGAAATATAACCCACGCAGTCCTGTCGCTCATGAATCAACCGTAAACCCTGTCCTCCCCAGCCGCCAGTGTGTCGATCATGGTCAGCTTGTCGTATGAAACACAAAGCAAACACTGGTAGTACAGGGCTAAAGTTCAGATTTGAATATTTAGAAAGGAATCAGCTCTAAAAATAATGCTGACTGAAAAAATGAATATATTTTTCCATATATGCTCTCACGAATTTGACTAGTTCATTGGCTACACAATCGTGCCTGAATCTAAAAATAAAGGGAAAATCACAAATACAAATGTACATAAATCTGCTACTTTCTAAAAGTTATTTTGTGGATTTTGGGACCAATTTTCTCATTTTAACAAAATTTATCTACAGTGTTGCTCCATTTCGAGCATGACAAGATCCCTGTTGAGTCCAATAATACATTATTTCTTCAGAAACTGGCCGCAAAAAGCACTTATGAAGACATAATTTCTTAGCTTACTGTTTGCGTATGTTATGCGTATTCTTTGCTTAGTGAAAACACTACATGAATGAAGCATTTCCCAAATTAATACATACTTATTTGACCCATAGGGGCGCAGACTAGTACACTGGCTTCATAATATTGCCTGTTAGTAAAAAAGAATGTAAAAATGAATGGCAAATTCGTTCAATCAAAATCAGATATACATATTCTGCTAATTTCTAAAAATTATTTTGTGGATTTTTGGGACCCATTTTCTCAGTTTACCTTAATTCACCTACAGTTTTGCACCATTTCCGACATAATCAGTCTTCTGGAAAGTCCAATAATACATTATTTCTTCCGAAAACGATCACAAAAGGCTATAAACTCATCATCCTAGTTTATTATACCCTTTTGAAATATTCCATTCATAACGAACGGTTATACAGACAGAATCATATTCTCTGTCATCAGAATTACTTCTAGAACCGTATTATTTGTTCTTTATGTTACACAGGCTAAAAAACTTTGAATATAGTTCGAGATCTTTTGGTATATATATATATATATATATATATATATATATATATATATATATATATATATATATATATATATATATGGAGTGATTCAGAAATAAAGTACCGAAATTTAGGGGTTAATAATTTTATACATTCTGCACATGAGTTGTTGATAATTGGTGTATATAAAGGTGTATATAATCTAAAAAAGTCTGTAAAGTTTCATTGGTCCAAGAGTTCTACTTCCTGATTTATGACAAGAATAAATTTGCATAAGGAAATTTGTTATATCCAGTGCTTGGTACTGCATGTTGCACCTGGCGGTCGGTGACAAGCGCCATCCGGGTACATGTCATAGAGTACAGGGGTGGCCTTAACGGTGACAGCTTGTCATCAAATTTGTCAGTTATAATTTGTCATTAAAAAAATAAAGTCTTTGTCAATCTTGGTACTGATGTTTGACTTAACCCACGCAAGTTACTGGAAATTTGACCTTAGATTTCACCCTTTCCCTGAAAATTCTCTTACTTGTCTTGAAGCAAAAGTTGATCAATTCCTCATCATCAGCAGAGCTAAAAATCATTCTGTACACAGCGAGGTATCGAATTCAACTGAAAATAATATATTTTTTTGGTTCTGGCATTAAAAGAATGTACCTAGCCTCCCGGAGCAAACGGCCATCACACCTGAACCTATAATGTCCTGTACCCAGACAACATTTGACACCGACTACTGAGGACATTATGCAGCTTCCCGGTAACTCTCAGAACATCATCTAAAATGGACTTAAGCACAATATATAAAAATTTAATATATATATATATATATATATATATATATATATATATATATATATATATGGGTAAAAATAAGGGTACAACTGGTAAAAATCTTGCACTGTATTTTTTTTATTTTTTGGTCTTGCAAAGGAAGCTCAACTTACTTTGCTCTCAATCAGTGTGTAATGAAGAAATAAGTAATATGGGTGCCTTGTTTTATTTGCTCTTTTCTAACTATTAACGTCAAAACATATAGCTTTTCAATATTTAAAAAATTCGTGCAGTCACATTACATTTATGCAACAACTGGCAATGTGCCATGGTTATAAGGAAACAGGTTACACAAAATTAAGGAAATTTGTATATATTCAGGGCGTATACGTCCCACCAGGCCTTCTGTAAAGAAAACAAGTAAGTAATACTGTAGGCGGTTTTACGTGGGTAACAGACCAGGAAGATCGGCGTGTCTCTGACATTTAAAAAGGATTCACCTGAGTCTTGAGATCAATCTTGAATATATAAACACCATGTTTGTTCGCCTCCCCCCAGCTCCTATACACTTCAATTTGATAACAACCACATCTAATCCCAAAATAACCACACGGCCACACAGCCGAATAGTGGAGAGATTTTTTCACGGATAGAACCTACACATGGTGAGCGCTCTGTAAGCTTAATAGGAAGGCTGTGCCCCACGGCGATGTTGATCACATTGAAGGCGAGGTTTCAAAAGTATTTGAAAGGCGGAGGATAGACCTTCAAAGAAACTGTGTGATTCAGAAGGTCTTAGATTTGCGTCCCATATATCCCAGTATGTAGCTGCAAAGTGTATGCGCCCAGGGGACTCCAAGCTCAAATTTCCTTGTAAATAAAAATGTAAATATTCTAACTTTGAAAATATTTCGAACCCGTGAATAAAATTATTTCCATACGACTGGCTGATAAGATCTTTACCAATGACGTTTCACCTTTCATGTTTTGCATTATTTCATTGGTAGCGAACCTATATATTTATTTAGGGGGCCCAATAGTAGATATACATTATATATATATATATATATATATATATATGTACGTACTTATATGGTTGATATGGGGAGGTATAGTCTGTTACAGTCCTGTACAGGAGAATATACTAACTGTACATTGAGGAATACCGCATGGTACTCCTTCTGTTTTACCATTATATGACGGCCCCCAACCCCCCCCCCCCCCCCCCCCCCCAAGTTCCGATGGCGTTGAGAGACTTTTTCTAAAAGCTGCACGTCACTTTTTTCGTATGGATACAGGGACAGCTGACGATACCGATACGGTATTTCTTTGTGTCGTGATATGTCGATGCACCGTTAATCGTTAAATCCCCGGTAAGCCGTATTGGGTATTAGATCATTCAGACTACGATTCATTGCCACCGTCAGATATATTAAAAATATAATCGGGTGTACGATCTGACCGTCAAGACAAGACTTAACGATTCGCGAAATATAAGCTGCGCGAATAAATAGGGTTTGCAGAACTATTATGTAACTTTAACTCTTCAATTAAATATTCATATGCATTTGTAGATGTTTGCAGAACTATTTTGTAAATTCAGTTCAGGACAATGTTGGAATATCACACACGCATACATACATAAAATGACCTTGCCCGTGTGATGCTGATTGTGGTAACATAAAGAAACAAATTTACTTAACAATGTGGCATGAGGTTACGTCAGTGTCCTCGGTAACGCCTTAGTGGCTTCATAAATAAATGCTTTTCATCTTGCTTTTGCCAAGATTTTGTTATATACTCGCTTGACTGAGCAGACCTAGATCACGTTTAAGAAATGATAACCATATCTATCTGACGTATCAACAATGAATGCGGATTGATTCTCATGATGTGTCTTCCTGCGTGTTATTTAACATAAAGGATTGAGTGTAATTTAACACAAAAGCCTCAATGGCGAGACTGGAATTCTTCACACAAAAATAATCACATTAAAAAAAAGTTTTACTAAATTAAAAGTAACACATCACGGATATTCTGTGAATTATTTGCACCATTGTTCACCTGCATGAGAAAAATCAATATATTTCCTGTTAGAAAATCGCGTGATGAGTCACTGAAAATCAGAATTCTGAAATGTGGACAGAGGATTTAATAGAATGTTGGGATGGGCTCATATTGTCAGGCTGGGAAAGGCCTAGCGGAGACAAGGAATCAGGAGAGATTGACATGGTGTCTTCTTGAGAATTTAGGATGTAGCGGTACAGCCCCTGGTAGTTTGTCCATACTAGTTTCTGCGCTGCGTTTCTATATTAAAGTTGTGTGTTCTGTTCTCAGGTTACTTCTCAGGTTTTAGAATGAAAGCGGGGAGGGGGGGCTAATTCCAACCATTGGTTGCTAATATAACAGGGACACAGAGGAATTACTATGTCAGTATATAGTTAGCCTTCTTCATACACAAATATATATACATATACAAATACCGGTATACATATTGTATATGTACATATGCACATATATACATAATACACATTAAACCGTGCATTTTACATGTATACGGATACACAAAAGTTTAATTGATGACCCAAATGAGGCATACGTCTAGAGTTCAAATGACAGTTAAAAATGCATATAAAAACAGCCCGCCCAAATTTACAAGATATCGTTCACTGGAACGGTAGTTAACGGGCATGTGTTGTCTGGGCGGTGAACAAGTTTAAACGTGTCCCCTTCCAAGAGAGGACTCTAGGAGACCAAGGCATGACACAAGAGATTTTTTCTTCTCACACAGGGTTCCTCAGAAAGCAACACATAAACCACGTAAGAAGTGGTGGTCCTTAAGTTGTTTATGATATAACTTACCTGAAAAACAAACACTTAAGTACACAATCAAAGCTTTATATAGCAAACTTCGTAGAATCGTGCTTGTGAAGCAATCAGTGGAAAGGGCATTCACGTTGTCCAGCATTATATGTTAACGGGGCGGATTCCTTCGATAAAAAAATAGGCACTATAACAATATACGCTTAATACTGAAAAAATAGCCGGAGTTAGCATCATAATGCATTTTAAACTAGCCTACTGCGTGATTGCTGAGGTGGAAACACCTCCCCCCCCCCCCCCCCCCCCCCCCACTCTAATTCTCAAATTCTGTATAAGCCCCTGATTCACGTGGGATAAACGTTTAGGTTTTGGAATACAACAACATGCGACAGGTAGTGCAAGTAGTAGAAAATACAAACATTGTTTATTGAAGAGGAACTACCAATGGTAGTCTTGAATAAACATCTACCCTGTCAGCCTTATATATTTGAATGTGTGTGCATATATAAACAGAAATATCTTCAAATATATATTTATGTTTAAATAAAAACATATATGAAATTTATAGTCATGTATATATACACACACACACACATATATATATATATTGATGGCATTTCTGTGTTATAGTGAAGTGTTATGTCAATTTAGGTTCAAGAGCATGGCACAGGACTATATACATTTACATACATATATATATATATATATATATATATAGAGAGAGAGAGAGAGAGAGAGAGAGAGAGAGTGAGAGAGAGAGAGAGGAATTAGATAGATTAGAAAAGATAGATTAGATAAGGTAGATTAAATAAGATAGATTAGATTGATAGATAAGATAGATAGATAGATAGATAGACATATATATATATATATATATATATATATATATATGCTTTATATACTTTTAATATACTAATAATTTAAAATCGAACCATGAGTGATATATGAACAATGATTGTTTTTCAGACTTTTATAAAAGAAAAGAGCGTGATTAGGCCCGGCCTTTATTGAAAGTTCATAACAATCATCAATTCTAGATCGGGCAGTTTAATTATCCAAGACTCAAATGTGTGAAAATCCACATATGAGGGACAAAATCCAAGAACCTTGGGTAATACAATTACGAGGTTCACCGAGGTCAAAGTAGCACATCGGGGCGACCTCTGGTAGAGGATCTCCGAGCTTTCAGGATATATGGTGAGAGTTTTGCTGCCGGAAGCGTCCTGCCAGAAGTCGTCATGCTACTCACTCTTTTTTACTAAGAAGCACCGATTATTTTTATGTGAAGTACCTATTAGTTCATAATTTCCCATAAGATCAGTAAGTGCTTGTGACAAATTTCATTTGTTGCTTGCATCAACTGTCCTGATGTGACATACCTTCAAGTATGCCATATCAGTAAATGACACCTTTTGGGAGTAAAAGTAACTTTTAAACATATACCTTTCCGGTGAAATACGCCTAATCAAGCCAAATAAATAATATGAATACGCCATAGAAGAATATATATAAGCCTCATCAGATACAAACACACACACACTTATATACAAACATAAACATAATTGATTCAATGTGATAATTACAAAAAAATAGATCATGTGTTATATCTTACCTTTAAACACAAGACCCCATAAGAACAGCGTCAATGTGATATACCTCAGTGTAGCCATGACACAAATTCAGGTTATGTTCACTTGTATCCTTGCTGTTTAAGATAAAGCATGTTCAGTTAATCATAGTTATACAGCAGCAGTTGATATATATAGTTTCATGAACCAATAAGCGCATGCACACAGATGGTGTCCACCAAACCGTTCTCCGGTGAAGCGTGACGACCTAGGAATTTTCATATATCGTCTCTATCTTCTTTTCCCGTTACGATGGGTATGCCCCAAATAATATTGTAACAGACCCGTGAAATGGAACAACAATTTCAACACTTGGGCTTATTAAAATACCAGTTCTTCTGGGGAACGCTAGAGTTTATAACTACCGAACGACCAAGTGCGTGATTTGCCCTAACCCGGAAGTTTTAATAGTCTCCTGGTAGTTCAACATACGGAGGATCATATTTTTTTTCAAAAATAAAGACCGCCCCTTTCATCATTTGTCATGTGACCAATCAAATCATGATTTGACTTGTCAACCAGCCCAATAAATAATCTTGACCTTGATATCAGTGTTCTGATAGTTCTTAGTATGTGTGCTAACTTGGGTGTGTTTGGAAAATCAAATAAACAAACCGTGGTATGAAGTTCTAAGAAGAAATCATACTGCCGTGTACCATGTTGTCAGGACAGGACAGTTATAAAAGTGAATGGAATGAAGTATAACACTATAGTGTAACTGATTAATTAACAGAAGAAATTTGTAAACAACAGGAGGGCCTGGTCGCACAGACAAAGGTATGTAACCTCAATCTCTTTATGGCCATCGGTGACTGTCTGGCATATAGATAAACAAACACACACACTAACAAACAAATTAAGCACTTGCAGTCGTTCTTTTTTATTATAATTCCTTCCATAGCTAATGATTACAGAATTAAATTATTTAATATTCTTACAATATTTATTATTAAACACACTCATTCACTCAACTTTATACTGTTTCCTCCATTGGCCTTAATTTAAACCATAACTGTAGTATAAAAGCCTTACTGACTACCGAAACGAAATACACAGAGAAGACTACTTGCGCCACAGACAGTTTAAATACCAAGCAAGTCCCACCGGTAATGGTATATGTGTTTTCTTTTTTTTTTAATGGAGTGAAGTATGCACAGTAATACCCCGATAGCTGGTATCAGCTTGGTAAACAAACGAGTGCAGAGACCGTCACCGTATACGTGCTTCGACTGTATCTGTGAATGTTATTTTATATACCGCCTGTGTACGGCATGCTAAAGTGTATTCTGAATTATATCTGGCCATAGACTATTTTTAGCTCCGTCAATAGCTCAGACCTCTGTTAGCGATTCTGAGAACTTGAGATAGTCATTTCTGCAAGCCCTGTGTTTCATGATAAGACACCGGGTAAATGTCGGATGAAGGTTTAAATACAGAAGGAGAGAGCATCCCAAGTTCCAAGCTTTTTGGCCAAGCTGTCTCTTAAAGTTTACGGCCCTAGTATATTATAATATATATATACTATAACTCCATTGTTAAATATAATTTATTAATTTTAAAATCACCTAAATAAGGAAAAGCAAAATTTGGTTTGCAATAAAGAATCATTTTGACAGCACCTTCAAAACTTTCAAAGTTACCAAGCAGTTTATATGGCCTTATTTGATTGGTCAAAATCCCGATGCCCTCCCGGTAATGCTAAACGCTTGTTCTAGAACTAGCACCAGTCGTGCTCCGACGGCCACGGCAAACAATGTACGCGAGTAATTTGATTGGTTCAGTTGTCTTCTTCATTATTCATAAAATAAATGCCAGAAGGGCTCACTGAATCAAAGTCTCCGAAAGCGTTGCTGCCACAAACTTGATAGTATGAGATGCGCAAGGAGTGTAACCTAGTGTGTTACCACCTGCCAGAAGACGGGCTCGTTAGTTTTATTCTCATAAAAACCTTGAGTCACCCTAAAGCCATATCATTGACTCGTTTTGTGTTTGACAGACATTGAACGGTGAGGTTGTGTAGTTAACAAATGATTGCACTTTATTCCTATCCCTCTTAGCAAGACCAGTATTTTTACTCAATTTAATTTGGAAACAAATTCATATAATTTTCGTTGGCATCGATCTAAGATCTGTACAGAACACCCAAAAACATAGTTAATTTATATCTGAGTTTACCTGGTAATTTTTACACACTATTGTAAGAACAGGTTCAAGTTTATTTGCCATAGACATGTGCCAAAGCATGTTAAAAAAGTTCTATTATATTTAACAGACACTGGGTTTAGTTAGGCTCGCCCATTTGCATACATTAATGCATGAGCAATGAGCCCTCAGTTTTTTTCCTGTTTGTACAGTCCTCTGTTACCTGGACGTTCAACTTCCTCGTTTGTGTACCACTAAGCAGTATAATTAAGTTGCTGTATTGTAAATTCACCCCACCTTAAGCTACAGGACATCTGAACAAGTGCGGCCTTTGTAGTATTCTTTTTTTATCTGTTTGGTAATATGATTTACCGAACGTGAGGATATGTGCTTCGAAACAGGTTGCCTTCTAAAGTATATGCGATTCACATATACATGTATATACTCTCCCGTTTTGCGCCGTTTCTTCCTAGTTTCGTGCTCATTATATCTTGTTTGGTATAACTCAGTCCTTTGTCTGACCATGTCAGTGATTAAACTGAGAACCTCTTGTCCAGATCTAGATCGAGGCAGAGACCAGGATGTCAAAACCGGGGGCAAGACAAATAGTCCGAGACAAAGACGTAGTCTAAATTTTCGGGACCGACATCATAAAAACTTGCCGATAACGTGTTAATAACATTATAATTCAAATGGAAGGAATGCTTTACACAAATAAATATATATGTAAATATATATATATATATATATTTATATATATATTATAATCACATGTCTGGATATCTGGTAAAGACAAGTCCATAACATGTTGATAACATGAATAATTTAAATGGGAGGAAAGCTTTACCTATATATATATATATATTAAAATTACATGTCTGGATATCTGGTTAAGAAAAAAATTCCGCTCATAATCTAAAAAAAAATCCTCCCTCCCCCCCCCCCCCCTCGGAAATTTTCAATTTATTGAATTTTAATTAATAGTTATGAGCAAATTTAGGCAAATCTTTTGTAAAAGAGGTCGGCTATCGCTTACATAGCCGACACATTATCATAACAAATATATTAAGAGCTGAATCGGGAATTGTACTGTAAATGTTTTATTGAGATTGGTATTTATTTCCGAGGAGACAAAAAATAAAAATCAAATAGTTCATTTGCCTTTTGAGAACGGGTCAGGGTAGAGGTTGCCTTGCGAATCGAATTATTCCTAACGATCTTTAAAGCCAAAAGCGTTGTTTTGTTATGACCGCCGATTTGCCAGACATTAACTGATGGCCGATTCAGGTATTCACTGATCACAATTCCTTCAGCGGTGTCTTCTGGTCTTGGAGCAAATCAATAAAAGGCGGAACAAGTTGTGATGAATTAATATCGGAGGCTAATCTTGCATGCATTAATTTGACTATTTGTCGTTGACGATATCCCATGGTTTAATTAATTGATCCTGACGAGTTGATACTTGACAGTTTTCTCATTAACTTATTTTTAATATATTTTTTTAGGAAATATGCGTATATGTACATCTTCAGAATTCCTTTACTGGTTTCGAACTTCGTCACAGGGCAGTATCACACGATTCCCCTCATTTTATATCCTGTTGTTAACCAGGCCCCGATGACTACTGCACATGCGGGAACTATGTGTGTTTCACCGAAGTACCCCGAAAGGCCCACTGGTTAGAAACACGGTCGAGTGAAACACGGCGACTGTGCACGGCCCTCAAATTTAGCCTGCAGAGCGTTCACTCTGAGTGGGGGCCAACCATGAAAAATCTCACCGCCTCCGCTGAGATTCGAACTCAGGATCTCCCGGCTTTGAGTCCTGCGCTCCTCCCCTGAGCCCCAAAGCCAGTATAATTACCACATTTAATGAATATGGGATGAGTGCTTTAAAACTGACTATGTATAACCATGAAATGTTTGCGGAAATCTCATTTTGCTTAGCACTCATGTTCACTTAACGGAAGAATAAGCATTGTGTAAACACAAAAAAGTACACTCTATATGGCAGTATTCACTTGATAATATCTGATGTTGTATATATTCTACCGACATTTGTGATGACATTTCATTTTCTCTGATAACTTCTATACACGTAGAATATGTGTAATGAGCATCATAAAGGTGCTCATGTGCCACATTGTGTATTGCGATCACATTAAACCGACATTAAAAGTACCTAAGATCATTTACTGGCCGTCTTCACTGGCTAACTGGCTGTCAATCATCATGCAGTGGTGCAGAATTGCGGTACTTTTATTAAATGCATTGTCTTGTTACTTCATTAAAACAGGATACGTGTGTCAACTTATAACATCATAAACACACAACATCCGATAAGAAGGTTTATTTTGGTAATGTAGTTTGCCTGAAAGGGGAAGCTAGACATAAATCACAGATTATACCTTTGATTTATATACCTTTGCGTATAGCACTATTTCAGATATGTTGTATGTGTGTCATATATAAAGCGAGAATATCTATTCACAGTGATATTTGGCTTGACATTCAGATATGCACGAAAGTTCCCGGAAAATATGGAGTTTGGGCGATTCAAAGGATTCTTACCAATAGGGTAATGAATTCCCTAATTACTTGTTTAATCACCTGTCCTTGACCTAGCTGTATAGATATGACTATAGGTGTGGCTGGTAACACATAGGTGCCGCAAGTCCTGGTGCATGCGCATGCGGTCTGACTTATGTATCAGCCTTAGAAGAGGATACACGCTGAGGTTGACCCACCGCGACTGGAAGATAACTTAAGGGGTTATGCTTTAACATACTGCCGCTCTGGAAATAAACCGTTGAAGGGATATGTATAAAACAGACAAATATATTTACCCTAAAGCAATAGCCAGATGTGTCCCTAAGGATATACAAAAATAAATTTAACAATTTACAGATGGTTAACCTAGAGTAAGGGTAAATACTAAATAGCTTGTATCATGCTGAACACTGAAAGTGAACATGAGGTCTTTTTGTTTTGATGGTACAAGAGTTGGGTCCGAGTACTATTAAAGGGCTTGAGTACAACCGTGATAACAACATAGGCCAACATAGGTATATTTCATATCTTATGTGAAGCTACCACATGCATTAAATACCCAAAAGTACTCATAAATTACTCATATGAGTACCGAGTACTTGCAAAGTACTCGAGTACAAGTAGGAGTATTTTTGTGATTTTTAAAAAGTATTCGAGTAAGAGTGCTGAGTACTCAAAAAAGTACTAATGAGTACGAGTACTATGAGTACGAGTACTTTTGGACCCAACTCTTAATGTTACAGACTTCAGATGGAAATATTAGTGTATTTGCCAAATTTAATTAGTCCCCATTTTTTTCTTTCATTTGCAGAAAAGATGGGGTTCTTTGACTTTATGAGAACAAATGGGGGTCCAACGCTGTACCCATCTAACAAGACCCCGGCCACCCACGATGTGCTGGAAATGGGATTCATGTACGCCGTGCTTATACTGGCTTTCTCCTTCCTCGTGGTGCTCCCAGGGGTCAGAGGCAAAGAGGTCGTAGGTCATATCAAAATATGCTTAACTGCCATTTATGATTTTTTAATCAATAATGTATTAACAAATCTTTGAACTTAAGCGACATATAGAAGTTAATTGTATATTGCACTCTATATACAGCATTCCCATATCTACTTCCATCTCCTGTTAAATATTTTAAGACTTCAATATATTTTAGATTCTGTATTAATAATATATGCATATACCTTTTACTTTTATTGAAAAGGGCCCTTTCTACGAATCATGTGCAATACAATTTTGGATCAAGCATGTATTCTCCTTTATAGCTACTTATGTTTTATACTCCTTTTTCAGAGAATTTTTACAACCATAAGAGTGGTGCTAGGAGTGTTCATCCTGGGTGCCATCATGTGTAAGTATACTCTCGTGTGACGGGTGTCGAAAAGGGGCGAGAGAGAGAGAAGGAGGGAGGGAAGAAGGGATCACTTAAATTTCCCAGCCTAGCTTTTCCTTTTCATCTGTTTTGAAATAAAATAAAACATGTAGTTTTAGTTTGAAAATATATAACCTATTTAATTATTCAGATTATAATAATGAATCAGTTAAGGGGTATGTGTTATAATGTGTTATATATTCTTCACATACACTTATGTTTGGTTCTAAAACCAGTTTTGCTCTACCATTGAAATACGAAATTTTAAAGGAAGTAAGATTTGACTTTCTCTGGAATTACACGACAGTAAACCTTATTTCTGTAATTGTTTTGTTTCAGTATGTAATGTCGGACAGGAGTGGGAGCAGGGACACGAGTTCAGTAAGACACAGTACCACGCCGGGATCAGACATGAGATTAACGCCACCATCGGCGTCAAGATCGGCCTCAGGAGCGTCAACATCACCCTCAAAGGTGAGAGCAAAAATCAGACGTCGCAGAAAAATACCGTATACTATGTCAAATTATAGGAAATAAAAAAGGTATTTTCATGATATGGAGAATATCAGGGGCGTAGCTTAGGGGGGCCGCAGGGGCCCTCCCGCCCCCTCCGCTCGCATCCTGTACTCTACGTCCTCCCGGAATTTCACTTGGTCTAATGATGATTTAATTTTCTAAAACAGTCATGAAATTCCTGTCATTGGTATCCGCAGATTAGGAACTTATTTCAATATAAAACATTGCACATTGTTATCAATGTATTGTTTATTGATAATTCTACATTTCAGTAATATTGTGATCCTGCAAATATGTTATTTTTTCCATCTTGTACAACTGATATTGCAAAACTATATATATATATATATCGTTCCATTGCCTTTGCCAAGTATTTCGGCCCCCTCACCTCATTCAATCCTGGCTACGGCCCTGGGACATCATCAAGTTCTTATTTCCTTGAGGGTGTCGTCGATTTTTAATCCGAATTAGATTTTTAATCAAAATTTTGCTGAAAAAAATCTACCGAAACATTTTGCATAAAGATATCCTCAAACCAGCATTTAATCGTCAGACTAAATTCATGGTGTACATTATGCTAATAGTGAGAATATGAATATTATAAAGAATTGGATAAAGGCTGTATGAATGATGATATAACAATATTTACATTTATGTCGTCTACAGGTGAGCCGGTTTACCAGGTCAACGAGAGGATTGATTACAACGAGAGGTTCCACTGGTCGAACCCATGGGGTCAGGGCAGGGCAGGATACGGGCCATTCTGTACGTCAGTTCGTGTGTTTGGTGGAGCACTGTTTTCTTATATTTTGACAGGGATTTGATTTAAAAGTTTCATATGAAAAATGGCTGGTGCTGCGAGTTCATTTATATCGGACAATACGCAATATGATCATATACAGTAAAGTTTTGCTAACATGGCTACATAGACGGACACTTTAACAGGAAAGGCAAGTGGAGTGAAAAAAAGGTGGCCTACATAGCACAGCCGGAGGAGGGGAGAGGGGGTAACATTCAGACAATAATCCTCTGCATAATATTCTGAACTTGCCATACTTTTTATTATGTCTCCTGGCAAAATATTTCTGCCTCTACAATGTCGTGGTTTGATCTCAAAGATGTGCACGTCGGTTAACCATCTTGTGTTCTTTTAAGAAACTGTTCTCTGTATAAATTTGATAGTTCATTAGAGATTAGAGTGCATTGTAGATTCTGCATGGCCTGTAAAATGCTTGATGCATCAACAAATGCAACTACAATTTATATGTTTAGAGGGCTTTGAAGGAAATTTCAGAGTATGAGCACAGTTTAGCACTTGTACATCTAAGTACTTCATATATGCCGTGGATCACTGACACAGGGGACTTAAAAATTGAAGTTGAAGTATGATGTGTTTAAATTTTATTTCCTTCGTCACTTACCCATAAACACAGCTTAAGAAATTATTTTTATTTTGCACGGTACAGTGTGAGGCAAAGTTATCATTCGAACGCATTGTACATTAGCTTATCTGCCTAAAATTTCATAATCTTATGCCGTATACTTCAAGTTTAAGGTCTTTGTAAGAGGTTTGAGTGGCACATTTTCTGATTAATCCTTTTTGACTATTAGCTGGCCGTGTGAACAGGGAGTACCGTGAAGCTCAGTTTAAAGGACTACCTTACCCCATCCTGTGGATCGCTGAATACTTCACTCTGGATGGAGAGGGTATCAGGTGGGGGCGCCACTATCGACTAGCCGGATTCTACACGCACATAATGATATGGTGAGATATTTGTAACATTACCCCCGGAATAAGTTACAAACCACAAATATCTGAAGACGTTCTTTAATGCCCGAACTTCCAACAGTGGCGAAAAACGACTGAAACATTTTACTGTACATAACACAAAATATTAACTACTAGCACATAAAGGCACACGGCACAAGAAATGTTAATACTAGCTGCATTCAAAAGAACATCGTCTCTTTCCGTCTGTACTGTCATGGTGGACACAAAGTCTACGTTAAGTATTAGATTTACGGATATACCGTTATCATTGGATTTGTGCGATATGTAATATAGACCCTTTCTGAAACCATTCTTCATCAACATGCATCAACACCAGACGTCATCTATTATATGTTATTAAGTATGACTTTATCGTTTAAAGCATCGGGTGTTTACAAATAATTCAAATACAAAGCTAGCATTTAATTGTAAAATGAATTAAAAGATGCAAAAGCTGAGAATTCTAGAATCGAACAGATCATATTGATAACATTAAGAAATGTTTAACTTTTTCGCATGAATCATAACTAAGCAGTCAACCTTTTTGTCCCTGCCTCTCAGGTTACAGCGCCCTCTGTCACTGTGGTTATATCCAAATGAAAGTCATATTTGGTCTTGTTTGTTTCAGGACGGCACTTCCGTTATGGATCCTGTCACTGATTTTATTCTGCATGGTCATCAAATATGGCGCCGTGTGCATGATGATGACTGGTGCCTGCCTCTTAATCGGTAACGCCCTCTATGCTGGAATAAGAAACCCGACAGACCTAAAGCTGCCGTTTGAAGATGCTACGATAACACTGACGTGGGGCTGGTGTTTCTGGTTAAACATGATAAATGGTAAGGGTCTATCTACTCATGTGTCTCTGAATTCAGAAATTATCTACGTGGTTTGTGGTTATTCTACTTATGTGTTTCTGTATTCATAAATTATATACGTGGTTTGTGGTTATTCTACTCATGTGTCTCTGTATTCAGAAATTATCTACGTGGTTTGTGGTTTTTCTACTCATGCGTCTCTGTATTTAAAAAATTATCTACGTTATTTGTGGTTATTCTACTCATGTGTCTCTGTATTCAGAAATTATCTACGTTATTTGTGGTTATTCTACTCATGTGTCGCTGTATTCAGAAATTATCTACATTATTTGTGTTTATTCTACTCATGTGTCTCTGTATTCAGAAATTATCTACGTTATTTGTGGTTATTCTACTCATGTGTCTCTGTATTCAGAAATTATCTACGTTATTTGTGGTTATTCTACTCATGTGTCTCTGTATTCAGAAATTATCTACGTTATTTGTGGTTATTCTACTCATGTGTCTCTGTATTCAGAAATTATCTACGTTATTTGTGGTTATTCTACTCATGTGTCTATGTATTCAGAAATTATCTACGTTATTTGTGGTTATTCTACTCATGTGTCTCTGTATTCAGAAATTATCTACGTTATTTGTGGTTATTCTACTCATGTGTCTCTGTATTCAGAAATTATCTACGTTATTTGTGGTTATTCTACTCATGTGTCTCTGTATTCAGAAATTATCTACGTTATTTGTGGTTATTCTACTCATGTGTCTCTGTATTCAGAAATTATCTACGTTATTTGTGGTTATTCTACTCATGTGTCTCTGTATTCAGAAATTATCTACGTTATTTGTGGTTATTCTACTCATGTGTCTCTGTATTTAAAAAATATCTACGTTATATGTGGTTATTCTACTCATGTGTCTCTGTATTCAGAAATAATCTACGTTATTTGTGGTTATTCTACTCATGTGTCTCTGTATTCAGAAATTATCTACGTTATTTGTGGTTATTCTACTCATGTGTCTCTGTATTCAGAAATAATCTGCGTGGTTGGTGAGTTGATTTACTCCTGTGTCTCTGTATTTAGGAATAATCTGCGTGGTTGGTGGGTTTATCGTCTGGCTGCTGGATGAGCTGGGGTTTGACAGAGAACTCTCTTCTTTCTTCGGAGTTGACGTTTTGTCGACTTACGAGGACACGTATCCAGGTAGGTGCTGGTGTTGTATACAAAGACATGTACTCGGAAAGTCCTGGTTTAATAACAAGGACATATCCAGGTAGATGCTGGTGTTATTTACGAGGATATGTACTCAGGAAGATGTGGGTGTTTTTTACGAGGATATATATCCAGGTAGGTGCTGGTGTTATTTACGAGGACATATATCCAGGTAGGTGCTGGTGTTATTTACGAGGACAAGTATCCAAGTAGGTGCTTCTGTTATTTACGAGGACAAATATCCAGATAGGTGCTGGTGTTATTTACGAGAACACCTATCCAGATATATGCTGTTTTTTACGATGATATATATATAGGTAGTTACTGTTTTTTTTGTACTTGGACAAATATCGAAGTAGCTGATGATGTTATTTACAAGGACATGCATCCTTGTAGGTACAATTGTCGTTTACGAGGACACGTTTCGAGGTAGGGGCTATTTTTTACGAGGACATATAGCCAGGTAGGTGCTGGTTATTTACGAGGACAGATTTCTAGGTAGGTGATGTTTTTTACGAGGACATATATACAGGTAGATGCTGATGTTTATTACGAGGACATATATACAGGTAGATGCTGATGTTATTTACGAGGACAAGTATCTAGTTAGGTGACAGTGTTATTTACGAGGACATATATCCAGGTAGGTGATGGTTTTATAAACGATGACATGAAGCTGGGTATATTTATGACGACACGTATCGCAAAGGTGATTGTGTTTTGTATGAGGACACATATGCTGGTAGGTGCTGGTATTTTTAACGAGGACACGTATCCAGGTAGGTGCTGGTATTATTAACGAGGACACGTATCCTGGTAGGTGCTGGCTTATTTACTAGAGCACGTATCCTGGAAGGTGCTGGTGTTATTTACGAGGACAAGTATCCAGGTAGGTGCTGGTGTTATTTACGAGGACATATATCCAGGTAGGTGCTGGTGTTATTTACGAGGACAAGTATCCAAGTAGGTGCTTCTGTTATTTACGAGGACAAATATCCAGATAGGTGCTGGTGTTACTTACGAGAACACCTATCCAGATAGATGCTGTTTTTTACGTTGATATATATATAGGTAGTTACTGTTTTTTTTTGTACTTGGACAAATATCGAAGTAGCTGATGATGTTATTTACGAGGACATATATCCAGGTAGGTGCTGGTGTTATTTACGAGGACAAGTATCCAAGTAGGTGCTTCTGTTATTTACGAGGACAAATATCCAGATAGGTGCTGGTGTTATTTACGAGAACACCTATCCAGATAGATGCTGTTTTTTACGATGATATATATATATAGGTAGTTACTGTTTTTTTTTTGTACTTGGACAAATATCGAAGTAGCTCATGATGTTATTTACAAGGACATGCATCCTTGTAGGTACAATTGTCGTTTACGAGGACACGTTTCGAGGTAGGGGCTATTTTTTACGAGGACATATAGCCAGGTAGGTGCTGGTTATTTACGAGGACAGATTTCTAGGTAGGTGATTTTTTTACGAGGACATATATACAGGTAGATGCTGATGTTTTTTACGAGGACATATATACAGGTAGATGCTGATGTTATTTACGAGGACAAGTATCTAGTTAGGTGACGGTGTTATTAACGAGGACATATATCCAGGTAGGTGATGGTTTTATTAACGAGGACATGTAGCTGGGTATATTTATGACGACACGTATCGTAAAGGTGATTGTGTTTTGTATGAGGACACATATGCTGGTAGGTGCTGGTATTTTTAACGAGGACACGTACCCAGGTAGGTGCTGGTATTATTAACGAGGACACGTATCCTGGTAGGTGCTGGCTTTTTTACTAGAGCACGTATCCTGGAAGGTGCTGGTGTTATTTACGAGGACAAGTATCCAGGTAGGTGCTGGTGTTATTTACGAGGACATATATCCAGGTAGGTGCTGGTGTTATTTACGAGGACAAGTATCCAAGTAGGTGCTTCTGTTATTTACGAGGACAAATATCCAGATAGGTGCTGGTGTTATTTACGAGAACACCTATCCAGATAGATGCTGTTTTTTACGATGATATATATATAGGTAGTTACTGTTTTTTTTTTGTACTTGGACAAATATCGAAGTAGCTGATGATGTTATTTACGAGGACATATATCCAGGTAGGTGCTGGTGTTATTTACGAGGACAAGTATCCAGGTAGGTGCTGGTGTTTTTTACGAGGACATATATCCAGGTAGGTGCTGGTGTTATTTACGAGGACAAATATCCAGATAGGTGCTGGTGTTATTTACGAGAACACCTATCCAGATAGATGCTGTTTTTTACGATGATATATATATAGGTAGTTACTGTTTTTTTTGTACTTGGACAAATATCGAAGTAGCTGATGATGTTATTTACAAGGACATGCATCCTTGTAGGTACAATTGTCGTTTACGAGGACACGTTTCGAGGTAGGGGCTATTTTTTACGAGGACATATAGCCAGGTAGGTGCTTGTTATTTACGAGGACAGATTTACTAGGTAGGTGATGTTTTTTACGAGGACATATATACAGGTAGATGCTGATGTTTTTTTACGAGGACATATATACAGGTAGATGCTGATGTTATTTACGAGGACAAGTATCTAGTTAGGTGACGGTGTTATTAACGAGGACATATATCCAGGTAGGTGATGGTTTTATTAACGAGGACATGTAGCTGGGTATATTTATGACGACACGTATCGTAAAGGTGATTGTGTTTTGTATGAGGACACATTATGCTGGTAGGTGCTGGTATTTTTAACGAGGACACGTATCCAGGTAGGTGCTGGTATTATTAACGAGGACACGTATCCTGGTAGGTGCTGGTTTTTTTACTAGAGCACGTATCCCGGAAGGTGCTGGTGTTATTTGCGAAGACACGTAACAAGGGGGCGTAGTTTTATGTACGAGGAAAAGTGTGTGAATTGGTACTGGTAGTATGTACGAGTATGTACGAAGATATTCGTTTCGACATTGAATAATTTCATAAACGGCAGCTGTACTGGCAATGTGACTTATGACATTTTGATACATCAATGCTAAAACACTGAGAGAATGAATCAACACGACTCCATTGTATTTAAAGTTCACCTTAGTTTGTCTTTATGTTTCTACATGATAAATATTTTGTGATTTTCATTCTTTTGCAGAAGATGTACACGTCGGGGATAGGTCAAGGCATGCATGTGATTCTTTCTTTTAGAATAATCACCAATAAAATTCTTCTATCATGATACAGGTATATCCTTTATAAATTAGAATACCAATTATTGTATTATCATATCCTTCAGGAGAAGATGAGTTGCCCCCGTCACAGGTAGTGACAGAAACACCGGAACGGGAAACAAGAGAACCAAAGGGTAAGAGGATGAGGCGGGATGATAATGGCGCCGGGCCCCGGGCCGGACCCTCCTCCCCGGGACCAGACGATGGCGAGAGTTACGAAATGGTCACCCCGGGAGCTAGGGTAAGAAATAACTATATAGACGTACACATGATTCTTAATAATATTTACTTTCTTAATATAACTTTCAATTGTGTAATAAATTGAACAAGAACTTCCTCCATGTTTCAAGTGTGTCGAGACAAAAAGAAACACGGCAGCGATTTTACCTTGTCAACCGTGCCTTAAAGTAGCGCCACTTTGTGACAGTAAAGAAAACACGTGTTCTGCGAACCCTTTTGTCCAACACCAAAGTATTTAATCTGTTCTCAATCCAGTCTGCTCTAAGCCTGATTGAAACCCCAGTTAAGTTTAAGACTGATTAATTGGATTTATCGTATAATTGAATTCATCAGTTAGTTAATAATTTCTGTGCAATTTCATCTTAATATGTGAATTTCGCCAGGTGTTCAACTGACTAGATTGGTGAATTTGTACTTACGTTCCCACGCGATTTGTAATGTGGTTCAATAGGCTTACTCTGTGGAGCTCCTTTCTTTTTATATTGTTTCTATGGGCCTCAATGTTCGTTTCGTAAGACATATAATACCATGTGAGACATCAGTTATAAGTTGGCAGGAGCCCGCCCAACAACAAAGCAATAACCGGTATGATGGGGGTGTCTTTAATCTGGATGAGCATAGTAAACTAGCCTTTATGCTAAATAGGTTAACACAATACTGTGCTAATGTAGACTCCGACAAAAATTAGACATGTGTTGTTAACAATATATGAATATTAATCTTGAATATCTACCTTCATGTAGGTCTCCGGGTTCAAGATATCATATTTCGCAAAATTTGCTAATAACAACATTTAACTAGAAATCTGCATTTTAACTAATGCAGGCCTCCGCCATTCACTTATTCGGTCCATATTCCCAGGTTCAATTGCATAAGTGACCTCAGATTTGTGACGATTACTTGATGACGTTCCTGGGCCTGGACCATGTGCAAAATCCACACCAAAATCTAATCAATTATTTATTGGCCAATTCCCCGAATGCCCTGAAAATTCAGTTAGATTTCATTCATGAATACGTGGGTTAGGTCGTGATGAAACACACACAAACACAAACAAACGAAGATGAAAAAAATGCCCTCCTGGCGGAGGCAACAATACATGTTAAGAGATCAGTCAAAATAAGGTATTCATGCTCTGTGGTACGATTGGCAAAAGTTTGGGAACAAGGAGGCGCTTATATTTGATTAGTGGCTGATGGTTTTATATACATGTATATATATATATATGTAAACAAGTTAGTCTATCGTCTATCTAAAAGGCGTCACACTTTATCTTTACCTATACTTAGGTGAAATAATATAAATATATATATTATTTAACCTATTTCATCATATTGTCCTTAGAGTTCATGGATGAGGGTAAAGGAGGGGGCGTCTCCCCTCCCATATTGGGAAATTTTTTTTCTAATGTGCAATGTAAAGAGGAAGTTTTGAAGTACCTGTCACATAAATTATGAGGATATGTTCCTTAACTACTATTCTCCTTAATGATTTAGCGAATGTAATCATTAATTACGGTAAAACTCCTTCCCTCGTTAAAGAAATGTTCGGATGCCTTCTTAATATAGAGTAAATCATGAAATCTGTTAATTAATATCGTCAATTTATGAATAAAAAATTAATAAACAGTCGATAATTTGTTTTAAACTTATTGGCCGGAAATAAAAAGGAAACAGGAAAAATGAAAATTAATTACGAATAAACGCCGGCGCCCCTCTCTGGATCCGCCACTGATCTGTAGGTGGCCCACTTGTATGACATTGTAAAATTCGTCTGATATCGTTATATGTATTCTTTGACTCTTTAGGAGACAAAACATATCACCCTTAAAAATATTTTTTTAATATGACATTGAACAAAATAAATCTGACTGTACAGTTTAAACAGACTTGTAACGTTTGATTTTTCACTGTTGCAGCAAGCGCCGCGCATTGAACGCCGGGACACGTTGGACGTGCCAGTCCGACCTCAGTACAGACGGCGCACCAAGCGAGTGTTACCGGGACGAAAGTCTAGACGCCCGGCCCCTCCCGTCCCCGCACGACAGGTCTACGACGGACCCGGTAATGATGACGATGATGATGATTACGTCAATTCGCCTCCGTAAGAAAATGTTTCTAAACTCTGCTTACAGTGATCCTATTCTTATTGTTTAAAAATAAATGTATCATGCTTTTTCAGGAAATATTGATTTTATACTTTTCATAACTTTCAGATGTTAACACTTGTTCAGCTAGGGCTTTCTTTCAATTAAGTTAATTTGTGCGTAAATGAGGATAATACCAGTGCCCTCACTGCCATAAAGCATAGCAATATTTGTCTTGCCTAATTAGTTACATCATTGTGCTACAGATGGCGTTCGTATGCCATATATGTACATTATTATGTCTACTAACTTTTACTTCAGGCCTCCTCGGAATCCAAACGAAGTCCACCTAAAGTTACCGACACCGAGAAGGTCATAAGGGTCAAGGTCGAGAGTTCACGAGCAAGAAGACGCTTAGATATTACTCTCAGATTAATCAGGATGTTGGTCCTTACTGTAATTATAATGATGATATATAAAACAGAAACCTTGAGGCCACATTTGTGTTTATTCAGATATTCAATATAGTTCAAGACCTCATAACGAAAATTTATAATTAACGAAAAAAGAATGATATTACATGCTTCAAGCTATTTTTAAGCGCACGGTATGTCAAACAGAACCTGACGCAAGAAAAGAAATTAATTTCAGACGCAACGGGATGAAAAAAAAATCTTAAAACACGAATCGATCATTTAACACCCCCCCCCCCCCACCCCAAACCAAACAACATATTTGACAAATGCCATGTATTCCACAACAACTACAAGTACGTACTGCAGTTGCACATCTGCTCAAGGCAAGGTTTTTAGTATAAAACTTTAAGTACACCTTGATAAAAAAAAAATCAATCATTTCTTTTAACATTGATTAATATAAGTTTACAGTAAGACGTTTTTCTTAAATATTTTTTTCTATACATGTTTAAATCGTTTTATTTCAAATATCTGATAGGGGATTTTATTTGCACAAAATGCACAGGAAAAGAATCCCTGAAATCCACTCGGAACAGGCAGCATGAAAACATGAAAACAACTGATGTATCATTTGTTTGCTCTGGAATTTATATTGACCTTCATTACAACACCAAATGGTCTGAATGCTAATAAAAACATAAGACCCATAATTATACTTAATATGCTTTAGACTGGTACATATTCATTGTGTGCACTGGCTTTTTTGCTTTCGTCCTCTTCATCCTCATTATGATATATTTGTTAGTTCCATAAGGACTTTACAAAACTCAGGCCAGCATACGGCTTGCCAGTGCTCCCTGCTTTCATATAATTTCGAGATATAGGTATAATAACCAAGTATTGTGATTTGAACAGGGGTTACAAATCTCATAGATTTGGATGATGTAAATAAAAAATGTATGTATAGGTGCCAAACTTTTCGAGTAGACTTATTCCATTTCAATCTTCGTTACATGTATATAAATATACATACACACACACGTGTATATATACATATATATATATATATATATATATATATATATATATATATATACAGTGGAACCTCTCCTAGTGGGCACCTCTATAAGTGGGCACCTCTATAAAGTGGGCACTTTTGGGCAGTCCCATTTTTTCTTCTCTTTATTATGTTTAGCTAATGTGGGCACCTCTATATTTTGTAAAGTGGGCAGTTTCCTGAGCTAATGTGGGCACTTCACGGATTCTCAATCATTAAAGTAACTTTGTAAGGCTTCTTTATAGCGCTTTTAAAGTTATTAAGATAATATTAATTCTTAATTATTTAATATTAATATTCATACATTGTAATAATAACAATCAAAACAAATGTACCAAATAATGAGATGTACAAGTGAACATTGCATCACAGTGATTATGATCTACTTGACTCAAGACTAAGCTTTGGATGCCTGCGTACGAATTAGATTAATATGCCTGCACCGGCTCCAGTCAGAGATCACCCAAGACTCGATACCCCTGTGCTAATTAATTTGTTTGTTTTACTACCAATAGTGGAAGGAAGCCCTGCTCATTCACCAATTTTAATACTCTGTGATAAGTTGACACAGCTAAATGCCCCTCTGGCCAATCACAGGAACATGCCCACTAGACCAGATAGGGCTGTGTTTATTTAACAGTTGTTACATAATGATCCATACTGTACATTTGCCATTCTGTATCATAATCACAGTAACTGTTCACTTTTGCTTTTGAACATTTCAACCCAAAATTCAAAAAGAAAAGATATGACATTACCCCCGAACAGTTGATCTCATTAAAGAATGTTTTCTTTAGATGGTAGTATCTATAAATAAGTGACGTACTGTCTATGCTAAATACCACATGCTGCGTTGCCATTATGTGATTATAAGATATAAAACATTTGAATATATATATATATATATATATATATATATATATATATATATATATATATATATATACAGAGAGAGACAGAGAGAGCTCGAGTTTAGCTATCTAATAGACCATCTGCACACAGCTTCCTTTTATTGTGGTTATTTTTTGTCCATACTTTTATGTTATAAAGTACATATTTTCTAACAAATGTCTTAATAATTAAAAATAAATTGTCACTGAAAAGCATCATTAAATAAAGAGAGATGATACATGCAATTAGTTAATTTAGTAATCTGAAAACACAAGTAATAATAGCAATATATCATACTAGGGGGCAGCACTCTATGTGCTGGCCATTACCTCCATATAGTGGGCACCTCTATAAAGTGGGCACTTTGGTCCAGTCCAAAGGGTGCCAAAATTATAGAGGTTCGACTGTGTATATATATATATATATATATATATATATATATATATATATATATATATATATATATATATATTACTCTCTCTGTCTCCCTCCTTTTTTAAATTGCCTAAGCTCGATTTTTTCCATATTTGATAAATAAAATATCACCGTTTATTCTAAATGTTCACTTTTATGTGGGTCAATGAAAGGTTGCTGAATATAAACTGATCTTTTAGGAGCCCTTGCATGGAATGCTTGTCTATATGACTGGTCATCTTTCTGTCACGACCACATATTGGTTCATCGTGTCTCGAGATCTTCATGCCGCATTATAACTAGGTGTCCTACACCAACTAGAAATGCTATTAAACCTTATTTTTTGGTCCTGAAATGAAAAATTACACTTTAAAATTAAACATGTTCATCTGATCTGAGCAACCAATCTGTTTAATATTTGTAAATGATATCAATCGCTTACTTTTTGTAAGTGTTATCAATCAACCCATGCACGAATTTTAACGGTGTGTGAGATATCGAATTTTGTACTGGATTTTTCACACCTTTCAAAGCAAAAATATTTTTGTATATACATATTGATGTCTTTTTACATTGTATATTTCTATGACAAATCATTGTATCACTTATTAAATAAATGTTGGAATTTATTATGTGTATTATGTGTTGACGGCTGATACGTGCAGTTACCATATAAAAGTAACCATATATGGCAAATTAGCTAAATGAACCCTTCTGGAGAACGGGCTACAGAGCTTTTCCTTCACGGAAGGTAAAGACCTGAAGATTTTAAAATGATTTTTAGGGGTGGGTTTTTCGCCTCTGTATTCGCCTTTTTATTTTATCATTCTCTAATTCCTTACCTAAGTGTGTACATCTGCAGCGTTCCTTTTCGGTTTGGGACTGGCGGTAACACTTTCTTCCCATCATGCTATTTGTATCCTGGAGTCTACCGCACCTGCGGGATCCTGGGTGTGTAATCATTACACCGTGGAACTCTCAGTGAATGATACATGGTTGTGAGGCACCGCCTTCCCATTAAGCACACCTAGGTGGGGACCGACCGTAAAAATTCTCGCCGCTCCTCAGATGGGATATGAGCTCACGACCTCCAGACTTTGAATCATGCACGTGCTTTTACCTTCATACCACAGCCCCCGGTAAAATAATGTTGTCTGGGGTAAACACCACTAACAGATGGATTTCCCGTTGAATCTGACGCGCAGGATGTTTTAAAGCAAAACCCTCGATAGCATTTATTGGTCCCAGACTCCAAATCACGATGAAACCGCGCCTGAATACACGCCTGTAATAAACACGGCCACTCCGTGATTATAATTAGCAGTAATTATATGTTATCCGAGCATTTTACGACCTGGAATAATTAGCGTGTTAGTGTCACTTAGTGAGCTTTAAATTATCATGAAGGCAAACCTTCCACAATTGTAATACGATTACCGGTACTCCGTTCATATTAATTAATATCTGGAGCTAATATTACGTACAGATTACATACATTTTAATTCAGTGCCCCGGGTTCCACTTATATTTATCAATCACCCAGGTCAATTAATCTTTTCTATAAATGCTTTTAGTTATTATATACAAACTTGAAAAGGGGCCGATGTCTATATCTGCCTATAAATGCACGTTTATCTGCGCAAGTTTGTGAGTCTGTTTATGTCTGTCTTCGTGTGTGCCTATAGGTATGTATGTGTCAATTCGCGCGCGCATATATATAGAATTATATATATATATATCCACATAGAATATATATATATATAGTGTGTGTGTGTGTGTAAAAGTTTCATTTTCAACAATTAGTGAAGTGTCCATACCAAAAGTAAAAAATATACTTATCTGTTGCTGGAGACAATATCAACATCAAAAGGCCGTACAAAATATTCATTGTGCTACGGATTCGCCGGTCCTATTTTTAGTGGATTTTTTTCTCTTTTACCAGGTCCTTCGTAATGTTGTTAATTTATGTTATGGTACAAATTCTCTAAAATAATTCTAAATGATATGGACTAAATTAAGTGCTGATAAAAAAAAACATTTTATGAGTTGAAGCATATTGTTGTATTTTCTAGACAAATGACAAAATCCCACGCATTTCGCCTTGACGAGACCGGCAAAGAAAAAGAAAAGGAAATGAAATCGTCCGCTCGCACCAAGTTTTTCATTCTCAAGTCCGTAAAAATGAATTACTTTTGTATGGCCTTAAAGACATTAACAGCGCTATTTATATACCAGTAACAGGTATACAGACTAATCGCATGGTGATCACAGGAGTCTTTGTTTTCCGCTTGATGGATAAACAAGACGGAGTTATGTGTGAATCACCCCCAGAACGTGACGCTTTTCTCTCACTGGCCTAAGGTGTTTGCTCACGGAGTGTCACGATCAAAATACAAATAAGAACATTTCTTAATCGGGTGCATATACTTAAGTATTTCAGAAGAACATTGTGTAATAATAACAAATATATTCTCGACTAAATATCTACTTTCGTCAATGTTGAAACACTTATCTCAAATATAAATATAAAACATAAATGTTTAAAAATAATCCATTTTTCTGCAATTTTTTAATCCTAAATTACGTTTAATGCTAATGTACAAGTTTGTCATGATAGCATTTCAGATGTTTATTATTTCTGAAAATAAAACAGAGCAAGAAACATATGAGCAGCAGTTAAGTTACAGGTAAAGATTTTATAATCTGATGCCAGTCTCATCAAACTTCCCACTTTTTCTTCCCGGTCTTTTGGGTCTGTTCTTTCTCGTAGCTGTCCCCGGTTCCCATTTCTGCCCCTGCACTTCCTTTCCTTATTGCAGATAAAAAAAAATGGAGCTTATATTTGGTGCATATTTTGCCTGCTCAGTCAGAAATTTAAAAGCCCACATTTACTTTGTTTTTGAAGAGTAAGGTTAGTTTGAAGAGTGGGGTTAGTGGGAAGGACTTTGTAGCTAAAGCCCCTTTCACATGCAACGGGCCTACGTAGAGATGCGTATAGCGGTGTACCGAGTACTCCGAAATTAGGCTGCGTACTCAGGAAAAAAATGTTGCTTTACGTATACTAGTATATGCGGCGTAGTCCCTGCGTAGGTTATGCACAGGGTTACGTACGATGACGTATTCCGTCAGACTGGCGTAGGGTATAGCGTACTCTTGCTAAGCATTGTGTACTGTATAGCGTAGTGTTGCGTAGACTCGCGAAAAAATGCGTACTTTCTGCGCCATTGCTCTACGCCGACAGTACGCGAAAAAAATGAATAGGTTTAATTTTTTGCGTCCTTCTCGGGAATCCCCTTGTGTCCCTCGGTGTATTGCCTCGTTGGCGAGCGTATATAGACACAATGTAGGGAAGCGTAATCTCGGCGCTGTCGGAACGCCGCTCTACGCAAATCTACGTAGGCCTGGTGTGTCAGGGGCTTTCGAATAAAATCCAAAATTGGTAAGTTACAATTGAAAATAAAATATACAGATTTTTTATGCGTGGGTTTAAAATTGACGCGGGCAGTGCCTGAGAACCATACCTTTTATTATTATTATTATTACTATTATTATTATTATTATTATTATTATTTTGCCTTATAGGAATGGAATGCGACCGCTGCGTGAGGAGTATATGTATCTATAGCGATGTGAGTCTTTTTTTATGTGTGGACAGACAAACACATACAAGTTTATTCCCTGGTGGTCACATGTTTCAAACATACGTCATTACATGAGTCTAGACTGACATCAGCGAACCTGATGTGTGTTAATGAGAGTCGTTGTCACTGTATATAAACATTTTATATCCATGTAATATAGCAAGTGGGCAATGAGATGTAAGTTTACTTCTTTATGAAAATGGGAGCTTCGATTTCAGAGTTGTTGATACATCTCAGTAGCCTATATATATAACACTGCCGGTCTAATGCTTGCTAGCCTATTAATGGGCAGAAATGTTGAGTATATATGCCTATACTACCACAGCTAACCAGATTTCAAATGTCCGTGGTTACATTCGTCGCCGTCTCCAGTGGCGTAAGTTTGTCTTTTAGGGTAGCAGGCGAGGATCAGAATCCAGATTTCCTTAATCCTGGATCCACGCCTGGGGGGGGGACTTGTAGACACACACACACTTATATATATATATATATATATATATATATATATATATATATATTCCTTTTAGCATCTGTATGACACATTTCAAATATATATATATATATATATATATATATATATATATATTTATATATATATATATATAATTAATCTCATTTCAAATACATATTATTTTTAAGGTTTTAGAAAATAAGGGATAACGTTTACAGTACAAGTTAATTCTTAACCAAGATTGTTTCATAGTAAACTCATAAATGAAACAAATGTCTATACTTCCATTTATTAATATATTTCATTTGCAATGTATAAATATTATTCTCTGAATTTTGGGGGGGGGGGTAATTACATTGACCATCCCCCCCCCTTGTCAAATGTGGGGGATTAATACCCAATCCCTCCTTTATTGACGCCCCTGCATCACTCGAATATGTTGTTAATTCCATGAAGCTTGCACTCGTCAGTGATATTGCAGTCATATCGTACAGGCCTGATGTAACACGACTTGGTATATATTACAGTAGTGCCGCTGTTAACGGTAGGTAAGGGATACGCGTGTGATAAACATGTTCCCAGTTATGAGAACGTGACCATAATGCTGTAACACGATCAAGGTCACGACCGGGTAGTTATAGTCTATGACGGTCTGTCTACGACGCCGCCTATGCACGTCTGCTATAATTACGTCTCGGTCATCAAAGGAACAACAGCGTTTTGACTAAAGGTAAGCTGTTCCATCTCCCAGTTTCCACTTCTACTATTAACAATTTTATTCACTAGAAGTGTCGCTATTGTCGGTAAGAGCTCTTGACTCCCAACATCCTCACAGGAAAGACATAAACCGGCCCGCCGATGCTGTTAAGAGGTTTCTTATCAGTCGATCTCCAGCTTCTCTGAGACAACGTGTCGGTTCTTGTTGGTTATCGATCGGAATGCTGGCTATAATTCACTTCATTCGGTCACATAGAGGGACAATTATTGCTTTTTACTTTCATTGTACAAACTGCCGAGCCTTGTGATCAGCTGAGGCCTACGCACTGGGGCATTCACTAAATCGAGTTATTTATTATATACCCACTGTAGAAATTACCGAGTGTTGTAGTAGCGTGGATGCCATGCACATATGCAGGTGATAATATGGGATGCCCTGAACATCTCCTGAGCTGGCGGTGTGTGTTGTTGTATTGAGGCTGCTGTCTCGTGATTTTGCTGCCCTTGGCGTTGAGTGGCCGGGCAAATGAGGGCACTTGGGAAGGGTGAGTCCATGTATCCTAGGACCCGCAGAGAAATATACATTAATTTTAGTTGATGAAACACGTCTGTTCAATTAATATGCCTTCACAGTCTAGGCGGATGAAATAGGCGCTATCATTCGATTACCGGTCCGATGAACGTGCCATTTAGAGCTACCAAGATGGTATGCGGATTCAGTGGCCTGCACTGTTGTGTAAACACACGACTGTGTATGCTCCGCCCTGACGTGCATTTCGGGGTGACGGGGGGGGGGGGGGGGGGGGGGGGGGCATGCATTTTTAGCTCAGCTGACTATAAGTCAGCTGAGCTAAAGTCGTGGGCCATTGTGGTCCGTCGTCCGTCCGTCTGTCTCTGTCCGTCCGTTAGACTGGCACGTTTTGAAACCGTTAGACCTACGAATCCAAAATTCGGCATACTGTTAGATGTCCCCAAAATCTCCTACCATACCGAAAATTGTGTCAATATTACTTCGTTCCTTCGAGTTATTTAGAAAAAACCTCAAATTTCCATTAAAACCTATTATCACACTTCAGGACTGCCTAATATCAAAAAACACTTTTCTGTTTTTCTTAATATTTACCAGAAGTTATCTCCTATAAATTTCCTATATACATGCCAGAAATTAAGTCCGTTAAGTATAATTTCTCTAAGTTATTGGCCCGAACATAATGGACTTTGTAAAAAAATCAGGAAAAATATTTACTCACTTAACATGAGAAATATTGAAACTAGAGACTATTTTTCCAAGTATATAACTTTGTTTAATTAAGATTCAATTGTTTACCCAAAATTAGATCTGAATTTTGTAAATTTTTTAAATTATTAGTATAAAAATAAAATCAGTACCTTAAATTTTGCCCAACTTTGACCATGGTACATTTTTTCCTGTAAGTATTATTGATTTAATTTTTCACAGCATGTAAACAAAAGTATTTTATTTGTTTAAAACTGAAATTTGAAAATAAAAGCTTGAAAATTAGGCTAGTTATTGATTTTTCTCTTGAGGCTCTATATTGTAGTCATTTGCTTTGATAACAGATTACAGATGCAGGACCCACTCCAGGTCACTGGAAGTCAGCTATGCAAGGCTTTCTGATTTGTTACAGTCACTAGGGAGATCCCCTGCTGTGACATGTGTACAGTTATTCTCATATCAACACCCCCATCCCCCACCCCCCAAATTATATATTCAGTTGTATATTATTGCAGATATAAAACTTTAAAAAGAATTAGGAAATAATTGAAACTTCATATATTATCAGCTTTGTTTGTCTACCAGTCTGTCTGTCCTTTTTTAAGCATTAAGTTATTTTGAACCCTGCAAGCATTGTTGAATTAAGTGAAAATCCTATGTATTATATATACACTATAATAATACAGATATATTGTAAATCCCACCATTCCACACCCCCCCCCCCCCTCCCCACCACCACCAAGTCCTTTCATCTTTGGACTATGGACATTAGTTGTATTTCAACTGTACACATTTCATAAAATAAAAAATACATATATTTAATAATATATATTCTAAAAAAATAGATTCAATTGAACAAATGTGTAAACTACTGAAATGTCAACAGTTAATCAAAAAGCCAACTAATGATCATGGTAATAGTACAGATTATTTGTTAACAAACTGCTCACATGCTTCAGTTTCAACATTAGGAAAGATATGGTCAGGTCACAAAATATTATTTGCAACAATTTCTTGCACATCAATATAAACCAATCATATAATACAAACAATGGCCTATATTACCTCTTCCTCTTAAACTTTATTTGGATTTGATATTATTCTAGATATATATATATATAAATCGAACCGCTGCCAAACATCCAAACAATAGAAATACTGTCAGTAGCTCAGATTAAAGGTTGGCTCAAATAACAGTAAAAACCACAAAGGAATAAGTATTGATCGAGCAAACACAGTTTTATAATCACACTTGTACTCGTTCTGTCACAAGTTATTGGCCTGTGTTAATGTTGAACTCAATTAAAATCAACATTGTTTAAGCCTTTTCGTTATCAGTAAACTATCACACAATAAGGATTAAAAGTTAAATGACGCTACGATGATAAAAGTCACATACACTTGGGATAACATATATGTGGTGGATGGTGGCCACCGGTGTATTAAAAGAGCTGGGAAGTTTACTTCTCCCCAACATGCTATTGTGACGATTTGAGTATGATCTGCATTGTTACAAAAGCGGATCGGGGAGGGGGGGGGGGGGGGGGGGGTGGCTCCCCTTTTTTTTAGTCACCGCAATTTTTTTTAAGGGGGTTTTGATCAAATTTTGCCGATTGAACCCCCTCTATCGTGACCTCGGGACCTTCCATTAGGGTTTTCATTAGTCCTCGTGAGTTGGCCCCCTCCCCCTCCCTCTTACCTCAATCCTGGATCCGCCCCTGCATTATAAATGCTATGCATGTATATCTTGAACATGAACTTGTGATAACCATTTTAATGTTTGTTATCGACTCCATTGAGTTTCCATTTATATCGTCGTTAAACCTTATACGAAATAATTCTTATTTTTGTTAATAACGGTTGAATGAAATTTTACCGTCTGTTTCTTCTCTGACTCTCAGAAAACATTTTTTGTGGTTTTATTTGACAGTTTGATAAATTAATTCCGTATCAGTATAATTATATATTCCGGGTGTGATCCATATATAGCCAATCAAACATGTAGTAGGCTATGTACTGTTATATGGCCCGGTAATCACCCGTTTTTTTTTTAACTTAACTCACAGTACAAAACAAAAAACGCCTGGAGATTTTTTATCTTAATTTTCGATTAATTAAGAAATACATTATGTATCTGCATAAGTTGTGCTGGAATTACTTTTTTTGCTTAATATTTTAAACTAAATTACAACGCTTATGAATTTAAACATAAAAAATAAAAATAAAAATTATATTTATCAAATTGTAAGGATTTTTCAGCTTTCAGAAAATGTATACTTCAAGCAATCCCAAAACAGCAGATTGATCAATGCAACGGAAAAACTGAAAGTCAGGTCAATCTGGGGAACCAGTTCTGCTGCCTTGATTATTTTGGTAATAGTTTTCAACCACAGTTTGTTATCAGCTTGATGCTAATGTCCAGATCGTTTATAACCATGCACCACCTGACGGAAGTATTATGTTTTTGCCATCATCGGTCTGTCTGCAAGCAACTAATAACAAAAAATAATATATAGTAAAGAATTTTTGTGTGTCGGATTAGGGTTAACTAAAGGAACTTGTTTTTTTTTAACTAATTTTGATCACCATGTATTTTGTTTGTTTCTTTATACAAATGCGAGATGGGGCAATTTGTTTGCCCTGGCCGATGGCGAGACCATCTTCATACACTACTATACTAGGGAAACTCAAGTGTACATTATACTGCCTGCAATGTGCACAAGTGTGGCAACACCGGAGCCGCTTTTGTTCTGGCGGCTAGAAATGACCTGTGATGCTACCATCGAGATGATGAACTGTGACACATTTCTCTCTGCTTTGATTAATGCATATACAACGAGGTTTGATAGGATTTTGGTGACCCAGAATGTTGGCTGAAGTATGATCTTGTCGCAGGAAAACACGGTGCATGTGTAAGTACTTAGGGTTTGATAAGGATAATGTTGAGACAGATAACGTATCGGTATATCATGATCAAAGTATAAGACCTGGCACATTTATCATGTTTTGATGACAGATGCCAGACAACATGCACTTGTAAATTATACACATCATTATATACATATAATCTCATATACACGAACACAGTGACATGCCGTATACAGTAAGCCTGGAGTTCGCGTATGTCGTTTCCACAAAAATGTCAATAGTATTTGCACAACTCACACACGCATATATATATATATATATATATATATATATATATATATATATATATATATATATATATATATATATATATATATATATATTATCATAATAAATGATGAATCTTTGTCAGGAAGCTACTCTGTGGCCACGTCTGTCTTACGTGGTATATTTCCCCAGGAATCCTGAGGAATTTTATATATCGTGAAGGGCTTTCGCGAACTATCTGTTAGAAACTATGCCATGCAGTGAACTCAGCCCATGTGTGCTCTGTCCATGGAAAACCTTTACCGGGCGACTCGAACCCAGCTGGCCCAAGTCACGGGGACCATTTCCAAACGCAAGAACGTGTGTTATCAAAAGTAGGGGCAAAATTCAAACGATATCTTAGTAGCATATTTGCATATATATACCTGTTACAAGTGAGCTGCAAGCATTCAATGCACAGCGTATAAATAAAAGCAGAAATTACATCCGTCCGTGCCGAAGGTTGTTATACATCAGCGTACAATCGATGGAACCCTTTTTATTATAACGTCAGTGCACACAGTGTCGTGTAGTCACCCTTGCGTGTCGATCCCGTCGATTTCAGTACAGGTCACACCTGTGTCTGGTGCATGTACATTTCACCAGAGGCAGACACGTGAGTACAAGGGTTCCGTATATTGACTTAAATAATGGGAGAAGTATCAATAATGATTTGTACATGCCACTGCCATAGCCAGCTCTGTACAGCGGTTATAAACAACATTCTCTTTCATAATGAGCGTTTCTGGGATAGGCCTACTTGTTCTGATATAAACATGACTTGCTATTTTTAGAACCGGTCATAGCACAGGCAAAGTTTAAACGTGTTTACAACATTTTTATGGAGCTAAATTCACTTGTTGTCATACTACAACTGGGAGCTTGTTGACCAATGAAGTCAGTTAAGCAGATAGATGCGAGTGCAGTTAATAATTATACAGATATTATGATAGGACGTTGTGACATATCATTACAGATACAACTTAATTAAATATGGACTACATTTATCTAAAAACCCGCAGGATAAACTGGTGAATCTGCGCCTCGTGCTGGCCTATCATGCACCATTTTGTATTCTGAGGAATATTTAATAGGGTCATAAAATATGCCTGCTGTTTGCTCGTTCACCTACGCGGAAACTTTAAATGACTTTGACGATACGGTTCTCAAGACTCGTATATTTCCTTTGGTTGTATATTTCACTTTCTTTCAAACCAGTTCTCCTCAGAGGATATATCTAGGCATTGTCAATGATAAACCTCTGTCAGCGAACATGCGTCCTACTACTTTTACGCTGAAATCGAACAGTGTTGCGCATGAATTGTACAATACACTTATTACTTAAAAGAGCAAACCAGGGGCGGATCCCGGATTTAGGAAAGGGGGTCCAACCCAGGACTCATAAAAAAACTTCAAAAAGATCTCAAGGTCCGGAAAAGGAGGTCCAGGCCGTTAAATGTGGACAACCCCCCCCCCCCCCCCCCCCCCCCCCGGTCCCTGAATCCGTTTCTGCAAATATGGAGTATGCACGGATATGGCATTGTAAATATAAAAAGAGACTGCATGTGCTTGCTAATTGATATTATGTCATACAATTCTTTCCAGATTATTTGAAGATGCAAATGCAACGTGATACTTTATGTAGCTATTTAACCCGTATACAACATGAACCAATGGCTGAAATGTCAATGGGTTTTGGGGGGTTGACTATGATAGCATGTCTGCGTAACAAGTGAGGGATTGAAGGTCAAATGTTGTTCACAGTGCAAAAATGAACTGAGGTCAGAAACTGGGGAAAAAAGTCAAGTCAAGCAAACCAGAGACCTTCAGTAGGGTCCAATCATTTGCCATCAACAGAGATCGGCTCGTAGTATAGTCCACAGAAATTCTGTAGCCCCAAAGAAGGGTCATGGTTTGCGTTCGTCTCGTCCCAAGACGCTTTATTCCGATTTGCTCTGCTCCTCATCATCAACGTCTTCAGTTTGGCCCTACAGTTTAAACCGTTTATTGTTCCAAATAAGGGAACCCTTTGAAACCGTATAAGTAACTTTTTATCCGGTGTCAACATAAAATTATTATCCGTTCGTTGCGTTTGTGTATTGTATGAAACTTCTGAATGAATGTAACACCAAAGTAATACTCAATTGCCTTACAAATCAGTAATTTTACAAGAGACCTAATGTTTACATAGATAAAAAGTCGCTTTGATTTTATGAAGTATCCCACAGCCTTTAGCGATGAGATTAAGACTGGGACCCCGCTCCGATAATATCGCTGTTGGAACTGGAAAAATTGGGCGTTAATAGGAACTGTGCGATCCAAGTTAATTTCCTGGTCGTTGCTGACGTCCTTGCCCTGTTAATAATTGTTTACTATAGTATATATACTATATATTTTATTTCACCAATCACCACTCGGTGATATTAGCCATCTTGGCTAGTGTTATATTATTCATGTAAAAAGCTCCTTTGTTGTTGTTGTGCGGGCTCCTGTCACAAGTATACAGCTCGTCGGTCAGAGAACCGTGTATTAGGTTTTAAATTTGCAGCAAGATATCTGTCCCAAAAACAAGGGTAAGTCTAGATAGTTCTGCCAGCCGTAACATTGACACACGCTGTATAGGCTGGACTGTAAAAACGTTCTACAACAATTTGACGTCCCCAGCTTTTGTCTAAATTCATCGTTAAACTACCGAGACATTTTAACACACATTTTGACATGAACGGGGAAGGACGCCTTTCTGTTGACTAGCGTGTGTTTATTAGGGCTGCAGCTTTTATCGAACACAGCCTCCATGGTTGGTAGCAAGCGAAGCATTTGATTACAGACTGGTATACGCCTGTCTATGCGGGTATGTTTTAGTGTATACCCACCGCCCGTCCGTCTGTCCGTCGTTCTGTCCGTTAATTTTTACTGTCGCCGCAACAACTTAATAAGGTCAGAGGTCACTATGCTACTTTGTGGTGTCGCCGACATAACTTACGAGGAATATGATGGATTTTGATCAAACTCAACAGAATTGGAAATCAATAAAAATCTCGCCTAAGTTCGATTACCAGCAAACTCCACGCATACTTAATAGGTCAAAGGTCACCGCAATTTTGAGGCACCGTGGTGACTTACAAATATCCTATGGATATTCATGAACTTTGTGATGAGCATTAACCAATACAGTTTCTCACCTGGATTACAATCTCAGCAATTTCATGCATATTTAATGAGGTCAGGTGACACAGGATATGCAACGGGCGTACCAATGCACCAATGGCGGTGCTCTTGTTTCTTAATGTGAGCCGGTTTGTATTGATTTGTTTACATAATGCTATACACGGTACTGGTTGGCACAATTAACATGTTTATTCTTGAGTTACTTTATTACGATCACAGGTAAGATCTGACACAATTATGAACACGATTAATGTTAATATAGAGAAAGAAGGATATAGAGATCTATTATATCACACTGGAAAGAGTGCATCCAATTTTCCTGTCACACACATAAGCGTATTAATAATATACTACAGACTCATATTACATATTTTTAACTGAGACGCTCCATTTGTTTCCTGTAGAGGAAGGCTGCTTGCCTAAAACTAATTTTGTACGTTAAATATATAAACATGTCAGCAATTGGTTTGCTTGCGTTCCTCTTAACAGAACAGGATTGATTGAAAAAGGGACGAGAGGGATGCTGTGTTAAGAACAGCAATCCTTTTCAAAAGGATTAAAATTTTTCAGACAAAAGTGTTAGCGTATTTGTTTTAAATTATATACTTTTATGGGGAAAAGATTAACACTGTTGAAACGACCTATTTATCTAACAATAAATTAACTGTATTTGTAGATGTGTTTATGAATGTGTATCTGTAAATATAATAGTGCAGTATGGAGACAAGGTGGATCACATATAAAGGTATTGGTTTTACAAACGTATATTTTAATATAGGACCAATATAATTGGTTTGCTAGTGCAGTTATCATGAACACCAACCGTTATGCAGCTTGTTTTATCATTTTCATACTCAGGTTGAGCTGGTGACGTAACGTTGAACCATGGCTTCGCGTGCCCCGGCCCACGGGGTGGCGCCTGACGGTGGATGGGGGTGGGTGGTTGTTTTTGGTAGTGCCCTAGCCCACTTCTTCTGTGTTGGTCTCGGGCGTTCCTTCGGCATCTTCTACACCGCCATCATTGAGAAGTTCGCCGTGTCCGCAGCGGCCGCGGCGTGGACAGTATCCTTCTATAACGCAATTAGACTCGGATGCGGTGAGTACTTCCTGTTTAACCTCTAACGAGGAGGGCTATGTTTTAACCCGTGTCTTTTGGTATTGTGGCAGATCAGCCTGAAGCTTCTATTGGGTTAGTTTTATCATGACGAATTTTCGCCATATCACACTGTCCTGAAATGTTTATATATTGTTCAGTCTTGAAATGGATTGTACATTTTCCATATTATATCAGCTAATTTTATCACCCTAAGATCTTTTAAATGTGTGTAACTGAAATCATGTATTAGGTAACATCTGGATTATACATAATAGAAGTTTGCTATAATACATTTCCCGTTAATGCTGATGTTGCTTATTGGTGGTTTTACCAAAAACGACAGTTAATGAAACCTTCTAATGCTTTTAATTAGTAGTCATTCTGATTCTAAAGTAAGGACAGTGAACGTGTAGCAGATAAACGTCAAATGGAAACGGACTAGACATTTTAAGGCGTCACTTATTCTTATGATCTAGGTCCGGTTGGCGGGATGTTGGTGGACCGATTCGGTTGCCGTCTGGTGGTGTGTTGTGGAGGTCTCCTTGCGGCCACCGGCTGCATCATCAGCGCCTTCTCTGTCACCCTCACTGTCACCTACATCGGCTTCGGCCTTATCACAGGTAGGTCCAAAGGAAACGAGAAGTAAACGAGAATTAAAATGTATATGAATAAATTATTGCACTTGACTCTTCTGTTTACATCTTGACCTGTTTGAAGACACTGTGATAAATTATTTCTGATTATTCCCCTACTATCCGTGACTCCACTCTATTTAAAAGTATTTATTTATTTATTTATAATACATATTTAACCAGGATAGCCTATTCAGCAAAAGCTGTTTTTCAATAGGGTCCTGGTCTATATATTTTTTCAACATATATTGACATTTATATTGTGTGATGTACTCTTATAATGTTTTAGTAATATACAAGGTTATATATAAGGTTTTTGTAAAACATTAAGTCTTCCTCACAGTTTTTACAGTGTCTATCAAGTGATGAGGTGATTGTTTAAGACGTGTTGCTATACACCAATCAGTTACATGTAAGCGTGACGTGTTTGTCGCTTCGTTTTACTGACTTTACATTTCCATTTTTTTCTAGGGTTTGGCACTGCCATGGTGTTTGCTCCGTCGTACATCATTGTTGGTCAGTATTTTGAAAAAAAGAAGGGTAAAGCGATGTCACTGTCAACCATTGGAGCAGGATTAGGCAATGTTGGATTAGCTCCTATCATCTCGCTTACTCTTGCCCAATATAGCTACAATGGTGCTATGCTCATTATGGGCGCACTAATGCTGCATAATTGTATATCGGGCGCCCTCTACCGGCCTGTCAAATTGAAGCCAGACCCAAAAGCGGAAATTGAAATGCAGGAAATTAATAGCACAGAGACTCCTTGGAAGTCACCGGAAGCAGACGATGAAGAGAAAGAAGCCATTGGATTTTCCCCGGAAGCAGATTCTGTGTCTCTTATGCAGAGTAATCAAAGTATAAACGCTCTCGGGCGTGAGAAATCTGTGGAAGAGACAAAATCACCCCGTATTGTCAAAGTCAAGTCATTTTGTTCTAAAAACTTCTCTGTGCTTCTAAACGTGACATTCGTTTTATATTTCCTACAAATTTGCACCATGGCTATATGTCTCCAGTCTTTTTTGACGTTTCTACCTGATATCGCTCTTTATCATGGGATAGACAAAAGCAGAGCGGCATTACTGTTATCTGTAGCCGGGGCGGCCGATATGGGCGGCCGTTTCATCACAGGATTCATTTTCGACCTGAAACCAATTCGGCAACGCAGGCGGCCCTTTCATAGCATATTAGGTATAGTGATGGGACTGCTATCTATAGTTCCGGCCTTCTGTACTACCTACGTCCATTTTGTTATCATTTGCGTCATCTGGGGAATCATTGAAGGGGGTTATCATAGCCAGAGGGCTACAATTTTATCAGAGTTTGTCAAGAAAGATCTGGCTTCAAGTGCTATCGGATTTGTTATAGCGTCTCAAGGAGTAGGCAACTTAATAGGGCCCCCTGTCGGAGGTGAGTAATACTATCACAAATAATTATTTATCCTGTCTTTTAAAATTGTAAAATTGTTGTGGTGACGCCAAAAAGAAATGTTTTTCAAAGTTTCCTGGGAAACGTCCTGGTGAAATGATGAACCTTATTGGAAATTTGTGAACGAAATGAAGAGAACTTAGACCCTTAAAATGAAATTTTCATGCAACTTTAATAATAACGGAGATTCTTATGTAGTTTTTTTTTCTAGTTAGACGAAGTTATTGTATAAGTACGAGTAACAACACTGGTAATCAATGTTAATAAGCTTAACAGTTGACAACTATGTAACTGCGATAGATTTAAATTTTTTAAAAGTCAAAATTGATGGTTTGAATTAATAAATAATGCCGTTAATCCTGCTGTAGGTTTCCTGCGGGATGTGACAGGGAACTACACTGCCAGTTATATTTTCTGCGGTATGACTCTTTTTTGCTCATGCACGCTGTTTCTCCTGGATTACGTCATACGTACATGGGCGTTGCCCCGCTGCCGACGTAAGCAGACTCCAGAGGAAGAGGAAACACAGCCTGTAACAGCCGGGGAAGGCGCTGAAATACCGCCTACCTCAGCAGAACCTGATCCTGAAAACCCAACCGTCTGAAACTGCTGTAATGTAGGGCAATGCTTGTGTACTCAGAGCCAACAAACCGTTTATAGTTGCCAAGTTTCTCAAAAGAGGGCGCCACTTGTTGGAACATCGTCCACTTTGCAGTGGTTTTGCATCTGGATACATGGAACGACTGCAAAAGGATTCAACCTGAATTTATTTGAAGATCCTCTTGCCCATGCTCATGAGAATGATGACGGGACATTAAAATTGCAGATAATTTGAGATAATGAAACCGCAATCTGATTATGGCCAAAAGCCGCGTGCTTGACAATCAGCGCCACCTAGTATTCAGTTGTAAAATAACGTTTTCTCACAGCAGGACTAGTTCTCTCACTGTCTTTTGTCATCCATTCAAAAAGGTGGATAAAATTCCTTTGTAACTTAAAAAAAATATCTTATTAAAAACGAATAACTTGATGATTCAGGTACTACCTTAAAAAAGAAAGATTTAATTTTAGAAAATAATTTCAGAGATGAATAACAATATAGATTTCTCCGGTGGACAAACAAAGTTACCTTCAACCGTAAACACGTGTTACACTTGTGTCCGTGCTAATGTACCTTGATTCAAAAGAAGTAGATTGTTTGAGAAATCATTTGGGAAAGGAGACGCCGATTTTAATGCTCATCGTAAGACATAATTATACCTGCGCCAGGTGGCATAAGGGAATTAAGTTCAACAGTTGTTAATTCAGTTTGTCTGTGTGAAAATTTGCGCAAGAAGTTTTGCAAGATTTTGTTTAAATTTCGCGAAGAGTTTGAATTCTACAAAAACAATCTATTAAACTTGGAGGTAATTAGGATCAACATCATATATTTTTTTTTTCATTCAAATATTTCTTTTCTATTGTGACACATGGCTATTTCTTTCATCCCTGCTGTGGCCCAGTGCCATTGTTGTAGAGCTGTCAAGAAGATGAAACTGTTGAATCTGACTACATTTTCTGTGTTGTTGTTTAGATTGATTTGGACCATGGCGGAGGTTATGGTCTCAGACCACTTTCTTGTGTAATACATACATTTTTACAGTTATAATCAGTCCGTCCTCCGGAACCCCTTTATCTTACAGCAAATATCCATTTCAAATGTGGACCCAAAACATGGGGAGCAATTTGCCAGAATATTTAGAAAATAAAAAAAGAACCAGCTTGTACAGTTAATTTCCCGGATCACTAATTTTGTTTTGTTCATTGTTTTATTATATTTTTTTTTAGCTCAGCTGACTATAAGTCATCTGAGCTATAGTCGTGGTCCATTGTCCGTCGTCCGTCCGGCTGTCCGTCCCCCGTCCGTCTGTCCGTCCGTCCGTCCGTCCGTCCGTAGATGTGGCACGTTTTGAAACCGTAAGACCTAGGAATCCAAAATTCGGCATAGTGTTAGATGTCCCCAAGATCTCCTACCAAGCCGAAAACTGGGTCTTTGCAACTTTGAGAAATTAAGGGAAAACCTCAATTTTTTATTAAAAACCTATTTTCACACTTCAGGGCTGCCTTATATCAAAACCACTCATCTGTTTTTCCTCATTTTTACCATAAATATTCCTCTATATAGTTCCTATGTACATGCCTGAAATTATGTCTGTATTATATAATTCAAAAATGTTATGGGCCAGAACATAATGCATTTTGTAAAAATTCAGGAAAGATATTTGATCACTTAACACAAAACATGTTTAAGATATGGACTTTTTTCAAGTGATATAACTTTAATTAATCAAAATTTAATTGTATACCCAAAATTAGATCAAAATCTTTTAAATATTTTAAAATATTAACAAAAATAAAAAATTGGTACCTTAAATTTTGCATTACTTTGACCATGGCACGTTTTTTTTCCTGTAAGTACTGTGGTTTTAATTTTCTCCGCATGTTTTTGTTAGCATTTTGTCTGTAACCACCAAAAATTTGAAACCAGTTGATCAAAAACTGTAGATTTTATTCAAGTTTTCAAGCACCATGTAACATATTGTTTACATCAGGCTAGTGTTATGCAGTTTGCAAGAGCTCAGCTCCCCAGCTTCAGCTCTGTTTCCTAAAATTTGGCATACAATTAGATGTCTCCAAAATCCCCTACCATGCCAAGAATTTGGTCACTAGGACTTAATACCTTTGAGATATTAATGAAAATCTTCATTTTTCAATTAAAAATCCATTGTTACACTTCAATACTGCCTAATATCAAAACCACTGATCTGACTTTAATCATATATAATATACATGTTTTTCTATACATTCTCTGTGCACATGCCAGAAATGATGTCAGTATTGCGTAATTGTTTTAAGTTATGGGCCCAAACATAATGCACAAGATTCAATTGAATACCCAAAATTAGTTCTGATTTTTTTAAAATTTTATATGTTATTAGTATAAATTTAAAATTAGTACCTTAAATTTTGCCAAACTTTGACCATCTTACGTTTGTTTCTTGTGAGCTCTGTTTATATAATTTTCATATCATGCACACATAAGGATTTCAGCTTTTTAGTTTAGAAAGCTGAAAGAAATTGGCCAAAAATTGTAGCTTTTATTAATGTTTTTATGAGACCATATCAGACCTTGGCTCTCTCCAGCCACTCTTGAGTCACCTGTATGTTGACCTTGTTGAACTTTCAGCAAATTATGCACGCTTGATTCGAGGCATATACTGGGGCAGCCAGGCAGCTTATGGCCAGCCACCGTTGATCCAGGTGTCCAACCCAACTCATCTAGTAGTTTTAACCAACAACATAACAATAAACAATAAATTAATCAATTTTTATTGGTTTTTAATAACAAATTAAAGAAAAATAGAAAAGGAATTTGTTAGTTTATAATGATAGGGAATTAACTTGCAGTTACTGATGATATAGAATCTTGTATCGATGGATAGAATGTCACGTATTCCAAATAACACCATGCAGTCACCTATTGCATTTTTCAGTTCAATTTTAATAATAAAAAAGTAAATCATATTATTCATTACTAATCATTAGGGATCATATGAAGGAAATTAATGATAGACAAAGATGCAGTTGATATTATTAATCTAGATTCCTACTGTGTCTAGTGTGTACATTGATGTGAAATTAGCCCAAAATGAATAGATTACATTTATTTTTTTTTAATATAAATAAAAGCCATAAAAATAGGTACTTATGATCATTATTTAAATGTGTGAATTTTGTACATTCTGGATTCTCAACACCATTGTTTGGTGAAAACTGAATAAATACCAGACATGGTGGGAATACTTTGCAATTGTATTTAAATACGAATATGTACTCCATTATAAAATTTCTTGCATATAGAATGGGAATTCAGGTAAAAATGAAAGTATATGAATACCAGTGCAAATACTTTCCAAATGTATTCATGAATGCATTCATGAATATATTCTTTAATATTATTTTAATAATCATTTCAGTTATATTTCATTTTAAAAATCATACAATTCTCTTATTTTTTTAATAAAATTATATTTGGGACAATATTTGTAATTTATTTTAAATAAATAGTTAAACTCTTATATTATATGTTCTGCTTATAAGTTATATGGCCAAGTCAAAATCTGTGTGACAATAGTACTCCATTTGTTAATAAAATAAATGAAATCAATCCTCTTTCCTGTCTCCAAAGGTACTATCAAAATCATACATAAGTTAAACAACAACAACTCATAATACAGCTTATACTTATTACCACACAAAACCAGCATGTGCCTCATTTCTAAATCATATTTTATTATCATATATAACAGCTGAGCGCCGTAACCCATTGGTCCATTGTTTTTAAATTGGACGTACATGTATATCAGTGACAACACCAATAAGTTACCCGCGTCGTTTTACACGTGTTGTGTTTACCATTGCTTTTATTTATCACACCAAGAGAAAAGTGAAAAGAAAAAATGGACGATTATTCATTCACATCCGGTTTCATTTAGGCGACTTAGACACCGTTATGATTGCTCAGTATACTTCCTGTTTCTTTTGTCCATGGAAATGGTATTAATCAGTTAAACGAAAGTTGCTTATTTTTTACATGTTTAAGACATCACCGAATATTTCAACTTCGATGTAACAAACAAAATAAAGTGAAAATGAGCAGCTCCACTCGTGAGCTGCTAATTGTTAAACAGATATGTCCACCATGTATTTAACTGTGATCTTAAGTCGATGGGTCACGATACAAGAATTTCAAATCATTCGATAAAGCAGTATATAAACCAGATGTTTTATAAAAATAACATTAGCCATTAAGGAGTCAATGTAGGTCAGATGTAGAGCAGAATTTAGGGCACTGAGGCAGCAGTTTTTTTTTATATTATAACAAGTTATCACTAACAAGGCACCAAATCGGCAATATATTTTTCAAACTGACTAGTGCCAAAATTCAAACGAAATCGCTTGAATGGTTTTGTTCGTGACAGGATGTTTTGGTCTTTCAATGAAATAAACATTTATCATAAAGATTTTGTGAACAATCTTGAGACTGTACGTGTCATTTTTAATTACAAGTAAATGACGTAATTGTTACACTTGTATATAGGCTTATAGGAAATACAGGAAGTATTGTTAAAGTGTTCATAATTTATAAAACTGCAGATTAGGATATGGTATCGTGTTCGTCAAAAGTTAGTCTAGACACGGGTGTTTCTGGTCCAAATAAATTCTGTTTTTCGTGTGTATTAGTGGAGGTGTTTTTATGTTGTCTTTCTTATACTTAATCTATGTATGCACACATATGTTCCTTTTCGGTTTTGGACTAGGTGACGCTTCCTGTCATGTTAGTTTACATGTAGACCTATTCTGGTGCCACCTAGGCCCCGTGTCTACAGCACCTGTGCGACATGGGTGTGTAATAATCCGAATGCATGTCATAAGACCGAGAAACAAACCTACGGAAGCACTCTTTCTGTTAGTGATGCACGGCTGTTAGGTACAGCCTTCCCATCAAACCTGCAGATCGCTCAAATGGGGTTGGGGCCGACCGTGGAAAATCTCTCTACAAGATTTGAACCCACGACTCCAGAGTCATATGTTCTTCCCCTACACTTCAGAAGCCGGCAGCTCTGCGTGTTTTTTTTTCTTTGACTAAAAGGAGTCCGATGATAAAGCGGATGGGAAAATGTGTTATTCCTGTTCAATCTTTCAAAATGGTAGTTTTGAAGGAGAAAGATGATTAGGATGGAAATTGTATTTGAGTTTTAAAGTATATGTTCGTGAATTTCATTTCCAGATATCACTCACCAGTGCTGTCCTCAGCCTTTTGGGATATGCATGCTTCTTGTGCCCACCACATTACCCGTATGTGAGTTTTTGTCTAGTTTTCTGTACTAACCTATCCAACACTTTCATTATATAAAACAAGTTGAAGGCCAGTTTAGTTCACTTCGAATACGACAGATGGCGCTATATAACGAAAACTTGCTTTTGACCTATTTTATTATTATGTTTAGGAATAAAACTGATATCCGGGGTCATCACAATATCTGACTCCTGCGATAATCGTATCGTTTACCTGCCTTTTATAATGATATGTAGATATGCTTTTTTGTCTGCAGTTTTGGTACACAGACCTTTTCGGATTATTACCTAAAGATATTTATATATATATATATATATATATATATATATATATATATATATATATATATATATATATAATGACATCACCATGGTCCAAAATCATTTTTCAAGGATAAATTTTATTTTAGTGAATCGTATAAACCTCTGTATAGGAGTAATCATTATAATGTCAAAATTTTATGGACACTGGTATATTCAAATGGCTGTGTCGACACACTAGCAGAATGGCGTTCTCCAAAAACTCATGGGATTCGTCGGCTCATAGTTAGTCCCGGAAACATGGCGGAAAGTAGCGACAATTAGGATATGATGACAAGTGCTGCAGTTCCCGCGCCAGATACTGATATGATGATTTCACAAGCAATATCACCTTTCATTGGTCTGATTACAGTTCTTTGCTCTGTGCGCACCCAGGTGTTCCTGTCCAGAGACCCTAGCCTTAGAAAGCAGCGGTTACACGAAAGGATGTCTGGGATAACTTCAGTGTATTGCCGCTGCTTGAGGAGCTAAGGACACGCTTTTTGTTATTCCACAAATAATCTTACAAAAAGGAAACTACTATAACAGTACAATACAATCACAAAGCGACTTACAACAAATAATATGACAATACAATACAAGCAAAACACAAATGACGCAGCAAAATAGTACGTTGAATAGGGAAAGAGTCATACATAAGAGATAAATTCTACGTGAAACAAGTACACGAAGGACACACTTTACAAAAAAGGGCATATCCGAGGCGTGGCAACTGTGGAGTTTCTTTATAAAAAGTCCAGTTCGACCACCGTCAATTATGCTATAGATCTTTATGAAACTCGAAAGGATACAAGTGATATACATGTAACCATTTTTCGGAGCGTCGAAATATAAATTGAAAATGAGTTAATAGAAATATAAAACACCGAGTCGAAATGTCCGTGTATGAGACCCTAAATGACGCATAACTTTATACAATAATTAAGATGAGAATTATTTGAGGCATTTGCTTATAAACAAAAGGTCGATCAAATAAAAAAAGGAGACGTTTTGAAATCTGGGTCTGTATGTGTGTAGGGGTGTTAGGGTGTGTGCGCGCGTGTTCGTATGTTCCAGCAAGAGAAAGAGAGAAAGAATGAAAACATATTCCAGATCTTGACTGTGTTAATATTAGTTAAACTTTCCAGCACCAGATGGCACATGCAACCAGGTATTTATCATCTATTACTTATAAAAGGAATTCGGTTCACGTCTTTTCGCAATGTTCTCTAAAACCGCGTGATGTACAATACTGTACCATACATCACTTTAAAGGTTATTATCCCCGCAGTAACATAGGCAATATGAAAACAAATAATTTTTAATGTACATATAATTTTGAGTGATTTTTTCCGTTTTTTTTTTCTTACTTGCACGGAGGTAAGACCGAGCACAGCCGAACTGCCTTCGGCATTGACCATCGTGCTTCGTGGTCACTCAACCTCAAACACTTGTTCAGTGAGGGATTTGAGCTATTCAGGGCTTACATTTGAACGAGGCTTTCACCCCCTAGCGTGGTCAGTAAAAGAGAAAAACGCATGTTTCTCGCTTTATGAAATGGAGAGTTCAACCCAGGAGGATTAATGACAAAACCTAATTCAAGGTCCCAATTTCAGGAACAGTGGTGGGATGGGGTGGTGTCGGGGGTTTCAGCCCTCAAAATTTGTCTGATACGATGAAAAAAAGTGCTGAAAATGGGATACGGACCCTCTGCACGGAGTCCCGTGGGGTCAGCTTCTGCTGCTTACGAGGTATGCATATTTCTGTTTCTTTCTTCAGGAACAGTTTCCGTGCAACGTACATTTAATAAATCTTTCATGTGTTCCTCACATCAGCTTATCTATTTACGCCCAACGATAGAATCCAGTCAAATATCATCGAAAACCTGAATGCCCCCGCGTCTCATTCCAGTCAGCAATGTAAACATCATCAGTGACCAGGTCTTCAAGGTAAACATTACGGGGTATGAATTTCTTGCCATGAGGACAGCCCCACAAAATAAATGTAAAAAATATTTATACATATCTTATCGAGACAGTTTCCCACTGAAAACTTTTATTTTCTGTTAACTTTTAGAATGAAAAATTAGCCAACATTCCACATCTCAGTTAATATAGCTCCCCAACCCCGGTAATAAGCCCGGTATACCGGGTTTATAAGCTAGTTTTTGATAAACGGGTTGTATAACTAGGGCTACTACAGCCCACCCTTACAGCTACGCTTTGGATCAAAGTACACCCCTCCCACTGACCCTGTTTGTCCGTGTCTCTCACGATAGAAATGTACACCCCTCCCTCTCACCCTGTATGTTTTCGTCTTTCAGGACAGAAATGTCATCCTTCCCACTGACCCTGTATGTCCGCGTCTCTCAGGACAAAAATGTACATCTCCCAACAGACCCTGTATGTCCGCGTCTCTCAGGACAGAAATGTACACCCTTCCCACTGACCCTGTATGTCCGCGTCTCTCTAGATAAAAATGTACACCCTTCCCACTGACCCTGTATGTCCGAGTCTCTCAGGACAGAAAAGTACATCCTCTCGAAGACCCTGTATGTCCACGTCTCTCAGGATAAAAATGTACACCCCTCCCGCTGACCCTGTATGTCCGCGTCCTTCAGGACTGAAATGTACACCACCTCCCACTGACCCAATATGTCCGTGTCTCTCAGGATAAAAATGCACACCCCTCTCACTGACCCTGTATGTCCGCGTCTCTCAGGATAAAAATGTACACCCCTCCCGCTGACCCTGTATGTCCGGGTCCTTCAGGACTGAAATGTACACCACCTCCCACTGACCCTGTATGTCCGTGTCTCTCTAGATAAAAATGTACACCCTTCCCGCTGACCCTGTATGTCCGCGTCTCTCAGGACAGAAAGGTACACCACCTCCCGCTGACCCTGTATGTCCGCGTCTCTCAGGATAAAAATGTACACCCCTCCCGCTGACCCTGTATGTCCGCGTCCTTCAGGACTGAAATGTACACCACCTCCCACTGACCCTGTATGTCCGCGTCTCTCTAGATAAAAATGTACACCCTTCCCGCTGACCCTGTATATCCGCGTCTCTCAGGACAGAAAGGTACACCACCTCCCACTGACTCTGTGTGTCCGCGTCTCTCAGGATAAAAATGTACACCCCTCCCGCTGACCCTGTATGTCCGCGTCTCTCTAGATAAAAATGTACTCCCTTCCAGCTGACCCTGTATGTCCGCGTCTCTCAGGACAGAAAGGTACACCACCTCCCACTGACTCTGTTTGTCCGCGTCTCTCAGGATAAAAATGTACACCCCTCCCGCTGACCCTGTGTGTCCGCGTCTCTCAGGATAAAAATGTACACCCCTCCCGCTGACCCTGTATGTCCGTGTCTCTCAGGATAAAAATGTACACCCCTCCCGCTGACCCTGTATGTCCGCGTCTCTCAGGACAGAAATGTACACCCCTCCCGCTGACCCTGTATGTCCGCGTCTCTCAGGACAAAAAATGCACACCCCTCCCACTGACCCTGTATGTCCGCGTCTCTCAGGATAAAAATGTACACCCTTCCCACTGACCCTGTATGTCCGCGTCTCTCAGGATAAAAATGTACACCCCTCCCGCTGACCCTGTATGTCCGCGTCTCTCAGGACAAAAAATGCTTACCCCTCCCACTGACCCTGTATGTCCGCGTCTCTCAGGATAAAAATGTACACCCCTCTCGCTGACCCTGTATGTCCGCGTCTCTCAGGACTGAAATGTACACCACCTCCCACTGACCCTGTATGTACGCGTCTCTCAGGACAAAAAATGCACACCCCTCCCGCTGACCCTGTATGTCCCCGTCTCTCAGGACAAAAAATGTACACCCCTCCCACTGACCCTGTATGTCCGCGTCTCTCAGGATAAAAATGTACACCCCTCCCACTGACCCTGTATGTCCACGTCTCTCACGACATTTAATGTACATCTTCCAACTGACCCTGTATGTCCGCGTCTCTCAGGACAGAAATGTACACCCCTCCCGCTGACCCTATATGTCCGCGTCTCTCAGGACAAAAAATGCACACCCCTCCCACTGACCCTGTATGTCCGCGTCTCTCAGGATAAAAATGTACACCCTTCTCACTGACCCTGTATGTCTGCGTCTTTCAGGTCAGAAATGTACACCATTCCCACTTCCCTGTATGTCCACGCCTCTCAGGACAGTAATGTACCCCACCTCTCACTGACGTATGTCCGCATCTCTCAGGTTAGAAACGGGCAACCACTCAAGGTTGTCATGTATATGTTTTTTTTTTCAATTTAAGGACAGATACATTCAAGCGTTGTTAATGCCATCTGATATTTCTTTTTTTCTGTTAACATTTATATCGAAGTCGTTTGTCTTGTATTTCTTATTAGTTTCGCAGATGTTCTTTATTTTTTTTTTATTCATATATTTTTTTATCAAAATCAATCGACTTTCGAGGAAAATATCATACAGCCTTATTTGCTGATCAGTATCATATTATTATTTTGTATAATTAGATACCGGAGAGCATCATTTGAGAACCAGTTAATCTAAAATCAAGTATACTGCAGGGACCCAGGTTTACAGCATAATTTGATGCCCATTTTTTTCAAGCGTACGACTTCGTTTCTGCATGACCATTAGTAAATATTCTTTTAAGAGCCATTTGAGCACTTCACTGAATCATGCCAGATAAAATCTCGAAGAAGGTAAGGCTTTTTAGTGTACCCCTGTATTTTACTGTTATGTAATTTTCAGATATGTAACATAAAACACTCAAGAATAAATAAATTTCCCTAGATTTTTCCTTATCTAATTTTGGTAATTTTATACCGGTGGCCAGTATATTTTTCCTCTTTACTTTTCTTTCATGGAATAAAGTATTTCTTTTTATATAAAAATAGCAATACTTCAAAGTAATATTTTACATTTGGTATATAACGATAACTGTTCATATATGCTTTACATACATCATGATTTATACCCTCAAAGCTGCCCCGGCATTTTAGGACTCGCCCCCGTTTACTAGTGTTTAGTATCAGATAAATCACATTTGTAAGGCATTTATTTCTCCACAACAGGTATTGATTATCTGCATATAATCTATAAATTACGTGATATAAAATTATTTTTTCTCATGTTATCAGTATCTTCTATATTTTTTTGTAAATTGAGTACTGCAACAAACAGTTAATGTGATGTATGCATTATCCAAATAAAGTAACTTTTATACCATCAAATAAGAAACGGCCACCTGGGTAAACCTTTAGTACGATTTGATATTTAAATCTGATTCCTCTAAAAGCCTGTTATTTTTTTTTAATAAAAATAAATAAAAAATACCGAGTTTTCCCTTCCAAGATTTTCCGTTATTCTTGCTTGAATTGCATAGTGCTGGCAACCCTCCGTGCACCTGGGCAGTCGGCCATGAAGGTAAAGCCAACTAAAGGTGTGCTTTGAATACAATAAAATGCCTGATATTCGCTCGATATTTCAGAAAAATCGTCTCCTTTGACATACATGTTTTAAGTCTCGGTATGCTTTGGGTACAGACCATATATAACGGTTTCCATACACCTTGATCTTGATCCCTGGATCAGACGGGGGGCTAACGTGGGTACAAATATGTAATATGTTTTATTTGCCTTCTTTAAAATGCCCAGCCTCTGTAATAACTTATAACTGGTTAATATTGCGGGTTTAGAAATAAATGTTAACGTTCATTATAAAAATAAAAGGGATACCCTTTTTGTAATGACAAAAAAGTGTACAACAGATGCGCCATTACAGGCACGGCAGGTATTTGAGTTTTCCCGTTTTCTCCTCAGATCAGGCGATTTAACTTGTAGTAGGATTTTATTTCTGGCCTTGACACTATATATGAAATTATATATTCTAAAGAACTCGCATATATAACTATGATTGGTTAGATCATTCACAATTGTGTAGATTTGACACAAGCCGGAAACACATCATATAACAAAAAAATAATTACACACAGTATCACAATTACGTACAACTAAAATATCATATAACATTAATTTGAAGGGTGTGTGCAATGAAACCGGAGCTATAGGCTAACCATGCAATAACAATAATCACATAATTGATACTGAAAATGTTAACAAATGGTCCCGTTGTGAAAAGAACTTAAATTTCATTAGTATTGTGTCATTTGATACACACAAGTGTTATCTATATATCTTAATCAATAATCGTGACATTAAACATATCACGGTATATATATATATATATATATATATATATATATATATATATATATATATATATATATATATATATATATATATATATATATATATGAGTTTTAGTAGGATTCAATACATGGCTAACATACAGTATTGCACATTGCAGACTGGCTTCTGTGGCTAAAGTACAGGACTCAAAGCAGGGAGGTCATGAGTTCAAATCTCAGCCGGGGAGCGGTGAGATTTTTTTACGGTCGGCCCTCTCACAGGGTGAGCGCTCTGAAGGCTTAATTGGAAGGAAGTGCCCCACGGCCCTGTACCACTCACAAACGAGTGTATCTTTCGGGGGTTCCTCGGTGTTATGACCCAGCAATGGGGTTGATTACACAACTAGGACCCGCAGGTGCGGTAGACACAGGGCCTAGGTGACACCAAGGTTATAAAAATATGATAGGAAGCGAGTGTTGGACCCTGTCAAGTGGTCCCAAACCTAAATGGAATCTCTGCAGATGTAAACATTTAGGGTAAGAATTAGATAAGTTAGCATTAAAAAAGGAGGCGGTTACCCCCACAAAAATAATACATAGTGCATCAGGTCTAGCTACGATTGAGAAAACGGGGTGCCGGATTGTTTGACATACCATTTGAGTAAATGGCGTACACATAAACATAGGTGTGTAGGTGTCCAGGAACCGGCAGAAGCGAATCCAGGGGAGGGTCCAAGGGGCCCCCCCCCCCTTTTTTTTAGCCGTCGCTGCCTTTTTAGGGGTTTCCGGCTTATTATTGCGGTCTGGACCCCCCCCCCCCCTTTCCGGACCTGGGAACTTTTTTTATAAAGTTTTTTTTTTCATTAGTCCTCCTGGTTTGAACCCCTCCTTTTTCTAAATCCTGGATCCGCCCCTCACCTGTCAAATTCTGCTGAATAATCAGCCAAATTAATAAATTAATATTCTTGCAACATTATACTTAAATACAAGAGTTGCCAAAGCATAATAGAAATCCTCGTAAGGCATAAAAACGATTTAATTATGGCAGAACCTTGAAAACAGTATTCTATCGTGTCCAGTTTTATAGTTACCTCATGACAAGTTGAGAAATAATGTTCCAAGGATAGATGTTTTCCTGTCTATATTTTTCTTGCAAAGGAAAGAATAAGATCATAAAACTTTATGTAAAAATGTATCATTTCTCATGTTTTGAAATTCAGTTTCCTATTAAAATGTTCACGAGCAGATATTCAGTGTCTAGAACTAGAGAAAAACTCTTAGATAGTAAATCATCAATTGTATATTTGTAATTAGTGTAAACAATATTTCATTGAATATATCAATCAGGATAAAAAAAAAACAGGACATAGCATAATATAAATTCCTCTCCTGATACAAACATATTTTATTTAAACAGCAAAAATAAATAAATAAATAGGTCTTGAGATATTCAGTGCAGCAGATTACCTTTATATGTTTGTAAGTACAAATGGCTTACTGTGGCGAATATGGAATTACCTAGGTTAAATATCGCTTCCTGCAGGTAAAGGTGAATTAAAAGTCATTGAAGGAAATGTTCACATCAATGCTACCTATACCGGTGTCCTGGCAATTTAGCGCCAGTTCATTCTTATGTTTAGGAATTGTGGGTAAAAAATAAATTTTATCCATGCACCGGGGCCTCTATATACAGATTGTGTATAGGTATTTATGTAATGTAAAGAGTAGTTACATGTGGCTTTTAAATGTAAAATTAAAACTGTTTCAATACGTACTAATATTACATGCACATGTTTGTTTGTTTTTTTTTTTTTTTTTTTGTGTGTGCTAAGGACTTGACTACATAAGTAACCATTGGTTTTAATGCGTATGTCACATTGGCGTCATGATGAATGTTCTTCAAACAGTTTCACTGATGCTAACTAAACCCTGCAATTACATAATTATTGTAACTTATTTTAAAGGTTTTGTATAATTATCTTTGCTGAAACTCTCAAGCTTGAGGAAATCCTTCAAAGCCATAACAACCACTGTTTGATATCATATGAATTATGCTCATTAAAAATAACAGCGTGTCCCTACGATGAGGGCACTAACCCTAATTCCTGATAAATGACAAATAATCAAATTAGGTTTGTCACCCAAAAAAGAATACAAATGTAATTAGATGCCCCGTGAACATACAGGTGTTCCCCCGACCTGCAGGACCTCCCATGTCAAATATTATATCGCTCATTTACCTCATACTTTTATGAACCACCGATCATCTAAACTCGTGTATCTGGCCACTCATGTGTCTGACCATCCCTGGATAGAACAAGCAAAGTTGCTCTGTCCTTGGATGATCTATAGTGAACGGACCTGACATCCTCCGCACGTGAACCATTGAAGGTCCATTTACCTATTGATCTGTCCACAGTTCCACCGAGCTATGGAGTGTATCAGTCCGCTGCGATCTATACAAATTATACCCATGATACAGATTTATGGGTCATAATTATAGTCACACGTGCAATTCGCTCAGCTGGAATTCAACAACATTTAAGTCCCTGGTCTCTGTCTTTTAAATACGCAGAGTTTGGCCTAAACTTGAGTTTTTTTTTTCAAAATTACATTTAAAGTTTTTTTTTTCTTTAACTAGTCGGACCCAAATATATTCATACTTATTCTTGTTGAGTAACTTTTATGGGAATAATAACGTTAGTATTTTATTTGGCGTGGGTTTAGAACCAACCTCCACCTTCCACCTCTACTCCTTAAACAGTTATAAGCGGTCTCTTAAATTAAACTTTGTTATCACGTTGGATATTCTCAGTGCAGAGAAACCAGTGGCTTCCTCTGGACTATAAAGTAAAATATCATACTTTTAAAACCGGAAACGCAAAACACAGTAGCGAAACGTCATACAATTTTTGCCCGCTATACATCAGGAAGTATATCCTTTTGATATACATGCATGTATAACATTACTTTCGGAAATACAACAAGTATTTCAACAAGACTTACGTAAATATGAGATAGATGCCTCTGTCGAACTTCCTCCTGTGGCAGAGGTCTATGTTCAGTTCCTCTGTTCAGTTCAGTCTATATCTATTTGACTGTACAATTATTATCTTTAAACCTATTTATTTGAGAACTGGTCCGTGAGTTAAGTAGATCCTTTTCGAAGCTGATCCAGACCAGGGTGTTAAAGGGGCCTGTTCTGATATTTAACGTATATTAAATAAAGATATTTTTACCGTTTGAGAAAGACACCAAATAGCCCTGATCCCATGTTGCACAAGCTTATATATATATATATATATATATATATATATATATATATATATATATATATATATATATATATATATATATATCCATGTGTTATATAAAATGAGTGGGCCGCCGGTCGTTATACCCAAGCACATCCAACAAATACATCTGAGGCCAAATCAGGCGGACCTGAGTTTTGCTAATAACTAAAATTCTTCATATAGTCCCACCACCAACAACCAGTGACCTTTCAACTTCCACAAATGTGCAGAGAAGAACTTCCGGTACATTGGCACATGTACCTTGTTTACAAACGGCTTGTAGAAAAACAAGGTTATACCCCCGTCAGTGAGGCGTTATCATAACCATTCTCAGCAGAAATTATACCTAGACCAAAAAAAAGTATGGTTTTCAGGCTTCGCCCGGGTGAATTTTAACCCCCCGCATCACATATTTTTATTCAGATTTCATCTTTCAAAAAGTTAAATATCACAATTTTGATAAGATTTCCTTCGTTTTGTAGTGCTTTTAGCATAAAACATCTGTTATTTTCATGCTTTTCATTTATCATTTGACATTTCCATCAAACATACAAAAAAGGTAAAATAAAAAATCGCCCGCACTTATTTTTGTAAAAAAAGTGTGTGAAAACCTTACTTTTTATGGCCCTACTGCTCATGAATATGGAGAATACGGACAGTAAGCCAGAAATCATAAAATGTCTAAAATTAAGGCAGGAGAATAGCTGGCTTTAAGCAGGGTGTTATTTTTATAGGAAGAAACATGTGACTTAGTTTTTAAGATGCTGGATTATACGGGAGGGAATAATCCTAGGTTAATTCCGGTTTCGCCAAAACCATGGAATCTTCATGACATATTATGACTTATATGTTATTCCTGGACACGTGCACGGGAATCCTGAAATCTGGTGGACTTAATATTAATATATTCTTATTGTTTGTCACCCTTCACCCTCAGTAAGCATATAAATCAGACATCCTTTGATGAATTTGGCACTAAGAGAATTGATGCATCCATAACAGGAAGGAAGAGTTGATACAATCAAGTGTTCAGTTCAGTATTTCAACTTAAAATATTTGGTACATTTTGCTTAACATTTCTCCTGCACATGATCACACTTGACGTTCGCTCTTTGAATATTGTATGTCCATGTGGGAATAGGAAGGGGAAGGGGGCATGACTGTATGCGTACTACACCATCAGAGTATGTACCATCATAAATGTGAGTAAGGTTTCTGTTTTTAATATTATAATAAGAATAATGAAATTTATGAATAAATACCCAAGAAAGATGGAGAGGTTCCTGAAAACTCGACTCCCAAGTTATCACTAATTTAGTTGCTCTCCAGAATAATTGCTGATAGTTTTTTGATGGCCCTCTTACAGTTATCTGTTTGCAAATTATTTGCAATTATGACAGTTCCTGTTCTTTCGACATGCTCGTGACATTGTAAACATACACAGGCAGTGATCAACGTGAGTGAAATGTTTTTAAATTGAAAAGAATGAAAGAAAAACACTGAGGGATGGTTTAAAAACTAAATGAAAACAAACAAACGTGCCCTCATTAGGCTAAGGTTTCACGGATAGAAACCGGATAGGGGCCATTTGGTTTAATTAATGGATGTGTTAAATGAAGCAGTTGAAGACCTGGAGGAGAATTGACTATGGAAATTTGATCTTCGGCATTTGTGTCCCATTTCCTTGTATTGTGCACATTGTATTGCGTTGATTGTATCCGCTTTCAACTACAGACCTTTATTCAATATACTCTACTTTTTTTACCAATATTCTTAGTGAGTGCCATTTTTTCCCCTTTACATCGGGACTTTCGACTTTTTATGACGTACAAACCACTCTGACATTCGTCGGGGGTGCCATCACAAAGCTCGTCACAGATGTCAGGGCGGTAATTACCTCAGCCCCACATTCGGCACGTCGATTCCATCATGGCGGCCAACAGCGAGTGATCTGAACGACGTTGCTCTTATTGCAGCGTATCGTGAAGTCATTAATTACCCAAACTCTTCATCAGTTAATGGTAGGACTCATGGGTAAGCTAGAATTATTTATTAACACAACAGAAACCACCCGACCAGAACCGGACACTCTATTGCTATAACTCTCCACGTCTCCGTTAAACCAGCTTCGCAAAATGTCAGCCTTGTATTTAATTAATGTTCCGCTACACTCAAAGTAATTGACGGCCGATTGTCCTTTCCAAGTAATAATGGGTCTTGGCAGGCTGTTGATCGCAACGCTAGCTTTATGGTTTGAATAGAAACATGAATTAGCAAACAGTTCCCATTAAGTTTGGGGCCAGTCCTCATGGTATTTACAGCTAGTCAATTCATTTCGCTGTCGGCTATTGGTCCCTAAGTACCGCCATGGAAGTTGTATGAATCTGCGTGGAGGTTAGTGTGGATCTTGGGCCGCTTATGACGATCAATAAAAGATTAGCCTTTGGACGCCGCGGTTTCAGTTAGATTCCCCTTAGTTATGGTTATCGCTCCTTCCATCAAACGCGGTACTAATAGGCTAGGGTTTCTAAATGACGATTCCCTGAATGCCGGTGTTTCTTTTCTCACACGCATGCATGTGCGCCAGGTACCGAACTAATTTGTCACTTCAGAAACCTGTTGTGTTACACGAAGCTGATATTCAAAGGAAAGGGCCAAGATGAAGGTCCGCTCCCGTTACAGTCTGGGCTGTGATGATTGTTAATACTGATTAATCAAAGTTCAGACATAGCTGGCATTTACTGCTTAAATTAGTTCTTACTTTGTCATGCTGGTCGGATCCTGTAACTGGCAAAAGCCGGGGTACAGTTCACAATAATCATTGTGAAGTTAATCCCCGGTTCCTTGGATCACTGGATCTTTACCAAATCTCCATAATATTGATCAACATTAAAGCTATGTCATTAAAAGAAGATACAGGAAAAAAGTCGTATAATCAAGTCACGCAGGTCACTGGTTTTACGATCATCAAGTTTTGCTCGTTTATCCGATGCAGGAACCCGACCAGCGAGCATTTTATTTTTGACGAAAAAATATTTAAAAACACACTCAAATCGAAAAGTGTTTTTAGGTTAGGACATATTAAAAAAACTTTAATACACTTTTAACACTTTTGTACGATAAAGTAAGGTTTATTTTTATGATAATCCCAGATGTAATCATTATTATAGAATACATCTAGCCTTTGACACCTGTATGTGCCTGATTGCTACCTTGGTATCAGACTGGTACCAGACTGGAAAGTATCCCTAGTGTCATCCTAGGCCATCCATGCCTGGATTTACATTAGAAAACCACGTGCTTATCTCACATTTTTCGACCTTCAGGGGGGCGTTAATACAGGGGCATGGGGGTATGCCCCCCCCCCCCGCCTATAAAAGTGTTGTCACACCTTTGATTACCCTCTCATTAAGAGTCGTCCCCCACCCCTGAAGATACATTGTCGCCACTGTCTACCTTCATTCGTCGGCTTCAGTTCCGTCATGAAGTGATGACAGCGTGGACCCTGAACAATGACTCTTCCTTATATTGTAGTTGGCTTCACTTTCGTGGGTTATAATTTGTTGATTTTCCGATTTTTTTTCGCGAGGGTTCAATTTTCGTGATCTCTTCATATTGAAAACCTACACAAAGTAAAGTATGACTATTTGACTTAATTATATCAAATAATATGCACACAGAATCTCACTAATTGGACGGGGACCCATGGGAACGTCGAACGAGCTATAAAATAACTTTAAATTTAATTTCAGATACTGTGAAAGATCTGAAAAAAAACAAGATATCTTATCATTATCCGTATCAAACGTTTACCTTTTCTTCTTGCCTCCCATTGTGCATGGAGCCTTATATTCACGCGATAATTCCTCTTTCGCGAATATCGCTAATTTGAAACCCTCGCGAACAAAAAGGTAACCACTGTATCCGTTCTTACATCAAGACTTCAGACGCAAATCTCGCAGGGACTTTGCCAGTCGTTGTAAGATAACAACCCGGCGCATTACTTCTTCTGTATATGGTCAGACGTGCATGTCCACTAAAGAGCCGTGGATAAGGATTGCTGACTATATCACAAATAAGAAATAGGCAGAGAAAAAGACAAAAAAGACAGAGAAAGAGCATTTCCAAAAATACAAGGTAATAAGATAAGAAAGAAGTACGTCCGTGACTTGTTTTTTTATACAATTCTAAAATCAGAAAATTAAAATGTCTCTGGTTCCCTTGGTTGTCTTGTTTGTAGCTAGTATTAATAAACCGAGGAGATTATTTTAACGATAAAAATGTAGATTTATTTTTTATATCTAAATAGATCCGTTTGCTGTTCTTTTATATTTTATGGAAAAATTTGATGGGATATTATACTCCGTTTAATAAAAATTATAGTCCTCGATCACTGGTAGTTTAATCTATATGGAGAAATATTTTCTGGGAGCTTGTATTAACAATCGTTTAATTTAAATTAAGTTTTTGATCTTTTTTCTCCAGCCCGGGAACACTATATCAAATATGATATTAAATATGTATATCGATGAGGAGGTTTTCACAGTTAAATATTAACAATGTGGTACAACCCGCCCCTCGCGCGGTAACCAGCCTATGACGTTTGAGGTGCTTTGACGTCTACCACGGTTTCACACTGGCTGCGCGTTCCTCTGACGCATTCAGAGTATAAAAAATAGCTAAAATAATCATATGCAATTATCAAATTTGATCATTACAGATGACTCTAAGCAATTCAGTAATAATGTATGTGGTACAATATCTTGTCTCTCTCCAAGGACTAAACAGTATATTTTTTTTATTTCAAATATGAAGCGGTACAGCAGTTGTGTACTATATAATGATAAGGTTTGAAAGATATATAGTGTAATTTGTGATATGTAGTGATATGTAATTAGTGCGGTAATTGCGACAAACTGCCATTAGCATCTATTTCGTGCATGTTATACTTCAAGGCCCTATCAGCTTAGCTTTTAAGATGGGTCCGCTAGCTCAGACTCTTACCCTGTGACAGTATTTAGAATATACTTTAAAATACACATGTAAATTAAATTTTATTTACAGGTATAGTTGATGGAAAGAGCGTCTTTTACGGACGTGTAATAAACACGTGGGCCTGGGTCCCCTTTCATTTTACCTGAGTCCCGCGTAGCCCGCGTTCCTGGGACACCGCCCTCAGTGGTCGTCGGGTTTTCTTTGGCCGCCCGCTGAACGGGAGTTACAAATGACAAATCGTCATTTGTTAAAGCCGAGCTCGGTGGCTTTGTTCAAAGGTCTTGGAAATCAATGCAAATTTGCTTAACGACAATTTGTAACCCGATCCGGCCGCCTTATTTAGGCATGCAAGATGGGGTGTGTGTGTTTACCTGTCAAGAGCCGCCTTCAACCCTAACTCATCCATCTTACCGCGCCGTTTTATTTAATTCGAGAGCTGTCAGTTTTCCACGGGGTCTTGCTGTTTAATTCCATTACACAAATTGCCTACTTTTATTAAGCTCGGCCAGAATACTAGAAGACGATGCCGCTGTCTCCAACCGGCTCCACAAGAGATGTTTGCAGTAACAATAGACCAGTGATAAATCTTGCCCATACAATAACCCTCTGACTTGTGGCGGATTAGACCAAGTGGATTTAGACTCCTTGTACAACGTACATCTTACAAGAATTGATGTATTTTGGATAAAGAAATGAATGAAAGCGGCATATTCAGTACTTTTTTACCTAGGCTTTTCTCCGTCGTGGCTGCATTTCATTTAAGCCCTCGCTTGGCGTCACAGCTCTCTCTCGAGCTCCTGTTTAAGTTCAAAACTAAAATCTCGTGGGAGTTAATTGCTGATATTCTTTTTCAAAATTTTACAACATTGATCACTTTAATTGTCGTAAAAGTGTCAACATTTTTCTGTAGTTATCAACATAATAATTTGAATATTTTCGAAGTCTTAACAAGGGCGATCAACTTTATTGTCGAAATAGTTTCAAGGTTTAATGGCAGTCCTGGTTTAAAATTTCAAATAACTCAGAAATGATTAAATTCTGATTAATTCAAATTAACAGGCACAATATTGAGGTATTTAGGTTTATGTTTTTTTTTATGTTTTTTTGGTTAATTAAATTAATTGGATTTGACATGCAGTAGGCATTAAACATCGCTTTCAATTGCTATATGCGCATGCATAATTTTTTTTTAATGCCAACACAATCCATAAAGTATCAAATATCTGATTCTGTCAAAAAGGTGTGTTGACTGACTTAAGCTGGCATGTTTAAATAGTTCAACCTATGTTGAATTTGATCAAAAGAATCTGTTCGCATAAAAAATTTGAATCCAGCATTTTTATTTATACTGCTTCTACCAAAGACACCTATATAAATATATATATATATATATATATATATATATATATATATATATATATATATTCTTAATTTGTAACTTTATATAATTTATAATTCGTATAATTTATAAGTCTTAATTAATAATTGTCCTAGAAGGTGTGGACTTCAATTTGTCATTTACAATATGTTTTTGTTTGAAACTTTTTTCCAGGGATATTTTTCTTTTTTGTAATGTTAAGAAAAATCTAATAACCCACACTAAAGTAATGTAGTTATTAATTAATATATTAAGTTTAACTCATCTCGTCAATACAGTTTAGACATATGTTATAAAATACACCGATTCGTTTATTTCGGTCCCACCGTTATTCATCTTCCTAGACTGGCAGGTCATTTAATAACTTAAATTGGTCCCTTAGAAAAGTCTTGTTAAAATCTATTCCGTTTGAAGCTTTTTTTTTACCCGCAAGGAAACACGATTTTATGGAACCATTTTATGAATTAATTATCTGTCAAATTATCATATGTTTTTTTTTTCAAAGAAAGAGCTGTTTATATATGGAGAATGTGTTTCATGTATATTTTAGTATACTTTTCATGTTTGTTTCTGTGTGTGTGATAAATATATTCAAATTCAAACTAAACGACGCTACAACTGAAATGTTCGACTTTCAAGGAGGCAGTATACTTATTCTGTAGACAGAAATAGTGAAATAAAACAAAAGTCTCCACATTGACAAAATATACAAATGCATGTTTTCATCATTTTTAATGAGGGTAGAACATGAGAAAACAAAACAAAGTTGAATTTGTTTTAATTATATGAGATCCTAATAATCACTGGAGAACAAAGCATTTACTCTATATATAGGTTTGATGCATATAATCAATATTCATGCAGTTGTACACATGATGATAATTCTAAATCACAGTTATACGCCCTAACCCTGGATGGCGAAGAAAATTATTATGTTGGTCGGGCTCGGTTGATATTCCTTAAGAACACAAATGTTTTGTTTGAGGGGCTAGCTTGATCCCTGGATCGTTGGGATTTTTTACATTTTTAATATGATCAATAGTTGGAGCTATTGTGTCAATAACTATAAAGCTACGATTCCTTTTATGCGGCTGCGGTGCCGGTATGTATTCGACCTGTCATCCGACAATTTTTTTTTGTCACATCAAAAAAAATTAATAGGGATGGGGTCGGTCGATGAATTCCGCTCAATTGTAAATATGCTCTGGCTTAATTCTTTTTTTTCTGTATCAGAACGTAAAAAACATCCTCTAACTGAGAGCGCCACCTCCTGGCCATGACCCAATGATTTATGGAAAGATTACGGTAAGAAGTGTAATTCTTAGGTAAACGAGAATCGTCCAGATCAAATTAGGACGAGAGCACATTAATCACCACTAACAGACCTAAGACATAACCAGATCAATTGGTCGCACCAGGCCATCTGATACAATGCGTTCCCTGGATCTATTCTATAATGGGAGACAATGACTGCTCGGTTAACAAGCTGTAAGACACAGTATAGTAGATTCAATAATCACAGACGCTGACAGGTAGCGCGTTACTGTCTCTATAGAAATCTTTTCTACTCGCGGACCTGTGTCTCACAATGCCTTCATCATTAATACTAGCACTTAGATATTGCTAATAGAGGTCTTGCTCAAATGCAGATCCGCACCCATTTAAGGAGGATCACAGGTTTGAATTAGTCTCTCCCTTAATGCTGTAAATGTCAAAACTTCAACGTTTAAAATAGTAAATGAATAATCATACGCAATGACATGTCTTCATTACGTTTGAGTGACATGTGGATGCTTTTATTAATTAAATTATAAATAACTCCTGTGAGTTAAGCCCACGCGTGAGACTGGCCAAAAGTGGTCTTAATTCACAGGTGGTCTTATTAGACAGATCAGTTATAACCAGTGTGGATGCTTTTGATTCATTAAAAGGGTGGTGTTAATAGACAGGTTTTTTTTCGACAGGTGGTCTTCCAGACAGGTTCCACTGTGCTATAGGAAGAGGAATTAATGGACATATATTACAGCGGTAATAACCTTTTGATCACATAGAACGCATTACCAATAATTTTATAAGGAACAGAACATTGTTTTATACAGAAAGGTCAAAGGTCGGACCAATCCGGAAAAAAAAATATAGAATGGTGTCTCAAATTACAAAGCATTTCCGGAGTCCATTTTCCCAGAGACATTGCACACAGTTTAGATCAATTGAGCCCAATCATGCCAAACGTATTATAAGCGCTCACCTGTAACTCCCGTGTTCACTGATCTTTATCGATAGTAAATTCAAATCAAATTAGAGCACTTCTGTTGAGTGGAGGTTATTTAAGCATACTCTGTAACATATTTTTAACGTATTTTTCTGAACATTTTTAGTTATTTTGTTTAATTTCTTCAGTCCTATATATATATATATATATATATATATATATATATATATATATATATATATATATATATTGACCTATAAAATAACATTCCAATGTGATTTTGTTAAAGTACGCGGGGAAAAAGGCCACGCATGGGAAATAAGGTCATGGTATAATAAACATACACACACGTGACGCCTTGGGATATTTTAGGTTATTGATATAAATGATAACGGATTTATAAGTACATGCATCATAATAATCATATTTTATCAAAGCCATATAACCAGGATCCAAGATTTTAGAAAATGAGGGGTCCACCCATGCAGGAGAACTAATGAAAAAACCTAAAAATAGACCTCCGAGTCCCCAAAAAAGGGGGGAGGGGGGTCCTGGCCGCAAATATTTATCTGAAACTTTAAAATTGGTTGCTGCGGCTTATATATATATATATATAATTTTTTATATATATTAACCTTTTTCCGAGCTACCGTCCTGAGCTATATTCCCACACCGACAAAGTACAAACAAATTGCTTATATACTAAGTATGCCTTCAATATGCATGCATAAAATGAAAAGGAAATCATCAGTATATAGTTTCATAATAAGGTTCAAAGTTATAATTTATAATAAACAAGAATTTTTAAACATGGTTTCCTTTCATTGACTTAAGTTGTATATACAAAAGTTCTATAAGGAAAACATAAGAGCCGGTGACTGCCGGTCTAAACTGTTAAAATCATGCAATATCTGCATGGATCCGTTAATACATATGCATGCATGTATCCTGTCAATGAAAATATTTTCATATATTTTATATATTCATAAGTCTCCTCTTCTAAAGATTTTTTTTATTATAGTATATTTATCTTCTGATTTTAGTTTTTTTTTGGCAGATGACATAAGATGCTCAAGCAGAGAATCGACAGAAGACTCCAGCGAAGGGAAAAGCATCTCTCTCTCTCTCTCTCTCTCTCTCTCTCTCTCTCTCTCTCTCTCCTACACACATGTAGAAACACACGTACACTAACAGATTTACATTACACATCAGTTTAAAACAAATAATGGCTTCTGTATACTTTAATTCATATAATTTTATTTCACACGATGTATCTATAATTTATCGCAAATATACAGACGATGATATAAATAATAATATGTTTGGACATAAGATTTGACTGTTATCACAAATCACAGAATATCTGTAGGAATAACATATATGAGAGCAAAACAATCACTGAACTCCCGCGAGAATACCAGCTAACTCTCTCGCATGGTTCCATGGCAACCACATGCAGTAGACCATCACGTGAACTTACCCTGTACTAGTTTATATGTCACCTTATTTATGTTGGTATTGATTGCATAATGCTTTATGCGTCCAGTTTTGTTTAGGTTTTACTTACTTCGTATGGCACTGAACAAAAGTGAAAGTAAATTCCATGATTTAGAGAAAATGGGTGTCACGTTTTGACACAAACCAGATTCCCCTGTTTTACTTTGTTATTGGGGGCAAACATAATAATTCCTGCATGTGTGTAAAAGTACATTGAAAACTGTTCCATATGAGTGAAGAACTTTCCAGATAGGGCCAACCCATCCACTATCAAAAGAAAATGTGCAGCATTTATCTAATAGCCATTCAGTGGCTGTGACAATTACCCAGCTGATATGATGACATACTGGCGATGTAATTGGTGCATCAGTTGTAATTTTGGAACTGCTATCTTTAACAGATATATAGCATGGAGATATATAGTAAATATTTTAAAATCTTGTGATTCCCGATATATCTTAATATTTCATCCCTGTACAAGCTCTCAACGAGTTCAATGCGTATAAGCGGAAATTTAATAAAATAAAAGATATTACAATAAAATATGCTAATGAAGCTGAACGTCACTGAATGTGACGTCATTAATATAACTTCACTGAGAGTACGCCACGTAAACAGTTCTGAGGGCTCAATAATCTCAACATAAACAGACCAAAGACACTAAAATACAGACTTCACCTTTGCGTTATCTTTATTAGATGATCAGTCATTAATCGATAATCGAACCAGGCCTGCAATAATCGATTGATATCAGTTAATACCTTCCGAGTCATTTTTTTTATGTTTTTGGTCTCCAAATTACAGATGAACAGAGAGTTTTCGGAGACTTCAAACCTCCGTCAGGATTATCCTCAAGCCACCCGCAAACACTGGTCAACAGCTCTGTTATAATGAAACTTTTTTATGTTGATCCATATTACCTCCAAAATGTAATGGGTTGTTCCTTGGGTGTTTCCCTCTTGTATAATATATATATTTGCGATCTATAACAGGCTATACCGGTGACTCTTTCCCTCTCTTTCTCACTGTCACCCTATGTTGTATGTTTGCTTGCAAATGCGTGTTGATTGATATATATGACACACCTGACCTCTCTATAACCTCCCTCTCATTTCATAATGTAACTTTAACGCAAACAAAATGGCCGGAAACGTCAACAACTAAAAAATATAGCTCTTAATTCTACAGCAATGTGTGTATGTGTACATGTATAATGTGTGTATTTGTGTGTATATATGGAATGTGATAATTTGTGTGTATGTGTATATTGAATATGTGTGTATAGGTGTTTATGTGTATTTTGTATATGTTTTTTATGTGTCTGTGTGTATTGAATATGTGTGTATATGTGTATATGGAATATGTGTGTATTTGTATGTGTATTTGGAATGTGTTTATGTGTATGTGTATATTGAATACGTGTGTATTTGTGTGTATGTGCATATGGAATGTGTGTATTTACGTGTACGAGTATTTTGAATATGTGTGTATTTGTGTGTAAGTGTATATGGAACATTCTGTACAAACAACATGTAAGTTTGCTGGGAAACATATAACTTAGTTCTCAGCAGTATTTGTATAACAGCGTGACATTTGTTTCAGGCATCATTAGCAAACAGGCGGACAATGTATACATGACGATCATCGTATCGACACCAGACTGGTTGCTTCTTCGAAGCGATGCAGGCATAATTAAATATGAACAAACTCTATGTTTTCAACATAATAATACTTTTACTGCAAGTGAAAAATAAGAAAAGCTTTGTATTAGTTCTCACCCTGGATACTGCACAAGTCGTATGAATCTGTTACATCAGGATCGTACAATATGTTCATGTGTTCAACCGACTTTTTAGAGCTTCTATCTTGGAGGTAAAAATCTGCAGCGCGGCCTTGGCTTCTGAAAGTATAAAGAGAAATCAAATAATACTTGTGTTATATAACAAGCTAGGTGTGTACTTATTTCTATTTCATGTGCAACTTTTAAAAATTGCAGTGGGTTTAGGTAAATAATGAATTATACGTTATGTATTTATTAATATAATCAATATATGCTGTCAAATTGTATCACCACAATTAATTAACAATTTAATTATCATAAGAAAATGTGTCTACATGAGCTACTGTTAAAATATAATGTAGTATATTAATGGTTTTCTGTAAAATTCTAAAAAAAATTCGAAAATGTTAGTAGTATTACAAGTATTAAACTTTTTAAATTATTAATCCTAGTGTTTAAATACAATATAAAGTGGTATATGTTCTCACCTTGAATTTTGCTGAGAGTGTCGTTCGTGAGGGTACCTGAGGCCGCAGGAAGCAGGCTGTCTGAAATAAAGAAAAGTACGGACTATATATTTGTTTAACAATGCTTAGTAATTAGACCATTTTTCTGCATGCAGTTAATTGTGTTCATACATGCATGTATACCGCATGCAGGGTCTGGGTAGGCAAACGTTTCGGACTATGACGATTTCCATGGGAACGAGGATCTTTTGGTGAGGTATATAAATGAGTAAATAGAATTCCATGGTTCAGCTGCATGGATAAAAACTTACCCATCATATGGAAGCTTATCGAATGTCTTCAGGTGTCAAATGTGCTCTTATGGTTGGCATTCTTTTATAAGTTGGACGTTGAGACAAGGGGCGGTTACATGCAGGCTCTTATATATATAGAAAAAGGGGTTCAACACCCTTGCACAGAAAGCAAGCGTCCGTTTCATCCCCTCATGTTCACCTGTTTTTGCAACAAAATTTTTATTAGTTACATTTTAAAGGGAAACAATTAAAGTGGAGAGTAGAGGATTAAAGGACCTAATTTTCAACAAATCAAATGAATACCTACCTTACACCTTATTTAACATACAGAATTATTTGAAAATATGAGAAATCAGTCTACTTTTTACAAGATATCAGACCCACTTATGGCGGTCAAGGTCATTGGCCACATGCAAAAACAGCCTCAACTGACAGCTGCTGATTGGGTGATCTCATGTAAACATTCTAAAAAATATAACCAGCTTAAACAAAGATGGCTCCTTATAAAGGGGACACATCATATCTGCAAGATCATGGTGAGGAGACTAAAATGTTGTGAAACATTAACGGGGGATTTATTGTAAAATTCTTAATTGCCATATTAGGTAATTGTCACTTCCATATGTTGTTTTCTTGGAATTTATTGAAAAATATAAACTTTTAAAAAAATCATCTACAAAAAACAGGTGGACAGTAGGTGGTGAAACAGACTATAGCATATATATATATATATATATATATATATATATATATATATATAATCCATCCCCAATATCTGTATCCGCATGTTTTTTTTTATGGGATAATTGTTCATACAAGTGAAGCGTATAAACATTTCTGACACAGATTGCAGGGGCTATTCCGCCGAACTGAATTCGTATGTGACAAATAATCCAAAAGTTGACAAAACAGGGTACCGGTACAGCGTTAACGACTTTTTCATCGCCTTAGAACTGATCTTGATCTAGGCAAGCAAGTTGATGACGTCAGTCATTTGAAGGTGACAGCAAAGACCATTGTGACGTCCTTGTGACGTCATTGTTGTTAAACAAATACCATACGCATCCACAGACATGGAAAGTGTACTATGGAGGAATCTATACTGTCCAGCTGTGCCTAGCCGTGACAACCCGGCTCAGTAGGCAATCGGATAATTGGGCTGGTAGGCCTACTCGAGTCGTGATACTAGTAAAATGGAGGAATGTATCGCAGTGGTCTTGCATCTGGTTGCATTCATATTGTGGTAAACAGCCCATAATCTCAATATTATGCTTGAAATGGCGAATAAACACAATAGTATATAGGGGAGCTCGCAACCCAAATTGAAACACCGTCTCCATGGACACGGGTCATTTCCTGTGTCGCCTGCAAGTTGACTGCGTCCTGTTACCCGTGCGAGCCATGCTTGTGTTCATGCGGTCATAAATTCAACAAACATGCCGAGGGGTTTACCAATGTGCTGGGTTAAACAGGAACTTTTCTCGCTCATATTAGGTATTATTAGAAAGTACACAAAAATGCTAACGAATGGTCTGGTTTATGTTGATTGACAGTGTACCTGTAGCCCATGAAGCGTTTTCAGAAATGACGAAAATATTTGCATCTTCATAAGGCCTTATAATGCGATCCTCAGACGTAGATGTCATGACACTCTGGCGCTAGTAATCTGGCCGTAATGCCAGAGGGTCAATATGACGCTAAGCTGTGCAGAGAGGACGCCATCCACGGTCCATCAGCGTAAAAACGCACAAGAGTCGCAAAGTATATATTACTACGGTAGGCCTGCTTTACAAAAACTGTATATGTAATATAGGAGGAAGGGTATTTTAAAGAATATTCTTAGAATAATTATCGCGAAAAAACTTGCGGAAAAGGGTTTCGGACGGACTTTAGACTTTTTACATAACTGTATTGTTCTATTTCCTTGACTTTTCGGGTGGATACAGTTGGCCGGAGCGTGCACAAACTGCCCCTCTCTAAATCCGCCCCTGGATATCGACAAAAAAAAAGATCAAATGTATTTAGACACCTTCAAGCTAGATTACGGAATCTGTGTAAGGATAGATCACCACTCCCGAACCACAATAACGGCATCAGCCACACACTGAGAGACGGTCTGCCTAACATATAATTTTGACAGATGTGGATTTGGGATATACCTATGTGCTGAAATAACAATGCATTTTAAAGCACTGAACATGAAATTTAATGGATTGAAAATAAAGTATAAAAATACCACCATCCCACTTGATGCACTTTAAGCAAAGCAGTTATAACATTTATGTATTATTATTATTGTAAATTTTGAAGTTGATCTCACAAATAGCTATACGCAAAACATATTCTCCGTTTGTATGGTTCACCTTTTCTACCTTTAATTCACATAAAAAAAAACTTACCTAAAAACTAAAATAATGAGCTAAAATGAATAATTAATATTGACCTGGCCGAAAAGTCCTCCGATGCAGAAACGACTGTCCGTAACGTCCTAACCCGGAATGCCCTATGAATGTATTATATACTCCGAAACGTTCTTTTATCATATGGAAGTGTCATGATGCTTTTCATGACTTTCTCTTTGAATGTATAAATGACTGATGTTGATCTGTTTCTGGGTGTTCTGTACTATTTTCATAGATCTGGTTCCCTGTATTTTTATGTAAAGAAAGCATTACTTGAGTCAATGGAACTTTTAAAAAGGAATGTGTTGCATGTAGGCATCACTTGTGGTTTAACTTTTACACAAGATTTTATGTACTTTTGCACCCCGCCGACACACACGAATTATTTCTTACCTAGAGACGCTGGGTCGGGGCCCTCTTTCAATGTGTTGTCTAGCTGAACGAGTTCACTAATCTCTCTGCTGACTTCATCTGAATAATAATAATAATAATAATAATAATAATAATAATAATAATAATAATAATAATCATCATCATCATCATCATCATCATAATCATCATCATCATCAACAAAATAATCATTATCATTATTATAATTATAAGTTTAATAATACGATATCAATAATAATTGTATATATTATTACAATCAAACTAAGTGACAATTTCTTCATTTTCGTCCGATAACCTTACTCACTAAGATCACCTCATCAACATGAATCTCTGCACACCCGGAATTTTCAGGACATTGGTCATGATCACATTTATAGTGATCAGCATCAACAGATAATCTTCGAAATAGTCACATCATTCTTAAAGTAATTACAATCACGCTTGTATATATAACCAGTTATGTTAATATAATTTTATATAGTGAAACCTGTGTTATAAGATATGCAGTGGGACTGCCTTAAAGCGGTCTCAATTCACAGGTGGTCTTATTAGACAGGTCAGTTATAACAAATGTGAATGCTTTCCGTTCACTCTAGGGTGGTCTTAGTAGACAGGTGGTGCTGTTAGACAGGTGGTCCACCAGAAGGTTCCACTTAATATTGATGTGAGTTAGGTAGCGTGTAAATTGTAGTTTTCTATAAATATTACTCTAAAATCTTGACTTCAAAAGAGTTGACATAATTAGTGGCGATAACACAAGCACAAATGATAAAACTAAAAGTGGAGTCGTGGCAATTCGCGTTATTTCGCAGGTGGCTTTGTTCTAAAGCTCACATGTGAACCGATTAGGTGAACGTGACAATGTGCACATGGAAACACACGAAATTTTAATTGAGATATTGGCGGAGGGTTGTAGGCTTCAGCTACATATCTAGTTAAAATTTATATCCAGTTATTCTGCATCTGTATAATTTACATACTGTAATGAGAACTGAACAGCACTTCAGCATTATACCCCTTCGTCTGCCCTGGTGATATAACAGGGGTGAAGCCAGGATTTACCAAAAGGGGTTGCGTGGGATGGTTTGGTAAATGGTATATTTATATATATTTGTGAATGCGCGAGTATACATATGTTTGTGTGGATGGTCGAGACTGAAATGGAAGAAAATTCAATATTCTGCCGAGAAGCAGCCTAGAATTCCAATAATCTTGTAACTAAATTTATTTGTTTTTAATCTTTTTAATCACAACATATAAGGAATTTAGACTGGGTGAATAGTGTTTGTTTGTTATTAGTGCGAGATGCATGATTCCTTATGACTGGTTGCCTATAGTTGTCTCATTATAGATGTAATGTCATTACTAATGAATATTTCATGTTCTGTCAACTATTTCCCTACAATATTTGAAAAGTTTATCTTCAATATTACATGCAAAGTTGAAAGGGGGGGGGCCTGCGGCTTCCCCTGGCTACGCCCCTGCATGAAATCGAGTTCTTTACGACTCACCCGGCTCACAACTGCTTTGATCCGCTGCTTGTATGTTATTGTTATTCTTCACTTTTTCTCTGTCCTCTGGGGCTTCTGTTTCTCCTGTGCACATTTCACCAAAAATATTCTTTATTGTTTCAGAAGGTTAAGGAAAGCAGATTGAATAAGTGTACTATATGTATTCTTAACATACCCATTAAAAAAAAGGAAAGTTTTAAGTTATATGTGCTATAAAATATATTTTGTTGAAAAATATAATTTGATGACCAGTCCACGTATTGATTTTATCTTCGGCATTACGTTTCCTGATTATACATAAAAATCTTACTATTATATATATATGTGAGAGAGAGAGAGTACAAAGAATTTGTTAGGAAAAAAGTTCACAAAAATTCTGGGTATAGGTTTGATATAAGGAACAATGGAATTGTATCAGTGGAAATTGATTCAAATGGGTACAAGAGACATATATTCATGACAGTTGTGTAACTGACAGATGCGTATATTGATAGGAAACATTAACAGGTTTGAGGGACATGATCACGTTATCCTGATACTAAAAATCAATATCTGTGTGAATGCAGGTTGTGCCCATGAGTGCGTATATATAAGATTAAACTGTATATATAATAAAATAAGATATAATATTATATAATTCATTGTAAGATATAAGAATTATTAATAATAAAAAATGCTTTTAAATACGGTGTTGTCATAATCAATTGCAAGATATAAGAAAGATTTCATTTATCAGTTGATAGATGATAGTTTATCAGAAGATAGATAATTTCCAGGAGAATATAGTTAAAAGGGATCTGAAATTTTATAATTCATAGAATATACAAGAAAATAATTTGAGGAATATGAAATTTTATAATTCATAGAATATACAAGAACACAATTAAAAAAAAAACGAATATATATTTAATACAAATAAAATGATTATCAGAAATGAAATGGCAATCTGCGAACATATTAAATCAAGATATATATTAAAAGATATAAAATATATATAAAGATATCACAACATAAATGATATAATGAAAATAAATAATGCACTCAAGTTATAAAAAATAACTGCCCGAATGAAGGTATTAAGGTGTATGGAAAGATAAATAAATTAAAAGACAATGCCAGCTAAAAGTATGTAGACCCTATGTGAATATGTTAAACATAAAAAGAAACGAAATTCTAAAGAGAAATATACTTATAATCTAAGAATTCACCTTTGTTTTCGTCGTGCTCCTCTATTTCCGGTTCCGGTTCCGGTGACGGGCTCTCTAGTTGCGCCAGACTTTCCCTCTGCTGAAATAAATACAAAATTAACTTAAGGATGGGAATTCCTGTATACGTTTTTAATTAGGATGATATATATAAGAATATCAATAATGAAGTTTGTATTTGATACATTTTATTGTTTTTTGGTCAGCTTAGAGTGAGCCCACAGAAGCGTTGCGTGACTTAATCTTAGTGACTTTATATATGACCGGTGTCACACACATTAGAATATTTATCTCTTAACGTTCTCTCTGTTAATTAACTTCTGAACTTACACGTGCATGCGACCTTAATTGTGTTGATATAATGCCGTTACTTTGATATTCTTGTTATATATGTGTGTCTGTTATTATACAATATTGATAAACACATTGACCTGTAAAATATTGGATATCGGATGTAACCGAGATCGCGGATGTGACAGGAAGTGAAAAAAAACTACATTAATTTTTAATATATGATTAAAAAAGATGATGTGCTGAAAATATTCATAATGAAATCAACTTTATAAAGTAAAGTATTTCCGTTTCAGTATTAATAAAGACTGGTAAGCTGAGACCAGAATTTATTATTAATTGCGCTCTGAGGTATTTATAAACATACAATGGTATTCTCACCCAGTCAAATGAAAGTGTTCGTGGAAACAACTACAGACCACCCCTTGCCATACACATGAATAACTCAGAGACGTGGCTTTTTTAAAGCTGTTATAAAGCTTTATTCAGCCTTGTTAAACTCGGTATATACAAACAATTAATGAGTGGCAATATCAATTTTTAAATGAAACACAATGCCGAATTAAGAATACCAAACACAATTTTAAGATTAATATATAAAAAATAATGTATGTGTAAACCCCCTTTTAAAATCATGTTTATTCAGAAGGCCAAATTTAAACAGTTGTCCTTGTCTTAAAGTGCGCATGCTCCGGTGGATTAACTGCAGTGAACATAAATCATACAGGTATTATAAACCAGTGACCATAAAAACATGAAACAACACACATGATCTAATGATCCTGGTAAACCAGTGTTTTGAATTGTTTTGAAACAATTACAATAGGAATCAACGAACACAGGCAGCGAATGAAGAACTCGTGATCATGGACTAATCGTGAGAGCAGCTTCTTGTTATGGTTACATAATTGACAGGAATTAAGTGTTGTGAGTTGATGACAAACATAATTATTTATTTAAAAAAATGTTTGTTTTTTGTCAACATGCAGCTTATTTTGGTTCTAAACATAACAACTAAAAGAATCTTAACTGAAAGTACACCTTAAACAAACCTCGCGGATGTTCCAATAACAAGGGAATAAAAGTTGAAATTATAATCACGGTGTTAAACCAGGTGTCTTTAATTAAACAGAGCGGTATCGATATATAAGAAGAATATGATAGTAAAAAGCACAATTAGGTATTGTGCAGTGAACTTAAATATATTGTGTATGTACACAAGCCATATTTACATTACACATAAAACAATAACGACACATTGACATCACATATATACACCCAACCTAACCGGCTAACCCACACCATAGGTTAATCAATAGTATAAACAACTGTAACTTTAAACCATGTATATACAGATAGTATCCTTAAGAGATGGAACAGGGGTACACAGACTTATACAACAATAACAACACGCATCATATATATAGGCTAAACCTAACCTAACGGGCTAACCCACAGCATAAGGCAATCAATAATATAAACAACTGCATGTAACTAAAACCATGTATAAATTACATGGTAGTATCATTCAGAGATAGAACGGGAAGGCAGACAGGGGGTAAAGTCTTATAACTCAAGCAACATCACGGGTGATGTATCAGCAGTCTGCTCTTTATGGTAATTTGATAAAAACTTTTGACAAATATAAAAAGAACAGTAAACAAAAATGTAATTATGTAGGCCCCACTCACCAAAACAGGCGCTTCCTCTCTGTCCATGCTGTTTATCCCCGTGAATACCCTGTCCGAATTTTCTACATTTTCTTCGTTTGTGGGAGAGAGCGTGTTATAGCCATCCTTTTGTACTTCTCTCAGCGCAACAGGAACATCCGGTTTAGGTATGATCGATATTTCATCATTGATCCGATCAGCCGATCCAAGTCTAAGATCCACATCCGGTTCCGGCTCTGATTCTGAATTCTCGTGGGCGTTAGTGAGTTCGTTTTGTATACCTGTGGTCCCTGGCTGGATCAGACTGGGACCTAGTTCGTTTGGTTTTCCTCCCCGGTTCCATGCATGTTTATAATTATGATAAAACTTAAACCAGGACTGACTGTCTTTGTACACCGGCGTGAAAGCTGAAAAGCATTGACCCACGTCACAGTTCAGGTGGAAAGGAAAGTGATTTGGGTAAGTGTGCTCCTTTTGGTCTTTCCTAGCAACGGGCCACATAAAGGGCATGGTCGACTGCTTTTCTTTGGGATATTCTAAGTGATGCCCGGGACGTGGGGGGTTTGGGAACTCTTCACCGTGAGGGTATGACGAGCCACTGGGGCCCATCCATGGCAGCGCGTAGGGGTTCAGAAAAGGGTTGGGGATATTCTTCCAAATACCAGGCACACAGGCCGACTGGGGCTTACTGGTGGGCTGGTAATCAGTGGCGGGTGAAAACGCCGGATGTGACGACTGTGACATAAATGGCGGCAGAAAAGGATTAGATGTGTTGTTTCCGTTGTAGTTTACACCCGTATTAGGAGGGGCCCGCCACACTGACGACGCGGAGCTGCTCTCACTTTTCCTCCTCTTAGTCTCAACCTCTCCAGGCTCTTTGACTGGTTTAACGGATGCCAGGAGTCGCTTTCTACTTCCGCCATTAAACATGGCCTTGACATCTTCCCAGGCGTGCACTAAATCTTCCGGGGCGTGGGTACAATCTAGTTTCAAATGTCGCCGCCAGGAGTTGAAGTTCGCGGCATCCGGGTGGTGATATTTGCCTCCGTCTGTCCGATGGAAGTGAAAGATGAACTTGTTTGGGGAAAAGAACAGGTTACAATAGGAGCAACGGATACACTTTGCGCGGGAGCTGTTGTAGCGAGATGGAATGAAGGCTCCTTTGCATCCCCAGCCACATTCATGGTAAACGTCAAACGAGAAGTTCTCTGGTAATTTTGGCGGAGTGATATCTTCTAGGAAGCTCTTGACGAGGCGCTCCGCCTCACGCTTTGTGATCATTCCGCAGCGGCGAGAGGAAATGGGCATTGCGCCTGCGCGACGGAGAATCTCAAGCTGCACTGGAGTACACTGCACGCACGTGATGCCCAACGCCACCCTGCGGTTATGGATTTCATTATAACTGTAGTCTTTGAGTAGAGTGTTAGAAATCTGTGCCAGACAAAGTCGTTCCCGAGCGTCAATGAATAAACTGACAATTGGTACGCCATAAAGCATAACGTTTCCCACTTTGTTTTGGTGGAGTCGCGCCTCGGCTGGGCTCACATTGACCTGGGATTTGTCTTGCTCCATCCCACTTCCGCTCATCCCGTCTCCATGGGAGAGAGAGGATGTCGTGCACTCTTCCATGTCCTAGATCTGAAAGGTATACAGGTCTAATAAAAGCTGATCTAGTATTTTAAATAACATAAATACAGATAATATTTTAAATGAAAACCAACCATATATATATAACACTCGACATCTGTACTGCTGCAGGTATATTTTTGATCCATCCAAAGATACTACATAAGACTTTCTTGATGCTTTTCAAGACATGTTTATCGTAAAGCTTTAAGTATTTGTTCATCGCCTCAATGAATATAGCTTAGTTTCATTGAATCATATGCTAAATGTCTATTCCTATCTGTTAGGCAGCTGTGTATGCATGTGTATGTTACGTCTGAACATCTTTATATGAAATATAATTACTTATATTCCTAAAGTATACATATATTCTGCAGATTATAGAATACAGTTGATTTGATGAATGTAAAATGGTATTCTTTCTATAAAATAAATTGAAATGAATAGCTAAATAAATATTTAGAATTAATGAACCTGAAGGACCTCTATACATTTTGCATGCTGAGTGCACATTCACCGTTTGTATGAAACGTTCTAATTTTTATTCTAGTCTCCATCCATTTTAATTCAATTTCATTATGTTTTTGAACGGTATGTTCAAAAGCGGACCCAAGGTAGGGAACCAGGGGGTCCGGAACCCCCCTTTTTCAGCAGCCGCAACCTTCTTAAAAGGGTTCCCAGGAACCTCCCCCCCCCCCCCCCCCCCCGGACCTGGGCACTTTTTTCAGGTTTTCCATCAGTCCTCCTGGGTTGGATCCCTACTTTCCCTAAATCCTGCATGGATCCTCCCCTGGTGACGGTAGTGATGTTTCAGAGCAAACAATGAGATATATTTATGAATAATTCAGTGCGTGAACTTTATACCAGCAACTCTTAATTTTAGTCATCATTTTCATGTCATGATCAATACACAATGCCACAGGAAGAATATACAAACAGGCATAAAATAGTCGTCTGCTCGGAAGACCTTTGATTTAATTATAGTCTCGGGAACAATATGTATATACGATGTTTCCGCAACTGGGAACCAAATCTATCCAATTACATGAGTCGCCTGCCATTTATCCATCTGCCAACCGGTCCATTTTCATTTCATATTATTCAAACAAAAGTGACGGCAAAATAATACATAACTCCCAGGTTTTACCTCCACACTATGAATAACAAAAAGAGTTGATGACCCGGCGTGCAGTGTCTAGCTTGTTTTGCTCTAGATTTTTTTCTTATGTCCGTGATACCACTTTCAGAAATTCAATAGCCAAGCTTAAATGTGCTTATGGGTCTCCTGATTTCTATATGAGCTAAGCAAGAACCAATTAAACTCACATACACAGATATAAAACATTAAAATATGTAAAAGAATCATACAAGGAATATCTCTTGCAAATTTCTCGAAGCTGCGGAACGAATGTTATTTGAGCATGCAGTACAACCGCAGTTAAGCCGGAATTTGTCTAAAATGATGTCTTTTATACGGAACAACAGGCAGATAGATCATTTATAGAGTATTCATAATATAATCTGTTTTGTAATAAATTTTTGTTATTGAAGGATTATATTATCACTGCTTGATGAACCTAAAATTTGAAACGTCGGTTCGAATTTCCGTCTCATGCCGCCATGCACATCTCGTATGGCACACTCGTTCATGCAATTTCCGGTTAAGTCAGATAAAGCAACTGGGAATTATTTTGCGAAATAGTTTATCCCGACCACAGGTCACGGTATAAAGAACATTTAGGGTAATCATCTGTGACCAAGATCTGAATAATGTTGTTGTAATCATTAAGAGTATGGCTCCAATATAAAAAAAATTCAAACGTATGTAGATACGCCACCGGAATCCTCTCGTATGGAGATTTTTCGAGTTCATACCTAATTAGTGATGAATTTATATACATCAAATACAAACATTTACGTAATAACAATTTAACTTTTATGACGTTTTAAATGCGTTCAGACTTCAATTAAATGTAGCGTACATGTGAAATGACAACGGGGTTTAGGAGGAGAAATCTGGAAATAAAAACTTTGCCATGAATTGCACGGTTTCTATATCCTTTATGCGACGTGGGTTAAATGTCACGAGTCGATGAACGATATAAGATATAAGAACGATATAATCCACAAACATGAGCCCTTGATCAATATCACAATACACAAAAACAATGACAAAAGTGCGGACTGGGGATGGTACAGAACAAACCATAAGAAAATATATGAAGCGATCATTGTATGAACCCGTCAGAGACAATCACAGGAAATGACCCGAGGAAAAATCAGGATACAGATTATAAGAAGACAGATTTGCCAATAATGCCCCCCCCCCCCCCCCCGGTCATATATTCCAATATTATTTTCATTCTACTCACCAAAGTGTGCTCTTTATACCATTATTTTGATCTAATTTTGAACCAATAAATCCTCACTTCTTAGCAAAGTCACAAATCCATGCATGTATAGTTGAACAATTCGGAAGCCTTAAGGAATGTTCCATTAGCAGGCGTTCAGACCAACTTTGTCTGCTTAGAGTGTGAGATCTTGCTTATGAAACAAATGTTTTCTTCTTACGTATTGTTAGTGTAACGAAAAAAAGATACAATGGTTAAATTGAATAATAAAGCGGACACTAGAAATTAAAAGTTAATGCATGGATAACATATAGACAAAGATAAAACTAAATTATGTAATATATGAGAAAGTAACCACTTCATCAGTGCAAGCATATACCCAGAGCTGATAAAGCTGTAACAACGGCAAAAATAAATTCACCTTGCAACGCCAGTAACTTTACAAAGAAAATATAAAAATGATTTAATAAAATTCATCGTCTGCTCTTTTTCTACCGATCGTAACAGCTTTGATTATAAATTCACCAAGGCTTGTATAAGCATTTCCAAAATAATACAAGGCGAGTGAATCAGCCACATTAAATTACCCCGTGACCTATTGGAGAGCGCGCTCGTCTGCAATTAAGTTCTTTCGTACTGACTTCTCGCGGTGACATATTGGCGCAATCACATTAGCTAGGCTGGTATAACATTTTAATTTGTTATATGAGGGTTCTGCAGAAAAAGACAGCGGGGTGCAGTTGCAAGAACTCGTGTTTCAGACAAAAATTACCTCTGGTTCGCCATTTAGTTATTTTTATGCATTACCACAGGCCTTAGGAGACATAAAAACTCCTACCGGTTATAGGGACCCTTGAGGCTTTCGTTAGCTCGGCAGGAGATAAATTGGACTCGCACTGATGCAGCACGCAGGGGCGGGACAGTCCCTCTAAACGACTCACTCAACGATGTTAAGTCCCTTGTAACATCTTAGTCGCTGTCGACTTTCATTGAGCTTATGGCGTTATGGTGGCTTGTTGGCGCTCTGGCAAGCATGCCTCTTCCCCCGAGGGTTCGGCGCAGCCCTTTGGTGGAGATCAGATTGCCACAAGTCTTAATGATTATGAGACCTTATTATCTTAATCACTTCATCGGCTTAAGCCCCGTGACCACGCCAGACAAAACTGTCCCCAGTGCGATACTGTTACATCTAAGACCAGTATCACTAGCCACGGCGAAATTGAATGTCGCGCGGATAAAAGCCCAGCGCCATCAATGTTTTTGATGCCCAGCGAATTTTATCGAATCCGATTTCAGATTACAATATTTCCATTTTCTCTCGGTCGCATTGATAGACAACTAATGACCTCTATGATATGTACTTAATACAGTTTGGACACAGGCGCAGTCATGATCGCACTTCAAAGGGGGCGCGGTATTATCGGAAATTGTCATCTTTATTGAACAAGTCCCAAAGGAACGCGTACAAAGCCTCCCGGCCACAAACAATATGGCACCGTCATCTTAAGCGAGATTTAACGCCTCACGCTTGGTTTTATTTCAGCAGGCGACTTGAAATAAAACTTTCTGACTTGACCGACCAAACCGAAGTACTTTATACTTCAGTGTCCCAATTTCTTTCTTACTGGTTCTTCTGTCTAATGATAGACATATCTTCAAAGGACCTCAAATACACCGCCGCCATCTTACGTGACCCCTTAGTCCAAACATGTAGCTTACTTTAGTTTATTACAAACTTACATGTCAATTTGATGGGAACTTGTCAAAAGCAATGCTTTCTTTGGCTTGAACTTAATCCCAAGCTTGTCCCGCAAGAAGAAGCCACAAAGAGCAATGTATTATAGATTGGTCCTAGTCGTGTCAGAGAGCCCCGTATCTGTAAATTTATTGGAACATTTGTAGACTCTGTATGAGCTATAATCCTTTACGAAGGTGAGACAGTCACCAGTCTATACGAGACACGGCTGTTATGTACGAGTCCAACTCTCATTTGTCTTCTAAATTGACACATTACTTACTCTGCGCGGATCCAAGGAAAATCAAAGGAAACGGTTATACATCATTTTGGAACTTGATTCAGGCGGAAAAGCTAGATGCAACAGAATACCAGTTTTTCATTGTCAAACCAGTTAAGGACAATGCGTGATTTGTATTTTTATTACTCAAATCGTGATTTATTAGCTAAAACCAGATGTCTCTGTCAATTTGCTTTATATGTTAATTTATTATTATGATTCAAAGATTTTATTTCTTTATTTCTTTACTCATTTTATATGGTATCAGACAAAGACATGTATACATACAAACACCAACATGCATGTACAGTGCAACCTGTGTAATACGACATCCCATTGGATATTCAAAATGAGTTTTAATTCACAAATAGTCTTATTAGAGAGATCAGTTATAACCAATGTAATCAATTATTTATTAAATATAAAAGTAGGTTACATCAAGATAAATTCAAATGGTCGGTAAATCGGAGTACCTAGTAACACGACCTGGTCTACTGAAAAACTTTTTAGATACATAACTTTCAATCAAAATCATTTGAAACAAATGCCCCCTGTGTCTTGGAATTCTATAGCGTTCACCCTGGCCTTCGTGGATTACACTAAAGTTCTTCCCGGCCCATAATGAAATTACTTTCTTTCTTCCAGGTTTGAGCCTGTGTTATGTTACAAAACGTTTGGGGCCCATAGATTACGGCCTTAATGTTAATCGTGCATGCTGAGAGAATGCTGGCACAGTTTTTTTATTGAATACGTCGTGGACATCAGCTGGATTATCAGATTTTGCCCGGCTCCTGTATCAACCTTTAAGCATATAAAAAATACATTTAATCCTATAGGGTTTCAAACTTTGGGTTTACGTTTAATAATCGTCGTGCTCGTGTTCTGACCATTAAATTGTGATAATATGACCGCTATTATTCGATGTACACGTTGTACAAGATCCGTTTGTCTCCAATTTCCTCATTTTCCTTACAAGCATTCGACACTTATACCACAAGATGGGGTTTAAATATCAAGGGGGATTTAAGGTTTCTTAAGTTTTTCTTTAGATGAAAATTCTGAAAAAAAAAATTTCCAGACCCTTATATACATAATGATATATATTGTTTATATCGTGATCGTGAAAATGGGCAATATATATAGATATTTTATTCCATATATATTTTTCTTGTCATCCCATATCTGGTAATCAGGTAATCTGTTGAAAAGATGAACTAAACATACTTTAAAGAATGATAAAAATACAACTTTGTTGGTGTTTGTCTGTTTTGTTTGTGTTTAGATCACTTGAAATGACATGATTGATCAAAATGCTAACTATATAAGCGATTCATATCATCCACAATACATTGAAAAATGTAAAGGAAATTTAAAAGATTGTGAAAGGTTTTCAGTCAATGAATACATGCATTTTTGATTGAAAAATAAACTTTATGGAATGATTAAATGATTTATGGAATGATCTAAAACCCTTCATGAATAAAACAATGATAGCATATAAAGTGTTTATACAGAGGGATTATTGGTTTAATTTCTCTTATTGATTTTTTAACATCACAAACAGTATTAATTATTTTATTAATTTTTGCTCTTGGTCACTTGTTTTTCTTTATCTCCGGAACATTTTGAATTAATTAATGTACAAGCAGCAGCATCGTGTCATTATGAGACATTTATGGATAAAATTACCCTAAATCGTCGATCAATACACAATAACCACACCATATTCAAACACCTTGAATAACCTGACAAACAGGAAATTAATTCTTTGGCATTTTATATAAACACTTTAGTCGCTCTGGTGTCAGACTAATTGGTACTTTTGTGTCATGTATCAAACGTATCACTCTGTTTTGTCTCCGAGGGCAATTAATGCGGTTCAAATTTAATCTCCGACAGCATATTCCAACCCTCTAGGCTTCCGCGCCCTTCCTGGTTTTAAATTTTTTGCTTGAAACTGAGAAAAAGTGAGTAAGAAAGAGACCATCCAGAGGAGTACCTAGAGAAGCCCTGACCCCAACCCTCCCATGGAGAAATATAAAAAGACTATTTATCGCCAATATACTCTGTTCCAAACAAACTCATCTTCCAAATGACAAACAGGAAAAAGATCCCTCTAAAATATCATGATATTCGGTCATAAATATTTTCAATAAACAAAAATAATAATTGCTCATATTTCAACAAATTTTCAATAAATAAATATAATAATTGCTCATATTTCAACTTTACTTTATTCATTCAACATTCATCAACATTAAGGCTAGTGTTTAGGACGTACGATTAATTGGCACACGCTTTATCATAAATTTCTATCAAAACGATATGCATAATTGAAAGAATTTAGAGGAACAAAGACGAAACTAAAAACTGACAGACTGCATCATCTCGGAATTAGTTTAATTTTTTTCCCTGTAAAAACTGATGGGTACAAAAGTTATTCTGACTTCTTCCTTTAAATGAGTGGGGGGGCTGATAAAAGGTTCCTCCGGAAAAACCTGAGAATTTTTCCACTCCTTGACAGTGACGGGATAATGTCCCTTGATTTTTATTCTATAAATAAAAAAAATTCATGCAAAAAACATGTTAGGTTTCTTTTTTATGTCTACTTTACTTCAAACTGAGAAGCCTGAACTTCCCGTGACGTCTTACTTACTTCTGTCATGTCTTTCCTTATGGTACAATGGTATTAGCTGTGATCTGAAGCTTTCAAATTAAATGACATAATCAGGAAAGTATTATATGATAGCGTTCTTAAATTAATGCCCGGCCTCTATGTAATCTAAGAACATCAGGTCTTCCATTTCTCCAAATAGGCTTCCGGGTACCACGTGAATTCACTTAAATTGCCCACCTGAAAAGAATTCATTTTTGGGTCACAGCACATCAGATATTACATATAATTCAATTCAATAATTTATCTTAACGTTTAAAGGCTAAAGCTTGCGCCCAATTAGACAACTTGAGTAAAGCAAGTTATATAATGCCCAGCTTATGTCTGCTCTTGCAACGTTATTTATAATAAATGCACACTGCACGGACCATGATCTTGCGAAAACCATATACAAGTACAGTATATCCGTGCGTTCCTTGCAGAATGGCATATTGATGGGCGTATTCTGTGGTCATCAGCTTAATGTGACAGTACGGTCTTCTTTCACAAGGTGAAGGTTATTCATTATATATAGTCTGAGACAAAATACTTCCTCAGTTAACTAAGAAATGGTCTTAAGATGAAAAGCCAGTTAACCTTTGAGTACCTTTATATATATATATATATATATATATATATATATATATATATATTACTGTATGAATGTATAACGGTAAAACAACTGATATTCTTTCTTCTCATGGTATAGTGGATTATGTAACAGGCAAGAATAGAGGATTATGGGTAGCCGATTTACCCGTCTTTTATTTAATATGAACTAGTCATCTCAACCTTATTACAATTCCTTATTCCTTATTACAAAATGTTTTCAAAATTAAATATATATATATATATATATATATATATATATATATATATATATATATATAACAACCTTATATATCTAATATCACATGAAGGACGGGTCATCTAGCAGTATTTTAAAGTTTAATCATTAAATGGTTTTGACACGCAGAAAACCCATTTTTCAGTATTGGTAAACGGGAAAGGTGTTTTTTATATACAATAAACACTAAACGTGAACAGGAAGCCTTTCTGATTCATGTGTATAGAACAAATCACTAACGTTATGAATTCGAAAAATAGGTCAAACTATGAGGTAAATTATATAAATGAAAATCCAGTAAACATGAACTCAATAAAATAAATTCCTCAACAGCACACCTCAGTCTAAAATATATATTAGCAAAGATACCTAGATAAGGTATTGAAAAATCACTTAGTGGCGATCAAATACAATGAATACAATGAATACAATTACTGTACAATACGTTACTGATATGCCTTTTACTGTATCTGTATATGGATTGAGAGGGTTAAGCTATTTATCTATAACTATAGCTTCCCTCGGTACAATGGAATCCTTTACCGGGCAGACAGGGGCCTGTGAGGGATTACTCACAATGTTCTATTTCACCATCAAGGAAATTGAATTAACTCAATGATCCCGCGGTATAAAGTACCCGGAAAAAACCTTCACGGGAGGGTCCCATGCATTCTTTATGTATTTTATATACATGCATGTACTGATAGCTGTGCTGTGACGTGACCAATCGACCTGTGCCACTCAGAGAAATTACATTCTAACGTCCCGCTGTGCCGGGGCATAAATGATATTACCAATCAATTTAATCTAGCTGACTGGTTAAATGTAAACGACCACTGTGCTTTTATAATTGATGTTAATGAATCTGTAAGTTGTTGAGTGGTGTAGTTCGTCTTTTTTCCGTGGTATCGCTGCCTGCATATTGAAAGTCCTTTCTCCTAATTGAATGGAGAATGTGGCGGGCATATTACACGATATAGGTATGAGCAAATAAAAGCCTAAAACTTGACATAATGGAAAACACATGAAGTTTGGGAATTATATATAAATGTTTGATTTATTTGCCAGGAACAAGTAATATACTGAATGTGTCACATTACGTGCCGCCCGTGAAAGCTATACCAGAGCTCAAAAGGCGTATAGATATATGCATGTTGCTTTTATCTGCATTGGAGCTCTATTCTTGAGTGAAATTTAATGAGAAACTGAATGTCAAATTTGATGACATTATGTGTCATCAATCAGGTGAAATTGATGTAAAATTTTGTTGGCAGAAACGGTTCAAACAAAAGGCTTTATATATATATATATATATATATATATATATATATATATATATATATTTTTGATTATTTTATTATTTTTTAATAATTAAGATTTCATTAGAATTTGTATTATACCACGATTTTCCGCGCGCGCCATTTTCCGATCTGGCCGTCATCCTTTATTGGGCCAACCATCTTAAGATGTGTCAGGCCCAATATTCGTTCAACAATGTCAACTTGGAACATGCCCATTTCCCGATCTTCATTTACTGATATTGATAATCGTTTTATATGTCGGTTATTGGTTCAGACCAATCTTAAGATGGGTCAGGCCTAATAACACATCATCAATGTCTAGGAATCAGGATCGAAATGCCGAAATGGGTCAGACTCAATAATTGATATCGGTCATTTGATCAGACCTATCTTAAGATGGGTCAAACCCAATAAAAGATCAGCAATATTAATTTGGCCAAGGCCCATCTTCCGATGTTTATTTACTGATATTAACAATATTTTATCTACATTTTTATCTAAAAAAGACACAAATTCGATTTATTTAAATTCATTTAAAAATAATAAAATCAATGTAAAAGGTACAGAACCTTCACAGGTTTTAACATTCCACTCATCAATTACTTTCTTTACATAATACAGTAAATATACAAATTATAGTACTCGGGATAAAAAAATGAACATTTATCTTATTATTCTTTTTTAATTCGAAACTGTAAGCATGTATCGGTAGGTCATGATCTGACATGGGTCTGACCTATCTTTAGATATATCTTAAGGTGAGCGACCGAATATCCGATCGGTTATTTATATCTATTTACAACATGAGTTTATACCAGTATATTTCACATTTAATTTATATTATTATTTTTATCGTTATCATTATTATTTTTATCTATTTATGAATCAGGTATAAGCTGGTCAGTCATTAACTTTAACAAATCACAACATATATTCAAGTCATAAAAGCAGTGTAATACCATGAAAAAAACCCTTTACGTATACACACATATTTATGTATACACTCATTCATTTATCATATATATGCTCTTGATTATGCAGTGTATAACGTTATGTTTCAACCAACCAGAATCTCTGTGGTAGAACTTCTATATTTTAGAGCATGTATGCAAGCTGTCGGGGTAAAATATAGCTCTTTCACTGGGAACAGCAGGCGGTTATGTAAACGAGTGCTCTTGGTACAGTGTCATATTTTTTTATTTTCTTTGGCAGCTGCAGAGTTTTGGAACATGGTGTATATATTGAAATTACCGTCATATTACCGCCATTGTGATGGCATTCAGAGAAACCCTACACCGCCTATCCTATAAAGCTAGGGGTACCCTTTCTACAAGTCGTCTTACATGTGGGTAAAACCTTGTTCTCAAACATTTTTTTTTATCCATTGAATTAAGTTTACGATGACATGTCTGGCATTTAATGAAAACAACTGTCATAGATTTAATGCGTACTGTTAAAGTGATTTGATCTAATTTGATTATCCTAGAAATATCTACGTTAATATGAAAGCCTGTATAAATAACAAGGGGCCTAAAAATTAATTTCAATGAAGCGAGCATAATATATTACAGTGTGTATAAAATCTATGATTTACCGGATGAATTTATAAATTCTTGCCGCGTGTCTAAGATTTGTCTCAATGGATTAAATATATACTATCTGCTGACACGTTTGATGATACTGGCATCTGAAAAAAAATTCTTAATTCCTAATATTGATAAGTGAATCTACTTCTTTTGTTCTTTTCTTTTGTAATAATACAAAGCTTGTATGGAGCTTACTTCCTCAAAATACAAATGATTTTTTTAATAAAAAAACACACCCTTTTATCGTATATACGCTTTTAATAAAGTTCAATCTATATTATTATTCTTGTACAACCTAAAATTTGTTTTATGCCTATTAAAACAACGTAGTGGCCTACAAGCGATTGTCATTACCACTCTCACCTTGCACGCAAACGTGGGAATAATAAGAAAACATGCACACAACAAACTGCAAAAAGAAAATACACCTTCCACCGGAAGTTGCTGGAGTGAAAGACGAGGGATTAATTAGCAGAATGTTCTTGTCAAACAGACGTTCCAAAACAAACGTTATATCGAGAAGCGATGTGTGTTCTTTAATTCTGAATAGACTTTCCGCCTATTGACTGTCTATCGCGTGTCTTAATGGCACCGACTCAAGCCGAGAGTGGAAGCTTAGCAAGTACAGGTCAGTCCCGTTAGGCCAGCCCCAGGTGGACCGCAAATTAGCCGATAGATTCAGAGCTATCAAAGTTAGCCAAGGGCCAATTCACCTGTATCGTTGTCTGCATTAAAGAGCAACTGATGCCTTTTGTGTTATATCCATCTCTAACTAGCCGTGGCGGGTCGCGCCCCATCAAAAGACGCAACCTGTTTGCGCGAAAAATGATTAAAACGATAGCACTACTTAGGCAGATTGCTAATCCCCAGCAATCTGCTTGCAATTACAAGAGAGGATGTGACAAATAAAAGGTTTAATGAATTATGCATTTAATCTCCGGCTCTGGAGCGGCCTGCAAGCCAAGGCTCCACACAGAGCAGACGACAGGATCAAAGCGAGGCGGGTTTACCGTACTTATACTAAAGCCGTAAAATTAGGAGATACCTTCATTTGTGAAATAGATATCTACCTTTCAATCCGCCTTGTCGGTCAATTAAAGGTCTGGTTCAATCGGAAACTTTCCCCATTTGTGAGTGATACAAAACTTATTCTAGTAGTTAAGCTCGAGACTTTTGTTGGCGCTCGCGCTGTCACGTGCCATATGCTACCTGTCAGGATGAATGAGAGGCAGCGCTGGCTACCTGGTGCTCACTGATCCGTGAAAACGGACATCTGTCGCAACGTCCCTTCCCAAACGAGCCCATATTAAGTTGCGTTTAACAAATGGAAACCTCATTTAATCAAACTGAGAGGGCCAATATGTTTACACTATACTGAGAACGTCTCGTTTGACGTTATAGCAACACTTCATCTTCCGAGAAGTTTATTCAACAGTCCACGTTGAACTGTAGCGCCCCGAGCTTAAACCATATGCCAGGATTTTCTTACACATTGTTTTCTTGTTCTGTCGATGAAAGCCAGTTCTTTGGTTAAAACTAACCTGTGGCTAGCCCCTGCAAGACAAACACTGCGAGTGATACACATCGTTGGTTGCATAAGCTTTTATACACGAATCATTATCAGCTTACATTTAATGACAGATGCAAACTCTTTTTCCCTCGATCTCGTTGATTAAAACAACATATTGTATAGGCAAATAAGCACGCGTCTGTGACGAGTCACACTGGAGTTTGTTAATTGTTAATGTTATCAACGCTAAATTTAATCTGCAATTAAATTTAGTCTGCTTTTCTCATGTGGAAATTGATTTAAAGGAAGGGCTACATGCCACACCTGGTATTATGTGCCGGCCTACATAAATTATTCAAACATACCCCGGTAAATTGCATGTGCGTGTATTATATCTCTGAATCAGGCATTAAAGTCTGTCACTTGTGTCTTGACGCCAATTAACGTTTGCACTTTTGCTCCGAAACAGAACATAAAACTATCCATTAATAATTTCTCTTAATTTTTATTAATTTCCCCACGAGTTTTAACATATTTATAACACATCATCGTGCCCATCCGTTGCGGTTATTCTCAACCACGGCCTAAGAGACAGTAATGAAGAACCGCATAACACGCGCTAACTTTAAAAATCTTGGCTGATTGAAATGTTCAGAAATCGTGAATTTTAGAAATAAAGTAGATAAAAGTGAAAACCTTCCACATGCATTTTAAATGCAGTAAAAAATTTTGACAATTTTTACATATATGAGCGCAGCCGATACGCATGCACCTGAACTTCCGGTGAAGCGATTTCAGATTACCCCTCTTCCAGATTACCGGGGGGGGGGGTAATCTGAAATCGGTTTCAGACTACCCCCCCCCCCCCCCTATTTCAGAGTACCCCAATGTTTACTCATGATTATTTAGATACTTATCTTAAACATTAACTTAAGTAACCTGACAACAAAAACAACAACAACTACTACTACTATTTATAATAATAACGTTAGTCATATTAACGATGATGATGATTATTATTATTAAAATGTCATTATCCCTGCAGTACAATAGGTACAATCCATATCGAGCTTGACCATGGGAATAGTTTACAAATATATAGTGTTTATAATTTCCTGAAGCAGGTTTTCCTTGTAAAACAGTGACAAAAACAAAGAATATTACACTCACAGGATGAACACAGACGCCTCTGCATATATAAAGAGAGATATATAAATATATAATCTACATGAAAGGAAAAGAATATTTAGAGTGGAGAACAACAGGTAAAAAAAGATAAATTTACAATTTAGGAGAAGCTGAAAAGGGGGAGCTTCTATATTTATACTCGAGAATACCTGCAGTTAGAGCCATGCAAAGGGAGACATTGAGATATAGACATTTATCGCGAGACTCTAAGAGGAGGGAGGCACAAACAGACATATGCCGGGAGGGGTGGGTGGGTTGTTTTACGTCTCGTTGAATACTTATAAGTATATCAAAGAATAAAGATCAGAACGCTCGAAGGTGGGGCAGATTCACTAGGGCCCATGCAGAAGCATTTTGGTAAAAGTCCGAGTACGCATAGACGATGTTTTATTAAGAGTGTGCAAGACTTCACATATATACAGTGGAAAATGTATTAACAGCCGAGGCAAACACACACACACATATGATAAGACATTATGCTAACGGCATCTTTCTTCACGTCATCAGAAAACCAAGCACACACGCAGCAGGTGAGTTCTACTTCGGGGTCGACCTTCAAACAATTAAATCCAGCATGACAAACCTGTTCCCAGGTGCAAATCTCTCTACCTGGGCCATTTACTGATGCGGGAACACCAAGATTAAATCCTTCATATACTTTTGTTAAATGAAACCATATAAATATTGCCATGGCGGAACTGACCATGTTTTCAAATAGTGTAGTATTTGCTTTATTCTTCTTGTGGCAGCACAACATGCATTTGAGCCCAACACAAGAGCATGTGATATAACAAAGTTTTGGTGTCCTATGTCTCTTTCAATTGTGAATATATACCACGCGTGGTTTTCTGACAGCGATATAACTTTTTTTGTTATTGTTATTTATATATAAGAGCCCCACTGCACGACTAATTACCAAACAATAAGCCAGATACAATGTTTATTTCCCGATAGCTAGTTCGTTTCTTTGAAAATCACTTTGTCTGCATGAGTACCATTACAATATGCCTTTCAATTTTAGACAAATTGTAACTTGTTCCGGCTAATTTGTTTATTTGTTTCATGTAAAATACATATTGAGATAAGATTCCAATCGACTTCCGTGAAATTTTAGTACATGAATAACATATATGAATAACATACAAATGAGCTAGTGACGGATACATTTATAATATACTGTACTGTAGTAACTAGGTTTATTGTGGTACACTGTATCACGTTATCTTATATATTTTGTATTAAATTTATATTATATACACACGTTTTTGTGTTATATCTTATCATTAATCATATTTTTTTAATTATTTATTTATTATTATTATTATTATTAAAATTTATGATGTTATTATTACATTATAAACATGTTCTTGTGTTATATCTTATAATTTCATTATATTACCTTCAAATTTGAACTTTCATTCATTAAATAGTTATTCATTTAGGTTTTCCCTGTCTTAATTGCTTCAGACTGCTTTCTTTTCAATTTAAGTACATTGCTTCTTCTATCTTTAAATAAGCAAATTAGCACCGCGATAGTGATTATTATTATAGTTGCCAGCCTTTGGCTGTTTATAATATATATATATATATATATATATATATAATTATAATATTTATGGATACTATAGTATAAGCATCCAGGTTTCAGGTAAAATTATATTGAAGTTACATATACTGTATATTTGTTGTGGGTGAATGTTTTGTGTATCCTTCTTTTATACCAAGGTACTCAGTACTAATCAAGCAATGAAAAACTACAAAGGATTGTTTCTATGTAGGCGTTCGACGCCTTGTACATTGACTGCTCGTATATGTTACGTAATATTGTATAATAATTCTAAGATTTCAATTAACTTAAAGAAAATCTCATTATTTAATTGGAATGTCAATTACTCATTATAAAGAATGTATATTTTAACCATTATAAGAAAACTAATTATGTTTCATTATGTATCTCCTGCTTATAAGTAAACTGACTGGAAACAAAATGTCATTCTAATGCATATATAATGGATTACTATTAGAAACATATATTTTCATGTTTACATTTTGCTATATATGGTCAATGCTTGTCTATTTTCTTTATACCGTGTTGTATGAAGAAATTTAATTTAACGGTTTTCAAATAATGAAATAATTTAAAGATTTTAAAATGACACATCACTGTGCGGTAACAATGGCGCCGCTTACAAAAGTTTGCGAAAGCTAAAAACACCACCTCAATTCAACAAAACACTTTTAATAAATCTCCAAAGGCAGTACATTTTTATCATCTATTGTGAAAGTTGTATGGTGAAAGTCGTGACAATAAAAACATCTTTTGTGTTTAACAGCACTCTGTAGGAAAAGAAATAACGCTTTAACGAATGAATTATTCATTCTGATAAAAAATATGACAGTGCAGTTAACGGCATTAACCGCAATAAATACATTCATGTTGCAACGCTAAACGTTGCAATGTACCGACTTTATTTTGCTTCATAATTTTCAACCTTTTTTTAACAAAAAACACTGGTGCATATCATTATACCCTGATATAACCGGACTATATATTTTTACTGTTTGTTAAGTACATCACGGTATATCTTAGTCAAATGTTTCTTGTATATATGATAAATATACGTATAATCATCCGTTCTTTAACATGACCTTGCATGCAGTGCATGGAGTCAGTTTAACTTCAATTAAGGTGCATGGCGGGGGGGGGGGGGGGTGACTCACAGGCGTGGGAGGGTATTCATAGTTGGCACTTTTTTATCAACACACACATGCACACACACACGCACACACGCGCGCGCGCACATGCACGCACACACACACACACACATATATATATATATATATATATATATAAACATTTATTGGCTATGTGATACATTTCAAATATATTACAATTTTAAGGTTTCATAAGGTTAAAAGTATAAGGTTTTTGAAAAATAAGGTTATATGTTTCCAGTATATATATAGGATAATTCTAAACCAAGTTTATAGAGATATATATATAATATTTTTATAGTAAACTCAGAAATGGAACCAAAGTCTATATGATTCTAATTATAATAATACAATTCATTTCTAATATATAACTATATTTTTCTCTAAACAGAAGAGGGGATGATTACATAAATCATCTACTTTGATAAGAAGTGGGGGAATATCGCCCTCCCCTCCGTATTGACACCTTTTGAACATTACGTAAGCGCTTCTTTGTCACAACAGATTAACCTTGAATTTCATGATATACGTGCCCTTTCTCTTTGCAACATATGACACAGCAGACGCAATACTTTTGGCTTGGTCATACAACTACAGCCAATTTTAATGCAAACATATATTATTATTTCTTGATATATTTAGTTTATTTAGTATGGCTTCCTTTTAACAAAATACGGCACAGTCTAGTTTTTAATTTGTATCATCATGGACTGATTAAAATCCAATGGCATTTACAGAGAGTACAAAAAAGTAAATATATAATAATACACATGCATACAAAGTCCATAGTGTAATGTTTGAGTGCCTTTCACGTCTTTTTACTCAAACTGTGAAAATTCAAAAATCGGTGTTCGTGTGCAGAGTATTTAACATACATGACTAATTATATATATACTTGAAATGTTGATGCTCTTAATAAGGACTCACAGGAATGGTTGATCAACAAATAGACGATGAAGATTCTCATATAGATATATATATATATATATATATATATATATATATATATATATATATATATACATATATATATAATTCATATATATATATAATTCATATAATAATAATAATAATAATAATAATAATAATAATAATAATAATAATAATAATAATAATAAAGACGATGCTAGAGATTTAAAACACAGCATTTTCTTTAAAATATAATTTTTCAATAAAAAACACATGATATTAGCGTTAAATGTAAAGACTGACACGATCATCTGTCATTCTCAGTATATATGATAAGCACATGTTTGAACTGTGAACCCGAAAATCTAAACATTTTACCTGGGGATAAGATAACCAAAAATAAAAAGCAATAAATTTATATGTGTATATATATATATAAATATATATACACACACACACACACACACACATATATATATATATACATATATATATATATATTTATATATATATATATATATATATAATATTCCATATATTTATCTGAGGTTGGATTATATCTTTGGGTAACATGAAACTTTATAAAGCATAATTTCATCTCCTGATAATGATATATACCGCGGTACTTTGTGAAAATAATAATAAATTAAGATGAACAATCCTATCAGAGATGTTGTATAGAACAAAAGACCTTGCATGCATGGCATCTGAGCAATGCATGCATTTATTCATAACAGTTTTGTTTTATTCAGATAGGAGATATATGACCCTGTATGTTATTTTGAATAATTACATGTTATTACCGTAAAACGACACCATAATGCATGTATTCCTGGTTACGACTTACTCCTTGCATTAAAATCCCACCGTGTATACATATTCATAAAACGTATTGAGAACGGTTGCGCACTATTTCATATGTCAACACAAATATATGTAAACATCATAATCATTATTTAAAATAGTTGTGTAAGGCATATATAATAATAAGAGTACATTAGCAATTACTTGTTAACTATAGTATACTCGACCTATACATGCTTGCGTATGTAGCATATTCCAATATTACAACGTTCATAACACAAATTTCCATACTGAATAAATTTAAACATTTATTTACTGTTGCCATGCATACATAAGTCTTGGTAAATACTCAAATAATCATAAACACAACTTCTGATTAATGAATGACAATGTTTCACATCTGCAATTATGTGGTATAAAATATATCTAATGAAGATATCTAACCGGCAGGTAGATATCTGACTGTTAAGCTAGTGCAGCTATATAGCTAGGCCTATATAGATGCAGTTTACAACGTACAGTATATATATATATATATATATATATATATATATATATATATATATATATCGTTGCAAACAGAAGCTGCAAGTGCGCAAACATATACATGCTCTCTTTCCTTCTGATAGACACCATGCAGTCTTTAAATGATTTATATAAATCGTTAATTAATACATGAACAAGTAAAGACTGGTGGTTAGTATATTTAACAGGTACTCACATTCACTGTTCGGATCTTCAGTGGACGGCCAGAACTGCGGCTGTCCAGCGGTCTCTCAGGCGGGGCTTACGTCGTGCGCTAAGCACGAGCGTGGCTTGTTTGGACATTTATATCCGACCATCCAAATAAATATTTCATTATTTGTTCCTAACGTGCTATTTAACAATGCCAAACGCTATTTATTACCAGCGGGAGGGCGGTGCACAAGACTGACTAACAAGCACAGCCCATGCCCGGCGCTGATTGGTTAACTCGTCGTCACTGTCGTCTGCTCGGCTCGCGACTGGAGCAAAGAATTGGCGGGGCGTCGCCAGCGCCGCGTGGTCTCGCTAGATCACTTATTCTCAACAGTACTATCAGATGAATACATGTATGTTTATGTTTGACATTTAATGTCCCTTTAGACGGTGACCTCATGCCCAAACATAATGTAGATTGATGAATCGTCCATGGAGTTTGCTATGGACCAAAGGCACCTAACCGATGACGGACTTAATCTATAAATGGACACATTTTCTCGGCTATTGACCAGTGTAAGCCTTGTTATAGAACACAAATCTGTCCTAACAAAGAGCGCAGATATTCTTGGTAAAATCGGCAACATTTTTACAATTTCAGAGTAAAGGTCATAATATAGTTATAGGTTAAAACATGCTATTAGATATATAATGTACATTGCGTTCTTGTTCCATAATTTACTTACATTATAAAGCCATTGTGGAATGCATGTTTAGCTGTAAAAATCCCCCTTAACTAACATAGCCTGAAAAATTAAATCAAATACAGTAAAGAAACTTTTCTGGTTAATTTATGAGCATTTAAAAATCTCAGCAGGCCTATTCTGAGATAGACGTCCGGATAGCCGTGTTATAGTCCAATGACGTCCATTATATTAGTGGTTGTTATTGCTATATATGTGTGGACGAATTATGTAAGAATGGGTGATGGCAGGGCGTGGATGACGCTAGAGCTATATTGGAGATATACAAGGTCATGGTACATGCAATGTACGGTTTAGGATGTGAGCTTGCAAGGTTTTTCACTTTACACAATAAGCTACATTTTTGTATAACATTTTAAAACATAAAACAAAAACTAGGAATCGTTAATTTAAATTCTCGTGAAGCAGTATATTAGATTCGCCAATCAAAACTCGTGGTGAAGATGTATCGCATCTGTAGCTTTAAAAGGGGGCTCGTGACGCGTGCGACCTCTAACCCCAACCTTTCTTATCAGGAGCCAAATGCATTTCCTTACCAAGAAACAAACTGACACGAGGACTAAAAAAAACATGCAGCACATCATGATACTCGATACTTGCTATTTCTCGGACGTTTTACATCAATCAGACAAAATCCCGGCGCACCCAATACATTAAGAGACCAATTAGAGCCCCACGTTAATTATGCTTTATTACACATGTAATTGCCGGGGAATGACATTTGAAAACCCTACACCGACAACATCAGTTGTTAATGGAATGAGTTATTTTAATTATAGCATAGTGGTAAAACTGTTTTCGCTGTTGCGGCGCGTAAAACACGGTGGCTTTGAAGAGGACCTAGATCACGTGTTTAAGATTAGGGGTCAGGGGAGTTAAAACAATTGCGCGGCATGTTCATTTGTTATCTTAATATTACAAAGCTTGATTTAGTTAAAAGAAACGCTGGTAATATTAACTAAACCATGTAATCTGTTAGAGTGCTTTCTGAGGCTTAAGTTTGTCGACTGAGAGTAAAGATTCCCTGCCATTTATATTCAACGTCTTTTAATGTATGAGACGTGCTTAAAATAAAAAGATTTAATTTTGAGTTAATATAGATTTGCACAGCGTCTTATACTTTTTATTTATCATGACTCTGTCGACTTGCAAAATATATAGCCTTTATACAAATCTACCGGGTAAACACCAGTTAGAAGGAATATCAACGTCTTCTAACGAGCTAGAGGCACTGCCATTTGCCAGTGCATGTATATGACAGTGTAGACCATTATATGGAATCGGAGTTGCTGTTGCTGGACATTTTTTTAAGACTTTATAAACATTTTTTTTACTTTATATACATATACACTTTATATACATATAAAACTCTTGATGATTAAAATAATTTGTATTTTGGCTGTGAAGAAACCTAAAAGAATTTAATCAATGCAGTATTTCTTCTTTGCCGAAAGGCAGGGTCGCGGTCTATTCGGGTATTATATATATATATATATATATATATATATATATATATATATATATATATATATATATATATATATATATTTATATATATAAAACAATACACACGAAAAGACATACGATATTAAGTGTTTATATATAAATTCATTTTTCAAAGTGCCTCATTCATGTTAAAATGAACAGTGTTGAATCAAAACAATTATTTGGATATATTTAGTTTTTTTCCGTTACTATACTTCATTTAGAAAAAAAAAACTGTAGCTCCACACCACTGACACCAGGGGCTTTTTTGTTAAATCCCCCATTTGCTTTTAAAGCAACATGCTACACTCTTAAAAAAGTATTTCAGCTAGAACCCAAAGGGATATAGAGAGTGGCCTCAGTGCAGAATCTTTTAAGGTTCCAGCTGGAACATTCCCCTCCCAGGCAACCCTCAAATAACAAAACATAAATAAAAAAAGGTATAAGATCGGCAGATGTGAGGGTGCTGCTAGCCGGATTAAAAAAAATCATGCAGCAGTAAAATCGGCTGCAAAAATCTCTGATAAATTCGTTATAGATGTAATGACGGAACCCGGGAAAAAATCGCTTATTTACAACCTATACCTTTCCTTTTTTATCATTTCTGACGCCAATATTAAACCTGGAGACCAAATCAGAAGTGACTAAAATGACCGGAGAAATCTGGCAGTCTGCAGGAAAAATCGGTGTTGGTGTGTGGGAATGATAGAAAGAAGGAAAGGTATGGATTGTAAATCAGCCGATTTTTTTTATTCCGTCATAACATCTATATATACTTAATTTTCCGGTCGGATAAAAATCGGCAGGAAAAACCTTGATATTGTCAAGGAGTTTTGCCGCCGATTTTTCCTGCCGGATATTTTTAAATATCGGCAAAAATCGAGAGATTTGAGGTCAGCTTTATGCTGCAATTTACATGCATCCACAAAAAAAAATTAAACCCTCCCTCCCATATGATGTCAAAAGGCCTGTCCTGAATATATTCTATATATTTGGTGGTAATTTAATATTGTATATAATCGAGAAGACAACACACAGACATTTGGCTGTTTGTATATACCAACTTAACTAAATATAATCACTTAAATTGTTGGATACCTTTAACGTCAGAAAAATTTTATAATATTATATAATAAGCTATAATAAGAATATTATTATGAGGGTAAAAACATTGACACCGGTATACGTGTATGAGTCTCACTTCACACACATATACAATATATTCCAAAGTTACTATTTTCCGTCCCAAAACCCTTGTCTACGTGTTTTTCGTGATAATTATTTTAAGAATATTCTTAAAAGATGCCAGTTGGCCTAAAGTAGATATACACATATTCCGCCGATTTTGGATAAAGTAGTTATATATAATGTAAAAAGAATTTATTTTGCAAGTCTTTTGCGTTAATTATGCTCATGGAAAGTAGACGGCGTCTTCCCGGCACTGCTGGTCAGTACATTCCTTCATAGTACGCTTTCCATGTCTATGGCTGCATGCGTTTGGTGTTTGTTAGACAACAGTGACGTCACAAAGATGTTACGATGATCGGTCGCGCGTTAACTTCAATTGACTGACGTCATCAGTTTGCCTGTTTCTTTTATTTATTATTATCAGTTCTCAGGCGTTGAAAAAGTCATAAACGCTGTAACCTGTTTTTTCATATTTTAGATTATTTGTCTCATACCAATTCAAAGCAAGGTAAAGCATTATTTTTTATTAAAGTAAGGCATTATTTCTGCTTCACTTGTATAAAAAAATTATCCCAGAAAAACATGCGGATACAGGTACTGGGATATACTATACACATGAATTTCCCATATCCATACTCTCCATATATAAGCCAGCAGAACATGTAATACCTTTGAAGAAAACTATAAAAAACAATCCAAAGAAGGCAAAATGCATTCAGGCGTGTATACCTTAAACTATCAGTATATTCCCTAGTCAAGTCTTTCTTGGAAAAGATCATACCTAGCTGGTGCGTACAGAACACGTTTACTGATGAAAGGCACTATAACTGTCCTAGCGTGTAACTCGATCACCACAATGTCGGTCGATATGCTCCTTTCGTGGATGGATACCGCCATCGGGCAATCCGTCGAAACAATCGAGCCTTTTAATGCATGCTGAAATAAATTAATACAACACCTGTTTTCAAGACAGTCGTATACAGTACCTTCTCTGTCTAGTATGTGTTTATTTATACATGTTCACACATGATGTCAGAACGCGTATTTAAACCATATAACTAAGCAAGCAGTAACATAAACAAGTGTCCATGGGTCATGACGCTCAGCTGACCGGGAAGAGATTCTCAAAAGGAAATTTTATCATCAGAATGGTATAGTATATACCCATTCATCTGAAGCATCAAACAGATTGACCAACAGGCCAAGATTTAGTCTGTATTTATATATCTCAAAAATAGAGAAAAAATGTGTAAACTTTAAAAACTAGAATATGGGTAGCCGACAAGTGACTACGTGTATCCGCCAAAATCAGAGTGGAACGGTCGAAGTGAGGCATAGATTGAGTGGCAAGGGGAAATAGAGTGAGGTATGTTGCATATTAGCATGGATGTCTGCAGCCTAAATGTGAAGGTAGGTTGTGCAACCTACCACAAATCCAGAAAGCTGTCCAAGTTGTATACATATGCAAAATTTTAGCAGAAAAGTCAAACCACTACATGTATATGAGTGATTTTAGCCCACGGCAGACAAACAGACAGACGCTGTGCAAAAATGGTTGCAGGTGGCTCCTCCAGTTTTGTGTATGATAAAGACCTATGTGAGATCTAAACACATGCACAATTTTGGCCCAATCGGTCAGATGAATCCTGAGATATGAGCTTGGATGCGTGCAGCGTGAACGTGAATGTAGGTGGCGCCACCTGTCAAAAATTAAGAAAGCTATCCAGGATGTATACGCATGCCGAATTTCAGGTGAATTAGTCAATTCACTGCAGAGATATGAGTGATTTTAACCAAAGGCAGATGAACAGATGAACAATATGCAAACATGGTTACAGGTGGCGCCACCATTTTTTGTATGTTATAGAGCTATCCAAGGGCTACATTTGTATAAATTTTATTTCCTGATCGGTCAAACGGTTCCCGAGATATGAGCTTGGATGTCATCTGCGTGAACGTGAATGTAGGTGGGGCCACCTGTCACAAAAATCAAGAAAGCTATCCAGGATGTATACCCATGACGAATTTCAGGTGAATTAGTCCATTCACTGCAGAGTTATGAGTAATTTTAACCCGAGGCAGATGAACAGATGGACACTGTGCAAACATGGTTACAGGTGGCGCCACCATTTTTTTGCGTATGTTACAAAGCAATCCAGCGGCTACATTTGTATAAATTTTATTTCCTGATCGGTCAAACGGTTCCCGAGATATGAGGGTTTATGTGTGGAAACAGACGCACAAATGGACCCTGGATAGAGGGGAAAGGTCAGAGGTCAACGCAAATTGGTTAGGCACCAGTTCACATGTGACCCGATAATTAGTGTAAGTTTCGGAAAAATCGGTCCATTAGTGTCAGAGGAGCTCTCTGGAAACGAACGCGGCGGCGGAGGAACCCGGTCAAAAACATAGTATCCGCAAAACTACGTTTTGGCGGATACAAAAATACAGGTGGCTCCACCAGTCTGCAGAAACTAATAAAAACACATGGTCAATATCCAGGCAAAGAATCATGGTGATCTCCGCATTAGTTGCTCAGATACTTCAGCTTTTGTATCAAATTGTCCACTATTCTGAGGGATACTTAGGAGTCCTATAGCTTGAAGGATATGGCTAACAGAGACCTAATTTCAAGTTTCCACAGGCACTTTTCATGGGCCTCCCTGCATGACAAGAATGAAGATTCTAGGTCCAGTTTTTGCCATTTGTACCCTGTTAACAGATGTTCATATCTTTAAAGGTCTCAAAAATAGAGAAAAAATTCATAAGAAAACCCGAACAAATACAGGTGGTGCCACCAGTCTGCGAACTGATAGAACATCTCATGATTAATATGTATGCCAAAATCATGACCATCAGTGTTGTAGTTATTGAGATACTGCAGTTTTTGTATCAAATTTTCCATTATTCTGGGGGGTATTTTGGAGCCATACAGCTTAAAGAATATGGGTAACAGAGACCTAATTTCTGGTTTCCAAGGAGATTTTTCATGGACCTCTCAGTGTGTCAAGAATTAAGATTCTAGGTCCAGTCTTTACGATTTGTGCCTTGTTAACAGATGTTTACATTTTTAAAGGTCTCAAAAATAGAGAGAAAAATTCGTAAAAAAATCGAAAAATACAGATGGCGCCATCAGTCTGCAGGAAGTGATGGAACATCTCATGATCAATAGGTATGCCAAAAATCATGACCATCAGTCAAGTAGTTAATGAGATATTGAAGCTTTTGTATGAATTTTTTTACTTTTCTGGGGGGTACTTTGGGGCCCCATAGCTCAAAGGATATGGGTAACAGAGACTTAATTACTGGTTTACAAGGAGATTTTTCATGGACCTCTCAGAATCCCAAGTTACAAGGTTCTAGGTCCAGCGGTTACGATTTGTACCTGGTTAACGGACGGACAGACGGACAGACAGACGGACGACGGACAAAGAGTGATCGCTATAGCTCAGATGACTTTCAGTCAGCTGAGCTAAAAAAAACACTCTTATCTAAATTGAGCCTTAAATGTGTTAAAGATGCTTTTATAAATATGAACTTTTGTTGGGTTTATATAATAACATGTTATGAGTACAATCCGGTTTTAAAGTCTGAGGAATTATTTAATACTGAACAGAAGAACCTCGCCTGACAATATCGAAATACCTTGCTAACACAACCACCTCACAAACACGACCATCTCACTGAAACGACTGCCTCACTTAAGCGACTGCCCCTCTATCACTACCTCACTGACACGAACAACTCAGTATCACTAACACAATCATCTGAAACAACTGCCTCACTAATACAACTACCTCATATAACACAACTGCCTCACTAATACAACTGCCTAATCTGACACAATTGCCTCACTGATACAAGTACCTCATCTGACACAACTGCTTCACTAATAAAATTACCTCATCTGACACAGCTGCCTCTCTAATACAAGTACCTCATCTGACACATCTGTCTCACTAACACAACTACCCCATCTGACACAACTGGCTTACTGATACAACAACTTCATCTGAAACAACTGCCTCCCTTATACAACTACCTCATCTGACACAACTGCCTCACTAATACAACTACCTTATCTGACACAACTGCCTCACTAATACAACTACCTCATCTGACACAACTGCCTCACTTATACAACTACCTCAACTGACACAACTGCCTCACTAATACAACTCCCTAATCTGACACAACTGCCTCACTAATACAAATATCTAATCTGAAACAACTGCCTCACAAATACAATTACCTCATCTGACACAGCTGCCTCTCTTATACAAGTACCTCATCTGGCACATCTGTCTCACTAACACAACTACCCCATCTGACACAACTGCCTCACTGATACAACAACCTCATCTGAAACAACTGCCTCCCTTATACAACTACCTCATCTGACACAACTGCCTCACTAACACAACTACCTCATCTGACACAAATACCTCACTAATACAACTACCTCATCTGACACAAATGCACCACTGATACAACTACCTCATCCGACACAACTGCCTCTCTAATACAACTACCTCATCTGACACAGCTGTCTCACTAACACAACTACCTAATCTGACACAACTGTCTCACTAACACAACTACCCCATCTGACACAACTGCCTCACTGATACAACAACCTAATCTTAAACAACTGCCTCCCTTATACAACTACCTCATTTGACAAAACTGCCTCACTAACACAACTACCTTATCTGACACAACTGCCACCTAGTACAACGACCTCATCTGACACAACTGCCTCACTAATACAACTACCTCATCTGACACAAATGCCTCACTTATACAACAACCTCATCCAAAACAAGTGCCTCACTAATACAACTACCTCATCTGACACAACTGCCTCACTAATACAACTATCTCATCTGACACAAATGCCTCACTAATACAACTACCTCATCGGACACAAATGCCTCACTAATATAACTACCTCATCTGACACAACTGCCTCTCTAATACAACGACCTCATCTGACACATCTGTCTAACTAACACAACTACCCCATCTGACACAATTGCCTCACTGATACAACAACCTCATCTGAAACAACTGCCTCACTTATACAACGATCTCATCTGACACAACTGCCTCACTAATACAACTACCTAATCTTACACAACTGTCTCACTAAAACAGCTACCTCATCTGACACAACTGCCTCCCTAATAAAACTACCCAATCTGACACAACTGCCTCCCTGATACAACTACCTCATCTGACACAACTGCCTCCCTTATTCAACTATCTCATCTTACACAACTGTCTCACTAAAACAGCTACCTCATCTGAAACAAATGCCTCCCTTATACAACGACCTCATCTAACACAACTGCCTCCCTAATACAACGACCTCATCTGACACAACTGCTTCCCTTATACAACTACCTCATCTGACAAAACTGACTCACTAATACAAGTACCTCATCTGACAAAACTGACTCACTAATACAACTGCCTCATCTGACAAAACTGTCTCACAAATACAACTCCCACATCTGACACAACTGCCACCCTAATACAACTACCTCATCTGACACAACTGCCACCCTAATACAACTACCTCATCTGACACAACTGCCTCACTAATACAACTACCTCATCTGACACAACTGCCTCACAAATACAACTAACTCATCTGACAAAACTACTTCATTAATACAACTATACCTTATCTGACATCACTACCTCACAATATCCAGAACCTCACATAACACGGCCACCTTTCTTACACGACCACCTCACTAACCCAACATGTTACTTATACAACTACCTCATCTGACACAACTACACACTTATTCAAAACCTCATATAACATAAGTACTTCCCTATCACGGCCACCCCACTCAAACCTCCAGAATAACAGGACCACCTCTCAAACATGACAAAATCCCTAACATGACAACCCCACATAAGCGACCACCCCACTAATACCCCAGATCACTATAATACGACCACTTCGCTACATGACAGCTCACTAACATGATCAGGCTTACTTGTATAACCACTTTTAACCCTATCAGATAAGGGGGAGCTGGCGTTTGGTCCTGATATCAAATATTTTCCCCTACAGTTAAACAGTTAAATGTGAGAAAATTCACGTACTATCCAAATCCTGTCCAATTCTTTATATGTGTTAACAGAAGATTGTAATGAATACACTGGACATGGCATAAGCTTCTGCAAACATTTTTTCACTTTGCACACTTTAAACATGTTCACCTCCTGAATAACGGATTAATCAAGATTAGGTAGAAGCGGGTCGATAGGAGGGGTCCAGGGACCCCGAACCCCAACCCCCGACCTTTCCTCTTTTCAACCGCCGCAAACTTTTTAAGGGTTGCAGACACATGTTTGCAGCCTTGACCCCCCCCCCCCCCTTTCGAACCTAGGAACTTTATTTTAAGTTGTTTTGTTATCAGTCCTCCTGGGTTGGATCCCTCCTTTTTCTAAATCCTGGATCCGTCTCTGTTTTCTATTATTGATTAAAAACAACACGAGTTACCAGGATTTAACCATCTATGCAGTGTTATCACATTGACTTACACACTCGACTTATATAGCGTTGTCATTTTTTTACTTTGGTGCTCCACAAAAAGTGCTCGACTCTCACACAGGAAAATAAAATTAAATGGCTTGATCTGAGGCCAATCTACCAATTAGATAGTGATTCAAAATAAAAAGGTACAGGTAAGTGAAAATGCATGCATGCAGGATGTCATGGTTTCCATGCAGAAACAAAATACACACGTATAAATTATTATAAACTGGTTTAGTTAATCTTAACTTCAAAGGCTTGTCTCGCTAGCACTGCTCTACATAAACGACAAATGTATATGTCGGCTATGTGACATTTATTTTGCCTTTAATGCAGGTGTTTTATCTTTATACCATTATTAATACAAGGTGTCTGTCCAGTTTCAGTTTTATCCAAAATATCTTGTTTCAACAGTTTGAGGAATTCTGCAGAATTGTATAGATTTTAGTGGAGATTTGCATTTTTTTATATTCTAGATCTATACGAGTGTAAAGTTTCACCCTCTGTTTTGTCTTCAATGCCGTTCAGGAGAATATTTCAAGTGGACTAATAGGGTGACGTAAACCGGAGCTTAGGACCTAAAACACATAAACGGATCAGGTTCAGCTCAAAGAATCAAGTCATCTTCAGTAAAATGTAATGCTTGATTTTTTTAGTGATCTGCAGGTGTAAGACCTGTATCATTTGAGTAAATAGTCATAGAATCATTGAGACCAGAAGAGCGCGCCTCACATCAAACGATCACATTTAGGCAATCACGGTGGCGCCGTGATCGTACTGGGTTTGATTTCACTTTTATCCAAAAATAAACATGATTTGTTTCGGCGCATTTGCGTTAATAGATGCCCCAAACAAAAGCAAGCCTTTCTAGATTCTCGCTTTGCTAAGCTGCGACCATTGATGGTACAATTGGCATGCTACACATTTCCGGAAAGGTCGTCAGCAAATCTGTCCTGGGCACATTTCTCAATAGTTTTCCGGGGGCCACTGTAAACAAATGAGGGAGCTAGGAGGGGATTATAATCCGCTTGTTGTAAGCCAGACCCGGTAATCTTAGGGTTATCCGGCATGAACGTTATTGCTCCCTTAGATTTGTCTTATCGATTTAATCCACCGCTCATAGAGTTGTACTTGATTAATATAATGAGTCGCCAGTGTTGGCCTGTTCCGGCGGACATTCATTCATCGGGGCTAATTACAATTAACAGCATCAGAGGTGATATTCGTCAAAGTTATAATTTAAATAATTGGCCCTTCTTAAAAGTACGATGACGTGAATAAGTATTGTGCATCCGCCGCGCACTCAAGAAGGCGACAATACAACGGCCCGACCACACTCCCGCGTGGCGAGGTGAGAGCGCACATACCACGGGCGTGCGAACCCCTTGATTTAACAGTAAAGGTGTTATTAGCTGGTAAATTACTGGCCCGAGTCGCATTGATTTTTTTAATTCCATTTTGTAACTATCCCCTTACCGAGTAATCATGGAAACCTGTATTCACACGCTCAGCCGAAAATGATATAGGAATTATTCTTATATCTATATCCCATGATTTCCATACAAACTCTGTATATATTATAAGCTTTTCTCATGTTTCTATCCAGACATTGACGTTAAATTGCGGTAACTTCTTCAGGTACATGCATGCAGCCGTCCCTGGTGTATACCTATCTAGTGGATCATATTCAATCAGCCGTTAATAAAAACGAATCAATAGGAAAACACTTCCTGGGGAAGTTAGAACTGATGAGCCATGGAGTCTGTGAATTCAATATTTATACTATAACGCCTGGAACAGGTTGTCTAATTAAATCGAAATCGTGCAAATGCTGTTAAAAAAATAAAAAAACTTCCGCGAAAGAATTTTTTTTTATATTAAAACTAACCGATCAATCAGTGAGTCACGAGGTAACGTTGAAGTAAATTATTTTTGTTCAGAGTTATATACACTATAATTTTTTTCTTTGGCTTGTATATATAACCGCCAACCATGTGTATAACATTATTTCCTTTTCTATCTGGATCATATGTATTTTTTACATTCATTATTCACACGTAAAGTACCACGGTATATTTCCCTTGGCTCTTTGACCCTAACAATGCACCGTGCACGTTTCAACAGATCTATGCTTAAGTTCGTATACCGTGTACCCATATATAGGCACACTTAACTGGAGCGTATATACATGGGCGGATAAAAACACAAGCAATATATGGTCACTGAATATAAAGGAACTAAATATGATCGATCGGGTTCAAACTAAATTTTAGTGATAATTGTTGCATGTTTGTCTTATACCCTTGAATGCGATTTAAGCGTTTATTAGCCGTTATATGCTATGAGGAAATATTTTTTATATAACTATCTACTATATACGCACGTTAAAAGTTCATCATAAACGATACAGTGCATTAACTTGTATATAGACAACTCTAACTCTCTCTCTCTCTCTCTCTCTCTCTCTCTCTCTCTATATATATATATATATATATATATATATATATATATATATATTGATACGGGGGGAAATCGTCACATTATTAAAACATACTGACGGTTATAAAATGTCGATACTTACATGATAATACACTGCAATTCAATTGTGCAAATGCATGGAATATCCCTCCAATAGCTCAATGTGACAAATGTTCAATCAGTTTAAGCCCAATAAGCAATTTCTATTAAGTGATGCTTGTCGGTAAAAGCCATTTTTACCAGACGAAAAACAAAACACGTGGAACTGTATATTGTATAATCATATATTGTCATTTATAACCATACAGTGGATTCATGTTTTAATCATTTATTTTTATTTATTCATTTTTTTGTATTTTACATATTTCACTGATTAGTTTTGATTTAACCGCAGATTTATAAATAATTAGACAAATATACAAAATATATTTATTTAATTTCTTAAATAGACTAAATTATATGTGCAACTTTGAAAATAGCTAGACTTTATAATGCATGTGTGCATGTGTGTATATGTATAGATGTGTATACATGTTACGGTGTGTCTATTGCCCTGCATGGGATCAAGACAAGTACTCTTAAATTTACGCTTTGCATATATATACAAAAACAGGCCGAATGGATGGGTGTTGTCTTAAAATAACGTGCAATGGGTCTTATTTTCTCCATAAAAGCTACGAATTTTAGTGATAATTATAAAGAGATTAATCTACTCTTGCCTTTGCTTGTTTGAGTATTCTTATCAATTCTATTGTATCTATTTTCAATACATTTCAGCTATATCATTATGAAGCTTATGCTTGCTGCCAAACCCACAAAATCGATGTGATATGGTCAACGGGTGGTTGTGTGTTTTTAGATGTGTGATATTATTTTATCATATTTTTTTCCTTAATTTTATTTTATCATCAATTATGTCATGATCAACAACAATGATAAACATGAACATATACAGGTACCGTTATGTATTTACTTTTAAGAATCTGGACTAAATCTTCATTATCGTTAATACAAAATGAGTAAGTACAAACCTAAACGCCTTCTTATTAAAAAATGGTCGAGCTCTATACAGTTACTTTATTATTCAGTCGGGTCGCTGGGATACCTGTTTCAGGTGACTCTGTGACCATCACCCTGGCGCCTGCGTCATAACAGCACACTATATAACTATGGAGCAAACTTTGCTTTGTACATAATTCCGTTTGATGAAGTGTGGCGCTTATGTAAGGGGCGTGGTAATCACAGGCTCAAGTGACAAGCTTGTTAACTCGCTTAGGTAATTGAAGGTTGCGACATCTGGCGACAAGAGCTTATTAAATCATGCCGCTCCCTGTGACATAATAATTACAACAGATGCACACTGATAGAGTTAATCTACGAGGAAACCCGAGAAAACGCGAGGCAAATTGACCGGAAGTAGACGCCCGTCGCAGCAAAGAGCGCTCGGGGCATATTCAGATATCCAAACGCCATAATGCCGTATTATTTCCCAATAGGGCGTCTTCCAATTCGATTGCACCGTTGAGAAACATTAGGAAAATTAGCGACCACTGCTCGCCCAGTTGAGGCGGCTCTCTAAATGTTAACCGAGTCATTAGGGCAGTTTTGTATCATTAAGGGTTTAATGCTGACAGTAACAAAACTCCACCACGGGAAATCACCAGATCTGTGCCCTGCCTGCCTAGGAACCAACGCAGCAAGTGCCAGTAATTGAACACACGCGCGGGGACGGGATGATAATTAAACAATTAGCCTGGTTCCAACTAGAACTCCTTTGAATCTCCGACTCCAGTTTGGTAGGCCCACCTGAGCCAGGTCGTGAAGGGTTTTCTGATCACCAGAATCATGATGTTTACATCTTTGCCTTTAGTTGGCGCCCAGCTTGCCGTTGGTATCCACGCTCCGGTTTTTACTTAGCCGATCTGTAGCGTATTTGCCGTGAGCGACGGGCTGTGAATACATAGCTAGCTTAACACCTGCTTTGAATGGACAATGGTTGACATACCATCACACTTATCTTTTTACTTACGTCATCAGGTCTCAGAACCAATAAGGGATGACACTGAATCAGGTTTCTTTAAAGCTGCGTGTTGAAAATAAGAAACACAGATGTGTAAAAACCAAATGGCCTCATCGTATAAATATTTCTGTCTGACCTTCCTTATACCACGTGAATATTTGGATTGAATATATGATTGTGTAGGCTGTTTTAATATTAATGTAGGAATATATGATGGGGATTTCATTATGCTAACATCACAGTTCTTCTTATATAAACACGCACAGTAATCTGTTATTTGTCTAGTTTCACACGCTCTCCATACATGTACAAAATATATATTTGCAGAAAGTCTTAGGTTGAAGACATCATTTATTCAAATGACACTTCTCAATCATACTAGTTAATATAATAATAATAAAAAGTTTATTCAAGTATAAAGGCTTCCGGCCAGTAGAACCATATAAGCAACATAACATCACATTATATGATAATTTGTGGTGCTTAACCTTGGCGATGCACATGCATGCGTTAAAAATCAACTGAAATAAATTGGTACAAAAAGGTAATAAATAAAATAGTTATTCCAACAGTTTGCAAATATGTGTGCAAGGCTTACATATATGAATAAATGAACAGCATTGTAACTTGTCCTGGATAACAATTTACAAACAGAAACTCTGAAACTCGTTAATATAAATCAATGAATATTGAATATACATTTTATAAATGAAAATAATTTGGGGTAATTATTTTATGTGCTTTTATCAGCGGAGTTTTAAATTATTTGTTTTTAATATATGGAGGAAGAATTCGCATTAGACTTAATTATAACATGGTATTAACATTTTTATAATGTAAGGAAACTGCATATGTAAAATAAAAAGCCGACACTCTTCGAGATGAAAGATGAAAAAAAATATATATAATTTAAACTATTGTCACTAAAAATGTGTGTTCAACGCTTAATAGGTTTCCCAACAATATGCAAATTATATTACGGTATGGTTTTTAATACGAATTAGAGAGGAAATATTAAGGGTCACTTTTTGACTTGTGTTTTCTTAATGAGTTGTGCATGTGTATAACGCGACGTCATTGTAAAACCAAATATACAGTTGTTGGTTCGCTTTATTAAAATGTGGGTTCAAAAGAAGAATACCTTTTTAAGCTTTGAACTCACCACCCAAATATATCTGTTTAAAGCGGCAAAATGTGAACTCCAGGTAACGCACCTATATATACAGTCAAATAACCTGAGAAATTCATTCAACATTTTACAAGTATGTTCGTACTTCTGTTATTTGTACCTTAAACAAGAAAATTGAATGATTTGTATGCAGTTATGACAGGAGATACTAAATTCCAAGTTCTGCATTATTTAGTTTTCAAGAGAATTATTGAGATCAACTGCCTCGATAGAATGCATATTTATGAAACATGAAGAAAGCGTATATATCAGTTCTTTCAAGTTCTTATATAATGACTAAAATCTCCAACTAGAATTTGATACCTTAAGAGAAAGTATAAATTAAAACACCAAAAAAAACATGAAAAAAGTGAAATAAGTTGTCTTTAATGAAAATGAATGAATAACAGCTTTGTCAAGTATATCATTCATTACGGTGGCTGATTAGGACACACGAAAGAAATATTTATCTCGAGATAACATCTCGAGATCACGACATAACATCTCGAGATCTCGACATAAAATTTTACCCAAAAAATCTTTGCTGCACAAAAAAAATATTTATCTCGAGATCTCGAGATGTTAAGTCGAGATCTCGAGATGTTAAGTCGAGAACTCGACATAAATTTTCACCAAAAAATATTTTGCTGCAGAAAAAATTATTTATTTCAAGATCTCGAGATGTTAAGTCGAGATCTCGAGATATTATCTCGAGATATCGACATAATATCTCGAGATCTCGAGATAAAATTTCATTGATGCTGAATTGACATAAAGCAAAGCAACTTTAAGGGGACAGTACACGATAAGAGTGCTTACTATTGCAATTATAAAAACAAAGACCATGTATATACTGTGTTTAACTGAACGGTAATACAATATAATTCATTTAAAATCAATCAAGTTTGTATTTCCCCTAAGATAAAGCGAGCTGAAGAAAAGTTCATTATAAAATTCAAGATTTAATTAATCATATCCATAAGGAAGATCTAAAGCCTAAAGAAAATGAAACATATTACCTGAACGGCGGATTCGAAGCCATGGCTGAGAAATCACTCAAATAGAAATTTTTAGGTCTGCATGCATGCATTGTGGGTACCTTGTTATTTTAAAAATACAAACAAATACGAGCTTGGTAAAGAAACACGATTTTTGTACATTTTTTCAGCTTTTGTTTTTATTGAAGTGGTGGTTTGTTTTATGGCATATGTATTTTACCATCATAAATGTAAATATGCTTAAATGATTACTGTGTTTTCGGGTAGGTACGCTGGGGGGGGGGGGGGGGGGGCTTCAGCCCCTAAAGCCCCAGTCTTGATCCACTATAGCTATAATTATAGCTCTGATTACCTTAAGTCAACCTTTCTTCATAAATGATTTATATTCATAAATAAACGGTTGAAATATTTCGATCATCTCTCATCATGATTTTCCTTCAGCAAAATCCACTGTTTGGTCTTTAAGCCACTAATCACCTGCCTTATTTATAGAATCTTTGTGATAGCGGCTAACTCTGCATACACATATTAAAGAAGTGAAGGTAATCCTTGCTGGGAAAGGTTCTTATAACGCCACCTTGACTTATAAACATTTTTATCCACAGGCTACTTGTACACAAGGTACTTGAGCCGGTGTTAACATAAAGATAAAAATATGTAACCGAGTTATTGAAAGATCCCTAGTTGATGTTCGTTCGAGCATGTGAAGCAAAGCAATATTTGTCATTTACAGAACTCTGTACTCTCTGAATTGAAGCCAGATGTTTCTGCCGGAAGTCTTTCTATTACGATCGGCGGTCATTTTTGCTCCCCCCCCCCCCCCCCCCCCACCCCGACACATGTTTTTAACACGTGGATATAAACAAAAGGCACCGCCTTTACACCGTTGGATTGGCTCATATTTATGAAAGGTTCCATAGATTATGTTTATTTGACAGACGTCAGATATAGAAGTCGGTCCCTTTAACTTTGTTTTGCTTTACGGTAATTACGCATCGAATGGTTCGTACAACGCCCACGTGGTCTTATTTATTTATTTTTTTTATAAACATTTTATCTCGAGATCTCGAGATAATATCTCGAGATCTCGACTTACCATCTCGAGATCTCGAGATAAATATTTATTTTGTGTCCTAAGCCACGGTAATTCTTAAACCTGAAATCTAAATAAAAAATGTGAGCTGTAAGTGTATCGCATGTGATTGGCACGTACTCGACATATCACTATTTTCATTCCGTATTATAAAGCATTCGCATAAATGTCTTACACAAGAGTAAAACATAGGTTTCAAAGTATAACGAACAGTATCCTGTTGATCATGGAACAGACGTTTCCAACAAAGTCCGTTTTCTGTTTCACTGTTTAGATCTCAGTCTCTGCTCTCAGAACCGTCCTTTGCAAAGTGAGCATATATATAGATTTTCTTCCCCACACTAGTGACATCTGTTGGTGACAATTCACACGAAGTTTTCGGGCACGATCTATCGACATACAAAATCATATTGATTATACAATTAATGATAAAAGAGAAAAGGGTCTTTTTCTAACAGGAAGGTTCTTGTAGGAGGCGATTGCATATAAATGCTCTCAGAACCGTCCTTTGCAAAGTGAGCATATATATAGATTTTCTTCCCCACACTATTGACATCTGTTGGTGACAATTCACACGAAGTTTTCGGGCACGATCTATCGACATACAAAATCATATTGATTATACAATTAATGATAAAAGAGAAAAGGGTCTTTTTCTAACAGGAAGGTTCTTGTAGAAGGCGATTGCATATAAATGATATCTGGTATTGAAATCAGAAATATAGGCTTTCAGAACCCGATCCCATGCAGCTGTTGACCGTAATACGTGCAGTGCGCACGCTCGTGAAATGGGTCTAATACGCAAGAAAGATTTGACTTCTAAGGAAACCAAACGTTTTGAGCAGTCCCCACATGCAAGTAAAATTACTGCCAAAACAAAGAGGGTATATAGGCACGCGGTATAATCGGACAAGAATTACCTAATGAGGGTTTGGGTGTCTCTGGGTGAAAAAAAATACTCATTAACAAATCAAGCCCCAGGTGCGTAGATTAAAACAGCTTCCACTTTAATCATCGCAAATCACTGCATTGTGCGCATGTCACTGTGATTGATACAAAAACACACTAGCAGTGTTGGATTTAATCATAAAAAACTCAAGAGGGCCGGAAATATACACTTCATTTCGTAAATTTAGCCCCTCATATTTTCTTCTTCTATGTTTGATTCCTGAGAGCTCCAAGTGACATTAGTGCTGTGTCATTAATTAGCTTTCTTTCTCACCCTCATTAAACACAGCGAATAATTAAAAAATAAAATCGGCAAATTATCATGAATTTCATTCAGAACTTCGCCTTAAGCAATTCAACCTGCTCGCGTGCGCAGCTTGTTATTGAATATGGTTTTAGACGATTTACGTCACAGCTTGTGGCAACCACAAGCAGCTTCTGTAAACACATTATCACATCTTACGACATCTACTGGAATTGGTGCTCTTTTTATTTCTTTCCGTTACAGTGCTGGTTTTGTCATTTAAAACGTTACCTTGCTTACCTGCAAGTATTATGCAATTGTTTGATACACATGCACCAATGCCTTCACTTTACAGTTCCAGCGGAATTTCCGATATACATGTATTCTAAATCCTCAGGGGCTTAAAATGGGCTGTTATCCACATCTCCTTTCAAATATAACATATGGAAGTTGGCCAGATAAGTGACACTCGAAATGACTGAAAAATGACATTAAAAAAAATATTACCTATTTATGTTGACAACCGGATGCAGACAATTAACCATGCAAGAAGGAGTTGAAAGTTAATACTGTTCAATTCGGAATACCATGTGTCTGTATCAAGTTATCAACCCACTTTAGTCCATGCATTTACGTCAAACTCACAAAGCCCTGGAAATAATCGACAGTGTACGACCAAAGAGTGTGAAGGCAACGTCACCATGTGTCATGTCCCAGAAATATTGAATATACATCATTATTGTTGTACAACATATTGAACAAGTAAATGTTAAGTTAAAAATAGTGGCAACACGTATACCGGTAACTTATTCATTCTGGTATAAATATACGGCTGTCCTAAGACCAGTATGGAAATAATACAAACCAAAGCGGCTAATAACATAAAATTATTATCTGTCAGATATCTTGCGTAAAATGGAACTATTGTTTCAGCTAAGACCATTCTTGGCATATATATTGGAAGATGTCATTTTATTTAATTCCTGTTTGTTTCTGTATATATTGAAGAATATGGCTAATAATAAAACAAGGTTTGTAAAATTCTTTAAGCATGTCATGTCAGAATGTTTTGGGCTTTTATGGAATAATATCTTACAATTAAATTCAAAGGGAAGCTTTCATTGACAGAAAGAAATGACATGCTATATGCCGCCAGTTTTTTACCGTGCTAAAAAGTAGTGATAGTAATCCTCCGTTTCCCGCCACTGAACGAGTTTAAAAATCACCAGTGATGCCAATTAAACTCCTCATATATGTACAATATTCACCAAAGACAGATCTACAGACGAATACATCAAGCAAGATTTCAGGCTGAGACACCAATCCACTACTGAGAAAATGTGCATCGATGTATTCTATAAAAAGTGACCCTTGCGTCATGATGCTCTGCTGACCAGGAAGAGATTCACAAAAGGAATTCTATCATCTGAATGCCAAATTTTGTAGGTAGTATTCCCATTCATCTGTAACAATTAAAGTTCTTCAAGCGGATACAATTTGTGCTCCGTCTGACTTGACTAGGTATCCGAAATAATTTTTTTTTGGCTGTAGTTCACAAAATATAGGTCATCAGAGCTTATTTCAGGTTTCCAAAGAGATTTGACTAGGACCTCCCTGGATGTGCATTTAGAAGTTTCTAGGACTAACCATTACAATTTGTGCCTTGAAAACGGATGGACTGCTTCATCTGAAGGTCTAAATAATAAATGGAATAATGCGTAAAAAGTAAAAATCAATACAGGTGGCGCCAGTCTTTAGAAAATGATACAACACAATGATCAATATTCATGGAAAGAATCATGAGAATCAATGCATTAGTTATTCAGATACTGGAGCTTTTTGTATCACATTTTTTATTATTCGGGGGGGGGGGTACTTTTGAGCCCCATAACTCAAGAGGATCTAGGTCACAGTAAGCTAATTTCAGGTTTCCGATGAGATATTTCATGGACCTCCATGGGTGTAATGTAAGTAGATTCTAGGCCTGATGGATACAAATTGAGCCTCATTTGATTGACTGGATGCTTAAAATCATGTTTTCAGCATGTAGATTGCAAAATATAGATCATCATGACCTAATTTCAGGTTTCCATGATGACTGACCTAGAACCTCCTTGGATGTACAGATAATACAGATTTTACAGAAAATTTCTAGGTCTAACAGTTACGATTTGTGCCCTGTTTACGGACGGACTGCTCCTCTTATGGTATTAAAAGGCCTACAGGCATAATGCGAACTGTGCAAAGTTTGGGAGTATGAATGGAGGTTTATTTTTAAAATTTACTATTGATCCTCTTAAGTCCTGCATATCTACCTTAGTCATTATGATTTCAGCAAAATGGACGTTTCGGACCTGCAAGTTTCAGACTAGGACATTTTAAAACTAAAATATGTGGGAAGTCGACAATCGACTATGTGTATCCCGCAGAAATATGAGTGGGACGGATAGAGTAAGGCATGGATTAAGTGGCAAGGGGAATAGAATGAGGTGTGTTGCATATTAGCATGCATGTCTGCAGCGTAAACGTGAATGTAGGTGGTGCCACCTGTCATAAAATCGAGAAAATTGTCCAGGATGTATAAACCTGCAAAATTTCAGGTGGAAAAGTCAAACCACTGCTGATATATGAGTGATTTTATCCCAAGGCAGATGAACAGATGGACGCTGTGCATAAATGGTTGCAGGTGGCGCCACCAGTTTTGGTTATGATGAAAAGCTATGTGAGATCTATACACATGCAAAATTTTGGCCTTATCGGTCAAACGGATCCAGAGATATGAGCTATCTGCAGAGTAAACTTGAATGTAGGTGGTGCCACCTGTCATAAAATCGAGAAAGCTGTCCAGGATATATAAACCTTCAAAATTTCAGGTGGAAAAGTCAAACCACTGCTGAGATATGAGTGATTTTATCCAAAGGCAGATGAATAGATGGACGCTGTGCATAAATGGTTGCAGGTGGCTCCACCAGTTTTGCCTATGATGAAGAGCTATGAGAGATCTATATACATGCAAAATTTTGGCGCAATCGGTCAAATGGTTCCCGAGATATGAGCTTGGATGTCTGCAGAGTAAACGTGAATGTAGATGGCGCCACCTGTCATACAATCGACAAAATTGTCCAGGATGTACAAACCTGCAAATTTCAGGTGATTAAGTCAAACCACTGCTGAGATATGAGTGATTTTATCCTAAAGCAGATGAACAGATGGACGCTGTACATAAGTGTTTGCAGGTGGCGCCACCAGTTTTGCCTATGATGAAGAGCTATGTGAGATCTATACACAAGCAAAATTTTGGCCAAATCGGTCAAACGGTTCCCAAGATATGAGCTTGGATGTCTGCAGAGTAAACCTGAATGTAGGTGGCGCCACCTGTCATAAAATCAAGAGAACTGTCCAGGATGTATAAACCTGCAAATTTCAGGTGATTAAGTCAAACCACTGCTGAGATATGAGTGATTTTATCCTAAAGCAGATGAACAGATGGACGCTGTACATTAGTGTTTGCAGGTGGCGCCACCTGTTTTGCCTATGATGAAGAGCTATGTGAGATCTATAAACAAGCAAAATTTTGGCCCAATCAGTCAAACGGTTCCCGAGATATGAGCTTGGATTTCTGCAGAGTAAACCTGAATGTAGGTGGCGCCACCTGTCATAAAATCAAGAGAACTGTCCAAGATGTATAAACCTGCAAAATTTCAGATGGAAAAGTCAAACCACTGCTGATATATGTGTGATTTTATCCCAAGGCAGATGAACAGATGGACGCTGTGCATAAATGGTTGCAGGTGGCGCCACCAGTTTTGCCTATGATGAAGAGCTATGTGAGATCTATACACGTGCAAAATTTTGGCCTAATCGGTTAAATGGATCCAGAGATATGAGCTAACTGCAGAGTTAACTTGAATGTAGGTGGTGCCACCTGTCATAAAATCGAGAAAGCTGTCCAGTATATATAAACCTAAAAAATTTCAGGTGGAAAAGTCAAACCACTGCTGAGATATGAGTGATTTTATCCCAAGGCAGATTAACAGATGGACGCTGTGCATAAATGGTTGCAGGTGGCGCCACCACTTTTGCCTATGATGAAAAGCTATGTGAGATATATACACAAGCAAAATTTTGGCCCAATCGGTCAAACGGTTCCCGAGATATGAGCTTGGATGTCTGCAGATTAAACCTGAATGTAGGTGGCGCCACCTGTCATAAAATCGAGAAAGCTGTCCAGGATGTATAAACCTGCAAAATTTCAGGTGGATAAGTCAAACCACTGCTGAGATATGAGTGATTTTATCCCTAGGCAGATGAACAGATGGACGCTGTGCATAAATGGTTGCAGGTGGCTCCACCAGTTTTGCCTATAATGAACAGCTATGTGAGATCTATACACAAGCAAAATTTTGGCCCAATCGGTCAAACGGTTCCCGAGATATGAGCTTGGATGTCTGCAGAGTAAACCTGAATGTAGGTGGCGCCACCTGTCATAAAATCAAGAGAACTGTCCAGGATGTATAAACCTGCAAAATTTCAGGTGGAAAAGTCAAACCACTGCTGATATATGAGTGATTTTATCCCAAGGCAGATGAACAGATGGACGCTTGCATAAATGGTTGCAGGTGACGCCACCAGTTTTGCCTATGATGAAGAGCTATGAGAGATCTATACACATGCAAAATTTTGGCGCAATCGGTCAAACGGTTTAAGAGATATGAGCTTGGATGTCTGCAGTGTAAACGTGAATGTAGGTGGTGCCACCTGTCATAAAATCGAGAAACCTATCCAGGATGTACACACCTGCAAATTTCAGGTGATTAAGTCAAACCACTGCTGAGATATGAGTGATTTTATCCCAAGGCAGATGAACAGATGGACGCTGTGCATAAATGGTTGCAGGTGGCGCCACCAGTTTTGCCTATGATGAAGAGCTAGGTGAGATCTATGCACATGCAAAATTTTGGCAAAATCGGTCAAACGGTTCTCGAGATATGAGTTTGGATGTCTGCAGAGTAAACCTGAATGTAGGTGGCGCCACCTGTCATAAAATCGAGAAAGCTGTCCAGGATGTATAAACCTGCAAAATTTCAGGTGGAAAAGTCTTACCACTGCTGAGATATGAGTGATTTTATCCCAAGGCAGATGATCAGATGGACGCTGTGCAAAAATGGTTGCAGGTGGCGCAACCATTTTTAGTGTATGTTATAAAGCTATCAAAGGGCTACAATTATGCAAAATTTTTAGCCTGATCGGTCAAACGGTTTCCGAGATATGTGGGTTTATGTGTGGAAACAGACGCAAAAATGGACGCTTGGCAGCGAGGAAAGGTCAGAGGTCAACCAAAAACTCGGGCGCAGCAGTTGACATGTGACCTGATGATAAACCCGATTCGCTTAAAATGCAAACCAAGTTTTTTTCAGTTGAAAGATATTGTTCCAATAATCTGGGAATTCTGCATCTAGACATTGTGTCTAGACGTCTAGACGCTGTGTCTAGACGTCTAGACACATTGTCTAGACACCCACCAGAGCCCACCTGTTTGTACTGAGTGACCTCTTGACTTGGCTGCTGAAACTCAGCATGTTGTCAAATCTGTTTTCAAACACAGAAAGCCTTTTTCAATTGGCTACAATGCTTTTTAGCTCAGCTGACTATAAGTCATCTGAGCTATAGCCATCACTCTTTGTCCGTCGTCCGTCTGTCCGTCTGTCCGTTAACCAGGCACAAATCTTAACCGCTATACCTAGAATCTTGTAACTTGACAATCTGAGAGGTCTATGAAAAATCTCCTTGGAAACCAGAAATTACCCATATCCTTCGAGCTATGGGGCCCCAAAGTACCCCCCCCCCCCGAATAGTAAAATAAATCATACAAAAACTTCAATATCTCATTAACTACATCACTGATGGTCATGATTTTTGGCATACATATTGATCATGAGATGTTCCATCAGTTCCTGCAGACTGGTAGCACCACCTGTATATGTTCGGGTTTTTTACAAATTTTTTTCTCTATTTTTGAGACCTTTAAAAATGTGAACATCTGTTAACAGTGCAGAAATCGTAAAGACTGGACGTAGAATCTTTATTCTTGAGACATTGAGAGACCTATGAAAAGTCTCCATGGAAACCAGAAATTAGGTCTCTGTTAGCCATATCCTATGAGCTATGGGGCCCTAAAGTACACCCAAGAATAGTAAAAAATTTCATACAAAAACTTCAATATCTCATTAACTTCATCATTGATGGTCATGATTTTTGGCATACATATTGATCATGAGATGTTCAATCAGTTCCTGCAGACAGGTGGCACCACCTGTATATGTTCGGGTTTTTTACAATTTTTTTTCTCTATTTTTGAGACCTTTAAAAATGTGAACATCTGTTAACAGTGCAGAAATCGTAAAGACTGGACGTAGAATCTTTATTCTTGAGACACTGAGAGACCTATGAAAAGTCTCCATGGACACCAGAAATTAGGTCTCTGTTAGCCATATCCTTTGAGCTATGGGGCCCTAAAGTACACCCAAGAATAGTAAAAAAATTCATACAAAAACTTTTGATAGTATCTTTGGAGACATGAAAGAGGATTGATTCATTCATTTTTATTGACAAATGGAGTGCTATTGTCACACAGATTTTGACTTGGCCATATTACTTATAAGCAGCACATATAATAAAAGAGTTTAACTGTTAATTAAAATTTAATAACAAATATTGTGCTAATATAGTTTTTATTAAAATAATAATAAGAAAATCATATGATTTTTTAAAATAAAATATAACTGAAATGATTATTGAAATAATATTATAGAATATATTCATGAATGCATTCATGAGTACGCTTTGAAAGTATCTGCACTGGTATTCAAATACTTCTATTTTTACCTGAATTCCCATTCTTATGCTATAAAATTTTTTAATGCAGTACATATTCATATTCGTATTCAAATACATTTGCAAAGCATTCGCACCATGTCTAGTATTTATTCAGTTTAAGCCAAACAATGATGTTGAGAATCCAGAATATACAAAATTCACAAATTTAAATAATGATCATAAGTACCTGGTTTTATGGCTTTTATTTATATAAAAAAAAACAAATGTAATATATTCAGTTTGGACTACTTTCACATCAATCTATACACTAGACACAGTAGGAATCTAGATTAATATTATCAACTGCATCTTTGTCTATCATTAATTTCCTTCATATGATCCCTAATGATTAGTAATGAATAATATGATTTATTTTTTTAACATTAAAATTTCACTGAAAAATACCATAGGTGACTGCATGGTGTTATTTGGAATAACATTGACATTGACATTCTATCCATCCATACAAGATTCTTACATCATCAGTAACTGCAAGTTAATTGCCTGTTACTCATCAACTAACCAATTCCTTTTCTATAAATTTTTATTTAATTTGTTATAAAAAAACAATACAAAATTATTAATTTATTGTCAATTGTTATGTTGTTTTTTAAAACAACTACTAGATGAGTTGGGTTGGACACCTGGATCAACTGTGGCTGGGCATTAGCTGTCTGGCTGCCCCAGTGTATCCTTCGCTCAAGCATGCATAATCGGATGAAAGGTCAACAAGGTCAACATACAGGTGACTGAAGAGGGGCTGGATTGAGCCTGGGTCTGACATGGTCTCATAAAAACATTAATAAAAGCTACAATATTTGGCCAATTTTTTTCAGCTTTCTAAACTACCAAGATGAAATCCTTATGTGTGCATGATATGAAAATTTATCAACAGTGCTCTCAGGAAACAAACGTGCCATGGTCGAAGACGGGCAAAATTTAAGGTACAAATTTTATATTTTTAATAATAACTTATAAAATTTGAAAAATTCAGAACTAATTTTTGGTATTTAATTGAATCTTGATTAAATGATGTTACATCCCTGACAAAAAATCTCTAGCTTCAGCAATCCTCTTGTTAAGGGAGTAAATATATTTCTTGATTTTTTAAAAAGTGCATTATGTTTGGGCCCATAACTTAAAACAATTACGCAATACTTACATCAATCTGGCATGTGCATAGCGAATGTATAGAAAAATATGTATAATATATATGATCAAAGTCAGATTAGTGGTTTTGATATTAGGCAGTCTTACAGTGTAACAATGGGTTTTAATGGAAAAATGAAGTTTTTCATCAATATTTCGAAGGAATTAAGTCCTAGTGATCAAATTCTTGGCATGGTAGGGGATTTTGGAGACATCTAACTATATGCCAAATTTTAGAACTTAGAACTGAAGCTGGGGAGCAGAGCTCTAGCAAACTGCATAACACTAGCTTGATGTAAACAATATGTGACATGGTGCTTGAAAACTTGAATAAAATCTACAGTTTTTGATCAACTGGTTTCAAATTTTTGGTGTTAACAGACAAAATGCTAACAAAAACATGCTGTGAAAATTAACTCCACAATACTTACAGGAAAAAAACGTGCCATGGTCAAACTTGGGCAAAATTTAAGGTACCAATTTTATATTTTTGCCAATATTTTAAAAAATTCAACAGATTTTGATCTAATTTTTTGGTATACAATTAAATTATGATCAATTAAAGTTGTATAACTGAAAAAAGTCCCTATCTTTAACACTTTTGGTCTTAAGTGACCAAATATCTTTCCTGATTTTTTTACAAAGTCCATTATGTTTGGGCCCATAACTTTTTTAAATTATATAATAATGACTTAATTTCTGGCATGTACATAGGAACAATATATAGGAATATTTATGGTAAATATGAAGGAAACCAGATGAGTGGTTTTGATATTAGGCAGTCCTGAAGTGTGAAAATAGATTTCTAATAAAAAATTGAGGTTTTTCCTTAATATCTTGAAGGAACGGAGTCCTATTGACCCAATTTACGGCATGGTAGGAGAGTTTGGGGACATCTAACTGTATGGCGAATTTTAGATTAGTAGGTCCAATGGTGTCAAAACGTGCCAGTCTTACGGAAGGACATCCGGATGGAAGGACGGACGGACGGCCGGACGAACAATGGACCACGACTATAGCTCAGATGACTTATAGTCAGCTGAGCTAAAAAAAACTGCAACAACACAATAACTACAACACTGATGGTCATGATTTTTGGCATACATATTGATCATGAGATGTTCCATCAGTTCCTGCAGACTGGTGGCGCCACCTGTATTTTTTCAAATTTTTACAATTTTTTTCTCAAATTTTGAGACCTTTAAGGATGTAGTTATCTGTCAACAGGGTACAAATCGTGACAACTGGAGCCAGAATCTTCATTCTTGATACACAGGGAGACCCATGAAAAGTCTCCTTGGAAACCTGAAATAAGGTCTCTGTTATACATATCCTTTGAGCTATGACGCTCCAAAATACAGTTCAGAATAATGAAAAATTTGATACAAAAGCTGAAGTATCTGAAAAACTAATGCAGAGATCACCATAATTGTTTGCATGGTTATGATTTTTGGCATACATATTGATCATGATATGTCCCATCAGGTCCTGCACACTGGTAGCGCCACCTGTATTTTTCGATTTTTTTACGAATTGTTTTACTCTATTTTTGAGACCTTTAAAAATGTGAACATCTGTTAACAGGGCAAAATCGTAAAGACTGGACCTAGAATCTTCATTCTTGACACAGGGAGAGAACTATGAAAAGTCTCCATGGAAACCTGAAATAAGGTCTCTGTTACCCATATCCTAAGACCTGTGGGGCACTAAATTACGCCTCAAAATAATGGAAAATTTTGTACAAAAGCTGAAGTGTCTGAACAACTAATGCAGGGATCACCATAACTGTTTGCATGGATATTGATCATGGAGTGTTTCATTAGTTTCTGCAGACTTGTGGCACCACCTATATTTGTTCGGGTTTTTTTTACGAATTTTTTTCTCTCTATTTTTGAGACCTTTAAAGATATGAACATCTGTTAACAGGGCACAAATCATAACTGGACCTAGAATCTTCATTCTTGACACACAGGGGGACCCATGAAAAGTCTCCATGGAAACCTGAAATAAGTACTCTGTTACCCATATCCTTTGAGCTGTATGGCTCCAAAATATCCCCCAAAATGATGAAAAATTTGTTACAAAAACTGCACTATTTTTACGAATTTTTTTTCTCTATTTTTGAGATATATAAATACAGACACAATCGTGGCCTGTTGGTTAATCTGTTTGATGCTTAGCTGAATAGATATATACTACGATTCAAATGATAAAATTTCCTTTTGCGAATCTCTTCCCAGTTAGCTGAGCGTCATGACCCATGGGTCACTTGTTTAAAGCTGTATTTACCCATTCTATTCTTATAAAACTGTCAGAACCCTACCATAGAATAATTCTTGTAAAGTTTAAACCAATCACCTTAACAGTTTCATCATAATCAGTTTATAAGCCAGAAGAGTTGAAAATTACATTTTTGCTCGTAAAAACACTTCTCTGTAGGTGGCGCCACCAATACCTCAATTTCAGATATGACATATGTGACAAACATTGGTATAAAATTTGGTGATTATAGCTCTAGCCGTTTCTGAGATTTCAATTTTAGTGTGCCTTTTTTGGACAGATGACTTAGTTCAACCTCCTGTAACTCGGCCCAAAATCTCCGAACTGGAACCATTCGAACAAACTTGAGAAAGATTGTTCAAGGGATCATTTCTGTGAAATATTGGATAATTTGGCTGGACAGTTTCGGAGAAGAAGATTTTAAAGCTTTTTTAGCTTTTTGCCTATAGAATCAAAGAAAATGCAGTTAGAAAAAAATAAACAAAATCCGACAGAGTTTTTCAGATGACTAATTATTTGTAAAAAAATTGGTGATGCTAGCTTCTGCCGTTTTGAGCTATGGTTAACGTACAGACGACGCACGACGCATGACGCACGACTCACGACGGACGACACCGCACCATCGCATAAGCTCACAGGTTCGCTAAAAATAGAGAAAAGAATGCGTTCAAATTAGAAAAATACAGGTGGCGCCACCAGTCTTCAGGAAATGATAAAACACTCCATGATCAATATGCATGGAAGAAATCAATACATTAGTTATTCCGATGCTAGACCTTTTTTATCACATTTTTAATAATTCGGGGAGGGGGGGGGGGGGGTACTTGAGAGCGCCATAACTCAAGAAGATCTAGGTCACAGTGACCTAATTTCAGGTTTCCGAAGAGATTTTCCATGGACCTCCATGGGTATAATGTAAGTAGATCCTAGGCCTAGTGGCCTTGTGCCTCATCTGATTGACTGGATGCTCAAAATTAAGTTTTCAGCATGTAGTTCGCAAAATATGGGTCACCATGACCCAATTTCAGGTTTCCAAGGAGACTGGCCAAGGACCCCCCTTGATGTTTAGTTAGAATTTTTTAACGGTTACGATTTGTGCCCTGTTAACGGACGAACTGCTTTGTCTGAAGGTCTGAAAAAAAAGAAAGAAAATGCATAAAAAATTGAAAAAATACAGGTGGCGCCACTGTCTTCAGGAAATGATAAAACACTCCATTGTCATTATGCATGAAAGAAATCTTAGTTATTCTGATTTTGGAGCTTTTGTATTTATTTTTAAATCATTCTGGGGGGTACTTCTGAGCCCCTTAGCTCGGAGAATATAGGTCACAGTGACCTAATTTCAGGTTGTCAAGGAGATTTGTTCTGGACCTCTATTGATTTTCAGTAAGAAGTTTCTAGGTCCATAGGTTACAATTTGTGCCCTTTTAATGAACAGACAGAAGGACAGGCGAACGACGGACAAAGAGTGATAGCTATAGCTCAGATGATTTTAAATCAGCCTAACTAAAAAAAGAACAGGGGGTGGCGCCACCTGTCTGGACTACATCAAAGTTTTCCAAGACGGACAAACATGCCAAAATTTCAGGCCGATACATCCATCCACTCCTCAGATATGAGCGATTTTTACCCAAAGCAAATAGATGAATAGACGCCCCCAAAAACAACTGCATAGGCACCACCAATCTCGAATACAAGAAGTAGTTAACCAAGATCTATGGGCAAGCACAGTTTCAATCCTGAGAAAAGGCCATTAGTGTATACATGTACTCTCAAACTGGTAAGGTAGGTAGCGCCACATGTCTGGTTTACAAAAAAATTCTCGGATGTACATGCAAAATTTCAGACATAGACATTGAACCACTCCTAAGATAGGAGCAATTTTTATCTAAACGAACGTACAGATAGACGCCACATGAAAATGATTACAGATGGTGCCACCAGTCTTGAATACGAGATGGAGGTATCAAAGTTCTATGGACATGCACAATTTCAGCCTAATAAGTCGAAACAATCACTCAGACGAACAAATGGCAAACCCATGGATGGGTGCCATACGAAAATTATTGCCTCGCAACTATGAGATGGAGAGATACCAGATTTATGGACATGCAAAATATCAGCTCAGTACAATGAACCACTCCAGAGATATGGGCTGTTATATATAAAAACTAGATGTGTCGGAACGACACGAATGCCCCTGCCTGGGGCAAATAGGAAACATTTGTTAAATTTTTAAAAAGGTGTCGTATGGTCAAAAGTAGGTCAACAAGGGCAAAATGCAAACTCGATCTGTAACAGGTCATTATCAAGCAACACACCAAAAATCAGGCCAGTATCTGCAGACACTGTGAAAAAGTCCATACATGTGCATTTTCCATAAAAATTTCTGTCTTTCATGAAATTTTCTGTTTAGGAGCCTAGGAGCCGTAAAACAATCAAAAGTAGGTCAACCGGGACGAAACGCGAACTCAATTTGTAACTGTCATTATCTGGCAACACATAAACAAGGGACCCATGGGTCACGGCGCTCAGCTGATCGTGATTGGACTATAAATGTTTCTCCACTGTGATACTATATCGAGTCAATAAAGCTTATGAATATCATGGACATGTTGGGCTATTATAAAGGAATGTAATTTAATATGTGAGTAAATGATAAATGAAATTACCTGACTGATGGATTAATAGAGTAAAATACAGTGGTTTATTTTTTATTTATTTAGGAGGGGTTGAAAATTGTGATATATTTGAGCAAATATGAATGCAATGACAGCAGGACATATGCATTTGTTATGAAAATTTCTATTTTTCATGAAACTTTCTATGTTCAGGAGCAGTCAAATGGTCAAAAGTAGGTCAACTGGGACAAAACAAGAACTTGATCTGTAACTGGTCATTATCTGCCTACACACCAAAAATCAGGCCAATATCTGCAGGTTTTGCAAAAAAAAAGTCTGTACATGTGTATTGGTCATGAAAATTTATATTTTTCATGAAATGTTCTAAGTTAAGGAGGCGTAAAACGTTCAAAAGTAGATCAACGGGGACGAAATGCGATCTCGATCTGTAACTGGTCATCATCTGCCTACACACCAAATATCAGGCCAATATCTGCAGGCATTGCAAAAAAAAGTCCGTACATGTGTATTTGTCATGAAAATTTCTATTTTTCATGAAATTTTTTAAGTTTAGGAGCCGTAAAACAGTCAAAAGTAGGTCAACCGGGACGAAACGCGAACTCGGTCTGTAACTGGTCTATATCTGCTTGACACACCAAAAATCAGGCCAATATCTGCAGGCATTGCGAAAGAAAGTCCGTACAGCTGTCTGATTTTCGGAATGACGGAAGGACGGACATGGGTTAAACTATATGCCCCGGCCACTTTGTGGAGGGGGCATAAAAAAAGAGATTCATACTTCACAAGAACTGCAGGTGGCGCCACCTGTCTTTTGGCACAACTACACAGCTGTGCAAATAACTATGCTGGGTTTAAAAGAGATTGGTCAAAGGGGCTCAGAGGAGTTCTCTGGAAAAGACTGAGGTGGCGGAGAGTGCGTAGGCCGGTCAAAACATAGTATCCACAAGACTTTGTTTTGGAGGATACAATATCTATAACTGTAACTTTAGTTCCATTAATTATACAAGAAATCATGACTTCTTTAATGTCTTAGTGTCAAGATAAATAAGTAAATCAGTGAGTTTGGTACTTAAGTATTGGTCTTAATATATTAATTTCAAGTATGCAAGACATTCTCATGTTTCAGTTTCATGGCGGGACACATTCTTAAGATGCATCTTGAAAATGAAGTAATTAATGACCAATTAGCAAAAGTTCAGATCACTAACATGACATTCACATCATGAATTTTATCATCTAAAAGCCAGATTGAGATTAACTTTAGATGTGATCTTGACCTTTGACCTTCTGACAACAGTCGAATGCGTTCTGCCTCAGGTGATGGGTAACGTGTGAAAACTGATTCAAATCATGACTGGTCTACACTTGTTGTACATGAGAATAGGATCAAGGTCAAGGTCAGCAGTTTTTAAACTCCTCTGGGAACTTGGTTGAAACATTTTGTCTACCACATTTGTGGACAAAATATTAGTTATCATGTTAGCAAGAAATCCTAAAGATTAAAAAATATAATTCAGCTGATTTTAACTTGAAGATCAGGAACAAAGTCCCCATTTTAACCTTGTCAAAGAACACTGTGGAAACAATATGTGTGCCATATTTGAGGGAAACTCTTCAGTACTTCAAAAGTTATATGCTACACAATCATACTAGATTTCCGCTCATTTAACCTTGAAGATCAAGGTCATTTTATCCAGTTTTCAAACTCCTTAAAGAATAGGGCAGAATCAACTGGTGTGTCAAATTAGAAAACAAAATATTCTGTGTTTCAAAAGGGTCATAATAATCATTTATTTCTTCAATTTGACCTCGAATGTTGAGGTCAAGGTAACAAATTTTCTAGCTCATCTGAGAATATGGTAGAAACAACTGGCATGTCAAATCGGAGGGTAAAATCATCAGCTCTTCAAATATTAAAGTGGTCATAATAATCCTAGACTACAACAGAGTTGACCTTGATGATCAACGTCGAGACTCATCTGACAACTTAAAGGAAACAACAGGTGTGTCAGATTTGAGGGGCAAAATGCAATACTTCCAGAGTTATCAGGTTCACAAGAAATCCAAAACATGATGAACTATATTGACCCTAAAGACAATGGTGAAGGTTAACATCTTTTGATTTGATTATTAATTATTTTAACAGCTAGCAGACAGAACATGGGACCCATGGGTCATGTCGTTCAGCTGATTTTGGGAAAATATTAGCAACTGCAAAATATTTTTATTTCTTTTTGTTTTTCATGTATATCAGCATTTGAAAAGTTAAGAAAAAATGGCCCTGCTAAAATGAAACTCTGTATATTATAGAATAATGGACGTGAGCTAAAGCACATGCACTGTGAAATAAATGAAACCTGTAGCCTGAAACCATTTAATGAGGCACCAAGGGAAAAAATGGGCCTACGGTAAGTGTTATTTAAAAGTTACATTTCATAAACAAATAATGGGTGAAGGTAATTAAGTTTTCAAAAGTAAAATATATGGCCATATGAGTTAAAAATAAATCCAACAAAGTTTGACCAGTATTCCTGATTTTAAAACTAAGGTTAACAGTGTTAATTCACACCTAGGCCCGGCCAACTTAAAGAGATATGAATGAAATGCTACAAAATATTTATAGCTTCTTAAATCTTGTCAGTAAGCACTTACATTTGATCTTAATATTTTATCACATTTGAGTATTAGGATTAAATTTCTGAACATTTAAAAAAAATCAAAATTGTCCAAGTCTCAACGAAAAAAATTATTTTAACATTAAAATTATAAGATTTGTCTTGTTTATTTGTCCTGTGTATTGAAGGGGTAAGTGAGGGAGGTGTCTCGGTTGTCACTGCTTATTGCTGAAAAAAATGTGAAATTATAAGATTCATCTTATTTATAGAACAGGTCTGTCAACAGAATTGGGGGTGGGGGTGGGGGGAAAGAGAAAGGCTATCTGTGGTATTAACTGCAGACAGTCTGATCAAGCTCAACAAGAGAGAGGGCTTGCCCCAGTGACGGGATTAAATAATAACACCCAGGGAGCATAGAGAGCTGCACATAATGACTTACAGTGACCAAAGTTGACTGCTTGACAAAGTAAGGGAATACAACAAGAGCCTTCAATAAAAATTCAATAACTAGTCTAATTTTGCAGCTTTTATTTTCAAATTTCAGAATTTAACAGATTAAATCCTTATGTGTACATGCTGTGAAAATTAAATCCACAGTACTTACAGGAAAAAAACGTGCCGTGGCCAAAGTTGGGCAAAATTTAAGGTACTGATTTTTAAATTTATGCTAATAACTTATATAAATTGAAAAATTCAGATCTAATTTTCAGTATACAATTGAATCTTGATCAAATTAACTTTTATGCCTGAAAAAAGTCTCTAGGATCAGCAATTCTTATGTTATGTGAGTAAATATATTTCCTAATTTTTTAAAAGGTACATTATGTTTGGGCCCATAACTTCAACAAATTATGCAATACTGACCTAATTTTTTTAATGTACATAGGAAATAAATGGAAGAATATGAACATTTACTATGATCAAAATTCAGATAAGTGGTTTTGATATAAGGCAGTCTTGAACTGTAACAATGGGTTTTTAATGGAAAGCAAGGTTTTTCCTTAATTTCTCGAAGGAACAAAGTCTAAGTGATCCAATTTTCAGTATGGTAGGAGATTTTGGGGACATCTAACTGTATGCAAAATTTTGGATTCGTTGGTCCAACAGTTTCAAAACGTGCCCTGTTAACAGACAGACGGCCGGACAGCCGGACAGACGACGGACAAGGACCATGACTATAGCTCAGTTGACTTACAGTCAGCTGAGCTAAAAACACTTACCTGTTTCTGAAAAGACAACAACATTTTTAAAGAGCTTGACTTGTTTTTAGTAAAGAAGGGACCCATGGGTCATGGCGCTCAGCTGATCGTGATTGGACTATAAATGTTTCTCCACTGTGATACTATATCGAGTCAATAAAGCTTATGAATATCATGGACATGTTGGGCTATTATAAAGGAATGTAATTTAATATGTGAGTAAATGATAAATGAAATTACCTGACTGATGGATTAATAGAGTAAAATATAGTGGTTTATTTTTTATTTATTTAGGAGGGGTTGAAAATTGTGATATATTTGAGCAAATATGAATGCAATGACAGCAGTAATAAGCATTAGTAGAATGATGATAAGGCTATTTGTTGAAGGATCTAAAGTGTATGGTTGTCTGCAAGCTTTCAATTTGACAGATATGATGCTATGATTAACTATGCTTATGAAGTGATTAATGAATTTGTGAATGTATGACACAATATCTCTTTAGTCTTGACAAGGTACATTATTGTGATGCCCACTATGTCTACATATTACACAATATTGACATAATTTCTGGCATGTACATAGGTACCTATGGAAGAATAGTTATACAAAATATTAAAGTATGAATATATCTGATTCATCTTGTTCCTGCTTATTGAGGCTGACTTTGGGATGGGGTTCGGAGAAGGGAAAAGTGAGGGCAGCACGAAGGTGGATGTAGAAATTCTATTGTAATGTTTTTCATTTATATAAGAATATGAAAAGCTAAGAGGAAAGGGGCCCTCCTACTTGGTTATAGTAAAGATCTAAATATATGATTGCAAACTAATACTCTGACAAGACTGTCATGAAGAAAATCAGTAAAAGTTTTGAGATACTGTGATGCATATGAAAATTTACAGAAGGACAGGCAAGTGGACAGAATGGACTAATACCTTTATTTCACTTTCAAGGGAATAATGCATTTAAGCTTATGATTAAGCCTATATTTTTAGCATATCCACTTTTTCCATAAAGAAGTTTTTATCTGAATCATTTTTTTTTATTTACATGTTTTATAAATTTTTAATAAAAAAACTGAAAATATAAGTTAAAATATTAGAATTGTTGCAAAAGTTGCAATCATTATATATACAGTGTAAAAAGTGAAACTTTAAGTTAAAATATTAGAATTGTTGCAAAAGTTGCAATCATTATATATCCAGAGTGTAGCTCATATTGGGTCATATTATGCATACACATATATTTTATTATTTTTAAATCATAAATGTTTAAACTGAATTTAAAAGAAAATAATGCAAAAAGTTGGGCAAAATTTAAGGTACCAATTTTATATTTTTGCCAATATATAAAAAAATTGAACAGATTTTGATCTAATTTTTGGTATACAATTCCTGATTTTTTTACAAAGTCCATTATGTTTGGGCCCATAACTTTTTTAAATTTAATAATACTGACTTAATTTCTGGCATGTAAATAGGAACTATACAGAGTAATATTTATGGTAAATATGAAGAAAACCAGATGAGTGCTTTTGATATTAGGCAGTTCTGAAGTGTAAAAATAGATTACTAATAAAAATTGAGGTTTTTCCTTAATATCTCAAAGGAACAAAGTCCTATTGACCCAATTTTCGGCACGGTAGGAGATTTTGGGGACATCTAACTGTGTGCCAAATTTCAGATTCATAGGTCCAATGGTGTCGTAACGTGCCAGTCTTACGGACGGACATCCGGACGGACAGACAGACAGACAGACGGACGACGGACAATGGACCACGACTATAGCTCAGATGACTTGTAGTCAACTGAGCTAAAAATATTTAAAAAATGAACTTAATACTTCAGCATTCAAGTTAACGCCAGTAGAAAAACACAAACACATAATATGCAAAAATAATATTTTATTACAAAATAATATAATATTTGATTATAAACCAACATTTTACTATGAAGTGAGTGTTATACTGACTTTCAAAACCCCATGACTAAACTTGCTTTTTTCTTTCTTGGCTTTTGCGAGCTGTCTGTTAACTGGGAACTTGAGAGGAACGTGTTCTGACTGGGGGGTTTAAACATACTGAATGAATCCTCTATTGAGGATTTATCAAGTGACAAGAGCTTATCAGAATCAGATGCACTCACTTCATCATTATTAGTATCAGAGGTAACAAGTTGTTTTCTTATTCTGGTAGGAGTACTCAGAAATCCTGACAAATTTGAAATATCAGTCCTTGTACTTGATTGGCTGGCTGCCGAGTCATGTCTCCGCCTCTTGGCAGGTGAGGAGCTTATCATCTTACATGGAGTGCTGACCCCTTCTTCAGATGATACTGAACCTAGTATACTGGTAGACTCATTGTTATCATCATCTTCATCAGCTAATGATACATCATGTGATCTTGCCTCAGATGCATCCTCTTGCTTTCTTTTTTGTTTCTCCTTGAAATCCTGGATCATATTTTTTACTTCTTCATCCTGAAATAACAAGGATTATTTTATATTTCAACATCAACTCAGTTTTGAAGGTTGTTTGAACAGGACACAAACCAACAATCTCAGGCCCCTGTAACACCTTAAGCAGTTGCATAAAGTTTTAGGCAAAGCTGAATGATAAAATCAGTTTCAAACCATATTGTATGTTCACAAGTCCATGTAGCACCAATACATTTCATATTTGTAACAAAGTAGCAACATGCTGACAAATCACTTGTTTCTTACGCTATGGCCCAGTAGCTGCTTCAAAACTAGTCCTAAACCTTTTAGGATGTGAATGGAGCATCCAGTACTTGAGCAGAGCAGATAATTCTATTTGCCTTTGAAACCACCTCCTGAGCTGGATTCTAAACAGTTTGGTGAAAACAGACCAATAACGTTTTGGACTGCCATGTAAATGCTCAATTTTATTTACAATCAAAAGAGTGGAAAACCATTTTGCATTTGCCTAGTGAAAGGAGTACCATAGATCCCATTTATATCAAAGAGGTAATATAAAGAAACTAGAATTCAACTTTTTTTTAACTCCCCATGCGACCATAAATAGATGGTTTATCTGAAATTTCTGGTGAGACGACCACTCGCCAGGACTCGGTGCTCCTGTGGCCAATAATAGGAAAAAAATATCTTCAGCCATGGTTCCAATCTTTTAGATGTCAGCTTTTTATCCATTCTTTATCCAATATCTAAACAAGGGACCCATGGGTCACGGCGCTCAGCTGTTATATATGATAAAAATATGATTTGGGAAAGAGGCACATGCTTGTTTTGTGTGGTAATGAATATAAGCTTTATTATGAGTTGTTGGTGTTTAGCTTATGTATGATTTTGATAGTATCTTTGGAGACAGGGAAGAGGATTGATTTCATTTATTTTATTAACAAATGGAGTGCTATTGTCACACAGATTTTGACTTGGCCATATAACTTATAAGCAGCACATATAATAAAAGAGTTTAACTATTTATTAAAATTAAATAACAAATATTGTGCCAATATAATTTTTATTAATAAAAATAATAAGAAAATCATATGATTTTTTAAAATAAAATATAACTGAAATGATTATTGAAATAATATTATAGAATATATTCATGAATGCATTCATGAATATATTTTGAAAGTATCTGCACTGGTATTCAAATACTTTCATTTTTACCTGAATTCCCATTCTTATGCAATAAAATTTTTTAATGCAGTACATATTCATATTCGTATTCAAATACATTTGCAAAGCATTCGCACCATGTCTAGTATTTATTCAGTTTTAGCCAAACAATGATGTTGAGAATCCAGAATATAAACAAGTGACCCATGGGTCATGACGCTCAGCTGACTGGGAAGAGATTCGCAAAAGGAAATTTTATCACCAGAATGGTAGTATATACCCATTCAACTGAAGCATCAAACAGATTAACCAACAGGCCAAGATTTAGTCTGTATTTATATATCTCAAAAATAGAGAAAAATGTGTAAACTTTTAAAACTAGAATACGGGTAACCGACAAGTGACTACATGTATCTGCCAAAATCGGATAGTGAGGCATGGATTGAGTGGCAAGGGGAAATAGAGTGAGGTATGTTGCATATTAGCATGGATGTCTGCAGCCTAAATGTGTATGTAGGTTGTGCCACCTACCACAAATCCAGAAATCTGTCCAAGTTGTATACACCTGCAAAATTTTAGGCAGAAAAGTCAAACCACTACATGTATATGAGCGATTTTTGCCCATGGCAGACAAACAGACAAACACTGTGCAAAAATCTTTGCAGGTAACCCCTCCAGTTTTGTGTATGATAAAGACCTATGTGAGATCTAAACACATGCACAATTTTGGCCCAATCGGTCAAATGGTTCCTGAGATATGAGCTTGGATGTGTCCAGCGTTAACTAGAATGTAGGTGGCGCCACCTGTCATAAAATCAAGAAAGCTGTCCACGATGTATAAACCTGCAAAATTTTAGGCAGTTATGTCGAACCACTACAGAGAAATGAGTAATTTTAGGCCATGGCAGACTAACAGACAGACACTGTGCAAACATTGTTACAGGTGGCGCCACCATTTTTTGTGTATGTTACAGAGCTATCAAAGGGCTACATTTGTATAAATTTTATTTCCTGATCGGTCAAACGGTTCCCGAGATATAAGCTTGGATGTCATCAGCGTGAACGTGAACGTAGGTGGCGCCACCTGTCATAAAATCAAGAAAGCTATCCTGGATGTATACACATGGCGAATTTCAGGTGAATTAGTCAATTCACTGCAGTGATATGAGTGATTTTAACCCAAGGCAGATGAACAGATGGACACTGTGCAAGCATGGTTACAGGTGGCGCCACCATTTTTTGTGTATGTTATAAAGCAATCCAAGGGCTACATTTGTATCAATTTTATTTCCTGATCGGTCAAACGGTTCCCGAGATATGAGGGTTTATGAGTGGAAACAGACCCACAAATGGACACTGGATAGAGAGGAAAGGTCAGAGGTCAATGCAAATTGGTTAGGCACCAGTTTACATGTGACCCGATGATAGGTGTAAGTTTGGGAAAAATCGGTCCATTAGTCTCCGAGGAGCTCTCTGGAAACGAACTTCGTTTTGGCGGATACAAAAATACAGGTGGCTCCACCAGTCTGCAGAAACTAATAAAAACACTTAATGGTGAATATCCATGCAAAAAATCATGGTGATCTCTGCATTAGTTGTTCAGATACTTCAGTTTTTGTATCAAATTGTCCATTATTCTGAGGGATACTTCGGAGTCCTATAGCTTGAAGGATATGGGTAACAGAGACCTAATTTCAAGTTTCCACAGGCACCTTTCATGGGCCTCCTTGCATGACAAGAATGAAGATTCTAGGTCCAGTTGTTGCGATTTGTACCCTCTTGACAGATAACCACATCTTTAAAGGTCTCAAAAAAAAGAAAAAAATTCGTAAAAATTTGAAAAAAAAATAGAGGTGGCACACCCAGTCTGCAGAAACTGATGGAACAGCTCATGATCAATATGTATGCCGAAAATCATGACCATCAGTGTTGTAGTTATTGAAATACTGCAGTTTTTGTATCAAATTTTCCATTATTCATGGGGGGGGGGGGTATTTTGGACCCATACAGCTTAAAGAATATGGGTAACAGAGACCTAATTTCAAGTTTCCATGGAGACTTTTCATGGGTCTCCCTGTGTGTCAAGAATGAAGATTCTTGGTCCAGTTTTTATGATTTGTGCCCTGTTAACAGATGTTCATATCTTTAAAGGTCTCAAAAATACAGAAAAATTTCGTAAAAAAAACTGAACAAATACAGGTGGTGCCACCAGTCTGCAGAAACTTATGAAACACTCCATGATCAATATCCATGCCAACAATTATGGTTATCTCTGCATTATTTGTTCAGATAACTTAGCTTTTGTATCAAATTTTCAGTTATTCTGAGCTGTACTTTGGAGTGCCATAGCTCAAAGGATATGGGTAACAGAGACCAAATTTCAGGTTTCCATGGAGACTTATCATGGGTCTCCCTGTGTGTCAAGAACGAAGATTCTAGGTCCAGTCGTTACGATTTGTACCCTGTTTACAGATAACTACATCCTTAAAGGTCTCAAAAATGGAGAAAACAATTCGTGAACATTGAAAAATACAGGTGGCGCCACCAGTCTGCACAAACTGATGAAACATCTCATGATCAATATGTATGTCGAAAATCATGACCAACAGTGATGTAGTTAATGAGATATTGAAGTTTTTGTATGAAATTTTTTACTATTCTGGGGGGTAATTTTGGGCCCCATAGCTCGAAGGATATGGGTAACAGAGACCTAATTTCTGGTTTCCATGGAGACTTTTCATAGGTCTCTCAGTGTGTCGAAAATGAAGATTCTAGGTCCAGTCGTTACGATTTGTGCCACGCTAACAGATGACAGCATCTTCAAAGGTCTCAAAAATAGAGGAAAAAATCGTAAAAAATCAAACAGTACAGGTGGCGCCACCAGTCTGCAGGAACTGATCGAACATCTTATGATCAATATGTATGCCAAAAATGAAGACCATTAGTGATGTAGTTATTGAGATATTGAAGTTTTTGTATGAAATTTTTTACTATTCTGGGGGGTACTTTGGGGCCAGATAGCTCAAAGGGTATGGGTAACAGAGACCTAATTTCTGGTTTCCAAGGAGATTTTTCATGGACCTCTCAGTGTGTCAAGAATTAAGATTCTAAGTCCAGTTTTTATGATTTGTGCCTTGTTAACAGATGTTCACATTTTTAAAGGTCTCAAAAATAGAGAAAAAAATTCGTAAAAAATCGAAAAATACAGGTGGCGCCACCAGTCTGCAGGAAGTAATGTAACATCTCATGATCAATATGTATGCCAAAAATCATGACCATCAGTCAAGTAGTTAATGAGATATTGAAGTTTTTGTATGAAATTTTTTACTTTTCTGGGGGGGTACTTTGGGGCCACATAGCTCGAAGGATATGGGTAACAGAGACCTAATTTCTGGTTTCCAAGGAGATTTTTTATGGACCTCTCAGAATCCCAAGTTACAAGGTTCTAGGTCCAGCGGTTACGATTTGTGCCTGGTTAACGGACGGACAGACGGACAGACGGACGACGGACAAAGAGTGATCGCTATAGCTCAGATGACTTTCAGTCAGCTGAGCTAAAAATTCACAAATTTAAATAATGATCATAAGTACCTGGTTTTATGGCTGTTATTTATGTTAAAAAAAAAATAAATTTAATATATTCACTTTGGACTACTTTCACATCAATCTACACACTAGACACAGTAGGAATCTAGATTAATATTATCAACTGCATCTTTGTCTATCATTAATTTCCTTCATATGATCCCTAATGATTAGTAATGAATAATATGATTTATTTTTTTAACATTAAAATTTCACTGAAAAATACCATAGGTGACTGCATGGTGTTATTTGGAATAACATTGACATTGACATTCTATCCATCCATACAAGATTCTTACATCATCAGTAACTGCAAGTTAATTTTCTGTTACTCATCAACTAACACATTCCTTTTCTATAAATTTTTCTTTAATTTGTTATAAAAAAACCAATACAAAATTATAAATTTATTGTTTATTGTTATGTTTTTTTTTTCAAAACAACTACTAGATGAGTTGGGTTGGACACCTGGATCAACTGTGGCTGGGCATTAGCTGCCTGGCTGCCCCAGTGTATGCTTCGCTCAAGCATGCATAATCTGATGAAAGGTCAACAAGGTCAACATACAGGTGACTCAAGAGGGGCTGGATTAAGCCTGGGTCTGACATGGTCTCATAAAAACATTAATAAAAGCTACAATATTTGGCCAATTTCTTTCAGCTTTCTAAACTACAAAGATGAAATCCTTATGAGTGCATGATATGAAAATTATATCAACAGTGCTCAGGAAACAAACGTGCCATGCTCAAAGTTGGGCAAAATTTAAGGTACTAATTTTATATTTGTACAAATAACTTATAAAATTTGAAAAATTCAGAACTAATTTTTGGTATTCAATTGAATCTTGATTAAATAATGTTACATCCCTGACAAAAAATCTCTAGCTTCAGCAATCCTCTTGTTAAGGGAGTAAATAGATTTTTTTAAAAGTGCATTATGTTTGGGCCCATAAGGTAAAACAATTACGCAATACTGACATCATTTCTGGCATGTGCATAGCGAATGTATAGAAAATATGTATATTATATATGATCAAAGTCAGATCAATGGTTTTGATATTACGCATTCTTACAGTGTAACAATGGGTTATTAATGGAAAAATGAAGTTTTTCATTAATATTTTGAAGAAACCAAATATCTCTCCTGATTTTTTTACAAAGTCCATTATGTTTGGGCCCATAACTTTTAATAATACTGTCTTAATTTCTGGCATGTACATAGGAACTATATAGAGGAATATTTAAGGTAAATATGAAGAAAACCAGATGAGTGGTTTAGATTTTAGGCAGTCCTGAAGTGTGAAAATAGATTTCCAATAAAAAATTGAGGTTTTTCCTTTATATAACAAAGTCCTATTGACCCAATTTTCGTCATGGTAGGAGATTTTGGGGACATCTAACTGTATGGCGAATTTCAGATTCGTAGGTCCAATGGTGTCAAAACGTGCCAGTCTTACGGACGGACATACAGACAAACGGACGGACAGACGGACAGACAGACGGACGGAGGACGGACAATGGACCACAATTATAGCTCAGATGACTTAAAGTCAGCTGAGCTAACAATGAAACATTCCCAAATAATGCCTTAAAAGTATTTTAAAGTAGGCACCTATTTCAATTTTGCTTGAACATGTCCAAAAAAGTGGGTGACTGGGTGGTACAGCAACCCTGTTTTGTGACATTTACCAAGTCTTTTATGACAAGTTATATATCGTACAAAACATAAACATTTCAAGGTTCGACACCAATTTTGTGTATGAATAAGAGCTATGTGAGATCTATACATATGCAAAATTTCAGGGGGACATGTCAAACCAGTCCTGAGATATAAGCCTGAATGTCTGCAGCATAAACATAAATGTAGGTGGCGCCACCTGCCACAAAATCAAGGAAGCTATCCAAGATGTACCATAAAAAACTGCATATACGTCGAGAAATCTGTTCCAAAAAAATTAATCCAAGAAAGGGGAGTCGACTTATGTGCGGGTCTAAGCCTGAGAGGCAAAAACTGCCAGCCTCAATGTCTTAACTGTTGCAATTTACTTGATTGCTGACAACCAGGAAATGACCCGTGTTTAGCTATAATGAGCTTCATTCACGGGCAATTAAGTACGAGTGCAAGAGGCACGGGTATTGCATAATCATTTGGGATTTAATACAGGGCATCGGCCCCTGTGTATTTAACATCCAATTATGTTACAGTATTTCCCAACAAAAACATATTGTGCATGCATAAGTTTGCAAAAGTAAACGGTAAAAGCCTGTGGGCCGTGGTATCTGAACTACAGACAGGTGACATCGATTAGCGCTCACTTGGTACGGGGATGGCTGCCTGTCCCAAGAAGCCCTAAACTAGGTCATGCTATTCACCTGTGTACTTACACGCGGGGGAAATTATCACTCCGTTGGGAAGTTCCTACTAAATGACTGCGGCCCTGAGCAAAGCTCGGGAAAAAATAGACCGAAGTTCAACCTGACATCGATATAACATTGAACAAAAGAACACAAAAACCTGCAAGACTTAGTCAAAATTAGTACTGAACAGAATGTGAAATATACAATTCATTCACGAAAACTTTCATCAAAAAGATAGGAAAACGGAGTTTGATCAAACAACGACTGACATGTTGTCTGCGTGTAGCCCTGGCTTCCGTGCTCTGACTCTGTGGTTCGCTATGCTGGATACCCACGCTGCATATATGCAGTTATATCGCATGTAATTGTTCATTAGTGCATCTGTCCGTTGAGGCAAGGAAGACCAAGAGTTAATTAAAACTTGAATAAAACTGTCGTTTACGGCCTTGTGTTTTCTCAGAATGTATAATAAAAATCTCTGATAATAAAATTACTGCCCTTGATCCACGGATATGACCAAGCTGAGGACAGCTTACACTGTCATGTGGCCTTTCCAGGCAACTTGCTTGGTCCAACTTCGCGCGTTCTTTTCAATTTAGATTATATAAAATGTAGAGAAGTCCGCGACAACCTGTTTTATTGACACGCTTTAATAGTCATGTTTTTATTCATATCTGACACAAACAATCATTAGAAGTTTAAAATAAATGAGCAATGACGGAAAGTGTGAGAAATCCTTGGCTGTTCTATTATCGCCCACCTGCTGATTCTGGGTGTCAGACGATCTTCATTTCTGCAAAATACTTAAAGTATCGACCTGTTATATTTATTAATCTTAGAATGATGCACAACAAAACAAATTACATTTTTTCGGATTAAAAAAAAATTGGAGTGGTATGAATGTCAAAAACGAGTGGCCAGTCATACAATTCACCTTTCCCCAGTACCCTGTCACACTACTCTCGATGGTCATATATGCTGCTTCAGACCTGTTTTGACCTCCAGAATGGCTTGAAAAGATTTTTACCTGATATTCACCCTGAAAATTTGTACTCGACTTATATGCGAGTTTTTACGGTATAAACATGCAAAATTTTAGGCAGATATGTCAAACCATTGACAATAATATGAGTGATTTTATCCAAGGCAGACAAACAGATGGACCCTGTGCAAAAATGGCTGCAGGTGGCACCACCAGTATTGTGTATGATAAAGAGCTATGTGAGATTTATAAACATGCAAAATTTTAGGCAGATATGTCAAACCACTGCCAAGATATGAGTGAATTTATCCCAAGCCAGATGAATAGATGGACTGTTGCAAAAATGGTTGCAGGTGGCGCCACCAGTTTTGCATATGATAAAGAGCTATGTGAGATCTATACACATGCAAAATTTTGGCCCAATAAGTCAAAGGTTCCCGAGATATTAGCTTGGATGTCTGCAGTGTTAACATGAATGTAGGTGGTGCCACCTGTCATAAAATCAAGAAAGCTGTCCAGGTTTATGTGTGGAAACAGACGCACAAATGGATGCTGGGCAGAGAGGAAAGGTCAGAGGTCAACCAAAAATAAGGGCGCAGCAGTTCACATGTGACCCGATCAAAATTCTGAAAAATTCGCCCAGTGGTTACAGAGGAGTTTTCTGGAAACCTGAGCGGCAGGGGCGGCGGGGTCTGACTGAAAACATAGTATCCGCAAAACTCTGTTTTGGCAGATACAAACATGAGTTTCAGCAGGCTTAAACATCATGTCGCCTACTGAATGCTACTGTGTGACCCTGCCTACGAGTGGAGAGTATTCATGCTTTTTGCTTCAGTAAATGTATCTATAAATTTCAATTCAAATCTATAAATTTGACAATTGTGCAAACATGCAAATGTTTTGTGTAGCCACAATGCAAAAAAAATTCAGGCTTTTGAGTATATGAAATTACTGAAGTTGCTTAAAGGGACGTTGCAAACTGAGGATGCGGCTATTAATAGACATAGAGGTCATAAAAAGGGGATTTATGGTACAACATCCTCGCGTCCAGTGTCATAACCACTACGTGACCCTGCTCAATGACTGATTCACAGAATATTATGGTCTCACTTTAAAGTGAGAGAGAATCAACATCCAGGTAAGCTGTAAGCTGTAAATTATCTAATAAATTAAATAATTTTGCATAGAAAGTTAGGGAATAAGAACAGTAGCTTTCTGCCTCAAAACCAAGAACTTTCAGGAATAAAGGTAAAAGTACTATTTTTGAGGAACTTCTAACACTATTAACGGTTTAAAGGACCCTATATTCCATGTGTTTTTTATTTATTTATTCATACAGATTACTTACCAGTTTTTGTATACAGTCAGTCAAGTCAGGATGATGTTGGTTCCACATACGGTGTAGGATAACACTCTGTGGGTCTGAGAATTTGCTCGTATCCATGTTGCTGATCCAGGACGGAAGACCACAAGTGGTGGAACCCTCCTTCTCATTCACAGGACACTTAAAGGCACAAGACAGAGTAAAAGGTTACAGACATTTTCAGAATATGATGTACAAAGGGAAAATTCCCCACAAAGAAAAATGTACAACACCAGAGATCAACCAGCTTAATGTTCCTTCCAAAACAAAAGCAAAGTTCTTAAATTTAGCTGTGTAACTATATCTTCAGTGTTTGGATGCCAAGGACAAGTGTATTTAGATACATATTTTAGAAGCTAACTGTTTTCCTATGGCAGCAATGTCCCTTTACTTGTAAGCACCTACCTGTATTCCTATGGCAGCAATGTCAATTTACCTATCAGCACCTACCTGTTTTCCTATGGCAGAAATGTCCCTTTACTTGTAAGCACCTACCAGTTATTCTATGGCAGCAATGTCAATTTACCTATCAGCACCTACCTGTTTTCCTATGGCAACAATGTCCCTTTACTTGTAAGCACCTACCAGTTATTCTATGGTAGCAATGTCAATTTACCTATCAGCACCTACCTGTTTTCCTATGGCAACAATGTCCATTTACTTGTAAGCACCTACCAGTTATTCTATGGCAGCAATGTCAATTTACCTATCAGCACCTACCTGTTTTCCTATGGCAGCAATGTCAATTTACCTATCAGCACCTACCTGTTTTCCTATGGCAGCAATGTCAATTTACCTATCAGCACCTACCTGTTTTCCTATGGCAGCAATGTCCCTATACTTGTAAGCACCTACCAGTTATTCTATGGCAGCAATGTCAATTTACCTATCAGCACCTACCTGTTTTCCTATGGCAACAATGTCCCATTACTTTTAAGCAGCTACCAGTTATTCTATAGCAGCAATGTCAATTTACCTATCAGCACCTATCTGTTTTCCTATGGCAGCAATGTCCCTTTACTTGAAAGCACCTACCAGTTATTCTATAGCAGCAATGTCAATTTACCTATCAGCACCTACCTGTTTTCCTATGGCAGCAATGTCCCTTTACTTGAAAGCACCTACCAGTTATTCTATAGCAGCAATGTCAATTTACCTATCAGCACCTACCTGTTTTCCTATGGCAACAATGTCCCTTTACTTTTAAGCAGCTACCAGTTATTCTATAGCAGCAATGTCAATTTACCTATCAGCACCTACCTGTTTTCCTATGGCAACAATGTCCCTTTACTTGAAAGCACCTACCAGTTATTCTATAGCAGCAATGTCAATTTACCTATCAGCACCTACCTGTTTTCCTATGGCAACAATGTCCCTTTACTTTTAAGCAGCTACCAGTTATTCTATAGCAGCAATGTCAATTTACCTATCAGCACCTACCTGTTTTCCTATGGCAGCAATGTCCCTTTACTTGAAAGCACCTACCAGTTATTCTATAGCAGCAATGTCAATTTACCTATCAGCACCTACCTGTTTTCCTATGACAACAATGTCCCTTTACTTTTAAGCAGCTACCAGTTATTCTATAGCAGCAATGTCAATTTACCTATCAGCACCTACCTGTTTTCCTATGGCAGCAATGTCCCTTTACTTGTAAGCACCTACCAGTTATTCTATGGCATCAATGTCAATTTACCTATCAGCACCTACCTGTTTTTCTATGGCAGCAATGTCCCTATACTTATAAGCACCTACAAGTTATTCTATGGCAGCAATGTCAATTTACCTATCAGCACCTACCTGTTTTCCTATGGCAACAATGTCCCTTTACTTTTAAGCAGCTACCAGTTATTCTATAGCAGCAATGTCAATTTACCTATCAGCACCTACCTGTTTTCCTATGGCAGCAATGTCCCTTTACTTGAAAGCACCTACCAGTTATTCTATTGCAGCAAATGTCAATTTACCTATCAGCACCTACCTGTTTTCCTATGGCAACAATGTCTCTTTACTTTTAAGCAGCTACCAGATATTATATAGCAGCAATGTAAATTTACCTATCAGCACCTACCTGTTTTCCTATGGCAGCAATGTCCCTTTACTTGTAAGCACCTACCAGTTATTCTATGGCAGCAATGTCAATTTACCTATCAGCACCTACCTGTTTTCCTATGGCCACTATGTCTCTTTACTTGTGAGCACCTACCAGTTATTCTATAGCAGCAATGTCAATTTACCTATCAGCACCTACCTGTTTTCCTATGGCAGCAATGTCCCTTTACTTGAAAGCACCTACCAGTTATTCTATGGCAGCAATGTCAATTTATCTATCAGCACCTACCTGTTTTCCTATGGCAACAATGTCTCTTTACTTTTAAGCAGCTACCAGATATTATATAGCAGCAATGTAAATTTACCTATCAGCACCTACCTGTTTTCCTATGGCAGCAATGTCCCTTTACTTGTAAGCACCTACCAGTTATTCTATGGCAGCAATGTCAATTTACCTATCAGCACCTACCTGTTTTCCTATGGCCACTATGTCTCTTTACTTGTGAGCACCTACCAGTTATTCTATAGCAGCAATGTCAATTTACCTATCAGCACCTACCTGTTTTCCTATGGCAGCAATGTCCCTTTACTTGAAAGCACCTACCAGTTATTCTATGGCAGCAATGTCAATTTATCTATCAGCACCTACCTGTTTTCCTATGGCAGCAATGTCCCTTTACTTGTAAGCACCTACCAGTTATTCTATGGCATCAATGTCAATTTACCTATCAGCACCTACCTGTTTTCCTATGGCAGCAATGTCCCTTTACTTGTAAGCACCTACCAGTTATTCTATGGCAGCAATGTCAATTTACCTATCAGCACCTACCTGTTTTCCTATGGCAACAATGTTCCTTTACTTGTAAGCACCTACCAGTTATTCTATGGCAGCAATGTCAATTTACCCATCAGCACCTACCTGTTTTCCTATGGCAACAATGTCCCTTTACTTGTAAGCACCTTCCTGTTATTCTATGGCAGCAATGTCAATTTACCCATCAGCACCTACCTGTTTTCCTATGGCAACAATGTCCCTTTACTTGTAAGCACCTACCAGTTATACTATGGCAGCAATGTCAATTTACCTATCAGCACCTACCTGTTTTCCTATGGCAACAATGTCCCTTTACTTGTAAGCACCTACCAGTTATTCTATGGCAGCAATGTCAATTTACCTATCAGCACCTACCTGTTTTCCTATGGCAACAATGTCCCTTTACTTGTAAGCACCTACCAGTTATTCTATGGCAGCAATGTCAATTTACCTATCAGCACCTACCTGTTTTCCTATGGCAACAATGTCCCTTTACTTGTAAGCACCTACCTGTTTTCCTATGGCAGCAATGTCAATTTACCTATCAGCACCTACCTGTTTTCCTATGGCAACAATGTCCCTATACTTGTAATCACCTACCTGTTTTCCTATGGCAACAATGTCCCTTTACTTGTCAGCACCTACCTGTTTTCCCATGGCAGCAATGTCCCTTTACCTATCAGCACCTACCTGTTTTCCTATGGCAACAACGTCCCTTTACTTGTAAGCACCTACCTGTTTTCCCATGGCAGCAATGTCCCTTTACCTATCAGCACCTACCTGTTTTCCTATGGCAACAATGTCCCTTTACTTGTAAGCACCTACCTGTTTTCCTATGGCAGCAATGTCCCTTTACTTGTAAGCACCTACCTGTTTTCCTATGGCAGCAATGTCAATTTACCTATCAGCACATACCTGTTTTCCTATGGCAGCAATGTTCTTTTATCTATAAGCAGCTACCTGTCTACTTATCACAGCCATGTCCCTTTACCTATTAGTACATACATTTTTACCTATGGCAGCTATGTAACTTTATATATCAGCACCTAACTGCCTAACTATACCAGCAATATTTCTTTACCTATCAGCACCTACCTGTTTGCCTATAGCAGCAATGTCCCTTGAGGTACAGAGGCGGTTATGGCATGCATAGCAAAGCTCATCCAACTGCTCTTCTGTGATGCCGGAATCCTCATTAGATGGGGAACACAACGTACACAAAAGGTGAGGATACACCTGTCCACGGATTCCTGTAAAAATAAGCTACCATAATCAACTGAACCTTTGATAAAATATCATTCAATACAAGATGACAGGACTACTTACAAAGTACCAAATAAACAACAATCTATAAGGTTCACCTGGGAGAAGGGGCGTTCTTAGTATGTCAATAAGCTAATTCCTTGTTGTATACAATAGTATATATTTATCTGTCATGGGTGGGGAGATGCACTGGATACTGCAGACACTAAAACACAGTTATGTAAGAGACAATACCTGAAATGTGGAATATTCACAGCAGATGAGTGTACAGTATATCCACTATGCAGAATAGTAATGGTAGACTGTAGATTGTCTTTTTTTTATTAAGGATTCATTTCAGCAACAATATCCCCTTTGAGAATATAATAAAATTAAACCTTCATGAACAAAAGCCAACCACAGTATATTTAGCAGATGTTCCACTGACAAGTTCTGTTAAATCTTTCATCATCAAGTCAGGTCCATGGTCTATTAGTGTTAGTGTGCTATTTACTGAGATTTCCTAAGATGCAATGGATGATTTATAATAAAGGGACTTGATCAAGTACAAAGCATTTTGAATTAACCAGAAAAATAGCTTCTTCTCTTTGACATAAAATAGCACCTGCCAAAATGTTTTACATAAACCAGTGGCTCACTCCTCCTGTACAAGTGTTTAAAAAGTGGACTGGGTGTGATCACTGGCCCCACCATAAACATAGCACAAATGCCACCTGCATTTGCTGTTTTTCTTTTCAGGCTTACAGTGTTCACAGCAATGCACATTCATGTATTGCCTAAGATCACACAGCCTTGTCAAGGTAAACAGACACACCAGTCCATGATTACTCACACAGTAATCCATAACAAGGTGTTAAGCAGCTGAAGGGTAGCTCCTGAGGGCAGTTTCCTGAGGTTTGCTGGGAAACTTTTGTATAAAGCAAAGCTGAACTGATAGTATGAAATATTGCTCCTGATTGCATCCCTTTTAAGGCTTCCAGACTCTTCAAAACTCTTCTAAACTGCTAGGAATTATCACAAACACAAACCCTTTATCATGAGAAGAATACATTACTCAGGTAAAGCCAAGGTCTCACTTACCATGTTCTGTCTATGGATCACCACATTCTTGAAGGTCGTGAGTGGATGACTTGGTAGGACATGGCTTTTATGGATACTGTAGGGGGAACGTGAATGAATGTGAATGGTCATGCAGGGTCCACATTCATTTTGAAATGTTCATAATGAATGGGACAGAACGTAGTCCTTGACATGGAAATGTGTACTTTGTGGAACTGATTTGGCATGTCAAGCCCTGGGAGCTGGGCCACGTTATATCCCTTTGTCATCCCAGAATGAGGTCCATAGCCGGAGGATACTGTGGGAAAACGTGACTGAACGTTGTAACCATAACATTGCTGGGCCACTGCTGTAGGATAATGTAGATAACAGTAGCAATACTGTAGCCAAAACATGGTAAGTACCTACCCCCAATTCATCTACGGCAAGCCATGATTTACTGTAGGAGAACATGGTTATAACCATTAAACTGTGGTAGCAGCACTGAAATACCATGGGGAGAATGGGCCACAAACGTCACAAGAAAGTGGTCTTTAATTTCATTAAGTTCATTCATGCTCTGGCTTGCTGTAGCTGAACCGTGAGACAACTTGGAAGGACGTGGTAAGTGAGACCTAGGAAGGACGTGGTAAGTGAGACCTAGGAAGGACGTGGTAAGTGAGAACTAGGAAGGACGTGGTAAGTGAGACCTAGGAAGGACGTGGTAAGTGAGACCAAGGAAGGACGTGGTAAGTGAGACCTAGGAAGGACGTGGTAAGTGAGACCTAGGCTTTAGGTGGAAATTGGGGAAGGTCAGTGTCCGTGTCTGACCACAAAAATCAAATGCATTAGTGTTAGGCCTTAGTTATATAAAATGAAGTACAGAAGAAGTCTATACATTATAGTGACATGTACTTACATGATCAGAATAAAATAATAAAGAGACAATTGGTACCTAGCCCTTATGGACTAATAAGCCACCACACAAAACCTAAGTACAATTAATGTGCAAAAGGAGTCACATACAGTTACACAACTTAAACAGACATAACCACTTACCAGGTATGTCAAGTATATATGAAACAAAAGTGCTTTCTTCTTTAAATATTACAGCATCTATCAATATTTTGCTCTAAAACCATTTGTTTAATCCTGTACACAAATGGGGAAAAGCTGGCTTTGAGCGTGATCAAGGTAAGAAAACACAAACACAGCACATAAACCATCTGGTGCCTGCACTGCACAACTTTACAAATCAAGGTTTTCCTAGTTCCAAACAAGTGTTTCCTACCTGTTTCTTCTTTCCTGTTTCTAAACCTTGTTAGGGAGTTAATACATAAACTAATTGATTTTATATGGATTGTACAAATAATTATTACTGGTATAACTAATGAAGGCACTCTACATGATCAGATGATGGAGTTTGGTAGTCTGCAAGGGTGGAGGAAACTAGAAAGTTCAGAGAAAACCTTAGGCCTTGGATTTGCAACTACAACACACTCTCATAGCCACACAAGGGATCTAACCCGGGTCGCCAGCAGAGAGAGCTAGTAGTCACACAAAACAAGCGACACCTATCGGTGGTTTACTTATAACATCAGCGACATCCGTCGCTTGTGTTCATTCATGCTAGGTGCTACCTCACCGCTTGTATCACAGTAATGTCGAGCTCCGAAAAACTTACTGAAATTTGTGATAAGCTGGAACAACTTTGTGGTGACTTCAAAAATCTCCAGCTGGAACACGGACATTTGCAGGTTAGGTTCCAAAAACTTGAAGATAATCAGGATTATAATCAAAAACAAAGCTCTTGAGGGTCAAATTCTTAAACCAGCCGGACCCGCCATTGATGGCGCGGCGTTAGTGGATTACGCACCGAGTCACCCTGCTACACGCAGCGTTCTCCGCTCGGGGCAGCTCTTTCAGAAAAATTAAACACCGTGGTGAGTACACCAGCAGACGTTGATCTGCCCACTGATGCTAATGACACTGTCAATGTTCCGCTATACCAGGCCACGTTAAGTACTAACGGTACTAGAACTGTACGTCCACTGTGGGACCCCCTAGCCCCGAGTGAAATTCAACAGAGGGGCCCCCTCTTTCCTGGCCAAGATACTTCACTTCGCCATTCTGAGGAGCCTGACATACAGGGTGAATATAAATCTTTGCGGGACTCGTTATCCCACGTGATATTACCAGCTGACCATAAAGTGCACGACGCTCGACAAGGTGTGCCCCGTGTTGATCAGCCGCTGTTAAACATTATATCAAAATCGGCACGGTCCAGTGCCTGCAAGACGAATTTGCCGATTTGATTGTCAAGTCCCAGTATCCACAAGCATCACGGATTTTTCACACATTACAACGGAATACCTCTGCTTTACCGCCCAGGGCTCTAGAAAATTTGCGCATTGCCAACAGCTTAATCCCACAGCAACAAACTTCTGATCGGGACAGACCATTCAACCGCGGACGAGTTTTGGCAACAGGCCAGGGTACCGCTCACGTTTTCCGTTCAGAGGTAATCACCATAACTACCCTGCCGGCGGTGGTGCATACGGCACTTTCACAAATCGCAGTGTGCCTAATACTCGCCCTTTTCAGCAGAACAATTCATTTGACCAGGAAAATTCTAATTAAAATGACTTTATGTGATCAGTTAATGCTATATTTTCTTCATGAATGTGTGGATTATTTTCCTTTTATTGTCACAATTCAGACAAATGTGCGTGATAGGATGGGTGATATGTTATTTTTTTTCACAATTCCGTTAATATCATGTGTAGCATTTTTAAGGCCAATTCCTTAAAAGCGGCGGCTTATGAAACAATCGGTGCCTCACCATTAGTGATAGAATGGTTGAAACAAGGGGTGCCATTACCTTTTCAATCTACACCACAACGTTTTGAATTACCAAATCGTGTGAACAATCCTCATCACTGTGATTTTATTGACAAGGAACTAGGTGACCTTTTAAAATCTGGTGCTATTCGAAGAGTAGATAACAAACCTACATGTGTGTCACCTTTATCTGTAGTACCGAAGAAGAACAATAAATTTAGACTGATTATTGACCTCCGGGAATTAAACAAGTGTTGTATAGTACCATCCTTTAAACAAGAGGACATAAGAATTGTTAAATCACTCATTCAGGCAAATAATAGTCTAGTAACTCTTGATATTCGTAATGGTTTTCATCACGTTCCTGTGCTCAAAGGACATCAACAGTTCTTAGGTTTCTGTTGGAAACATACATACTTTGTGTGGCAGTCTTTGCCATTCGGCCTTTGTGTTTCCCCGTATTTTTTCTACAAATGTGTAAGGCCAGTTGTTCAGTACTTAAGGGTAAATGATTTAAGAGTAGTAGCATATGTTGATGATTTTCTTTTGATGGCAAACAAGAATGATGTATGTAAACATAGAGATTTCATGTTGACCACTTTAGATACCTTAGGATGGCACGTGAATTGGGAGAAGTGGCATACAGAATCGCATCATGAACAAACATTTCTTGGCTATAAAATATGTACTGTTACTGATGACGATCACCCATGGGTTTCTGTACCTAAAGACAGGATACGTGTGTTACGCAAAGACATTCACAGGGCTTTAACCCAAGGCTGGCTTACTGCTCGAGCGCTTGCCAGGATAGCGGGTCAGTGCGTGAGCATGACTGTGTGCATACTTCCGGCTAAACTTTTGCTTCGTAATCTATATCGCCTACTTGCAAGTAGAAAGACATGGAGCGACCGCTTAGTATTAGACCCTGCTACGTGCAAAGATCTACGTTGGTGGCTCGATGCTTTAAAGACATGGAACGGGAGCCCCCTATCCAACAAACCAATACAGGTCCAGTTAACGACAGACGCTTCCGGCTCGGGATGGGGTGCAGTGATGGACAATATGGAAGCCAGCGGTCTCTGGGACAAGTTCACTGCGCATCAATCTTCCAATTTCAGAGAATTATTAACAATTCTCTTGGCTGTACTGACGTTTATGCCTCATATAAAAGGCAAGAAGATTCAAGTTCTTACGGACAACATTACCAGCGTTGCTTACGTCAATCATTTGGGTGGTCAAAGTGCTCCACTGACCCACCTCGCCCGAGCCCTATGGATAACGGCTTACGAGAATGGGATAGAGCTATCTGCCAAGCATTTAGCAGGGCCTCAGAACCTGCACGCCGATTGTCTGTCGAGAAAACTGACCACGTACGACTGGACGTTACATCCAAAATTATTTCAGATGCTGGACCGTGTCTGGGGTCCGCACGATATCGACAGGTTCGCGTCCTTGACAACAGCCCAGTTACCCCGGTACAACAGTTTGTACTGGGACCCCATGACGGAAGTGGTCGACGCGCTCGCCCAAACGGACTGGGGCGATTGGAACAATTTCGTGAACGGACCATTTTGGTTGATTCCACGTATCCTGGACTTGGTTCACCGTCAACGTGCAGAGGCTACGCTAATCACCCCTTTGTGGCCAAGCCAACCGTGGTGTCAGAAGTTAATACTCATGAGCGTAGACCGTCCGATCCAGCTGCCGACCGGAAAAGCTTGGATTCTAGCGTCAGGTATCCAACCAGAACCGCGAAAGAACGCCAGATGGCGCCTGTATGCCTGGCGCGTATCTGGCAAGATAATCTAAAATCCAAAGGGTGGTCACAAAGAGCAGCCATCCAACTTCCTTTATGTTTGGCTGAATCTACTCTACAACTCTATAATAGACTTTTGAATAAATTTGTGAATTTTTGTGAGGTTCGTGGGGAGCCATATCCTCCTTTGGATCCTGCTGTTACGGCGGACTTCTTGTGCATGTTATCTGATCAGTCGAGTAGACCTAAATCGACCCTACAGTCAGCCCTATCTGCCCTGTCACACCTGTATGGTGCTTGTGGCCTACCAGATGTAACACATGATGCCGACATTAAGAGGCTTGTGACAGCATTAGTCAAGACTGGTACTACAACCGCGAGACAGCGCACCAAAATACTTCCAATTGAACCGTTTGTCAAACTGTTTTGTGCGTGGCCGAGTAATGATGTACTTTCTATCAAACAGCTGCGTATGAAATCGATAACTTTGTTGGCTTTGACCTTCATGCTCAGACTGTCAGATGTGGCGCCAAAAGCAGTGACGTTTGACCCTGCTTCTGGTGAGGTTGGCCGCATATGTTTCACTTTGGACCAAATAATGTTTCATGACAATGGTTCTCTCACCATCGCATTCCACAGAATAAAAAACGACCCGGACCGGTCCGGATTTGCTGTTACCGTCCCCGCGGGTGGCCTAGCGGCTACTGATCCCGTGCAGTGCTTAAGGACCTATATTGCACGCACTCAGGCCTTCCGACCGGAGGGAGGGCCGGTTTTCCTCTCTCTTAGATCACCATATGCGGCTATAACTGCGTCTACTGTAGGTCAAATTCTGCAAGACGCTATAACGAAAGCCGGTCTATCAGGTCAAGGATATACGGCCAAGTCCTTCAGGCCTACTGCTGCTACCAGAGCGATCGACCATGGTTGTGATCCCGACACGGCCATGCATATTGGCCGCTGGAAATGTCCATCCGTCTTTTTTGACCACTATGTGTCTTGTAGAGCACCTGATGTATACACGAGTGTGATGCTGGCTAATTAGCGGTGTCGTTCTCTTGGGTGCCAATTTAATATTATTGTTCCCCCCCCCCCCCCCCCCCCCCGTTTTATGTTTACTGTTTTCATTTGCTCTTCAATTGTCTGCGGTTTCGCTTTTACCGCTTTCTCATTTAACGTTCTCTGAAGTAAGGCATTTTATTTATTTGTATTTTACTAATAAATCTTATTTTATGTGTGCTGTTTTGTTGTGACGTAGATTTGTTAAAATAGTAGTCACACAAAACAAGCGACACCTATCGGTGGTTTACTTATAACATCAGCGACATCCGTCGCTTGTGTTCATTCATGCTAGGTGCTAAGATATTTAATGTTCAGATATTAAGCGTAAATAGAAGGTGATATATTAATGATTCGCCATTATTTGTGGTGAGGTAGCATTGAACATGGATAAGGCATTTTATTTATTTGTATTTTACTAATAAATCTTTTTTTATGTGTGCTGTTTTGTTGTGACGTAGATTTGTTAAAACCAGTGATTAACCACTCTGAGTGAACTGTCCAGGTCCCAAGATTTGACTGTCAAGGCCCCATCTGTCAGTTGCACACAAGATCAGGCCTGTGGTCACACAGTTATCATATGGTATACTGTGGACTGTATTTACACAGAAGAACAACGACATATATAACAGGTGGACTGGAGATACTAAGCCCATGTGCCAGGATGGTTTTGCTGGGAAATTTTGTATTTAGCCAAAATGAGCTAGTAACGCGAGATAGTACACCTTTTGTTGCAAATTAATATGAACCATTAATAAACAATCATGTCTGATGCAAGTAATACTCATTTAATACATTTGTTGTTTTACCTTCAAAAGATGTTGAAGCATCAAACACACTCTCCTCTCTCTGGTCTGTGCTGGGTGTTTTGTTGGCCTGTATGATATCATGAAGTTCACTGAACCACTGCTGACATCTGGTGACATCTTCAGGTACCAGTGTGACATTATCGTGCCCCAGGCTGGTGCTGCAGGTTCTGTCCGCGTTAGTGTAATCATCTGGATAGTAACTCTGGTAAAATGTATCTCCAACAGCGTTCATCTGTTAGGAGAAAACCAGGAAAAAAACTGAGCTTTCCTCAACCCTGTGGTACACCCAAATTTTTTAAGCCTCCCAATTGGGACAGGAGACTGATGAATTTATTTCTGTATCAATATCTGGATCATAAGCAACATTACTCAAAAAGTTATGAACAGATTTTGATGAACTTTTCAGGATACTCAGCAATGAAATAAGGAATTAATGATTAAAAGTTTTGGGTGATCCGGATAACCATTTGGAGGATCCTGGAATTTTTTTTAGGAAAAATTCTGCATTTCTGAAAGTGCTATACAGCAGAGGTCTGTGATCTCTGAGTAGAAATATCTAGATTGGACGTTGACTTTTTTAGCTCCCCACCTGAGTTTTAAACTTAAGACTAGAATACTTTTTTCTTTTTATTTTCTTCTGTCCATGTTCATGCTAGACCTCCATTACCACTGATTTTAGATCCTGACCTCTGTTAAAAACATTCATATGTGACAGATTGGCATATGATATTTCTTTTTGACCTTGACCTCAATTAAAAGGTCAAACACTACATGCTTTTATAAATGTGTTCCTTTAACTTTACCTGTACTACAGTGAAACCCTCCTTGTCAGTGTGTTTGACCCCTGTGACCCCAGCAAGTGGAATGGCCAGTCTGACCTTGACCTCTTTCTTACTTGGCAAGTCTTCATTCAAACACTGGATTCTAGTGACATCACTGTAATATAGAATAAGGAAACACTTGACCTGGTGACATCAATGTAACAAAGAACACAAACACTGAATACTGGTGACATCACAGTAAAAAAGAACACACAAACACTTGATCCTGGTGACATCAATGTAATAAAGAACACACAAACACTGGATCCTGCTGACATCACTGTAATAAAGAACACACAAACACTGGATCCTGGTGACATCACTGTAATAAAGAACACAAACACTGGATCCTGGTCACATCACTGTCATAAAGAACACACAAACACTGAATCCTGATCACATCACTGTAATAAAGAACACACAAACACTGGATCCTGGTCATATCACTGTAATAAAGAACACACAAACACTGGATCCTGGTCACATCACTGTAATAAAGAACACACAAGCACTGGATCCTAGTGACATTACTGTAATAAGGAACACACAAACACTGGATCCTGGTCACATCACTGTAATAAAGAACACACAAACACTGGATCTTGGTGACATCACTGTAATAAAGAACACACAAACACTGGATCCTGGTCACATCACTGTAATAAAGAACACACAAACACTAGATCCTGGTGACATCACTGTAATAAACAACATACTAACACTGGATCCTGGTCACATCATTGTTAGAAAGAACTAGCAAACACTTGATCCGACTCACATAACTGTAAGAAAGGACATACAAACACCTGATTCTAGAGACATCATTTTACAAAGAATATGCAAACACCCGACTCTGGTCTCATCACTGTAAGATAGTATCACCTTTGTAAAAGTTCAAACATAATGCTTTTTAAGAGATTACAGTTTTGTTCCCTAAGCAGTCTTAAATCAGAATCATTGTTTTTAGATTAACAAAGGGAGCATGTGTGTTCTATATAAAGGCTTTAATCAGTTAACAGATACGAGTTGCACATTGGAAAAATGTTTACATACTCAACCCTAGAGAGCCTCCAAATGGCGCCAGTGGTGGTGGGTGGGTGTCTACATGTCTTCCTGTCTATCTGCTGACAGACTACCTCCCGAGAGCTCTGGCTCGCGATTATAACCACGTCACCTGTGTTGAGTTTATTTGGCTGGTGGAGAACCTCCATGTACTGAGGGGGAGTCTCCAACATGTGGTTCCTCTGCAGGACCTGTATTGATAATGTTAATCTTCAGAAAATCACCCCAATTTATAAGCTTCACTCCAAAATCTATGCCGAAATTTTTTTCTACATAACTAAAACTCTATGCAAAAAAAAATCCTGTACTTTAAAAATCATCTGATAACCAGAGAGCACTTGGAGACTATATTGGTTCTTCAAACAACATTCTGGATGACAAGATTTGGATTAATAGAACAATCCTGAACAAAATTTGTGTGTGCAACATCAGTGCATGAAATATATGAATACAAAGGGAAAGACAAGTGTGTCAAGGTTCTCATACTCAATGGTTAGATCTGCAAATCAGAGCCAAGGCAACACCATTAGGTAACATCTGTGTCCAATACACATTCGTAAATTTACACTTTTCAAAAAAATTCTCCCCAAATACATGAAGCTTATGAGTTTTATTTGTTTCATTGTAATACACTTAAACACATATTAATGTAATCTAGACTGGCCTAGCTGATACAGCTGATGAGGCTTATATAAATTTGCCCCTGCTGACTGACCCATAAAACTTACTCTCTCTTGATGACAATACTTAGAACAGGTATTGCCACCTGGTGGCTTATTTTATATCTAACCTACAGCTTTCTTACTGTCCCATTGTATCATCAGGTAAAGCTCTTTACATTTTCTATTTAGGCTTAAATTCTTTGTTTCACAACTGTGCACATTCAAGTTTGGACTGCTACCTGTTTAGGATCTGTCACCTATTCACAAAACAAGACCTGAGTCATGCAGCCTTGTTATGGTAATCAGACAGATGTGGACCATGTGTACTCACACCCAGAGCCATAACAAGGGGTTTAGCAGTTGAAGGGGAATTACTGAGACCAAGTGTTGGGATGGTTGTGTGAGAAACTTTTGTGTAATGCAAAACTGAACATACAGTGTGAAAGAATAGGCCTAATATTACTCCTGATTATGTATATGTGTGACTGTGTGTATGTGTCTTTGCTCACCGTGTGTTTGGGAAATCTAGCATCTGCAAGTATCAGCTGATGATCACTACCCAGCAGGTGGTAGAAGCCTCCATCATCCAGTGGCTTGGTGCACATTATCCTCTCTTGCAGGTGGAACAGTTTGTTGGGGAGCACATAAATATCTGACCCATTCCCTGGATTCATCTAAAAATATAAAGATACTAGTCAATTCATAGTGATGGATTTAGCATAACAATATAATAATGATAACTACTCTCTACCCTTCAGCCTATGTAGAACAACAAAATAATGTCGCTGGCTTCAAATTTGCAGGGTTAAATTTTTGTGATTTTCATCTTTTCAGTTTTTTGCAAAGATTCCATTTTCGTGATTATACCAAACATTATCTACCTAGATTATATCAATAATAACAACTAGATTTTTCTTGGCACCGCAGGTGCCATAGTATTGCAATACATTTAATCCCCCCCCCCTTTAAGAATAGTCCCCCCATCTTTAGCAGCATATACTGATCTTTGGCAAGCGACTATTGTTTCTTCCGTCTAGCAAACTTGAGAAACAATATTTTTCACCAAATATTGGGAGAACCACTCTCATGAAAAGAGGATGAATTTGTACTATAAAAAAAATGGTAAGGTAGGTGGCACCACCTGTCTGGTTGATGAGAAAACTCATGCCAAATTGGAGACCAACACATTGAAGGCTCCTCAGATATGAGCAATTTTCATCTAAAACAAATATACAGGTGGACGTCATGGCAAAACAATTGCCGATGGCGCCACTAGTCTTGCGTACAAGATGGAGGAGTCAAAGATCTATAGATATGCACAATTTCAGGCCAATAGGACAAATCACTCCTGAGAAAAGGGCATTATTTTATTCTACAACTAGATGTGTCGGAACGACACGAATGCCCCCGCCTGGGGCAAATTAGAAACATTTGTTAAATTTAGTAAAATTTTTTTAAGTTCGGGAGGTGTCGTATGGTCAAAAGTAGGTCAATAAGGGCAAAATGCAAACTTGATCTGTAATGGGTCATTATCAAGCGACACACCAAAAATCAGGCCAGTATCTGCAGGCATTGTGAAAAAAGTCCATACATGTGCATTTTTCATAAAAATTTCTGTCTTTCATGAAATTTTCTATGTTCAGGATCTCTGTCATATGGTCAAAAATAGGTCAACTGGGATGAAACGTGAACTCTCTGTAACTAGTCATTATCTGCCCACACACCAAAAATCAGGCCAATATCTGCAGGCATTGCGAAAAAAAGTCTGTACATGTGTATTTGTCATGAAAATTTCTATTTTTCATGAAATTTTCTAAGTTTAGGAGCCGTAAAACGGTCAAAAGTAGGTCAACCGGGACGAAACGCGAACTCGATCTGTAACTGGTCATTATCTGCCCACACACCAAAAATCTGGCCAATATCTGCAGGCATTGCGAAAAAAAGTCCGTACAACTGTTTGATTTTGAAATGATGGAATGACGGACATGGGTAAAACTATATGCCCCGGCCACTTTGTGGCGGGGGCATAAAAAAGGGAAGGTGGGTGGCCAAACCTGTCTGTTTTAAGAGAATACTTTCAAAGATGAATGGACATGCCAAATTTCAGAGAAATATCTTGAACCACTCTGGAGATAAAAGCCATTTTCACCGAAAGCACATGAACAGATGGACGCCACAGCAAAATGATTGCAGATGGCACCACCAGTCTTATGTACAAGATGGAGGAGTCCAAGATCTATGGATATGCACATTTTCAGGCCAATAGTGCAAACCACTCCTCAGAAAAGGGCATTAATTTATTTTACAAAAAAAATGAAAAGGTAGGTGGTGCCACCTGTCTGGTTTATGAGAAAACTTTCAAAGATGGATGGACATGCCAAATTTCAGACAAATACCTTGAACCATACCGTATATATAAGCAATTTTCACCAAAAGCATATGTACAGATGGACGCTACTGCAACAGAATTGCAGATGGTGCCACCTGTCTTAAGTAAAAGATGGAGGAGTGTAAGATCGATGGATAGGCACAATTTCAGGCCAATAGTGCAAATCACTCCTCAGTAAAGGGCATTAATTTATTCTACAAAAATGGGAAGTAAGGTGGTGCGACCTGTCTGGTTTACGAGAAAAATTTCGAAGATGGATGGACATGGCAAATTTCAGACCAATATCTTGGACCACTCCGGAGATATGAGCAATTTTCACCCAAGGCACATGTACAGAAGGACCCCACGGCAAATGATTGCAGATGGCACCACCAGTCTTGAATACAAGATAGAGGTATCCAAGATCAATCTACATGCACAATTTCAGCCAAATCTGTCTATTTGTTTTAGACTTATATTGCTCAGAGTACTGTCAAGTGGAAATGATGGGGTATTAAAAGGCACAAAAACAAGAGAAAGACAGAAGGAAGTGCCACCTGTCTTCAACAAAAGACAAAGCTATCTAAGAACTTCCGTCAAGTTGATTTTTGGACCAATGCATACATCCCTTATTGAGATATTTATGATTTAGTGTGATTTTCACCCTATATGGCAATATTAAAGTTCAAGGTCACTCTCATAGGAAAGGTCATGACCCCAATTTTAACATATATCATCCCATTATTCATGACTATGTATATGCTTAATATGAAAGAAATCTGTCCATTAGTTTTTGACTTATAATGCTCAAAGTACTGTTAAGTGGCAATGATGGGGTAATAAATGGCACGAAAACAAGAAAAGGATAATATGTGGCGCCACCAGTTTCCAGTGCATGACAACACTATCTAAGATCTTCGGTCAAGTTGATTTTTGGATCAATCAATCAAGATTTCTTGAGATATTTAAGAATTTGTGTGATTTTCCCCAAAAATGGACCTATTCAAGGTCCAGATCACTCTCCTAGTAAAGGTCATGACCCCATTTTAAATGGGCTTCGTCTTCTCACCTATATCAATGCACGTCTCAAGTCTGGTAAAGATCCGTAAAATATTTTTCGAGCTATTGTGTCCAAACAAATTCTCTGCCGTGGCAGCTAAGGCGGCACAACCGTGCCTAAATCATAGTATCTCAAGACTTTGTCTGGTGATACAATAATAATTTAGCCCACAAGATTAATTATCACTTTGACAAAGAAAAAACTTAAGAGATCATGAAAACATAAGGAATTGAAAAACTTGATCATTATTTGCTATTTTCATCATTTCAGTGTTTCACATAAGGTTTCATTTTTGATATCTAACCAAACAGTTTTTACACAGATCATATCCATTATTATATTAATAATTAAACTACCACACATAATCTTATCAATAAGACCAAACTATTGGCCCATGGGCCATGACGCCCAGCTGAATTCAAGGAATTTTGAACAATGAGCAAAATGACTGCCAGAGTGCAAATCATGAATTTTGTGAAGAGTCCTTAGAAATGGGTTTCAGTGGGCTTTTGGACTGATGACAACTTCATCTGATGGTCTCATATATAGAAAAAAAAATGTGTAAAAATTTGAAAAAATACAGGTTACTAGTGCCACAAGTCTGCAGGAACTGATGAAACACTCCATGATCAATATTCATGCAAAAATCATGGTGATCAATGCATTAGTTATTCAGATACTTGAGCTTTTGTATCAAATTTTGCATTATTCTGGGGGGTACTTCAGAGCCCCATAGCACGAACGATATGGGTAACAGAGACCAAATTTCAGGTTTCAAGGAGATTTTTAATGGACCTCCCTTGATATCAAGTTTGAAGATTCCAGGTCCAGTGGTTACAATTTGTGCCCTGTTAACAGATGACAGTTTCATTGCAGGTCTGAAAAAAATTTGTAAAAATTGGAAAAAATATAGGTGGCACCACCAGTCTGCAGGAAGTGATGGAACATCCCATGATCAATATTCATGCAAAGAATTATGGTGATCAATGCAGTAGTTATTCAAATACTTGAGCTTTTGTATCAAATTTTGCATTATTCTGGGGGGTTCTTCGGAGCCCCATAGCTCAAAGGATATGGGTAACAGAGACCTAATTTCAGGTTTCCAAGGATATTTGCCTAGGACCTCCCTCAATTTTATGTTACAAGACTCTAGGGCTAATGGATACAATTTGTGCCCCATCTGACTGTCTGGGCGCTAATATGACATCTTTTCCTATAGGTCGCAAAATATAGGTCATGGTGACCTAATTTCAGGTTTCCAAGGACATTTGCCAAGGATGTCCCAGGATATTGTGTTAGAAGATTCTATGCCTAACAGATATGATTTGTGCTCATCTGACATTCAGGGTGCTCAAAATCATGTTTCCGGCCTGCAGGTCACAAAATATACGTCATCATGACCTAATTTCAGGATTACAAGGAGATTTGCATAGGAACTCCCTGGATGTACAGTTAAAAGTTTCTAGGCTAACGGTTATGATTTGCACCCTGTTAATGGCCAGACTGATGCCGGACAAAGGGTGATCGCTATAGCTCAGATGACTTACAGTCAGCTGAGCTAAAAATCGAAACTAGATGTGTCGGAACGACACGAATGCCCCTGCCTGGGGCAAATTAGAAACATTTGTTAAATTTTGTAAAATTTTTTAAGTTCAGGAAGTGTTGTATGGTCAAAAGTAGGTCAACAAGGGCAAAATGCAAACTCGATCTGTAAAGGGTCATTATCAAGCAACACACGAAAAATCAGGCCAGTATCTGCAGGCATTGTGAAAAAAAGTCCATATATGTGCATTTTTCATGAAAATTTCTGTCTTTCATGAAATTTTCTATGTTCAGGATCTGTCATATGGTGAAAAATAGGTTAACTGGGACAAAACGCGAACTCGATCTGTAAGTGGTCATTATGCGCCCACAGACCAAACATTAGGCCAGTATCTGTAAGCACTGCATTGCGAAATTAGAATATTAGCAAAAGTTGATAATCATTTATAAATTTAAATTGGAGAGGTATATACCATGTTTCATAACAATCCACCAAATGCTTCCTGAGAAATAAGCTCCTAAGTTTTTTTCTATACTAAGCTCTGTGACCTTGAAAAGTAGGTCAAGATCACCCATCTTTGAACTTGACCAAGATTTTGTAAATATAATGCAATAGCACTGAAGAAATGAAGTTCCTGTGTTGAATACCTTTGGAGATATCCTGCACAAAAGGCCAAAATTGAAAAAATCCGATAAAATTTCATTAAAAATCAGAAATTGCAGGTGGCGCCACCAAAATTGTGCAGCACATACAGACCATCAGTCCCAATGATCATAGTAAGTTTTGTGAAAATCCACACAATGGTTCCTGAGATATAAACTTCTGAGTGTTTTTCTATAATCAGCTCTAAAATGTAGAAAAACAGGTCAAGGTCACCCATCTTCGAACTTGACCCAGATTTTATCGATATACATCTTCACTGATGAAATAAAATTCCAACGGTGAATCCTTTTAGAGATATCCCGCTCACAAGGTAAAAGTTAACAGACGCGGAACGGACGGAGGGACAGACGGATGGACAGACACCGGACAGACAGATGGACAGACAGACAGCTTGGGTGATGACAAAGCCCATCAGCCTATTAGCTGAGGGCTAAAAACGGCTGTACATGTGTATTTGTCATGAAAATTTCTATTTTTCATGAATTTTTCTAAGTTTAGTAAAACGGTCAAAAGTAAGTCAACCGGGACGAAACGCGAACTCGATCTGTAACTGGTCATTATCTGCCCACACACCAAAAATCAGGCCAATATCTGCAGGCATTGTGAAAAAAGTCTGTACATGTGTATTTGTCATGAAAATTTCTATTTTTCATGAAATTTTCTAAGTTTAGGAGCCGTAAAACGGTCAAAAGTAGGTCAACCGTGACGAAATGCGAACTCGATCTGTAACTGGTCATTATGTGCCCACACACAAAAAATCAGGCCAATATCTGCAGGCATTGCGAAAAAAAGTCCGTACAACTGTTTGATTACGGAATGACGGAAGGACGGACATGGGTAAAACTATATGCCCCGGCCACTTTGTGGCGGGGGCATAAAAACACAGGTGGCACCACCAGACTGCAGAAACTGATTAAACATTCCATGATCAATATCCATGCAAAGAATCATGGTGATTAATGCAATAGTTGTTCAGGTACTTGAGCTTTTGTATCAAATTTTCCATTATACTGGGGGGGTACTTGGGAGCCCCATAGCTCAGAGTTTATGCGTAACAGAAACCTAATTTCAGGTTTCAAAGGAGACTTTTCATGGGCCTCCCTGCATGTCAACAGAGAAGATTCTAGGTCGAGTCGTTATAATTTGTGCCCTGTTAACTGATGACCGCATCTTAAGAGGTCTCAAAAATAGAGTAAAACATTTTAAAAAATTGAAAAAGTACAGGTGGCGCCACCAGACTGCAGAAACTGATGAAACGTTTCAAATCAATATCCATGGAAAAAATCATGGTGATCAATTCAATAGTTGTTCAGATACTTGAGCTTTTGTATCAAATATTCCATAATTCTGGGGGTACTTCGGAGGCCCATAGCTTAAAGGTTATGGGTAACAGAGACCTAATATCAGGCTTCCACAGAGACTTTTTATGGGCCTTGCTGCATGTCAAGAGAGAAGATTCTAGGTCTAGTCATTGTGCTTTGTGCCCTGTTAACAGATGACCACATCTTAAGGTCTCAAAAATAGAGAAAATATTTGTAACTAGATGTGTCGGAACGGCACGAATGCCCCCGCCTTGGGCAAATTAGAAACATTTGTTAAATTTTGAAAAATTTTTTAAGTTCAGGAGGTGTCGTATGGTCAAAAGTAGGTCAACAAGGGCAAAATGCAAACTCGATCTGTAATGGGTCATTATCAGGCCAGTATCTGCAGGCATTGTGAAAAAAAGTCCATACATGAACATTTTCCATAAAAATTTCTGTCTTTCATGAAGTTTTCTATGTTTAGGAGCCGTAAATCAAACAAAAGTAGGTCAACCAGGACGAAACGCGAACTTGATCTGAAACTGGTCATTATCTGCCCACACATAAAAAATTAGGGTGGTATCTGCAGGCACTGAGGAGAAAAAATCCGTACATATGCATTTGTTATGAAAATTTCTATTTTTCAAGAAAAATTCTATGTTCAGGAGCAATCAAATGGTCAAAAGTTGGTCAACTGGGACAAAACAAGAACTCGATCTGTAATTGGTCATTATCTGCCCACACACCAAAAGTCAGGCCAATATCTGCAGGCATTGCGAAAAAAAGTCCGAACATGTGCACTTTTTTTATGAAATTTCCATGTAAGAGCACCGTCAAATGGTCAAAAGTAAGTCAACTGGGACAAAACGTGAACTCGATCTGCAAATGGTCATTATCTGCACACACACCAGAAATCAGGCCAATATCTGCAGGTATGGTGAAAAAAAGTCTGTACATGTGTATTAGTCATGAAAATTTATAATATTTTTCATGAAATTTTCTAAATTCAGGATCCGTAAAACAGTCAAAAGTAGGTCAACTGGAACGAAACATGAACTCGATCTGTAACTGGTCAATATCTGCCCACACACCAAAAATCAGGCCAATATCTGCAGGCATTGCGAAAAAAAAACAAACATGTATTTGTCATGAAAGTTCATATTTTTCATGAAATTTTCTATGTTCAGGAGCCATAAAACAGTCAAAAGAAGGTCAACCTGGACAAAATGCGAACTCGATCTGTAACTGGTTTATATCTGCCCACACACCAAAAATCAGGCCAATATCTGCAGGCATTGCAAAAAAGTCCATTCTTGTGTATTTGTCATAAAAATAGAAAAAATACAGGAGGCACCACCAGACTGCAAAAACTGATGAAACATTCCATGATAAATATCCATGCAAAGAATCATGGTGATTAATACAATAGTTGTTCAGATACTTGAGCTTTTGTATCAAATTTTCCATTATTCTGGGGGGTACTTCAGAACCCCATAGCACAGAGGTTATGGGTAACAGAGACCTAATTTCAGGTTTCCAAGGAGACTTTTCATGGGCCTCCCCTCAGGTCAAGTGAGAAGATTCTAGGTCCAGTCTTTACGATTTGTGCCCTGTTAACAGATGACCACATCTTAAGAGGTCTCAAAAATAGAAGAAAAAATTCGTAAAAATGGAAAAATTACATGTGGCGCCACCAGAATGCAGAAACTGATGAAACACTCCATGATCAATATTCATGCAAAAAATCATGGTGATCACTGCATTAGTTGTTCAGATAATTGAGCTTTTGTATAAAATTTTCCATTATTCTGGGGGGTATTTCTGAGCCCCATAGCTCCAAGAATATGGGTAACAGAGACCTAATTTGAGGTTTCCAAGATTTTTTTTTAACCTCCCAGGATATCAAGTTACAAGATTCTAGATCCAGCAGTTACAGTTTGTGCCCTGTTAACGGACGGATGGCCAGACAGCCGGACGAACGACGGACAAAGAGTGATCGCTATAGCTCGGATGACTTACAGTCAGCTGAGCTAAAAAACTTAAGAGATCATGGAAAACATATGGAATGGAAATATTTGTTCATTATTTGCAGATAATACAAAATATCTGATATTATTTATAGTATCAATCTTTGGTTTACAGATAACATAAAATGTATGTTACTATTAATAATATCAGTCTTTCAACTTTATGGATAATGTAGATGTGATGACGATGAGGCTGTGGTATAAAGGACCCCTACTGTGGAGATTAGGCATATAATTTATGCAGGTTTTATCTTCGTGATAATTTCCCTCCCCAAACGATTTTACAAAGATCATGTCATTAACTTTTACTCACCCTGAAGTCCAGCATCATAAGCCCTGTTCTATCTGCAACGACAGCCTGCCGGGGATGAGCTGCATAGTGTACCTGAACCCATGGCTCTGGACATTCAAACCGAGATTCAAAGTGAGGTAGTATACATTCCTTAGTTCTGAAAAACAAATCATAGCTTAACAGTCACTACAGGGACACACTTAACAATATACCATGTGTCACAGACAGTGCTACATAAAGTTTGCATATATGAAATATTTGAAGCATCAACTGTAAATACCAGTACTAATTCTCTTTAAAAAATTTTTTTTTTTTTGTTATAATATTTTTCTTTAAATACAAAAGAGTATACAATAATATGATCTGATCAATGTAATTAAACCTCTTAATTACCTCCAACTGAAGGCAGCACTGGGTTATGTGATCAGCCATGTGTGTGTGTGTGTGTGTGAGTTTGTGAAACCAAATCTTCAAAAGTTCTGGGCGAATTCAGATGAAATTTTGTGGATTGATGGGCTAAGGACAAAAAAATATTATTTTGGGATGGATTGGTGGATTAAGTATGAAGATCACTGCAAAATTTAATCACTTCTTTCTTGTTCCAATGTCCATCTTCCCTCAATTTTTTTTATTAAAAACAATTCAGAATTTTTTGCTGTATACAGGTAAGGTACCTTTACCATTCATTAGTAACTTCAATGTTTATAGTAAGTAACTGATATTACCTTGTCATCAAAGTGACATCAACATCATTGTTGTTGGATGCTGTTACAATGATGTTATAACCAGCTAAACGAATTATCTTGTTAAGTGAGTAAACATATTTATTGATTTTTAACAAAGTGCAATATGTTGGGGCCCATAACTTCAAAGGTTTAAACAATACTGACCAAATTCTGGCATGTACATAGGTGATATATATATATATATGCAGGAATGGTAATATGAAATATGAATAGATTAGCAACAGTGCTTTTCAGAGTGGGCAGTTTTGAAGTATAACAATAGGTTTTTACTGTAAAACGGATGTTTTCCTTCATTTCTTGAAGGAATGAAGTAGCAGTGACCCAGTTTCAGGTTTGGTAGAAGAACTTAGGGATAACTTACTCTATGTCGCATTTTGGATATGAAGGTCTAACGTAGGCCAGTCAGACATATGGGGGACATAGGACAATGACTCTTAACTAAGATTACTTACAGTCAGCTGAACTAATAAACTCTCGCAGTCCTGACAAGCTGCTGTATGTTGGCTATACAGCCTTGGAGGGACTATCTAGATCATGTGGCCAGGTGTGACCCCTACAACCACTGAATATACACTACTGTACACTTACCTGGAACCTGCGGTGAAAAGATAAACTTCTTTCTCTCTTGTTGCAACCAGCATTTCACCTGGTATCATGAAACTGAAAATAAAAATTGGTTTTATCCTTAATTTTGCAATCATGCTGCAATAAATGAAAATCAACTTTCCCTCCCAACTATGTAAACGAAATCTTTAAGGACTGAATATATCCATCCAATTATCTTTACTATTTTTATCATTATTTGTTGAAGTCTCAATGAACCATTAAGTATAAAAGTGGTTCAAGTTCACTTTCAATTTTGGTCCAGATCAAGACTTTTTCTTTGCCTAGAAAACCCAAAATAGTATTGTCAGCTTGATTGCTATAACACCATCAGCAATGGATTAAGAGAACTTCCATGAGAAATCTTGTTGAATTACTTTTCAGAAAATCAATGTTTTAACTAATTCATGACCACTTTTAATGTTGCACATTTTAATAGAATGCACAGATCTATTTAGGTAAGTCACAATAATCCAAGTTATTTAAATTCATTTTATACCCCGTAACATATATATCATTCAAACCTGGTATAGTGTATTTTCTAGTGGTACATATGTACATATTAACACAACTTACATTTTCATATGATATTCTAATATGATAAAAGAAATAAATTTAAAAAATGCATTATTTAAAGCACCCTGTAAGAATAGGCAAATTTCCAGTGAGGTAATTAGTGAGATAATTTTAAGCTAAATAAAATATCACAAAGCTTTTCTTCTGTATCGTCTTCTTTTCATCTTTAAAGATATAAAATATGAGTGACCAAAATTAAAATATATTAACTCTTACCTTGGGGAGACAGAAGCCATTTCATGTTTCCCTTCATTGTGATATGTTTGACAGACAGGACTACATGATATACTGTTATCATATCCGTCTCTCTGCAAACTGTACATAAAGCAGGTTTCCTCACATCTGAAGGCGACATATCCTGCAGCCAAAACAGAGTTAAAACTCACCAATATCAGTATAAACAGCATTCATAAATATGGAATAAAATAAACTATGACCTGGCTTGAGTATTAATTGAAGTAAAATTTGTGTTATCAGGAAAAGATAACTGGTTTTTCTATGATGCATCCCTCATCTAGCACCCCTGTAAAAAAAATTTTTTTGCAATTTTCACCAAGTGCATGATATGAATTTTTGCATTACAGAAACTCAGGTTGCCAACTCGCAGGCTCAATATTCTATGTAGAATTTTCAAAGCCTATACCTAGTCCTATCAGATAAAATAAACAAAATAAAAACTGGTTGCATTTTTGGTAAATTGTGACTGGCCAGATGGGTGGCGAGATGGACAGACAGAAGGAAGGACATCACATAGTCAGTGCATAAGCTATTCAGGCCTATGGTTATATAATGGGAACTTACCAGTATTGTTTATCACAGCTGTGTTTGTCTCGTATATCCTGCCCCTCTGTTTCCTTTTGAAAAATGGTGCATCTACATGGAATCTCTCCCCTGTTTTCACACATGTTAAGTCTGGCACAAACGTTAAGGTTTTACAAACACCTGCAGTGTTGTACAGTGAATTCAACATGATTTATTATTTGATACTCCTCAAGCTGGCCAGATGTGCAGACACTGCCATTGATCCATAAGTTTTGTTAACAACTTGATATGATAAAAGTTACTATAGGAGATGCTTCCTTGATGAGAATCACCCTAATTAAAGTGAAAATACAAATTGATTTGAACATTTTTATTATTTTGATATCCAATAACGATTACTATGCAGAGCCTCAGTTTTTTTATAAACAAGAGTGGTTTAAAGATTAAAGGTGGAATATAAATGTGGCAGACTCTCTTTACTGGCCTGCAGAAAGGTAATATTTTTGGTATCACAGATATGCCAGAGGAGCATTTCAAGCCACTGATACAATTATGTATATTGTTTGAAAGTCTGGGAGATATAATCATAATTCCTTCATTAAATCTGAATAAGAGAAGGATGCCTTGTTAAAACTTCTCAATGTGGAGAAAGTATTATGTTATTCCTTAGATTGTTTGAGAAACTTTACAAACAAATATTATTAACAGAATCTGATGAATTTTTATTGAGGTTTAGAGTAACACCAAAGGAATTAGCAATTTAAGTTTTGAGTTAATCAGGATTCCCTAATATATTTTTAATTCAAAGGAGTATGTAACATTGTGATATACAGAGATTTTTTTTCCTGACAATAGCCACAGGTATTCATTGGTATAAGGGACCACTTTGTTCTAAAGCTCACCTATGACCTATGTTGGTCAAGTGTGACACTGTGTAGAAGAGCACAGGATAGTCTGATTAAGATCCAGGCAGAGGTATTCATGCGGGCTCTGACTACACATCTAGTTATCATCCTATATCTATACAAATTCAATGTCATTAAAGGGGCATGTTCTGTATCTATTAACTAAAGATCAACACTCTTACCAAAGGCTTTCTGATAAACAAGTTTGTACATTTGTCTTAGAGGCATTATCAAAACCTTTCTTAGGAGGCATTACCTAAAGTTCATCCATATGTAGGCAGAGCAAGCCAAAACTTTAAAATAAATTCTATATGTTAGGCAGGTGAATAGCTGGCATTAAATATGTGGTTAAGGATACTGAGGTATTCAAGTTGTGGTCCTGATGGGTAGACAAGTATATCACCGTCATCATCTGGGAGAAGGAGATTACCAAGGCTACCACCTGTGTACCAGGAGTTCACCATCTGTTAAAAAACAAATATAATGAATCCTGGTTTTGTATGCATCATTATAACATATAACTATAAGGAAGAAATATTTGTTTGTTTGCATTTTCATTATTTGTCTGTTGGCAAGTCTATAAGGAAACTTGGTGTGGGAAGAGACACACAACAGGGAAGACTTGACTGTATAAAATCTATGGATCTGTATACAGGGGTAGATTAATGAGGACTGTTTTCCTTAGGTGGATGTATGTGCTTAATAATGTGCTACCTAGGTTTGTATTATTCTGACAACAACTGTTTTAATTCAAACATGCTCTCTATAGCATCATTTTATTACATGAGCTAGTTTGACAAGTTCAGGGAGTGTTTGGATTCAAATGAGCACCTACTAGCCAGCATTACATAGGCAAGCTAACTTTGCGATCAAATCTGATTGACTAGTTTATGTGATCTTAATTCAACTGGGTTATAAAACAACAGAGTCCGTCCAATTCTTTTAAACATGCGAGAAGTTTAAGTACTCATAGGAATCAGGCATTTCAGAATTAAACCATTATCTCAAACTGAAAAAAAGTAATTAACCGGGACAATATCCTGGGGGTCAATTACACAAATTTATGATATCAGGACAAGATATCAAACTGAATATATGTGTAAATTCTTGCAAAAACTTATATTTAATCCTTGGTCAGTCCTGTTTACAAATTAAAAATAAAAAGAAATATGTTTAAAAGCAAAATTCTAAAACCCTTTACAAGTTATATTGTGATGAACTGTTGTTGATGATCCCCCAGGACAGAAGTATCATCAATATCCTGTAGATATAAAGTGTAAGTTTATGTGAAGTCTTTAAAACTGGAGCACTTACCGGCAGTTCAGGTGATTCCAGCACCTTGTCTTGTATTTTGTTAACATATTGTCTAAATGGCTTCACAAGAGGTAGGTTTCTCAGGTTCAGTTTGTCTGGGTCACAAGTATCCAGGAATTCTCTGATTTTTGCCACTTTTTCTTCATTCTGTTAAAAAAGAATAAAGCTTTACATTATGTATGCATATCCAATGTAAAGATAAATTAACTGCCAAGCAGTTCCATGTTGTATTCTTCTCATTAAAAAAAGGTGTTCCTAAAGTAATCTTTATCCTGTAATGTCACTAATTTATTCTACCTGATCTATAGATAAATGATACATGTAGAGAATACAAACTATGTTGTCAGCAGCTACAAACAATTTCACCTTTGCAATGCTGTTTCCCATGTTTGGCATTTATTATTGGAAATAAGTTTATCACTTTTTTTAACTATGTAAAAAAAAGTAAAGTACAAAACTTCATGGCCCTGTTTCACTATGAATGCCTATGGCTTAAGTAAAATTTTACTGAAACGCCTGCCAAGTCGCCTAATGTAAGCCCGCGAGATAATTCAGTCTCACTAAACATGATTTAGCTAAGTTGGTCTGAACCTTGGATATCTCCTTTTCAATACCACCTATTGATGAAATAATGAATTAAAAAAATCCACTATGGGGAAGCAAAGACTGTGTTGAAGATAGTGACATTTTAATTAACCTTGTGTTATTCCTGGGAACTTTTTAAATGATTTGTTTCAACAAGGGACCCATGGGTCACGGTGCTCAGCTGATCGTGATTGGACTATAAATGTACCACCATTGTGATACTATATTTAGTCAACAAACCTTATGAATATCATTGACATGTTGGGCAATTATAAAGGAATATAATGTAATATGTGAGTAAATGATGTATGAAATAACCTGACTGATGGATTAATATAGAGTAAATATAGTGGTTTATTGCTTGCCGGAATCAAAGATTTCGGCAAGCATATTGGTCAGTTGCGTATGTCTGTTTGTCTGTCTGTCTGTTTGTTTGTTTGTTTGTTTGTCACCACTCTCCTGGCCACAATTTTGCCAAAATAACCTTGAAACTTACAGGGATGTTGGAAAACATAATTTCTAGGTGCCCTATTGTTTTTGGTTAAAATAGGTCAAAGGTCAAGGTCAAGGTCATCATAACTTCTCAAAACGTTTTTTTCTTCATATCTTTGTGACTATTAGTCATATCTACTTCAACAATAGCTCATTTTAATCGTCATTCCAAGGCCTGTCATCTGGTGTGTAGCTGACTCAAATTTGCCGTAACCATGGTTACAATTTTTGTGGGAAAAGTCATGATATTCGAAAATAAGGGATCTTATTTTTCTAACTTTGTCAGTTTTAAAGCTAGAGTGATCTAGTTTTTTGCATCAGGTAGCATTCAACTAGTACTACAAGATTTTATTACAAGTCTTGCAGTATCTCGTAAAATATCTCGTGAATAGAGATATTTCGAGATTTCATTCATCTTGCGCCAAAGGCCACATTATTGCAGGAATCTTTTTGAAACTGACATATCATAAGTCCTACACTAGTATCTCGAAATTGTTTTTTCATTTTTTGAATATGGCTGCTAGGGGGCGCTGCACACGACCCTCAAACAGATATCATTATATTGGCCATATCTCTAAAACCCAAAGCCTCAATTACATAAACTATAGCTTATTTTTTCCCTCTGAGTCTTCTCCATAAACTGATAATGTCATCTGGTCTCAATGTTGTGTCACTTTGTCATTGTGTCCGTCTGTTTGTCAGTTGTCCTCAAATTCGCCTGCTTGTTGGCTCTTGCGTCTCACATATAGCATTCTGTAGGCCACAGTTTTGACGGAATCCTTTTGAAACTATTACATCTTATGTCTTACACTAATATCTAGAAATGAATATTTCATTTTCCGGATATGGCTACTAGTGGGCGCTGCACATGACTCTCACACACATACCATTGTATTGGCCATAACTCTACACCCAAAGCCTCAGTTACATAAGCTATAGCTTATTTTCTTCCTTTGAGTCTTCTCCATAACCTGATTAAGGCATCTGGTTTCAATCTTCTGTCACTTTGTCAGTGTGTCCATCTGTTTGTCCGTTATCCTCAAAGTCGCCTGCTTGCTGGTTCTTACGCCTTACATATAGCATTCTACAGGCCACAGCTTTGACGGAATCCTTTTGAACCTGAGACATCTCATGTCATACACTAATAATACGAAACGCATTTGTCGTCTTCGGAATATGTCTGCTAGAGGGCGCTACAGTCGAGCCTCCCAAGTATATCATTAATTCGCCATACCTCGTAAACTATAAATCTAAATTCATAAATTATAACTCATTTTCTTCCTTTGAATCTTCTCAATAACTAGCTTATGTCTTCTGGTGTCAATCTTGTCTCACAAAGTCAGTATGTCTGTCTGTTCGTCTTTTGTTGTCAGCTTTGTCTGCTTGCCTGTTCTTTTGTCTCATATGTCATTCTAAGGGCCACATATTCTCAGCAATGTCTCTGAGAGTTGTTCCATTAATAGAAAACCGACAATATGTTCTGTCTGTCCGTCTGTGTTTCACTTCCGAATTCCGGCAAGCGTTTGACCTATGGTCGTCTAGTTTTTTTATTTATTTGGGAGCTGTTGAAAATAGTGATATATTTGAGCAAATATGAATGCAATGACAGTACACTAAGCAGTGGTAGAATGGTGATAAGGCTATTTGCTGAAGGATCTATAGTGAATGGAAGTCCGCAGGATTCCAATTTAACAGATATAATGTTATGATTAACTATGCTGAAGAGGGGATTTATGAATTGTGACTGTATGACATGATATCTCTTAGGTATTGACAAGGTACATGATATTGATGCCCACCATGTCTACATTTTTCACAATAATGACATAATTTCTGGCAGGTATATAGTTAACAATTAGTCATACAATATATAAAAATATGAATATATTTGAATCATCTTGTTCTTGTTTACTGAGGCTGAAATTGGGATGGGGTTTGGAGAAGGGAACAGTGTGGGCAGCAATGAGGGTTGGATGTAGAGAGAAAAGGAAATAGAGAGAGAGGGGACGGTGCATTAAACAATACTTAAACACCTGGAAGGTTAAAATCTAAAATATTATGAAATGTAGATAAAGTCTGAGAGAAAAAGGTTATCTAGGCCATAACTGGTTGATATGATTGAAGAAATTGTTGCAAATAATATTTTGAGATCTGACCATGCGTTTCCATTGGATACCTTTTTGACAGGCTGTTGACAGTTCAACATTTTACACATTTGTCTAATGAGATCCAAATTCTTTAATAAACCTTTTTTTCTATTTTATGATATGTATACAGTTGCTATAAAGTCCCCACTCCACAGGCAGAAGGGGGGGGGGGTGTTATGATGGGAGTTACAACGCCTCTGTCTCTCTGTATATATTTTCTTTATATTATTAAATTTTATGCTATAGCAATAGAACTATTGTTCACAGTGCCAAGGAGCAAGGACTTAGTGGGGTTGGGGAAGGGAATGGTGGGAGTTACAGTACCCTTGCATATAAATACAGGATATGAAATTTAATTAATCAGTGCTTACAGAAAAAAAGTTTATTCATAATTATTAAATATTTAAAACAAGCAGAAAGCTAGAGAAACAAAGCAAATTATTTTAATTCCCGTTCTTCTGAGCCAGGAAATTATGATCAATTTTGCATAAATTCCTTTTTTATAACATCATTTTTTTCCAGGTTTGAAAATGTAACTATACATTTATAGTATAACATATATATGTGAATATTTCAGTTGATTCACATTTCTAAATTGCATCAACATATACATCTAATAAATCAGGTTTATAGTACCTGTCAACAGGATGGGGTGGAGGGAGGAAGGGAGGCATAGGGGTGAGGGAGAGAGAGAGAGCTAGACTGTCATGGAGAGAGAGAGAGAGAGAGAAAGAGAGAGAGAGAGAGAGAGAGAGAGAAAGAGAGCTAGACTGCCAGAGAAAGAGAGAAAGGGAAAGAGAGAGGAGAAAGGCTCTCTTGTAATTACTGCCTGACCCAGACACTCACAGAAGTATTAGGCAGGGAGTGAAGGTGTTATGTAACAGCCTAGCACACTGTTAACCAATGACCTGATGTAAACATTCAAGACATGGTGCTATAAATATGGGTCACTGTGCTCAGCTGAAGTTGACCTTGAAGGTAAAAATTTAAAATAATATCAAATGGAGATCGATTCTAAGAGGAAAAGGTAATATATGCCATTGCTGGTTGACATGATTGGTTTGTATTGATGAGTAAGAAATTTTTGCAAATAATATTTTGTGGCAAAACCATGCATTCTCTAATGACAAAATTGAAGCCTGTGAGCAGTTTGTGAACATAAGATGTATATTATAACCATGATCATTGGCTGGCTTTTTGATAAATAGTTGACAGTTCAGTGTTTACACATTTCCTCAATTGGACCTATTTTACATAATATATATTATTAAATATATATAGTTTTATTTATTAAATGTAAACAGTTGAAATATAACTGATGTCCCCAGATGCAAGGACTTGGTGGTGGTGGTAGTGGGGGGAGGGCTGGAATGATGGGAGTTACAACATCTCTGTATTAATATAGTGTATACACATATAAGATTTTCACTTAATTCAACAATACTTACAGGATAAAATAGTTCATTCACAATTACATAATATTTAAATAAGGACAGACAGACTGGTAGACAAACAAAGCTGACAATATATTTTAATATTTTAAAGTTTCTCTTCTACAATATTACACATCTGAATATATAAGTTGCTTTGAAATTTCAGACTTTAATAGCTTAAATCCATTAATGCAGCTTATTAAAGTTATTTCAACAGTGCTTAAAGGAAAAATTTCATAATTAATATATATATTTGATGATAACGGAGAGATGATGGACAGACAGAGCTGATCACTTTATGTTCCATTCTCCTGGGGCAAGAAAATGTTTTAATTAGATCTTAATTTTTTCTAATCCAATTATTTTTCAAATTAAAAAAATTGTACACATTTTCAATAAAAACTAATGTCCAAGTGCACAGGTGCAAAGGATCAATGACAGCGGGGGGGGGGGGGGGGGGGGATGGTGGGATTACATACATGGTACATATACATTCAGGGCAAACAAAGCCTGATCTCTAATTCTGCTGAGGCTCGAATATAATAAACACATGTTTGTATTAGATCCTCATTTTTTTTATTTTAAGTTAAATTTCTATACATTTCCAATGTAACATATATTTCTGAATATAACAGTTGATTCATAATTCTAAATTGCATCATCATAAATCTCAATGTTGTCATAAAACACCACATCATGAATACAAATGTATATTTATATAATCAAGGGGGGGGGGGGTTGTGATATGAGAACAATTGTACACCTGTCACAGCAGGGGATCTCCCCCAGTGACTGGAACCCTGGCATAGCTGATTTCCAGTGATCTGGAGTGGCCTACCTGCATCTGGAACAAAGCAAGTGACTACAATAGAGCCTCAAGAAAAAATTCAATAACTAGCCTAATTTTAAACCTTTTATTTTCAAATTCCAGATTTAAACAAATTAAATACTTATGTTTACATGCTGTGAAAATTAAATCAACAGTACTCACAGGAAAAAAACATGCCATGGTCAAATTTGGGTAAAATTTTAGGTACTGATTTTATGTTTATGCAAATAACTTATAAAATTTACAAAATACAGATCTAATTTTGGGTATACAATTGAATCTTAATTAAACAAAGTTATATATTTGAAAAAATTCTCCAGCTTCAATAATTTTCATGTTACATGAGTAAATATTTTTTCCTGATTTTTTACAAAGTCCATTATGTTTGGGCCCATAACTTAAAGAAATTAAATTTTACAGACTTAATTTCTGGCATGTGTACAGGAAATATATAGAAGAATACTTCTGATAAATATTAAGAAAAATAGATAAGTGGTTTTGATATTAGGCAGTCCTGAAGTGTAATAATAGGTTTTTAATGGAAATTTGAAGTTTTTCCTTAATTTTTTAAAGAAATGAAGTCAGAGTGACCCAGTTTTCGGTTTGGTAGGAGATTCTGAGGACATCTAACAGTATGCCGAATTTCAGATTCCTAGGTCCAAGGGTGTCGAAACGTGCCTGTCTTACGGACGGACGCCAGGACGGATAGACAGACAGATGGAAGGACGACGGACAATTGATCACAACTATAGCTCAGATGACTTATAGTCAGCTGAGCTAAAAACAGTCTGGACTTTGTGGTACTGCTGTACTTGACTGTATAAAAAATGAACAACAACATCTGTGATGTATTCGTTGGTTTACAGACACCTTTCAGGGAAAGGGCACAAGGCGTGACATCATTGTCACCTATGTCATACTGTACCACGCTCGGCAGTTGGCCGCATAATCACATGAGTGCAAGAGAAATAATGTGCTATAAACCCATAAAACACAGAGTTAAGCCTCCTCAGTGCTGGCTTAGCATTTCAGCCTGCCAGCTCACTTAAGTCAATAACATTATTTTTAATGAAGCTGACTTAAAGCTTGACAAAAGTGACTTAAGTAAAAAATGCAGAATAACAGGCTCAAGTCAGTGTAATGAAACTGGGCCAATATGATGTAAATAACATAAATGCTTACACCTAGCTGATACTTAAAACTTCTCTTTATTCTCAAAAAATAGTCTGCTTCATTATCATATACTCATGACTGATTCAACAGACGTTTTTTTACTGACATTAATCTGCAATGAGAAATATTTATCTTTAAACAAGGGCCTAGACACACAAACAGTCATCTGTTATGTATTTAACCAGGAAAGTGTGGCATCTGTGATGCCCTAATACCCTATACCACAGCAAGACCCCCTATTAAATTCAATATACATGTAAAACACAGTTTTTTATTAAGAAAATACATGTTCTGCTGTCAAGGTACCTAGTCGATCCTGTTTTTAATTGTGAGTGATGGAGGATACAATTTGTAAACTACATAGATTTGAACAAAACACTCAAAGTCAGGTCTTATATTGACTCAAGTACAATGCACATACAAAACAAACAGTATACTTGAAAAACTATATCAGCTGTTTATCAAAGATATGTGGTTGTTATGGTGGTGGCAAAGAAATCTGCCTGTAACAATGACACCAACACCTCCTGGATAACTTTACCAGCCCTCCCATCTATCGCTGGAGATTACTTCATCCTGGAAATTTGAAAATAATAACAAATTTGATTTTTTAGTGTGATTTAAATCATAAAGACGTCAACCTCTTTGCAGTTAGTGCAGTACTGGGACTAACCTTTCTGATAACACCTCTGTACTGCTTCAGTCTTCGGATCATTGCTATGTAGGAGTTATTTCTGTCATGGATTTCCTGCATGCATGGATCATACAATGGATCAGACAAGCCTGTAAGAAAAAAAAATGCATACAGATAATGAGAGGAACATTTTGACTGTTACATAAATATCATTGCTTTTATGTTATGCATTTTTACTGAGAATTCTAACAACCATGAAACAGAAGATAGAAGAGTCTGCATTGTTGTATATTTATAACACAGCTGTGTCACTGAATCTTCAGCAGTCTAGTACAGATGATGAATCTGTTGTCTGAACCAGGGTCTTCATCAAAACTGGCCTTTATATTTCACAGATCATAACTGAAACATCAAAAGCATGATTTCTGCTTATATTTTTTAATGCCCATGTTCGCATGAGTATGTTTTCAGTCTTCAAATACTTCTTTTGCTTTGATTCCTCACTCAAAAGCATAATACAGAAGAGCGCCGTATTTCCGAATGCCAAATTTCTGAAAATTTAAAACGTTAACACCTCAAATGAATTTTTGTATTTGCAAGTCACAAAGGCTTGCAGTCAGTTGGTCAAGCTGAGTGGTGACCCTAATTAATTAATATTGGGCCAATGCTATCGCAAGGACAAAGGTGTGATAACAACAGCTAGTCGAACAACACCAGGCTCTGTATACCCCAAGAAAGTGGCTGAGCTGTTTATTCAAGAGCATTTGTGTATTATCAACCATGTCTCGTTTGTACTCAAGCAAGCATAGTTTGTGGGCTTGGGCTGGAATGTCAGGCCGAAAAACTTAGCAGTTTACTGGCAAGAGTATTGGTGAGTTATCATTCGCACAACACTTGTGCTCAAGTTGGTTACGATGCGAGGCCATAGCACCTGGGCCTGGCCATACAATTCAATTTGAGAGATCAATTGTATCACTTACTCAAACTTGCCGTTATTTAGCTTACCATCTGTCAAGAAAAACATTTATCAAACACAATCGTCTTGCTGTCACTTGCAAGAGATATTGAGTCAAAGAAAAGAAAACAGACAGCATTATCTGTGTGCCACACTGTTAAAGAAACTAACCAAGCTACGATAATGGCATTGTCATTTGACCTTTCCATCCCGTGAATTTGTTGGAAAAAACGGCACAAAAGAATTCTAAAAACAGATTAAAATGGGTTTTACCTATCAAACTCTGCAATAAATCCCATATTCTTGTAAGTTCCGGTAGTTAATTATGTGGGTGGAAAAGAAACATTAACTGTTGTAAGAAATTGGCCCTAGACCCTAGACCAAATTTCTGAAAAAAAAATATTTTTCCGAACGAAAAGCTTGTTCCCCCGACGCTTTTGGAAAAATGGCGCTCTACTGTATTAGGATTACAAATGAAGTAATGCTAAATCTTTTTAATGGTACGGATAGACACTGTGGTGAAGTTGTTGCCATGACTATTGTAATCACTTAAAATAAGCCCCTTCAGTCCATTATCCATGGCTATTTCATGTAAGGAGATTAGGGAGCTTGTGATGTTTACATCTCTTTGTGACGTTTGCTATGCATGAGAGACAAATGTATGGGCCTTCAATAAAGGATGTTTAAATTTATTTGCGATGGCATCTCAGGAGAGAGCGGTATGACTTAGTAGCATGTTGCCAGTTTCAGAAGCCGCCAATTTGCAGAAAAATGAGAGACACAACACCTTGTTTTCCTGCAACATAATGAAGTTCAAGAGTTAAGCTTGAGTCTGATGTATTGCATGATGCAAAACAGTCAATAGAAAATAAAGTCCTGGGACCTCAAATTTGTGCACCTTATATAATATAATAATATATTGGGGACTCTAAACTTAATATAACATACAATTAAAACTGAAATGAAAACATGTGGTTACCTTTATTTGGTGGCAGCAGTGGCAGTGTGGGCTGCCTGGCACAAAGTGGGATGCTCCAACAACCAGAAGCATGCTGCTTGGTGTACTCGATGCCACCCTCCGTCTCTGACACATTCAGATGCTCCGGTGTCCCATATGATCTGAACACTTCTCTCTTTTTCCTGTCACTGAGTGGAGCCACCTCTGGGAAATAGTATGACGGTAAACTACCAAATGAGCTGCACTGTGCTGACCTCAGACTGAGCTGGTGGAAGAATTCCTCCAAGTTCTCTTCTTCCATACTTCTGCCTGAAATGGGATACATGTTATTATGACATTTATATGATAAACTGAAGTCTATTTATTATTTCAGGAATTTGTCACCTGATTCTCAAGTGAACTTCCTGTTCTAAAAAAAACAACCCAGTGTCAGTATTTCTCTACTATGACTGGACTGGCAAGAATAAAGACCTGTTTTAAATTAATAATGCACTTTCCACATACACAAGTTTACATATATATATATTAAAATTATAAACTATTTAATTTGTGCAGACAGTTATAAAAAAAACAATAAAATGTGCAATAGCATTCAACTGTCTTTCCAGATGGTATTTTCATAAAATCTATGAGCAATCCATCAGATTTATCAATATATTTGATTTCATACAGTTGTGATGAAACAAGACAGTTTGTGGTTGTTGTTGTTTATCCATTATCAGCAAATGAGGTCCTCAGCATCCTAAGATTTAAAGAATGGGTAGCAGTGTGTCCTGATGTGTATGACAAGGCCTGCTGTTTGTGTGCTGGCACCTCTGGATTTGTGCAGTTCAAGCTTGTGCTTCAACAAAACAGTCTACTTCTGAGAAATTGCAGCTTCTGTTGATGCAGCTGCGCCAGATTGGGTAGTCTTGTGCAAAAGTTTCCCAGCTGACGATGCCAATGTGAATGGACTTCAGTGAGGCTTTCAAGGTATCTGTGAGGTGTTTCTTCTGTCAACCACTTGAGAATTTGCCCTATGAGAGTTCACCATACACAGTTTGCTTTGGGAATGCTCTCATTAGGCATCCTGACAACAAGACAATGTGGCTGGTCTGGGATCTCAACAAAAGTGTATAGACCATTTGTAGGCCTTTATAGCTTGCTGTTCAAGTAATAACATACCATTTAGTTCCATAAACTTTTTTAAGGAAAAAAATTTCTTAATCGAGCTCATATCCACTTTGGAATACCTTGCATGACATATCTATCTACTACTACAATTGTCCTGTCTGTTTGTCCTGCTAAACCCCCAGTAACAGCCCATGACAGTGGGCCAGCTTTGCTATGAGCTTCTGTCATATGCCCTAACTTACTGAATGCAAACCAATCTGGTGCTTCCAGTTGCACACAATTGAACTCCTGGCAGCATGTTCAGCATGGTCTCTCACACAAGATGACACCGCGTGACATTGCTAACATTCACCTTGGCCCCTAACCACAAAGATGTATATACCATATATTGGTTCATTAATGACCACCAGATGTTCCTAACAAAAGGGTCAGGGCAGTTCGCTACCTTACAAGTCTCCCTACACAATATGCGGCAATATACCTTTCCTCTGCATCTGGCCCCATTCCTCTGCAACGGGCCTCAAGGGGGCCCCATTTTCTAGTATATTCTGGAGAAGTTCTCAGTAGTGTTCTATAATTTTGTACAAGAAAAAAATCACAATCGACACAAAAAGTGCTGCTTTCAAAATTTTATTGAATCATGGCAAAACACACAAAGATATATTCAAAAAGTGCAGGTTTGGATCTGAAACAACTTAACCTGTTTATATTACATAATGAGACAGTTGGGAACAACAAGAAGAAAGACAATAGGTTTACGTTATACCATGATATTTTTTGGTCCATGGCCTGTTGGTGACACCTGCTACTGAATGAGGATGAAGGTAACCACATGATATGAATGATTATTATTTTTATGCCTTCTAGGTTTCCAATTTAATATGCACAGGGTTAAGATTAATCGAGAAGTTGTAAACTGACATTAAGACATTGGAGCATATCACCAAGATTCTGGCGAGATTTCACCATTATACCACAGACGCAACAGCTGGGTTGAGGCCAGGGACCATCAGCTCTGAAGCTGAAGACCCTAACAAGCGTGCATTTAGCAGAGTTTGATTACCCACTGATTTGTTAATCAGTTGTACTCCCTAGCTCCATACATGTCTATCCAAATTAACCATCAGCCAGCTGTGCTGCCCACTCTGGGTGAGATACCCATGCAAACATGCAGGGTTAAAGCATGATACTTCAGGATTCTTTCAAATTTCACATTTGATGTGCTTAAATCCATAGGTGGGCATTTCATGAAGACTGAAATGAAATTCCTTTAAAAGGTATAGAATTTGCCATTATAAAAGTTATATTAAATATCAATAAATGTAAGTTTAAAAACTTTATACTAATAACATGTGCAGTTTGCAAAACTCTGACCTAATTAATAATCTGCCATTAAACCTAAACTGGCCATAGAACTATCCGAATCAGAACTTTCTAACTTTATATCAGTACTGTACATATGTGCTAACATTATTATAATCAAGGTTATTTGGTCACTGAAAAATCACTGATTGGATAAGTCTTCTGCAAGTCATTTACATGCATTTGATGCTTTCTCTGCAGGTAGGATATTCCATATACCTGTACATATTTAAACACCCTCTTTCACCATAAGTAAACTAACCCATTAACACCCCTATGATAAAGTAGGCTGCCCTATAAGTCAGGGTGAGGGCGAGAGATCACTTGCCTACCTGCTGGTCAAGTTGGCAGGAGGTTTTTCCCCCATGAGAAGCCTCGATCCACCCTTTTAGGCAAGCTAGCATAATGAGTAAATGGGATTAAGTTACTAGCATCAGCAATAACGCTGTAGGATATCCCATATACCCTTACACTGGCATTATGATCATTTCTAGCATCTTTATAATAATAATAATTCTAAATTTTGAGTTTTTTTTTGCCTTTTTGGTGATTTTAAACTTAATTCAGGTTTTGTATTTTATCCATGAGAGATATCCAACATTTTGTCCTAAATTAGAATAAAATGCTTTCTCATTTGAAAAACTTCTTCTTCTCACTGCCTACATCAGCAGCATGAAGCCGAATGCACTGAATATTTAAATAACCATGGATAATATATTAAACCATTTAATATTTATATATGAGTTAATTTATCTACATTTTCTTTTTCAGTTTTTGTCTTTTTCAGTAATTTTGAACTGACTGAAAAGATTAAATGCTTTTACATGTTTGTGTTTGGCACTGTATGCAGATGTGTTTTTGAAATTTTAGGAATTTTGTGCTTATATACTTTATACCTACATGGCCTGTGCTTTGATCAAGGCCCTTCTCGGTGCACTGTGGCTTCATTTGGGATTGCACAAACATGAATGCCAGAAACGTGCTCGTGTTGATGTTTTCGGGTCTCTGCTACCCATAATGAATATTTACTAAAACTCTATTTATTCTTATTTCTTTTCGATTAAAACAGAATTCTTGTCAAAAGATTTATCAAAAGGGATAAGCTTCACTTATTGGTCCTACATAATGGTTTATAATGACATCTTTAAAAAAAATAAATAGTAACCGAGACACTGGAAACAGGCGATAAATTCAATCCATTATGAGTGGATGACCTCAATTGACCTTTCATGAAATGTAATCCGCATTATTTATTTTAAATACTCAGAAATAATGGATGTATCAAATTATAATAAAACTATTTTAAAGTGGTGAGGCTTACATAGGACTACCTTGATACGACCAGGAGCATGAATTATACGTTACTACCATTTCATAAATGATATGTAAATATTTTATTCTGGTGGATTGGATTGGATTTACATTACCCATGATTCATTGTGAATTAGCTAATGAACATGGCGGACTCCAGCGAAAATTCGGGAAGTAAACCGATCAAGGTTTTCGTTAAAACGCCAAAAGACAAAAAAGAAATTGAAGCAGCTTCAGATGCTTCGGTTAAGGAGGTAAGAAAGCTGTGTGCTGTATGTATAAATATTGCATATATTCCATACTGGCCCCCACACAAGCTTGACAAGGTGAGATAGCAGTCAAGACTGTACGCATCGCCATCATCACCACTGAGAGCCGGTGCACCGTCATGATCAGATGATTGCCAGTTTGAGAGTATTACAATTGGCCAAACAATTTGCTAGTACTCGTTGATAAGGGTTATACTCCAAGTTTGCATTTGTGATTGGGTAATTAAGACTCTTGTCAAAGCTTTGTGTAATTAATACATTTGCATAATATTTGCCCCTCCCACAAGATCAGTGACAGAGACCAGAGCAGTGACTTTGTACTCTGAGATCAAATCGCTGAAGCATTGTGCCAGGTTTATTACTGTCTGAGAAATATATGGCCAGAGTATAGAATCCGGCCTACATTTTCAAGATGGGTCTAAACTGACTGGACCGTCTCATATTAGTAGTAATCGACATAAGCCATGACATGTCGGAGGATATGACATTGACATGCCTCATACTTTTGCATTACATGAATCCTAAACATCATTACGTCTGTCCATATACACCTATAACCCCCTCCATGTAGGCTGGATTCTATACTTGCCCCAAATTTATAAACATAATCTTGGGAGTGTCTATAGAATCCTTCCTAAAGGGTAGGGAGTAAGTATAGAATTTTGTCTTCATGGAAAAATTACTAGTTTCTTGGAGTGACTATGGGTTTTGTGTTACTTCCTATGTTCCATGACCTCCATTCTCTACCCTCGGTTGTATCTGCCATCTGATAAGAGAAATATGTGAATTTTTAGTACATTGAGTAAATTGAGAACATGCAGTGATGTGACAACAAAATGCCTTTCAAATCACCGACCACACATCCAGAAGCTGTGTGTGTAACTAACTGTGCCACAAAGGCAAGTTGCAAGCCAGAGGAAAGCAGGGATTTTTAAGTCTGTGGAAATTATTGTGACTGAATAACTCTGCAAATGTCCATTAGATTTCACTGTGCTTCAGGGGTGGATTCTTGTATAATAACCTGTTTCATTTTGAGGCTGACTGCCCCACACCCCTGCTAACATTCTGGAATGGTAAATGAGAATGTGAAGCAAAATAAAAAGCAGAATGCATTGTAAATGACAGTAGAAATAAATGAAATGGGGGCTGGCCGCCCCCGCTAAAGTCACCCCTGTGGATTGTTGTGTATGATGTCAGCATAGCTTGTGCACAAATGAACAACGCTGCAAGACGTGTTGAGACGACATGACACAGCAAATAAGTGAAGTCCACATATTAAGGAGAGCACTGAATACACTTCAGTTTTAGTACTTGAATAGCCTATCATGGCTTATGTCAATCACTAGATGGTTTTCAGCCAGTGTGGCCCTATCTTGGCCAGATAGAAATGTAGACCAGATTCAATACTTGCACCCTTTTTTTATAGAATTACAAATTTCAATGTAGCTTTAAGAATAATTATCTGAATATTGTCAGTATTCTATATATGAAGTTCTTTTTTTAATCTTAATTAATGTCATATGTATTGTTATACTTTAATTAGTTTCTGGATCAAGGTCAACTTCTGTGGTTGTATTTTTTTGTTTGCTTAAAGGGGCCCAATCACCTATAAAGCATGTTCATTAACATGAAAAATAGCGTCTTCTCTTTGAAATAAACTGGTAACTGCCAAAATATTGCCCTGAAATCTTAGGCTTACACTAGTGTTAAAAACACAGTTGACAGGGCGCGATCCCAGGTGTCAGCATAAACAGGTGGGACTGTATTCTTGGCCTGGGCACAACACCTGTCAACGAGTAGATCCGCTGACTGACATGGCTAATAAAAATGTAATACAGTGAAACTCCCCTAAGCCAGACACTCAAGGGCTGAAGAATTTTGTCTGTATTAATGAGTTGTCCTGTTTAGAGGAGTTTGGCATATTGCGTCAATTTGTCACAACAACTTCTTGAATTTTTCTGATATTGTATGTTTTCATTACATGTACATCAATTTTAAACAGGCTACATAAATTTTATTTAAATCATTTTCAAAATAGCTTAAATATGCACTTTAAAAAAAGACAAACATCAGCTAGGCCTTGCAAACTAATCTTGGCAGTTTCCTTTCGATGTTCCATGCTTCATCTTCTAAGTAAGCGGTGTATTGAAGATGGATTTTTGACAGCATCTGGACAGCATGATTATTTGTTAAAGGATATCTTAACCTCACATTCACCATAACAAAATGCAAACTGTCGCAAACGATAATTACAGTTCCCTGGGCCGGACGCTGATCACTTCATATCATATGAAGGGCAGTCTTAGATGGTGGTCTTGTGGAATAAAAAGCTGTTTCAGTTTGAAAACTTATTTTTCCTAATTGACCTGCCAGTCTTAATTTAATAATGACAGTGTTATCAACATATTTATAGAAATAAACAACAATTTTGATACTGTATATTTACATACAACATTCCAATGGTTCATCAAATTAAGCTGTGTTTCCATGTATCCGCAAAAAACGTATCCGCAAAAGACGTACGTACGTTTCATAGCCACAGTCCGCAATAACTGTTTCCGTAAGTACGTACGTTTTTCTTGCGGATACCCTTTCACGTGCTTCTTTTGAAACTGCAAGGACAACAGGCAGGAAGAAGGTCAATATGTCTCATCACACCTGGCGCTGAGGCACTGTTTGGAAATGTAGGCATTTTTGCCATCCTCAAAACGGATGCATCGGTCACCAATCTGTTTTGATGCTGTCTGTTTTTGCGGATAAGCATGCAGAGCACGTTAAAACGTACATATGGAAACAGTTCATCTTAAAAAGAGGGATCCAATTTTTTGTGTACGAGAGGTACGAGATTTACGGATGAATGGAAACACAGCTTTACGCTTGTCCCAGGGCTGTCTCTTTAACCAAAACAGGTCATATGAGGTCATGACCTAGAGTCATTATCTCAAAAATAAAACCTTCATGATATGACATTTACTGGTGCACATGAAAACACATGAAAATATGTACACATGAAATTTAAACTATTACGTGGAAAACATCATCTTTCAAATGGATTGGTTCTAAATGATAAATGCCTGTCCGTGCACATGTTTGCCTATCTGAGAGAGACACAAAGGTGTTTTTACGACCCTTGGTACATGAGACACTGCCCAGGTTCATGTTCTTACAACAAGAACAATGGTCAGGTACAAGTCTAGGTACAGGTACAAGACTTGAATTGAATACCTAGGTATTTTAGAATGAACCTGGGTACAAATAATATAAGTTAAAGCCATTTGACTTTTGAATGAATGATAATTTCTTGCATATAGTAATCTAGATATGCACATATTATTTAATACATGCAGTTATTTTAACTAACAACATAATATAAACGGGTCTATATCCTCATGCACATGCTGCTATATAGAAATATCAAACAAAACTCAAGAATAAAGGGATTCATTTCTATTAGGTATGTATGCCCTGAGCTTCACCACTAATCATCCCTAGCTTCACTAGCTGGGGTACAGTATTGGTTCACCAAAATTCACAACTTTTATTTGATAAAGAGGTAAATCCTCTTCAGGGATGATTAGCTAATTAGCAGAAAGGGGAAGTATATGGAACTAGATAGAGTCCTGCTCTGGGGCATAGTTGGGTACACAGAGATAGATCTTTATTCAAATGAGCATGACTTCTTTAATCTCTACAACATTCTTCTTTGCCCATGCAGTGCTTTAAACCAGCCAGTGGTCTTTAGCCCATCCATGAGGAGCACACCTCAGGCTTTGTGAGTTATGTCAAGTTTTATCCAGCTTTAACTAAGCCAACAAGGTCATAGGTAACAATGCTGGTGCTCTACTCTCATCCATGTTATGTAATATGTGGGACTGGCATATAATGCTGATCAGTCTAAATATACAACACCATGGATAGATACATCTTTACAATATTATGAGCGGTGGTCACTGGTGTGATGAATCTGTCTCAAAATTTAGAGAATTTGTACTTCACAAGTGCAAAAGAATTTCAGAAAATGAAATAACCAATGGAACATGAACAGACCTGTGCATAACATTTTAGTAGATGTAATAATCTCCTCACTCTTCACTGTAACCATATTTTACAGTTCTCAGAAAGGTGTCATGTAGCCTGCCCTGCACCCCCCCCCCCCAAATATCCTAGCTTTCAGCCTGCCCACAAGTAATTTTTTGCCGCCTCTAAAAATCATCAAAAAGTCAGTCTGCTGGAGCCCAAGGGCAGGTTGGGGCCTTCACAAGGATCTAGTACCTACATTCAGGTTCAAGTACCTTGCCCCATCCCTGTCATACATTAACTGTTACCTCATTGGCATCATATATAATCATTTAAGTTATAATTCATGTCAGTAACATTAAAAGACATTGCCTGCAAAAGATTTAGGTTTGAAAAAAAGGTTTATATTGCGGCATTATTGCCTGTAAATCAAAGAAGACAAAAGATTCATATTATATATTATATCAGGTGTTATATGAACTGCCAGTAATAGAACAGAAATTCATTATTTTTCAATGATCCTTTTGATCTGGTAAAATGTTGAGATTTTGTATGTATATTAAAAAATTAATATGATAAAAATGGACATTCTGTGTTGGTTACTGTACTGTGTAGGTTACTGTATGGTGCAATGGTGAAAATGAAGCCCACATGAAATGACTTGTGAAATAACAAAAAGAAATGATAGTTTTGTGCTTTATCAATACAGTATAACATGATGTGTCCTTCATTGCAGTTTCGTGACCTGGTCGCCAAAGAGTTTGAAGCCCAAGTGGAACAAGTGTGCCTGATTTTCGCAGGGAAGATTCTGAAGGATGCAGAGTCTCTTGCACAACATGGCATTAAGGACGGGCTCACAGTGCACCTGGTCATCAAATCTGCCAATAAGGTCAGCAATATTGGAATATATGTGTCATATCTATTTGATTTAACCCTGGAACTAACCAAAAAGTGCATTATGCTGTGGCAGTTTCAGAATCAGCATACCTCAAACTCTCCCTATGTAAGAGGTGGTAGTTATAAACCAAACTGGTAAATGCCAGTGATAATGTCAACCTTGGCCAGCCTGTTACAGGCATTTTGGTCAACAATAAGTTGGACATAATTAGAAGGTTATATTAGTATTAACATTTTATTTCATGTAATAACCAAAAGTACATCAATCAGAATGTTAAGATTAACTTTAAATACAGTAACAGGTGCTTAAAATAATTCAAATTAGGCTTAATTTCACTTATATAATAAAAAGTAATTGAAAGTGAACCTGATTTTGTCAAATATGCTGCAGTTACATGTATTCTTCTTGCAAAGTTGACTTAAATCATCATGTTCATGAGGACACAAAGATTCAGGAAAATGAAAGTTGTGAAAGAGAATTGCAGGAAAATATGGCTTTGCCAGTAATAAATATATAAAAATATATATCAATTGATTTTAATCTACCTGCCTCAGCAGTCCTGGACAACTGTTCTGTTAGATTTGTATCTTAGAGCATCTCAATGAAAAAAAATGAATAACATCTGTTCCTAACACATTTGACACTTCCCTTTAATTATGAAATGTTCGATGCAGGGCACTTTCGCTTAAGTGCCTTTGCTGAAATGCTAATGCTACTCATTGCCGACAGTATCCTATTGTTCAGTTTTAAATTGGAATGCCACCACATAAACTCTACCAGTAATTGAATAGTTGATCTACTTTCATTCTATACATCAAAACAAGGTTTTGTGGAAACTATGTTATTGACTGGGTTCCAACGCCACTGCTTTTGTTTCTGGAGAACTCCTCTGAGACCTTTGACTGATCTTTCTGAAACCTAGCACATTTATTCACTCTCCTGCGTAGTTGTGCCTTACAAAGACAGATGGTGCAACTTGCTCTCCTTTATGTGCAGTTTGAATCTGGGAGTCTTAGTGATAACCGTCAATATCTAAGGAATGGTTCAATGTAATATGTTGAAATTTTGCGTGTCCATTGATCTTGGATCTCTCCCATCTTGTACTCAAGACTGGTTGGGTCACATAAAATCATTTTTGCGTGGTATAAATCCATTCATTTGCCATCTGTTCGCCTTAATAATTCATTCAATGTATTGATCTAAATTGTGCATTTCCATAAATCTTGGATACCTCCATCTCATACTCAAGACTGGTGGTGCCATCTGCAATTGTTTGCATGTGGCATCCAATTGAATATTTGCTATGTGTGATAATACGGGATATCGCCAATGCAGTCTGGAGTGCAAATGGAGGAGAAAAACGACCGGCTGGCTGAGCCATATGCCCATTTATGCAGGCAAGCATTATTCAGCCAGATGGTCATTATCTGACCATCCCCACTACATCAACTTTTATAAGCTATTGACTCTGTTTATTTTAATGTGATCATTGAACAAATATGAGGCTGCAATTAATATTATTGATATGCTACAAGGAAAATTAAATGAAATTTGCAAACCTGAGGTTTATCCATATATGAAAGATACTGTGAAGATTTGCCCTGAATTATTAAGTCCATTGATACAAGATAAAGTTCTAGTGCAATATGTTATATCTAAGCTTTTTCACATTCATGCTTCCCTTTTAATTTCAACTCAATAACAGTCAATGAAGACAAGACCACATTAAATTTCAAGATCATTTTAAATGAAAAGCGCTTTGCACAGTGCACACGCAGCTGTATTGAATGAATGGGCTGGACAAGCTGTCTGCCAGGGGTGCTTGTTGTTTGCCTGTAATTTTTCAGGCAGGCAGATTCCATCTCCGAACTTGAGAGTATCAGTATTAGAGATATCCAGTATTTCTCATATCTCAGGAGTGTTTCAATAAATTGGTCTGAAATTTGGCATATTTATCCATCTTGAATACCTTTATCTCATACTCTGGACTGACGGTGTGATCTGCAGTTATTTCACTTGGCCTCCATGTGTACATTTGCTTTAGGTGAAAATTGTTCATATCTCAGGAGTCGATGGATTTATCAGCCTGAAATTTTGCATGTCCATCTATTTTGGAGGGTATTCTAGTAGCCAGACAAGTAGCACCATCTACCTTTCCATTTTCGTAAAATAAAACAATGCCCTTTTCTCAGGAGAGGTTAAATGTTCTATTAGGCTGAAATTGTGCATTTCCATATTTCTTGGATACCTCCACCTCTTACTAAAGACTGGTGGTGCCATCAGCAACCGATCTTGCGTGGCATTGATCCATGCGTTGGCTTTTGGTGAAAATTGCTCATATCTCAGGAGAGGTTAACTTTATTGGTCTGAAATAAGGCATGTCCATCCAACTTGGAGAGTTTTCTTGTAGACCAGACAGGTGGCACCACCTACATTCCTGTTTTACATAAAATAGGTTGATGCCCTTTCCTCAGAAGTGGTTTACTGTAAAGGCCTGAAATTGTGGATGTTCATAGATCTTGGATACCTCCATCTCTTATTCAAGACTGCTGGTGCCATCTGTAATTGTTTTTGAGTGGTATCCAGCTGTCCTTTTGCTTTTGGTAAAAATTGCTCATACTTCAGGAGTAGATGGATGTATCAGCCTGAAATTTTGCAGGTTTGTCCGTCTTGGATAGTTTTGTTGTAGACCAGAAAGGTGGCACCACCTGGTTTAAAGAATACATTGATGCACTTTTTCTCAGTAGTTAATTGGTGTCTGGGCCTGAAATTTTGCATTGTGTATCCATCTGTAGATTGGTTTTTGGTGACAATTGCACAGATATGAGGAGTAAACTGGCATCATTGATGCCACAAATTTGGAGTCATGTCATGTCAGGAAGATTACCATGCCTTACTTTACCATTCCCCCCCCCCCCCATTGATTTGGCAGATATACAAAGTCACTTGGCGACTACTCATGTTGTAATTTTATGAGGAACTTGGATCATCCAAGATTGTGCAGTAGAATGCAAATGATCTGCAGAAACTGCATGTGGGTATCCTGCTGTAATATGAGGATTTTGGTAAAGTCTGTGAAAGCATTATTCCAGTCTAATTTTGGCAGTACACATCCCCTTGCCTTCAAAGGGTCTTCACAGATGGCCTCGTATCTGGATGCTGTACTTTTAATACTTAGGTGTGCTGAGATGTCATAGCTTAAAACTGAGACTTCGACCATGCCAGTGAGGTTACACTGGAGTATCTCCCAGGGATGATTTATATCTATGGGAAATAAAACTGTATGATTATGAACAATTAGATAATTATTAGAATGATAGACTTAGTGATGGGCTGATGATTGATTGTAATGGTGATCGTTGTGTAAATGCGGACAATCTGATGATCAATCTTGCCATGCTGTAATGGAATTCAAATATTTGCAAGTAACATATGCTTTGTGATGAAGTAATGTGTGTTTTATATACAGACTAGAAAAAAGTCTTAGTCGACTAGAAACTTAATTCCTTAGTTAGTTACTATATAGATGTGAAGGCCATAGGATTTGGACATTATTAGCCCGCAAGTAGGCCTAGGTATCAGTTGAGAAGATATACCAGTTTATATATGGTCCAGAAGTTCATACCTCTGAATAACCAATTAATTCTGATTATTGGTTGGTAGAGGTCAACGATTTTTACTGGTGATTGATCCTGAAATTATAACTGATTCCACTAATTTATATATACCTGCACTATAACTGGGAAAAACAATTTTTCAGTATTTGTGGGTTTATTAAAAATAGGTGCCCTAACCTACACTTTGTAATCATCCTCCCTACCTTTGAAGATAAATCAATGCCACAGCCAGAAAATTGTGTCCAACCATTAGATTGTGAACTTGCAAGCACATTTCACATGATGCTATACATATTACTGATGCACTTGTACCATGACTTTGTTTGTCATTATCTTATTTACTTTGCAGACTGGAGATTCAAGACCTCAGGGGGTGAGTGCACTTGTCTGATTGTTATAGCTAAATGGTTTGATTTGAGCAGGTATGATTTAAATAGTGTAATACCCAGGTGCACCAGACTAGGTCATGGGAATATGTGTGGGATGTAATGCAAGCCATGGTGGAAACGCATTTGAATAAATGCAAAACTAGTTCTCCTTTAAAAAAAGTGTCTGACACTGTGGTTTTTGATATTTGATACTTACAGCCTAAATTAAATGTGCATGTCAGTTAACACATCCCCTCAGGCCACATGCCAAATGGATAAGATTTCCAAAATTTGGCAGTTTTCTTCTAATGTCATCATAAAATTAATTCTCTTCCTTTGAGGTGGCAGCATGTGTCATGGACAACCAGTAAACAAAGCTAACACTCTGAGACAATCATTTGCTTGAGACCTTCTGAAAGCATTTAATTAATAAAATCCATGAATTTTCTTCTGCACAATAACTATAGATAAATATACAGATCAGAATACCCAGTCATATTTCTGCAGAGATAATGACAAAACATGAAAATATAAGAAGCAATATGACAGGGGAAATATAGAAATAATATGTTATCTGATAATCTTTTGAAAGAAATATTAGGTGATAATGACTGAAGTTATGCAGATGAAAGAACACCTGACATTAAAAATCTTATAATAATAATATTAATTATATATTAAGATAGGAATAACATTTCTTTGTGTCAATATCACGAGAGGCATGTTTGTTTCTACTACAGACGAGCAGTACAGCTACCACACCAAGTTCACAGCCTTCCACTGCTCAGTCACAGCCCTCACAGCAGCCTAACATCGGGGCGTCCCCGTTCGGACTTGGAGCTATAGGAGGACTGGGTGGTATGGCAGGGATGGGGATGGGCTCAAGTAACTTTATGGAGATGCAGCAGAGGATGCAGAGAGAGGTAGGATAACATTATTTTTACAATATTATTATAATATTTATATTTTTCCTGTACTCATAATAAACACATACAGTGGTTGCCTTTTTATTCGCGAGGGTTTTAATTTCGCGATATTCGCGAATGTGAAATGTTCACAAATATGAAACCCTCCAGAATAAGATGCCCCATCAACTTTAATGACCTCTGAAGACAAACTTCATCAGCAACCTTATTTGTGCCTGGTTTCGAAACTCGCCCATGCATTGGCCATACACCTAGACTGTGATACATATCGACTGTGATACAAGTCCTACTTTAATGACTGAACCAGAAATAAGTCAGGTATTGCAAGGTTTTTTTTCTTAACTTTTAAATCAGTACAGATCCTGCTGTACATGTTCTGGTGCAATCGCGAAACGTACAAAATTAAGAAGTCGCGAAATTTCAGTCTCGCGAAAATAAAGCCAACCACAGTATATCATTGATTTTTTTTATTTGCATCTTCATAAACATGTTTTTTTTTAAGTTATAAGTTAGAAAATTATCATGTTGAAACTAATTCTTAATATCATGAATATTGGAATCACCATGGACTGTCCGAGTGAACAGTACAGTCAGCTGTTCAAGTCACAATCATCCTCAATCAAGATTGATGACAGGCCATTTTAAAGATGACTGTCAACCTGTTTCAGACTTGAATGCAAATGCATATTGATGTTTGTATGTTGTGTTGCAGACTGATGTTTGTATGTTGTGGTGTAGACTGTAGAGCTCTGCGATTATCACCGATTATCGATTAATCCAGTTGATGTTTTGAACATCTTCGATTCTCGATTATTTGTTTTTTACCTTGAAAACTGGTCCACCAAATTTCATAGATTTGCACTGGAATATTGCCCATTTCCGCATGAAAATTATATTCAAGGTCGGTTTCTCAGTATCTTAGCCTTGCTGTTAGATGATCTAGAATGCAGATTCTAGAATTCAAAAGGTAACAAAAAATTAAATTGTAGTTCATTCTTCACTTCCAAGGTGGCAGCAGTGTGAGTGTAAGCAGTAATCAATTTCAAATTTTGGGATCCGATTCCTAGCTCTAGTAGACTGATGTTTGTAAGGGCTGTGGACTGATGTTTGTATGTTGTGTTGCAGACTGATGTTTGTATGTTGTGGTGTAGACTGATGTTTGTATGGACTGTAGACTAATGTTTGTATGGTGTGCTGCAGACTAATATTTGTATGTTGTGCTGTAGACTGATGTTTGTTTGTGGTGCTGCAGACTGATGTTTGTATGTTGTGCTGCAGAATGATGTTTGTATGTTGTGCTGCAGACTAATGTTTGTATGTTTTGTTGCAGCTGATGTCAAACCCCCAGATGCTCCAGCAGTTAATGGACAACCCGTTTGTACAACAGATGATGTCCAACCCGGAGGTCATGAGACAGCTGATTATGAGCAATCCACAGATGAGGGAATTAATGGAGGTAGAGGCACAGTGTCTATGTTTCTTGTGCATAAATAAATAGGTTTTCAAAACTGAGAACTTCAGCATTTATATTTTTACATATTTATATTTTTTAATGGTACAGGTGGAACGCAAAATACTCAGATGACAGTTATAATGGGTAATTACTAACCTTAAGAGTCCATGAATTCAAATCTGCAGAATCGAAATACAAAAATATCCTTAAATTTTAGAAAAATAAATTAAGTCCATGAAAGGCCTATAAAATGTTGTGTTTGTGCAGTCTTTCAATCTTATCCCATGTTTATAATGATGAGTCAATTTGTTTGAAGAACAAATGGTAGACCTGCACAACTGTGCTATGTAGTGGCAGGCCCTAATGTTCCCCTCAAATCTGCTTTACTGACTGCAAAGGTCCTGTCAGGTCTGGAGTGGTCTTCGATAACTTTTTGAATTTAGTTGTGAGGAATGGTATGTCAGTCCTCTGTATGAATGACCTTCATTTATCTGGAATCACCACCATTCATCAGAAATAAAAACAAAAACTAAAGGATTGATTCATGAAACCTAGTTGATAGGGTCCTTAAAAACCCTTTATAAAGGGTCCTTAATTTTATAGTTTTCGGTGGGAAACCTTGTAATAGAAGTACTCCCAACAAATTGATTTAACTAGTACTAAATTCTGCATGTCATCTAAAAGAAGGATCTGTCATCTTAATGTTTTTAGTGTATTTTGATAAATTGCTGGATGTTTGTTATGCAGTATATCAAAATAAAAACTTTGTTCCAGTACAGTGTCTGTAAACTGTCTTTTATTTATGTGCCTTTCAGAGAAATCCAGAGATTACACATATGATGAACAACCCAGAACTAATGAGACAGGTAAAAAAATTTAATACCACATGCAGGGAAGTACTTTTCTCTGCCAAAAAATATTATATTTTCATTGATGTCTATATTTTTCTGAACTTATCAGTTTATCCATTTGTGCTACCAACCTATCTTTTATAAAATAGTTTGAATATTGTAATAATTTGATTAAAAATGAAACCCATTAATTTGCTGATTTGTGTGAAAATTACTGCAATAATGCTGTATAATGAAAAAAAAAACCCACCAAATTCAGACACGCCAAATTAACCACTTCAGCAGTATGTTAACCTGTTTTTAACCTTGACTGTATTAATGTTTGTTTAGACCATGGAGTTGGCACGAAACCCTTCAATGATGCAGGAGTTAATGAGGACACAGGACAGAGCCATGAGCAACTTAGAGGTGAGAGCCATTCTACATGTAAATTCATAGAATCTGTAATAAGGTTCGCATAAGGGCAGAATCAAACCAATAACACCTGATATAAACATGTAAAATAAGTATAATAAAATTTGCTGAGAGCCAGTCTATATACAGATAAATGAAATTTGTGATGTAAATGAGCTGAGAGCCAATTTCAGCACATCAATAAAAAGGGAAAAAAACATAATCATTGTTTGCTAAAATATACCAGACATTGTAAATACTATACAGTAGCTTAAATATGAAGAAGTACAAACGGATATAATATTAATACACAATATGCTATATTGTGTATGACATACAGGAAATGAAAAACTTCATCACAGTTAGGAAATCGCAGCTATATCTCTCACATCTCGCCCTCCCATACCTTCATGTTCTCACAAGAACACAAAAACATGCTACTGCTTGTACACAATTAAGAGACAGATGATAAAAGTAACATTTGAGATGTTCAGCCTCACTTTGGAATGAATTATGTTCAACACTGAGGTATATATACTTCTCAAACACAGTTTAAAGATGGAGGTATGATATTGATGATCAAGGTTTGTACTGTGACATGATAAAGTACCACTTCATTGAAGTTTTGCATACATATGCTTACAGAGTATACCTGGTGGTTTTAACTTTATTGAAGTTTTGCATACATATGCTTACAGAGTATACCTGGTGGTTTTAACTTCATTGAAGTTTTGCATACATATGCTTACAGAGTATACCTAGTGGTTTTAACTTCATTGAAGTTTTGCATACATATGCTTACAGAGTATACCTGGTGGTTTTAACTTTATTGAAGTTTTGCATACATATGCTTACAGAGTATACCTGGTGGTTTTAACTTTATTGAAGTTTTGCATACATATGCTTACAGAGTATACCTGGTGGTTTTAACTTCATTGAAGTTTTGCATACATATGCTTACAGAGTATACCTGGTGGTTTTAACTTCATTGAAGTTTTGCATACATATGCTTACAGAGTATACCTGGTGGTTTTAACTTTATTGAAGTTTTGCATACATATGCTTACAGAGTATACCTGGTGGTTTTAACTTTATTGAAGTTTTGCATACATATGCTTACAGAGTATACCTGGTGGTTTTAACTTTATTGAAGTTTTGCATACATATGCTTACAGAGTATACCTGGTGGTTTTAACTTTATTGAAGTTTTGCATACATATGCTTACAGAGTATACCTGGTGGTTTTAACTTTATTGAAGTTTTGCATACATATGCTTACAGAGTATACCTGGTGGTTTTAACTTCATTGAAGTTTTGCATACATATGCTTACAGAGTATACCTGGTGGTTTTAACTTTATTGAAGTTTTGCATACATATGCTTACAGAGTATACCTGGTGGTTTTAACTTTATTGAAGTTTTGCATACATATGCTTACAGAGTATACCTGGTGGTTTTAACTTTATTGAAGTTTTGCATACATATGCTTACAGAGTATACCTGGTGGTTTTAACTTTATTGAAGTTTTGCATACATATGCTTACAGAGTATACCTGGTGGTTTTAACTTTATTGAAGTTTTGCATACATATGCTTACAGAGTATACCTGGTGGTTTTAACTTTATTGAAGTTTTGCATACATATGCTTACAGAGTATACCTGGTGGTTTTAACTTCATTGAAGTTTTGCATACATATGCTTACAGAGTATACCTGGTGGTTTTAACTTTATTGAAGTTTTGCATACATATGCTTACAGAGTATACCTGGTGGTTTTAACGCCCTCCAGCGGATGTACAGGGACATACAGGAGCCAATGATGAACGCAGCCACAGAGGGACTGGCAGGAAACCCATTTGCAGCTCTGGTCAACCAACAAAGTAGGCGTGCTCTTCTGTGTTTTAACATTTTAACCAGGTATTCACCTACCTTTTCTGTAACGCCTCTGGGACCCATGTCTGAGCTTGTTTATATCTACAAGCTGTTAGATAATATGATACCTGTGCCATTGTTGACAAACAGAAAGGACTCGTTACTTAATCTGGTTGATTGCATATGTGCTGAAGATAAAAAAAGTCACTAGATGTATAAGACCCTTTGCAAAACTAGTTCATCAGACTTGCTATCAGATGTCCTTGTTGAGTGTGTTTAGATTTTTCGGAACTGGGTGGGAGCCACAGCATGTTATAAAAACGTTGGTATAAACAAAAAACAATAAAGTTTGATCAGCGTTTTCAGGCCTATTTTTATCAAGGAGTTGAGTGATTAATTTAATAGACATCTGATATCAAAAAGGGCCCCTTTTAAAGTCATATACTTGCCTCAAGCAACTGTCTTACTTGTATTGCCTCCTTTCTTTTATCCCTTCAATGTATTTAGTTGAAATATAAACTTGTGAAAAACAAACAGAAATAAAATTGTTTATTTACCATAAGCATTTATTTAAATGTTTAATCCTCTTTTAAGGTCAAAACGCATCATCACAGGAGCCAGGAACAGAAAACAATGAGCCGTTACCGAATCCCTGGGCACCGCCATCAACTGGCACTAGTACAAATACGAGCACCAGCAGCAGCAATACCACAACACCTACGGCATCAGCTGGTTCTACAGGTAGGTCACATGACCTCAGATAGAACAGTCAGAAAATCCAGGACAGTAGACAAAAATGAGGTCCTGTGAAAATTTAAGCGTCTGAAAATTCTTACCTCAACACTTAGTGTGTGGTCCAGTTTAAAGAAAACCCTTAAGAACTTTATTGTAACACTAAAAACTGTTTCAGGAAAGAGGATTTTAGATGCTTAAATTATTATGTGGTCATCTGTGGTATGATGAAGCTTCTTCTTCATGTATTTAATTTTGGCGTCACTTGAAAAAGCGATGCCCTTTAGTGATCACATTGTCTGTCTTCATTCCCTCCATCAGTGATGCTTTCTTTTGCACACTTATCACACCAAGAACATGCTTGATCTTTCTCAATTTCACAGGGTTCATTGGGGCCTGTAATTGATCCATACCTATCAAATAACAGACCTGTTGGAATTCCAACATGGCCGCCAGAGGACAATCTGTGTTTTTCTTTCAGGTACATTTTCTCAAAAAGAATACATATGATCTTTCTCAAATTCACAGAGATGAATTTGCCTATAAAAACTTCCGCTCTATTGAATTACAGACCCATCCAGAAACCAATACGACGGCCAGAGCCAAATCGGGAAATTTCTTTCATGCGCATTATCTCAAAGAGAATGTGTTTTATCTTTCTCAAATTCACAGGGATGATTGTTGTTCATAAGGGCTCCAGCCCTATTAAATAACAGACCTGCCCAAAGTCCAACATTGCTGTCACAGAACAATCACTTATTTTCTTTTAAGCACAGTATTTAAGAGATATGTTTTCAAATTATTGGGGGCAATTGGTGCCTATGCAAACTCATGCTGATTTCACAGACCTGACTTATATCCAGTATAGCTGCTAGAGCTCAATCACTGATTTTCTTTTTATGAATATTTTACAGAACATTGACACCCATTAGTGGATCAGTGCTTTCAAATATCAGACTCCTGTAATATCCAGTATGGATGCCAAGCAAATATTAAAAAAAAAATCAAAATCAGCAACATTTTAGATAATGCTGACATTGTTTTTTTTTTTAAAAATTAGCCTCTTTTAGAATATTTGTTTTAATAAATTTCAGACCAGTCTGGCATCCAATATGGCCCTATGGCTGCAATTTGCACTAACTGGCAATTGCAGGGTGCCAATTGAGGACCTTTATGGTCCCAAACCTCTAGTTTGCTCAGCATAGATTATCACCTGAATGTTTGTTGCCTGAATTTGAGAGGCATCATATTTACTTCAAGGCACCACCGGTTGTTGTCATTGCCTTTATCTTGGAAAAGTACCATTTCAGTCGTGATTTCAGATTTGATTTCATATTTGAAACAAGTTTTGGATAAAATATGTTAATAGCTTCTGTGTTTGCTCCTGCAGGGAAGACATGAAGGATTAACAAACCAAGTTTTTATATAAGGATTAACAGTCTCAGTTTTCATATAAGGTTAAACAAACTGAGTATTCTTTAAAGTGTATAATTTCATTATCAGGCAACAGAGCGGAGGTCTTGTTCAGAGGTTTACCTATTATTAAAATAATTTATTGTATAACAAAGGCTAGGCAAACAAAATAAAAGGGTTGGTTTCTCATGCACCACCAATGTTAATTTGGACCACTGCGTCAAAATTTTTTATATTGATTTTCAATAGAAATGTACCAATTTTGAGCTCCAACCACTCCCAACATTGCATTCAAGAAAATTAGATAAGATTTCAGTAAACTCTTTTTTCTTTGGATGTATCTGTACTTCCTTTGCAATATAATTCTGTTATTATCATATTGTCCCCTGATCACAAAAAAATTATTGAATAAAGGCAAAAAAATTAAAAGAACTTACCCTCTCTAACTGATTTCTGAAATAAAAAAGTGATAGAGAAATGAACCTTTTTTCCTTTGGCCTAAAACACTTTCCTCTGGGACCTGGACAGGCTACAAAACTCATCTCTCCTTGCTGGTGACCCGGGTTTGATCTGTGAGAGTGGGTGTAGTGACCCGTCCAAAGCTGGTGGTTTTCTCCAGGTATTTGGTTTCTCAACCTCTAGACAAAACCAAACACCACCAGCTGAGCCGTGGAGTATTTAGAATAAATATTTGCACAATCCATGTAAAATAACATTTATTAATATAAAAGTTTTTGTATTCGTATATTGAGCAGGTCAGAGTGGAATGTTCAACACTCCAGGCATGCAGAGCCTCATGTCACAGATGTCTCAGAATCCACAGATGATGCAGAACATGCTGCAGGCACCCTACATGCAGGCGATGATGCAGAGCCTGGCCGCCAACCCAGAACTCGCAACCCAGGTAAGCTCACTCCTAATACATACAATTCATAAATACAGGCCATGATGCAAAGCCTGGCCTCCAACCTCGAACTCGCAACCCAGGTAAGCTCCACTCATATAGTGTACACATACATGCAGTTCATGATGCAGAGCCTGGCCGCCAACCCAGAACTCGTAACCCAGGTTAGCTCACTCCTCATACAGTGTACACATACAGGCAATGATGCAAAGCCTGGCGCCAACCCAGAACTCACAACCCAGGTAAGCTCAATCCTCATACAGTGTACAAATAAATACAGGCCATGATGCAGAGCCTGGCCGCCAACCCAGAACTCGCAACCCAGGTAAGCTCACTCTTCATAGTGTATACATGCAGGCCATGATGCAGAGCCTGGCCCCCAACCCAGAACTCACAACCCAGGTAAGCTCGTTCTTCATACAGTGAACACATACATACAGGCAATGATGCAGAGCCTGGCCGCCAACCCAGAACTCACAACCCAGGTAAGCTCACTCTTCATACAGTGTACACGTACATACAGGCCATGATGTAGAGCCTGGCCGCCAACCCAGAACTCGCAACCCAGGTAAGCTCACTCTTCATACAGTGTATACATGCAGGCCATGATGCAGAGCCTGGCCTCCAGCCCAGAACTCACAACCCAGGTAAGCTCGTTCTTCATACAGTGAACACATACATACAGGCCATGATGGAGAGCCTGGCCACAAACCCAGAACTCACAACCCAGGTAAGCTCGTTCTTCATACAGTGAACACATACATACAGGCCATGATATAGAGCCTGGCCGCCAACCCAGAACTCGCAACCCAGGTAAGCTCGTTCTTCATACAGTGAACAGGTACATACAGGCCATGATGTAGAGCCTGGCCGCCAACCCAGAACTCGCAACCCAGGTAAGCTCACTCTTCATACAGTGTATACATGCAGGCCATGATGCAGAGCCTGGCCTCCAGCCCAGAACTCACAACCAAGGTAAGCTCGTTCTTCATACAGTGAACACATACATACAGGCCATGATGCAGAGCCTGGCCACCAACCCAGAACTCACAACCCAGGTAAGTTGTTCTTCATACAGTGAACACATACATACAGGCCATGATGTAGAGCCTGGCCGCCAACCCAGAACTCACAACCCAGGTAAGCTCGTTCTTCATACAGTGAACACATACATACAGGCCATGATGCAGAGCCTGGCCGCCAACCCAGGACTCGCAACGCAGGTAAGCTCACTCTTCATACAGTACACGTACATACAGGTCATGATGCAGAGCCTGGCCACCAACCCAGAACTCGCAACCCAGGTAAGCTCGTTCTTCATACAGTGAACACATACATACAGGCCATGATGTAGAGCCTGGCCACCAACCCAGAACTCACAACCCAGGTAAGCTCGTTCTTCATACAGTGAACACATACATACCGACCATGATGCAGAGCCTGGCTGCCAACCAAGAACTCGCAACCCAGGTAAGCTCGTTCTTCATACAGTGAACACATACATACAGGCCATGATGTAGAGCCTGGCCACCAACCCAGAACTCACAACCCAGGTAAGCTCGTTCTTCATACAGTGAACACATACATACCGGCCATGATTCAGAGCCTGGCTGCCAACCCAGGACTAGCAACCCAGGTAAGCTCACTCTTCATACAATGTACACGTACATACAGGCCATGATGCAGAGCCTGGCCACCAACCCAGAACTCGTAACCTAGGTAAGCTCGTTCTTCATACAGTGAACACATACATACAGGCCATGATGTAGAGCCTGGCCACCAACCCAGAACTCACAACCCAGGTAAGCTCCTTCTTAATACAGTGAACACATACATACAGGCCATGATGTAGAGCCTGGCCACCAACCCAGAACTCACAACCCAGGTAAGCTTGTTCCTCATACAGTGAACACATACATACAGGCCATGATGCAGAGCCTGGCCGCCAACCCAGAACTCACAACCCAGGTAAGCTCACTCCTAATAAAGTGTACACATACATACAGGCAATGATGCAAAGCCTAGCGCCAACCCAGAACTCACAACCCAGGTAAGCCCAATCCTCATACAGTGTACAAATAAATACAGGCCATGATGCAGAGCCTGGCTGCCAACCCAGAACTCGCAACCCAGGTAAGCTCACTCTTCATAGTGTATACATGCAGGCCATGATGCAGAGCCTGGCCCCCAACCCAGAACTCACAACCCAGGTAAGCTCGTTCTTCATACAGTGAACACATACATACAGGCAATGATGCAGAGCCTGGCCGCCAACCCAGAACTCACAACCCAGGTAAGCTCACTCTTCATACAGTGTACACGTACATACAGGCCATGATGTAGAGCCTGGCCGCCAACCCAGAACTCGCAACCCAGGTAAGCTCACTCTTCATACAGTGTATACATGCAGGCCATGATGCAGAGCCTGGCCTCCAGCCCAGAACTCACAACCCAGGTAAGCTCGTTCTTCATACAGTGAACACATACATACAGGCCATGATGTAGAGCCTGGCCACCAACCCAGAACTCACAACCCAGGTAAGCTCGTTCTTCATACAGTGAACACATACATACAGGCCATGATGTAGAGCCTGGCCGCCAACCCAGAAGTCACAACCCAGGTAAGCTCGTTCTTCATACAGTGAACACATACATACAGGCCATGATGCAGAGCCTGGCCGCCAACCCAGGACTCGCAACCCAGGTAAGCTCACTCTTCATACAGTACACGTACATACAGGTCATGATGCAGAGCCTGGCCACCAACCCAGAACTCGCAACCCAGGTAAGCTCGTTCTTCATACAGTGAACACATACATACAGGCCATGATGTAGAGCCTGGCCACCAACCCAGAACTCACAACCCAGGTAAGCTCGTTCTTCATACAGTGAACACATACATACCGACCATGATGCAGAGCCTGGCTGCCAACCCAGGACTAGCAACCCAGGTAAGCTCACTCTTCATACAATGTACACGTACATACAGGCCATGATGCAGAGCCTGGCCACCAACCCAGAACTCACAACCCAGGTAAGCTCGTTCTTAATACAGTGAACACATACATACAGGCCATGATGTAGAGCCTGGCCACCAACCCAGAACTCACAACCCAGGTAAGCTCGTTCTTAATACAGTGAACACATACATACAGGCCATGATGTAGAGCCTGGCCGCCAACCCAGAAGTCACAACCCAGGTAAGCTCACTCTTCATACAGTGTATACATACATACAGGCCATGATGCAGAGCCTGGCCACCAACCCAGAACTCACAACCCAGGTAAGCTCACTCCTAATAAAGTGTACACTTACTTAATATGATATTGTAAAAATAATTTTTCATGACAGATTTTACAGCTAATTGTAAATATTCAGAATGAATACTCACATAATAAAAAGTTTCACTTACCAAATGCTCTTTGTGGACCAGCGTTTGACATCTTTTTAGAAAAAAGACCACAATACAAGGCTGCCGTGGCTTTGCATGTTAGAAGTTGTACAAACCCATTGTGTTAATTGAGTTGCGGTGCCTAGAAATCCTTGGTGTGTGCATTGTGTTTTGATATCGTTGTTGCTCGCTGATAGTCACTGTTTTGTTCGCTTTGCAGGTTCTCTCAAGTAACCCTCTGTTTGCTGGTAACCCACACCTACAAGATTATGCCCGACAGCAGCTGCCAGTCTTCATGCAGCAGGTGAGCTACCATAAACAATGATTAAATAAAGTTGTTAGGTCCAGTTCTCACTAGTTCAGTTCTTGTCTTAGGCAACCTGATCACATGGACAAAATAATAATAGTTTTCATGTTTTGTGCAAGTGAAGTTAGTTTTTTCAAAGATTATATTTGATTAATATTAGAAGCTCAGTTTATGCTATTGAGGAAGTATGTGTTTTCATAAAGGCTTAAAGACACAGGAGGGGAATAATGTTAGCTGTGGGTATGAGAGGTTCCGGGTTCAAATCCAAGGCGAGCGCATGTATGTTATGTAAAAATTTAGCTGGGGGGGGGGGGTGTAAATTGGGCTGATTGGTGGCACACACGTCTGTTGTTCAAACCACTGCCATGGAAAATCAGCTTCACTTTTGAAACAGCTGGGTCCACTTTTATATGCACCCTATTACAGCTGTCACTTAGACATCAGGGTACACCTTTGTGCTCAGTTTAAAATGTCAACATTTTATATAGCTCTGGCCTTTATATGCATAACAGAAGAGATGAAGCATAAATTTAGGTAAAGAAATGGGTAGTCTGGAAGATCCTGAAGTTTTGCCAATGTTCAAGTAGTACAGTTGGATTGTATGGATATTGTATCATGGTCATGCTTTCTTATTTTGCTCTTTAAATACAGATGCAGAATCCTGAGGTACAGAACTTAATGACTAACCCTAGAGCTCTACAGGCAATGATGCAGGTCCAACAGGGCTTAGCACAGCTTCAGTCAGAGGCCCCAGGTCTTTTAACAGGGTAAGTGCATTAGCTTAAACTGGTTCCTATCTCAAAACCCCCGGTTTGTAACCAGGCAGTAGAAATCCTTATAAAGTTTTATATTCAGGGTTCCAGATTTGAAATCACAGTGGCTTAGCACATTTTTCCTACTGACAGATGTTCTGTAGCTATATTAGCCATAATTTAGCATTATGGAAAAGAGAAGGGAGCCAGTCTAAAACCTTTGCGTTGGCAAACCCACTAGCAGTTGCTTGTCTTTCATAACTGCAAGTGGGACAAAAATTATTTGGAACCATTAAGAAAAAATGCACCCCCTTATGGATAGATTTATTTTTATTAAAATTGACTTGTACCAAGTGCTACTATAGCTCATTTATTGTAAGTAGGCCACATTATCATTTCCTTTTGTATGAACTCCCATATGTTCATTTTAAATGCGATAATTTTGATTTCCCAAGAGAGCTCTATTTCTACATCAGTGTCATAACAGATTAAGCTGCAAATTAACTTGAATGAAGGTCTGTCAAGTGTGATTAATGAACCATTCTGTTGAGTATAGTCAAATAGATTCCACACAAGCAGATTAATTTGCTACCCTTGTCTCTTGAACATGTTTTGATTTGTATAGTAGCATATGGATAGCAAATGTCATCTAGTCTTTGTGATACCACACATACAAGCAAAATCGCACTAATTATGACTTACTTTGTACTATGAACATTCCCTGTATAAAGGGACCAATTTTGTTCTGAGTATGAATGTTCCATGTAACGATGATCTGGTTTGTTAACAGTATGAACGTTCCCGGTATGTCAGCTCCACCCACTACAGTACGACCCCCTTCCTCCAGTACTACAACAACCACATCATCAAGCCCTGCAGAGGGGACAGACAGCAGCAGCACCACCACCACATCAACCACCACTACCACTCCAACAACTGGCCAGACAGGTGGTGCCCCCAACCAAGGCTCATCTGAACAACTGAGCAACTTCATGGCTCAGATGATGCAGATGATGTCCACAGGTCAAGCGGTATGTATTGTCTTATCTGCTCTCATTTTTAGCTCATCCTGCCATGGCGATTTGGCATCTGTCTGTTTGTCTGTCCATCCATCCATCTGGAGTCAATCCACAATTCACAAAAATATACTACTTCTTCTTAATTTCTTGACCAGTTTTAATTTGGTTGTTTAATCTGATAGGGCAAGGTGTGGGCTTTTTGAACTTCTACATAGAATTCCGAAATTCATAAATTACACAAATTTGTGGAGAGTACTTACACAAAATCAACCAAATAAATGCTCCTCCTCCTCTGTTTATCAACTGAGTTCGAGTCTGTCATCTTATTGGACTTTAAAAACTTAATTTATATTACATGGATTGTACAACTAGTTATAAAAACTTATACGAGGCACTCTAAATGGCTCGGATGTTATCGCTCAGTAGGTGGTAAGGGTGGAGGAAACCAGAGAAAACCACTGACCTTGGAAGGGCCTCTACAACCCACTCTCATACGGCTGAGAGTTTACCACTCAGCTGTCAAGACCCCATCTTATAGGACTTCTAAAATTTTACACAGAATTTTGAACCTGTTGCTGGGGCCTCCTGAGAGACCAACTTTCTGTGATGCACCACTTGTGAATATCACTTCGTCATTGTCGTACTGGATTCTATACTAGCATATTAACCTGTTTTTCTGTTGGGACATGTGTGTGTGACTTGCACCAGTTTTGGTGGAACAGGTTTTAATTAACCAGGATCACCATTTGGAAAAGTTTTTGATAGATGCAGTAGACACTCCACAATTTCCCAAATAATTTATGGGCAAATCTGGAAATGACCCTCGTAGCCCATAGTTTGCCAAGGTTGTTCAAAGAAAGGGGCCATACTCAATATTTTCCCATAACTTCTGAGAGATTTGACACTTTTTTGCAAAATGGCTACTGCAGCACCCTACTGTCAGAAACTACCGACCTCTCCAAGTGAAAGAACAGGTAATATGTAAGTTGTATAAAACAAAAAATAGGAAATGTTATTCTGTGACCTTGAGTGTGTATGATGATTATTTATACAGTCAAACCTGCTTATTGTCACATCGGTGGTGCATGCATAAATTATGATAATAACCGGGATGTAACATTATGCGGGCTTCAACATCGATGTCCTTTTGAGTCATAAAAGGAGTGTTATGTCTCAAATGATATTAAATAAATTGTCAACAAAAAGCAAACAGAAACGTTTATGAATATTTTTATTGCACAATGGCATATCAAATTACGTTTATGCGCAACTGACAATTTATTTCCTGTCAGTTTTGCTCCTCATGCAGCAATAACTGACAAAAATCCAACTTGCCAACAGAAAGAGACGTAGCGTCTGGGTCATGAGGTCAAATGTCTGGAAATATGCTGCACAGTTATAACATAATGCCTAGGCAAATTATTTTACTAAATAATTATTTCCCTGACTATTGCGCTTTATTTTCCGGATATCTTATTAATGACTCAAACTTCCATGATTGTCTTTATGAAAGGACTGTTGGGGGAGCAGGCATTGTCATGCCATTTTCAACTTTCTGAAGTTTCACCATGATTGAGGTTTTGGACCAGGTATCTCCTCCAGTGCTCACAAAAACCTCCAGCTTTTCCTGGACCCTTAAAGGGGATTTCCAGTCATAAGGAACGTTAAGAGCTCGTGCTTCTTATCTTTTCCGCGAAACATCACAGAGGTGTAAACCATGGCCTTGCAAAGGCTGGGAGTTCATTATGTATGACATGTGATAGCAAACATCGCCCTTGTTAACGTACAAAGAAACGCAATGAACTGGATTACCGTGGTATCTTAAGACGTTAACTAGCTAATTGATGGGGATTGACCTGCATGCGTCACTGCACTTGCCTGCCACACACAGGTTGGAGATGTGAATGTTTGATACTCCTGACCGATTACAGGCTCTTGGCCTCGTTGATCGCTGTGTTGGCGTCTGATGTGATATGCAAACTGGTATCACTGCCAAGGGTTCCAAGCATGACAATAAACGGGATTATGACAATATTCCATGACATTAAACGGTCAGATTTACCATTGTTTATATAGCAAATGGTTTGGGATTTCAGATTTATGTGACAATAAACAGGATTTTCTATTAACCGATATGACTTAAAGTGGGCCCGACTGTATTTCCCCTCCCATGGGGGGGGGGGGGGGGGGGGGGGGGAGACATGTCATGTTTGGTCATTGTCATACATACTCGTCAGTGGTGTTGTCTGTGTCATTTCTTGTGAACACAATAACTTTTGAACCAATCAATATTTTTTCATGACACTTGACCAGTTTCTATTAATTAAAAATCTGTTACCCTGACCTTCACCTTTAAGGTCAATTAAGCCAAAATTGAATTTTTTGTGTGAATCCCATAACTATTTAAGTATTGCATATTTTTTCATTAAGTTTGATACAAAAATTGTTTCAATTGATTTCTTTGAAGAGTTTGAAAACTGGTGACCTTGACCTGGATCATCAAGGTCAAATCAGCAGAATTATTGCTTATTGTTTCTATGATTTCTTGTGAATGTGGTAGCTGAATTTGGGCTGATTTCTGGAGTCCTTACCTCTGAGTCGGAGTACAAGTCCAAGTGAGAGTCCAAAAAAAAGTCGACTCAAGTCCAAGTCCAGACTCGAGTGGTACATCACTGCACACATACCACGGCCGTTCATGCGTGTTTTGACTTGTTACAGAACCAGCCCCCAGAAGAAAGATACGCTGCACAGTTAGAACAATTAGCAGGCATGGGATTTGTGAACAGGGAGGCCAATATACAAGGTACTTGTCTCATAGTTTTAAATTATTACTCATGGTATTTACCAGGCAACACTACTGCAGTATCTGCAGTATTGTTTTGAAGGAAATAATATGCTAGTTTAAGGCAGTATCCTATTAATGTAAAGGATAACTTAAAGTTTGTATGTTCTTTATTCATTTGAAAGATGTTTCAAGACCATGAAAGTTTTTTAAATAATATTATTTTCATGAAAAAGCATTGAAAGTTGGAGATAACTACATGAAATAGGAAATCCGAATCTCTATTTTCTGTAAGGCCTTAAAAAGCTTATCTAGCTCTGTTACATAAATCTCTGGTAGACATAAATTAAAAGTAGAAAACATAAATCACAGGTAGAAGACATTAATGACAGCCAGACACATGACTGGTAGACATATATTCCAGGTGGACATAAATCACAGGTAGACATAAATCAAAGGTTAACATAAATGACAGATAGTTGACTTAAATGGCAGATAGTAGACATAAATCATAGTTAGTAGACAAAAATCACAGGTAGAAGACATTAATCACAGGTAGTAGACAAAAATCACAGGTAGACATAAATTAAAAGTTGACATAAATCAAAGATGAACATGACTGACAGATAGTAAAAATAAATGACAGAGAATAGACATAATCACACGTAGTAGACATATATCACAGGTAGTAGACATATATCATAAGTTGACATAAATCAAAGGTGAACATAAATGACAGATAGTTGACATAAATGACAAATAGGAGACATAAATCACAGGTAGTAGACATAAATCACAGGTAGTAGACATAAATCACAGGTAGTAGACATAAATGACAGCCAGACAAATGATGGGTAGACATATATCACAGGTAGACATAAATCACGGGTAGTAGACAAAAATCACAGATAGTAGACATAAATGACAGGTAGTAGACATTAATGACAGGTAGTAGACATAAATCACAGGTAGAAGACATTATTGACAGGTAGTAGACATAAAACACCAGTAGTAGACATTATTCACAGCCAGACAAATGACAAGTAGACTTAAATCACAGGGGGAAAAACTCACAGGTAGACAAAAGTCACAGGTTTACATAAAACAAAGGTGAACATAAATGACAGATATAAACATAAATGATAGATAGTAGACATAAATCACAGGTACTATACATTAATGACAGATAGTAGACATAAATCACAGGAAGTAGACATTAATGACAGGTAGTAGACATAAATCAAAGGTAGTAAACATAAATCACAGGTAGTAGACATAAATCACAGGTAGTATACATTAATGACAGATAGTAGACATAAATCACAGGTAGTAGACATAAATCACAGGTAGTAGACATTAATGACAGGTAGTAGACAAAAAGTCACAGGTAGTTTACATAAATCACAGGTAGTATACATCAATGACAGATAGTAGACATAAATCATAGGTTGACAATTGGCAAGTGGACATAAATCACAGGTAGAATACATTAATGGGAGGTAGTAGGCATAAATCACAGGTAGTAGACATTAATGACAGCCAGACAAATGACAGGTAGACATTAATTACAGGTAGACATAAATCACAGGTATGCCCGCAAACCCCTACGCCTATCCAATATTTAGGGCCTTTTCTTTTTGAGTTATAACAATTCCAGAAGGATTACAAAAATACCAGCAATATGCAGCACATTTTACTCCATCATTAACCATGTTTCTCTCATTTTCAGCGTTGCTGGCAACAATGGGAGACGTTAACGCAGCCATTGACAGATTACTGCAGCAGCGATGAAAATATTAAAGAGACAAATTCTGCATCACACCTCGTGCATTCACATCCAAATATCATCAGCCAAGTATTACATAGGATTGCGTCAACAACTGCTAGGCTTGCGTCAATCATGCAAGCATTATTTTTAGAAATTTGATGTAAACAAAAGCTCTTTGTTGGCCTGTCAAAAATTAATAAAACGGGTATTTGCACCAGATTTGTGAATCTTTAAAAATTCCAGGCAAGCTGAAAATGTCATTTTATAAGATCCAAATTTAACGCAAGGAAGTAGGGACTGCTTTCCAAGTAGTGTTATATCATTGAAATTATTGTTCTTAACATTTTGTACCCTGAGTGAATAATATTTGAATAAACAGGTATATATTTTTCTCTGGTAGGAAATTTGAAAATAAAAATACATGTGAGCTTAAGCTATTAAAAGGAATATCTGCACAGATACCAAGCTAGAAAAATGATTATATGTAATGTGTTCTCTATGGACAATCAAAGGCTTGGGCAGTTTATTTATGTTTCCCCATATTGGCGAGCTTAACAGGTTACGGATTGATATTTGTATTCTGTGCAGATGCCTTTTTACTGTGAATTGTTATGGTCCATGATCCTGGTGACAAGCCGTGCGTTACTATAAGGTTTGTTCACATGCGAAATGCTATACAATTCAGTGGCAAATACAAATGGCTCCTAGTGTGTACGTGTTTTGTACAGACAATCATTGTCCATCTAAATACTGTACAGTTTAAATAGTTAAGATAGTACACAGGCCTAGTACACATTTTGCTTGCAGAAAACAGCATGGGTATACGTATTGCGTCCACATTTGTTTTGCTAACCATGTGCTGTCACAGTTAGTCATAGCTTCCTTAGTGCTGTATAACCAGAGTTGTAAACACTGGTCCACAAGGCTGTACAGCGCTGCCAAGCTTACTCGACCAATCATCCTTTCAGCAAGGAGCATAGTAACAGTTTATCATTCATACATCAATATATATTTACAAGGTGTTGGCCAGTTTGCTGAAAAGTCCCTGATATCAGTTCAGCATGCATTAAGGGTTTCTTATTTCTTCTGTTTATTCATAATTGACTCCAGATAAGGGTTTGAATGCTGTAAAGTATATATTCATATTAAACTGAAGGCTATGGTAATGCTGTATCGCTATGTGTGACATCTGTTTTTATTTTATGCTGTTATTGTAACTTGTTTCAGGCTGTTCTGTTATTGCTTCATGTTATAATATAATGGAGTATTTGGTCTGCTTCAGCATGCATTAATATTGGTTCTTTGCTAGACTTTATTTCTCACAGAAGTGAATTACGGCAATGCCATATGATCCAGTGATAGGAAAGGATGGGCACTCTGGTTACAGATGATAATATGTGCAGGTTAAGAGACTTGCTCATGGATGTCATTAGAAATTAACCATGAAAAAAGATACGAGAAGTGCAACTGTGGCCAATTCATTATTGTTAACCCAGCATGAATGCCCATGTTTATACGTGGTTATGTAAGATTTGTCAGTTTAAACTCTTTTGAACCTTTAACCGTTTTCTTTGACATACATGCATACCCAAATGAGTTTATACAGATGATAAAGTTTGGGGTAACATAATTATTCAGAGTGATTTTAGTCAGATTATTGAGGTCAAAACTAAATGTGCGTATGGGTGTTGAGAACTTGATTGAATTGCAGAATTATATAGCTTAGAAAACAAACTTTATGTTCATTCCATTTACTAATGCAGTTACACGTTGTACGGTGATGACTTTTTGATGACGTTTTACCTGCATGAAAGTCTAGGTCTTTAAGCATTTTGTGAGAACAGACTTAGAAACTGTGCTTGTATCCTCACGTTTGCAAAAATAATATTAATATATAGATTTTTAATTCAGAGATGTGGTGCAGTCTGGTTCTTACTTAAGTTAACACTTTTACCCATGTATGATGAAAATTATACATTCAATTATTAATCAACAAAGCGTTCACTAAATAAATCATATTCGATCAGTTTGCTTATGGGGTAACTGTTAACTATGCCGAGTCACTTTGTTTGAATAGTCTTAGACTTAGTCTTAAGAGACATAAGTAAAATTACCACATAGATTTTTAAGGAAGTTTTATATGAGAAAAAACCCTAGAAACCCACAATATGAAAAATGTTTTGTTCAGACTTAAAGCGGCATTAATGTGCTACTTTTAATAGAAAGTGTTATGAACAATATAATGTTACACGTAAAGGTTAAAGTGCAATAGGTTTTTTTTTTCGTCAAGTCAAGAAGAAAACGAGAGTAAATTGCACATAATCAATGTGCGAGAATATGTATGGTTGTATAAATTAACATGTCTTACTTAAGCATACCGTAAACTTAAAGCTGATACTTGTAATCAAATATATCCAAACGCCGACTTTAGAAATTACGTATTATTTTAGCTGCACTTTATTTGGGAGTTGGTGAAAGGGGCGTATGGGTAACAGCGATAGTGTCACAAGGAACAAAATGAAATTGAAAACATACTTTACATTATTTGAAATGAATCATGAGTGTTTAAAAATGTCTGAGAAAAATATGTTGCCCTCATGTCCTGCAAAATTTCATCTTGGCAGCCAAATCCGACTTTTACCGAATGTAGTGTACATCAGTCAAAGTAAACCAAATTTTGGAACATCTGTTCAAGGGTTACCTTGTTTCTGAGTTAAACGTGACTTGTAAGCCGACTTTGGGATTCCGTCACTGGAAACTGAATTTCTAGAAAAAAAATGTAAAAGAATGTCTATAGCACATGTCACTGTGAATTAGCTTTCTGGAACACATGTATCATTGATCCGAATATCTGGAGCTTTTGGCAATTTAAACCATTTTTTTCTGGCATATGGTACCAAAAACAGAATTATCTCGGCATCCGTCTGATAAAGTACGATAATGTGGCATAGGCCTATAAGTCGAAGCTTGTGGTCAGATTAAGAACGATAATGTGACCTATAAGTCGAAGCTTGTGGTCAGATTAAAAACGATAATGTGACCTATAAGTCGAAGCTTGTGTCACAGGAACATAGTTTCTGGAATATGTTATAATAACATATTTCTGAAAGGAATTTTGTATGACCAGATTGCATGAGACTGTTCTCCTGCCCTGGCATTTGGATATACAATAAGAATACCCCTGATTGGGTGACTTTGAACGAGTTCGCCAGAGGTGTCCAAACTGTTATGAAATGGTGTAATGTTTTAATATTGAAAAATAAAGATTTCGTCAAATATACTTTAAACGCTATGCATGTGTTCTCCTTGCTTTGAAGGGTATCAGAATTTGTCACAAGGAGGTTGTCTTCTTGGGTTGTCAAAATATTCTCCATACAGAAGATCTGATTAATCTCAAGGAAAAGATCTTGCCCTTGCGTGGAGGTTTTTGTCGACACTTAAACGTACCCAGAATACATTTTGAGAATGTGTTGTGTGAATATTTATAACGGCTGTACCGGAGTTAAATTTGTTACATTGACATTTTCAGTTCCAACGTGCGGGTCTCCCGGTGACCAGTACGCCAAGTATAAATTAATATGTTTGCCTGATATTGTATGCTTCGTCAACTTCTGTTGTTTTTGGCCTGGTTTTCTCTCAAATCCGCAGTCATTTTTTTACAAATAAAAATAATAGCTAATCCGTTTAATATTTAGCACACTGTACAGACTGGCATTGTTTTATTAAATAGAAATGTTTGTTGTTTTTTTTTTATTTTACGGATTCTTTAGGACATCCATAAACATGTCTAATGTGGGTTGTAGCTAGTAGTTCAGTTGGTATACTGTTGCCTTGTAATATAGTCGGAACACTAAATCAAATCTCCGGAGCTTATTTAAAAAATGTAAGCGAGCGAACATACATCTGTCATTGAAAATCATCATCATCAAATAATAGTGCATTGCTTATCACTCCATACTATCTTGATTATTAAAATCGCTTCTTGGATACAAAGGGTTGTGATTTCTGACTGACTATTGAATGTGGCACCAAATGTGTAGCGTTATGTGCCACTCAAAACGGCGATCTATATGTCACCAGCTTTGAAAAGGCCACGAGTCCTGGTTATTTGAAAAAAAAATACCTGAATCGCAGGCACTTGACACAATGGTTTTATCAGATGAGCAAAAACAAAAAAAATGTTGGCAGTAATCGGAAGATATTTCATTTTGATTGGTGACTAAGTTTCTGTGGTTAGAGCTTATATTATAAGAAAAATACCCACATAAATGCCAGTTTGTAGCATGAAATAAAAAAAAAATCTAACACCATGGGAGGGGGATTCCCGCTCACCCGCTCGTTATGCTTCGCTCTGGCAAAGCATTTACTGCCCCCCCCCCCCCCACACACACACACTGCTGAGGCTAAGGCCCTGTCGTCATCGACTATATACACGAGTTTGATCGTGCATAGCCGTATACATTTTCTGTCTAGGTCAAGAACGAATTGGATGTGTTTCTGGTTTTGAGTTCCCCTTTGTCTGATCTTTTTTTTAGGGATGACGTACTTAAATGATAATCGTACAAACGAATGTAGTTACAAATATTTGCTTTAAAAAAGGAGGACAACAGCTTTATGTTAAATTAATGCTCAGGATTAAAAAAACGCCTGATGTCAATTGGTCAGTGTCAATTGTTCGAAGAGAATGGTGACGTTTATATTTTTTTTTCTTGTGTTTAGCTTTATCTTTGAAATGTTGAGAGGACAGTCGGCCAGAGTAATTGAATCTTGAGACAATGGGGGTATTCAATAAAGGTCACCTGGTGCTCCGTTTCAAATTATGCCATGGTAATAGAGTATTGTACTCAGCCTATTTATTCAGCGAACTTATGAATATAGTCCCTTCAGTGAAGTGGGGTTTTAATAGGGCTCGCTTAGACAGTGGTCATTCAGTCCTCGATGTCCAGAAGCCAGCCAGCCGCTAGCTGGGGACCACTAGAACCGTAGGTTGGGATCGAGTACCACCAGTCGGGGTCAAGTACCGCCGGTCGAGGTCAATTGCCGCAAGTATGGGTCCAGTACCGTCAGTTGAGGTCCAGCGCCGCCTGTTGGGGTCCATTTTTGCAAGTTTAGAACGTATAGAGACTGTTTAACCGGACTATACTCTTTTAAACTAGAGTTTCATTTTGTATTCTACCAGTGTATTTCAGCGTAACAGGCTGGGAACCCTATCTGGTACCTAGATGTTTTTTTAATTTTGTAATTTCTTTTAGTATATTCTTTGTTGCTTTGCCACTGCCTTGTGTTTTTACCTGAGCGCCGATACGATGAATGCGCCTCTTAAAAAAAACACACCATCTGTACTTTTCCCGTGTAACCAAAGGCAACCGTCCGTCACTTATTACAGGTGAAAATGTTATAGCTAATGCAAACCCGTGCATTTAATGCCACAAACACAAAAAAGCAGGAGTCCTAATAAATGGATGGTCTAAGGCCAATACTGAACTTTATCATGTGTATATGAGTAACTGTGTTAGATTCCAAAATTTTATCACAATGAATATTTTTTTTTTTTTCATGTAATTAATAAGTATAAATGTGCCATATGTAGATTTTGGAATGCAAGACCTGCTAAACTTACACAAACATGGAGGCTTTTTCCAACTGCTACTTACTGCTGATGGCTAACTGAGACCCCGTATTATGGAAGGTATCTTATTTTACTGTTAAGATAATACATGTACATCAATGTAGGGTTTGCTTGTGTCTACTCACTGGTGACTGCTCCCTTCTTAGCTTAATAGGTGGTTAGTATTCTAACGGGCCTGCTGAGCTAATGCATCTGTGTGGGGTTTCCTTATTCATTACCTGTACCTGGCTTTCATGAGTAGGAAGTACCTTGTACCTGTACCTGTACCTGGAACTAAAGTACCTGTACCTGGTATAAGGTATTTCAGGTACAAATGTGATACTGGAAATGGACACCAGGCTTGGGTCAATTGCTTGAACAAAGGTGTCACCCCTGTCAGGTCAGTTACCTATCTCAAGCAGGGGTAATTACAGAGCATTCATCCTTGCTGCCTTTGTAGTTAGTGGGGCTATCAAGCTGGTCAACCCCAGCCTCTAAACAGGAAGTTTATTGTGACATTATCAGCACTAGTATCAGGCAACTGACAAAGGATAGGAACAGGGCTGCTAATGCCCATGCAATGTAGACACAGAACAGGGTTGGGGCCAGGTATTGGTACTTGTACCAAGGTGCACTATTCACAGTTATGAGGATTACAGGTAATGATACTGGAAATGGACATCAGGTTGGGTCAAGTAAGTGTACTGAGCTGTCACCCTTATCCAGGTGGAGGTAATCACTAAGCTTTTATCCAAGCAGCCTTTAAAGTTGACTGGGCTATGGCTATAGTATGCATGCTGGCCTGGCTACCTCCAGCATCTACACAGGAAGTTCATTGTGGCATTATCAGATATAAAGGGTAGAGAGAAAAGGATTTGGATATTGTTGCTCACATGCCCCATGTAGATACCTGTTGTCTAGTATACACAGAACATTGGTGAAGGATAAACGAAGAAGTGAAGATGGTACATATCGTGTAACTGAACTCTCAACATATGCCAAAAAAAGCAGAACATTCCATTTCACAGAAAAAAGTCCCTGCTCAAGCATCAAATGCAGGTGCTCTTAATTCTCAAAACATTCCTCAGTGTGACTTACTGCAATGAACATGTTTTTTGTCTCTCTAATTATGTATGTATTATTGTTCATGTCGTGAAGTTAGTCTATAAAAACTGATTATAAGATTTTCCCTTTCAGTCAAGTTGTCAAGCCTCTTTATTTTAAAGAGTGTGTGGTGCTTCAAGAGATTTTGACTTTAAAACATTACTCTTAAACTTAAAACTTGATTTGAAAGAGTGACATCATATTTTAGTATATGAATGAAAGTTTTATATTTCTGTATTACTAACTTTGTAAACTTTATCAGCTTCATTCACTTATCACATTTACTAAAGGCGATCCTTTACATTTGCAGCTGGCTCGGTTTTTTTTCGTGATGACATAAAAAGATATAATTTAAAACTTTTTAATGATGTATTCAGCCATTCTATTACAAATTATGATCGCATATCTACAAGAAATTTTTGCAATTATCATTAGTTCAAATTTTTTTTAAATGTACCTGTACCTGTACCTAGGTACTCTACAATAATGCTGTACCTGTACCTGACCATTTTGCATGTACCTGTACCTGTACCTAGGTACTTTTGCATGTACCTGGCCCCAACCCTGATATATATCAGTCTACAGAAAGAAAGACTATCCACTTAAGAGTGAAATATTACCAGTCCTCGTGGTAGCGCTTTAGGAACGGTTCAAACTGTCGAGGCGGCTACAGTTGTTGTTTCGCCTTGGACCCCAGTCACGCAAAAATGCCGGCGCTCCTACGGTTAAAACCGTGGTAACACCTTGAAGAACCGTGCAGAACCCTATAACTAAACCTTAAAGAACCGTAAGAATACCTTGTAGAACCGTGGAAAACCGTGAAGCACCGGGATTGAGTCCCGGAAGTTTTAAACGGTTTAAAATTTCCGGGATATGTCAAGGTACACCGTGGGGAAAGGTCATACCGGGATAAACCGTAGTCAAATCGTAGTAAAAACGTTGTGACACCCGATACACGGTAACAACACCTTGACGCCACCGTGAATTTCCGTAGTATTTCCGGGACGACCGGTGACTTTTTGAGGCTTTCAATGGCCTCACGGTTCTCCACGGTCCTTTTACGGTGCTGTCATGGAGTTTACACGGCGTCCAAGGTACAGCTACGACTAACCACTGTTTTTCACGGTATATGGTTTTCTCACGGTGAAGGGACGGTTCTTCACGGAAATTGACGGTGGAGTCACGTTCGAGCCACGTTTTGGCTACGGATATCAAGGTGCCCCTACGCAAGACTACGGCGCCACAAGGGTGAGAATGTACTATCCCTTTGGTATCACGGTTTGCCACGGTCTTGCATATAAATAGGGATGATTTTGACGTTAAAACATTACTCTTAAACTCAAAACTTGATTTGAAAGAGTGACATCATATTTTAGTATATGAATGAAAGTTTTATATTTCTGTATTACTAACTTTGTAAACTTTATCAGCTTCATTCACTTATCATATTTACTAAAGGCGATCCTTCACATTTGCAGCTGGTTCGGTTTTTTTTTCGTGATGACATAAAAAGATATAATTTAAAACTTTTTAATGATGTATTCAGCCATTCTATTACAAATTATGATCGCATATCTACAAGACATTTTTGCAGTTATCATTAGTTCAAATATCTTTAAAATGTACCTGTACCTGTGTACTTTCTAAAGTACCTGTACCTGTACCTAGGTACTCTACAATAATGCTGTACCTGTACCTGTACCTGTACCTGACCATTTTGCAAGTACCTGTACCTGTACCTGTACCTAGGTACTTTTGCATGTACCTGGCCCCAACCCTGCCACTCAGTGGTTGGAACCCCGGACATGTGGGCCACCGACATGGGTTCCAATCAAACGTGCTTGCGATATCTTCTGGTTCAAATTGGTATTCGTTAAGTTGCAATTGCTATGTATCATTTGCAGTCTTTTCTTCTGGTTAAGTTGTTGCGACATCTCTGCAGAACACATGCGCAAGAATGAAAGCATTGAAAAATCATCCCTATTTATATGCAAGACCGTGGCAAACCGTGATACCAAAGGGATAGTACATTCTCACCCTTGTGGCGCCGTAGTCTTGCGTAGGGGCACCTTGATATCCGTAGCCAAAACGTGGCTCGAACGTGACTCCACCGTCAATTTCCGTGAAGAACCGTCCCTTCACCGTGAGAAAACCATATACCGTGAAAAACAGTGGTTAGTCGTAGCTGTACCTTGGACGCCGTGTAAACTCCATGACAGCACCGTAAAAGGACCGTGGAGAACCGTGAGGCCATTGAAAGCCTCAAAAAGTCACCGGTCGTCCCGGAAATACTACGGAAATTCACGGTGGCGTCAAGGTGTTGTTACCGTGTATCGGGTGTCACAACGTTTTTACTACGATTTGACTACGGTTTATCCCGGTATGACCTTTCCCCACGGTGTACCTTGACATATCCCGGAAATTTTAAACCGTTTAAAACTTCCGGGACTCAATCCCGGTGCTTCACGGTTTTCCACGGTTCTACAAGGTATTCTTACGGTTCTTTAAGGTTTAGTTATAGGGTTCTGCACGGTTCTTCAAAGTGTTACCACGGTTTTAACCGTAGGAGCGCCGGCATTTTTGCGTGACTGGGGTCCAAGGCGAAACAACAACTGTAGCCGCCTCGACAGTTTGAACCGTTCCTAAAGCGCTACCACGAGGACTGGTAATATTTCACTCTTAAGTGGATAGTCTTTCTTTCTGTAGACTGATATATATCAGGGTTGGGGCCAGGTACATGCAAAAGTACCTAGGTACAGGTACAGGTACATGCAAAATGGTCAGGTACAGGTACAGCATTATTGTAGAGTACCTAGGTACAGGTACAGGTACATTTAAAAAAAATTTGAACTAATGATAATTGCAAAAATTTCTTGTAGATATGCGATCATAATTTGTAATAGAATGGCTGAATACATCATTAAAAAGTTTTAAATTATATCTTTTTATGTCATCACGAAAAAAAACCGAGCCAGCTGCAAATGTAAAGGATCGCCTTTAGTAAATGTGATAAGTGAATGAAGCTGATAAAGTTTACAAAGTTAGTAATACAGAAATATAAAACTTTCATTCATATACTAAAATATGATGTCACTCTTTCAAATCAAGTTTTAAGTTTAAGAGTAATGTTTTAAAGTCAAAATCTCTTGAAGCACCACACACTCTTTAAAATAAAGAGGCTTGACAACTTGACTGAAAGGGAAAATCTTATAATCAGTTTTTATAGACTAACTTCACGACATGAACAATAATACATACATAATTAGAGAGACAAAAAACATGTTCATTGCAGTAAGTCACACTGAGGAATGTTTTGAGAATTAAGAGCACCTGCATTTGATGCTTGAGCAGGGACTTTTTTCTGTGAAATGGAATGTTCTGCTTTTTTTGGCATATGTTGAGAGTTCAGTTACACGATATGTACCATCTTTACTTCTTCGTTTATCCTTCACCAATGTTCTGTGTATACTAGACAACAGGTATCTACATGGGGCATGTGAGCAACAATATCCAAATCCTTTTCTCTCTACCCTTTATATCTGATAATGCCACAATGAACTTCCTGTGTAGATGCTGGAGGTAGCCAGGCCAGCATGCATACTAGCCATAGCCCAGTCAACTTTAAAGGCTGCTTGGATAAAAGCTTAGTGATTACCTCCACCTGGATAAGGGTGACAGCTCAGTACACTTACTTGACCCAACCTGATGTCCATTTCCAGTATCATTACCTGTAATCCTCATAACTGTGAATAGTGCACCTTGGTACAAGTACCATTACCTGGCCCCAACCCTGTTCTGTGTCTACATTGCATGGGCATTAGCAGCCCTGTTCCTATCCTTTGTCAGTTGCCTGATACTTGTGCTGATAATGTCACAATAAACTTCCTGTTTAGAGGCTGGGGTTGACCAGCTTGATAGCCCCAATAGCTACAAAGGCAGCAAGGATGAATGCTCTGTAATTACCCCTGCCTGAGATAGGTAACGGACCTGACAGGGGTGACAGCTTTGTTCAAGCAATTGACCCAAGCCTGGTGGCCATTTCCAGTATCACATTTGTACCTGAAATACCTTATACCAGGTACAGGTACTTTAGTTCCAGGTACAGGTACAGGTACAAGGTACTTCCTACTCATGAAAGCCAGGTACAGGTACAGGTACTCTGAATTGTATACCTAGGTACAGGTACAGGTACAGGTACAAGTACCTGGCCCCAACCCTGATATATATATATAGAGCTGTGCCATGTGTCTAGTAATGTGCTAGTGCTCTTGGTGGAAATTGGCGTAAGTGTTGCGCTTCATGACTGGCCCGGCTGTAGGCTTATTTTGTGAGAAAACGTACAAATGATTGTACTTATTGACACAGGTATGTGCCACCAATATTTTGATGTACATGATATGTAGAAACATGAAGAAATGAATAGGTAACTTTGAGTGTATCCATTAATGGAACAGCAGCAAACCATATGACGATCATTCAAACATTTAATGGTAGAAATAGAGCATAAAATATAGCCTAAAGATAATAGTGTCATTTTTTGTATTTATTTATTAGATTTATAAGGCTGGTTTATTGGGCTTATTATAGTTTCTGAATAAGATCTTACTATTTGCAACTTTTAAAGATGAAATCCGTAAAATAATAATTCAACAATGATCATAAAATGTCACATTTTATAAGTTAACCAAAAGTATTTGATGTTAGAACAAATAAAAACCAGTAATTTCGCATTTTAAAAATAATTTAATCAACAGATAAAAACAAGCACCGAACTACAATTACATTCACCTGTGAAACTAGTAATAGTACCAAATCCTACAGTAAAATGTCAATGAAATAAAAATAAATTAAAAAATCAGAAAATTAAAAATAACAAAAAAAAAGTATGATATTATTCAGGCTCAAAGGGATTACTTATAAATTAATCTTATGTACAGGCGCAGAATCTATTATTTCGGATAGACCTTTCGGCCATTTGGGGATTTAAACTCAAATTCCTGTGTTGTTTTAAATTATTTGTGGGACAATCCTACACTATTTTGCCACGCTTCAGTAACACGGGTTCACCTGTTTAGTTGCTCGGCGAAAGCTTGCCCTAATTGCTATGAATGGAACGGTTCGTAGCCCTAAATGTAATATGGTGAGCCAGGTTACCTCGAAAACTAATTGGATTTTTTCTTAAGTGTGTCCTAACGCGCAACAAAATTTAATTAAAATCAGTCCATAACTGTTTGCGTGAACACACTCAAACAAAACAAAAAAAAAAAAACAAAAACAAGGGGAAAACAATTTCTTGATGGCGGAGGTAAAAATTCTTTTATCATTCAGACATTCCGATCGAATTGTTAATTATTCCATCAGATATATGTATTGACAAAACCATTTATCTTTCTAAAGGGTGATTAAAGCTGTTTTTAGATATATTTGAAATTTATCCGACATATTCCGGCTTTCGAAAAATTTGGTAACTCCTTTTGTAACCTTTTCATGACTTTCTATATTTAAACGGAAGAAGATTGACACGACAAACTTTGTGTCTTCAAATGGCAGAACTATAAAAGTAAGCCATCAAAATAACAGAATGGTTGGACTCTATTTCCTGCGTGTCCCTCGTATCTTCAAAAAGAAATATCAACATATTATCATATTTTATTTGATGCCCAATGTACATTGAAGGGCTACTACTAAAGATTAAGAAATAGCTTCCAAATATTGCTATTTATCTTTGTATTGAAAGATGTGCCTAAACATTCTTTCCATGAAAATATCATCGCAGAAGTCAAGGTTGCGTGATTGTCTTAACTTGGTTTTACCTAGGATTTGTTCACTTCGATCAGGTTTAAAAACGAATAAACATAAATCTCGGGTTTTTTTGTGTGTAAACTTTGTTATAACGCTGATCAGAATACAATATGAAAAAAAAGCAAAATTGAGTCGAAAGCTTATCATATACCTACTTTGGTATTGATATAAATTTGCCCTATATTCCTATTACGTAAGAGATGATAATGTTCTCCGATTGAAAGAATTAATGTGTGCGGATGATGAACGTTTTACTTATATTATCATGTATTAATCATTTGTGATTAATCGCTAAAGAATGCCGGTCAGATTTCTTGAAAAAATTACTCAGCCTTTACTCTCTTTAGCCCTTTCTGTGTTCTCTTCATTCTTTTGTTCGCGGTTACAAGTGTGCTGTCCCTTCTCTCTGTACAGTCCAGCATACAGACTACAGTGACAGCAGCAGTCAAGCAAACAGACTACAGCTACAACAGTCCAGCATACAGACTACAGCTACAGCAGCATGCATCACTTAACATCTCCTGATCAGCTCACTGTTGCTGGAGCAGCACAGTGGCAGATCGATATCCAGGATCAGACGAACTAGGTCGGCCTAATTGTATTCTTCGGCCATATCCGATTATTCACAATCTTTCGGTGTTCTTGTACTCATTTTAACCCTGCAAATGGCCCGCAGTGGGTGACTGCTGAACCAATCGGCTGATTCATACGGCGCTGAAAACGGGGCTCATCTCCCAAGAGGCGACATACAGGAAATTACACGAATTTACAACAGGTCCATTCTATACTTAAGATCATTCCAAAAATAAAACAAAACGGGGAGTCTAATTTCAACTGCGCCTGTTTCATCAGGTAAGTCTTTGGTATTTTAAATGTAGTTAAATATTTTTGCTTTACCACGCTGGTTCCGGTACGTTCAGCCTCTGGAACATGGACATAAATCTAATAAAACCCTCTAAGCCTCAACAAACTCACCTGTCACCCCAATAAGACAGTCCTTTAGAACAATCTTTAGATTAATGTTATACAGAGTTCAGATGGGTCAGACTTTGAGGTTGATCTCACCTTAATGCATACAAAAAGTCTCTCTCTCTCTCTCATACACACATGCATACACAGCGCACGTTCAGCCATGGATGTTTGACGGGCTACTTCTGTGATCGAAAATTCCTTGAAATATCGTTTAATTTTCCCTTGATTTATTGTTAATTTTTAACTGCCTGGTTCCATTTGGAACCCATCAGTGTGTAAAAGCGTCCATCTTTAATTCAAATCCATCTTTTTTGGAGGTGTCCAGGTTCCTCAGCTGTTCTAAATTTATCTGCATTTATAATTATTAATATGTTTTAATTTCCAATATATCAATATTATTTCGAATAACAGGGGAGTGATTACATTGACAATGTCCCACCTTTTGCCAAAACGACCAGGGGGGGGGGGATCCAGCCCCTATTTTTATTTTGTCTGTCTGGACCCCCTCCCCCCTTTCCGGACCTGGGAACCTTCTTTTAGGTATTGCCATCAATCCTCTTGGGTTTGACCCCCCCCACCCCCACCCCCCTCCCCCCCTTTTTTTCCCTTAATCCTGGATCCGCTCCTAGTTAGCGATTGTTGGGACGCCAGGGTTTCAGTGGTTGCCTCAATGATTTAACAAGAAAATCAAAATAATCATAATTGAAGAAAAACATTTTCTATATTGATTCTATATTGAACCTTCTTATGATAACCAGTTGGTATCACAAAAATGTTTACTATTCTGAATCTCTTTGCCTTGAAACAACGCTGATCCAACGTATGTGAATGAACTGTATTTATACCCTTCAATACACGTATGTATATATATACTCACGACATTCATTGGTACATTCAGAAGCCCAAGTGCATTGTGGGGAAATGAATTCTTTACATACATTATCTAAAATGTCGTAGTTTTACTCGTTTGCATGATTCTGGGCGAGATTATAGAACTTTGGTTTCTTTGTAGTTTTTTTTAAATAACTAAAGTAACCTGCATGGCTTATAAATGAATATATTGAAAATTTAAAGTATAATGTAACAGAAAGGAGTTTCTTTCAAATATATTTTGCAATTCTTTGTCAGAGGCTCGAGTTGTTTTGTTATCCATTTTCATTCCAGATATTCAACTTAGCAGCATGGCAGACGAAAATGCAGAATTCAACCAGTTTAACTTTTGGCGGGAGGTGTTGCCTGACATTGAAGATGACCTTTCGCTGATGTCTGAAGCAGACGACAACAGCAGTATGGCGGGCGACTTCTCAGAGGACGAAGACCAAGAGTACAACTCATTCAACTTCTGGAAAATGCCAATACCGGAGTTAGAAATTATGTAAAAAAAGGAGAATGCCCTGCAGAACTGTACTAGTCTTGCTCTGGCCTCTGCAAAGAGGAGAAGTAGACGTACCACAGTGTCACTCAATGTCTACCCATATTTTATACACGTGTATGCAATGATACCTGTGATTTATTTTAGCTTCATATATTTAAAGCTTGCGGCTTCAGTTTTATTACAGGAAGACATGAGGTTTCCTTCAACCATAATAAATATTTCGAACACTGCAAACTTATATTTCAGAAAATACGAAATAAAAAGAAAAATGTGTGAACGGTAAGTATGAACTCCTTAATTCTCTTAAACTGAACGAATAATTCTCTGCGTATCGTTGTGACTGGAAACATAATGCACAGCACCGAGTATATATACCCATGATGCTGGGCTTTTGGCTGCACTTGAAAGGAGAACGAAACAGGGCAATCATTATGGTTATTTCACAAGTTGACGTTCCAGTGACTACGTAAGAATGTACAAATTCTTATCTTGCCGTCATTATCACCCAGTGTTGTATTGCCTCATTACATCTATTTTAATACCAAATGACAGCCTCTTTAAGACTTAGGAATTAAGCCTCTACGTGATACACGTAAGCAGTAGCTGACATTTGAAAGAAGAGGACAACGTTTACTCTACAGGTTCCAATGATAAACACTAACTGGCACGAACCATCAGTCAACAAATCATAAGAATCATGAGAATAGAATGAACCCAAAATTTACTCTTGTGTCTTGGGGTTTTTTTACTGGGCATGCTGGGGGGATTTTCGAAGAGCATATCTGAAATTGGCTATTCAAGAATGACGTCATCAAAGACTGTCAAGCCAGCATGCAATCAGATTACACCAAACGAATCGAGACAAATATGCTTGTGCGCAGGCACTGCCGAACTTGCCCAGTTGGTCACAGAAGGTGTTTGTATGGTTAAACAAGAGTAGCCTACATTTTCGGATTTTGGAGCGGAGATAACAATTTTGCATTCGAACTGCAAACAAAGACTGTGAAAACTCTCTTCAACAAAAACACAATAAAATATATCAAAACGTGCCGCAAAATGACTTGAAAAATTTCACATGGACATAGAAAATGAAAAATGAACAAGTTTGGTTTACGTCGAGTTACGCCAAGCTGACATTTGCAGCATTAATTTTATTTCTGCTTACTCACCGATGATTTTGGCAGTCTTTGTCGAGAACTGATTTTGTGTGATATACATTTTTCACAATTTACAATATTTCAGCGCAGTGATGTTAATTATGTGTGTGTGGGGGGGGGGGGGGAACAGACGAAAGGATGCTTTAAGAGTGCGGAAGACTCTTTGAATAGCTGTTGAACAAAATTAAGAATAATTTGGTCTGCATAAGGATTCAAAGAACATTACTTACTGGCGACGTGATACCTGGCTCGAGTATTTATTAATACATCATGCAGAGGGAGACAATAAAAGAATATGCCTCATAAAAAATACCAAACACGAGATGATACGATATTTGACTCGATATTAAATTTACACCAGACTTGAATAATTCTCCGATCAAAAAAAAAAATACACCACTTACAAACTTCAGTAGCCTACCACTGTTACCGCCTTCCCATTTCGATTGGTTAGCTGATAATGCTAGCTTGGCGATAAAGTGAGTACTAATGAGGGAAGGAAGAATGGAAGAAGCGGATCCGGGGGGGGGGGGCATGGCGATCCGGACCCCCCCCCCTCCTTTCCGCCATTTTCAGTCGGAGCAACCTTTTTAAGCGGTCTAGACCCCCCTCCCCCCGCCCTTTTCGGGACCTGGGGATTTTTTATGTTTTGTCTAAAGTCCTCCTTGGGTGGACTTCTTTTTCTAAATCGTTGATCAGCCCCTGCATGGATTCCTGGCCTTTTTATGATCCAGAACTGGACTGTTCGAGGCCTTTTTTTATAATCTTATGTATAATGCTGCCCCGTTACACATAACACAGACATCATATTATAAACAAGCCCCGAACAGTCCAGTTCTGGACTAGCCCTTTTATTGCCTATAACTCCTACATGCCGCCAAGCAGATGTCTTACATTTTTCTCTCATGAATCGATCTCGCTGTGCAAGTTGGTGACCAATTAAAGTCAGTGATTGTGCTAATGATTGCTTCGGTGTTAATACTTTAATCACTTAATGAAACTGCCTTATTATATACTATTCGTCACTGGATCATTGGTTCAAATTACTTGTGACGCACACACACCTACACACACACACACCGTCATTGTGTCTTACAACTATCCCGGATGCCCTGTCAAATCTAGAAGAATAAAGCATTTATAACCACGTGTGTGAATCTGTGTTGTTTTTTAATGGGATGTTCGGTAGTAGCATATAGGTGCGCTCCTCACTTATCGGTTATGCACTGCAGTCGTCCCAGTTTGATGGCCCAGCTTACAATCATTTTTGCATGGTGCCCATCTGTTCATCTGCCTAGGGTTAAAAATCACTCATATCTCAGCAGGGGTTTGACTTATCCACCTGAAATTTTGCATATGTGTACATCTTTAATAGTTTCTCTTTAAATATCAGGTGGCGCCGCCTACAATCATGTTTACATGGCAGGCATCCTTGCTAATATGCAACACATTTCACTCTCTTTCCTCTTGCCACTCCATCCATGCCTCACTTCATCCGTCCCACTCTGATTTAGGCTTATACACGATTGTCGACTACTCGTATTCTAGTTTCTGACATGTACAGATGAACTATATATGGGAATATTTATGGGTTATATGAAGAAAAACATAAAGAGTGGTTTTGTTATTAGGCAGTCCTGAAGTATGATAATAGGTTTCAAATGGATAATTGAGGTTTATCCTTAATTTCTCGAAGTCGCAGTGACCCAATTTACGGTTTGGTAGGAGATCTTGGAGACAACAGTATGCCGAATTTTGGATTCGTAGGCCTAATGCTTTCAAAACGTGCCAGTCTAGCGGACGAATGGACGATCGGATCATGGACCAGGACTATAGCTCAGATGACTTATAGTCAGCTTAGCTAAAAATAGGTCGGACATAAAACAATGCCTAATGCGAACCTGTGTAACGGAATATACAGCAGGTATAGTTCTTGTGATACAGTAAACTTGACCGTTATTTAAAATGTACATGCTTAATATGCAAGTGGATGTGTGACAATATCATGTAAAAGCAAGTACTATAAATCATGAACCTGAGTATAAGTACAACAAAAATAATATGTACTTGAGCCAAGCCTGATGCAGTGTTATCAGACTAAAACATTCTCACATACCTAAAAAGTCTCGCACCTCTTCTCGGTGCAGCTTGGTTCAGCAAGTGCAAACACCAACATATTGTTTCAAATCCATATCATTGCTTATCATATCCCAGAATTAATCGTTATCAATAAATTTTTACTGACTGGTTTTAAACCATAGCTTACTGCAGCCAACAAGCGGTCGCATGTATCCACTGATTCCCAGAGCTTTGGACCAAGTGATGCTTGGAATGTCAATGGGCAATGGTAACTAATGCGAATGATTTATGTGTCATTTTCACTTAAAATAATTCACACATGGATGTGACACAAAACCAATTGCAAAAACCACTCCAAAAGAGCATTAATTTATTCAACAACAAGGCATAAAGGCCTAATGTGAACCTTTTCAAAGGGATATACACCATGTATACATTTTCCATGATAACATGCTTGAACAATATTTGAAAAGTTCTTGATTTATTTTCAATTACGTGTGACATGCACATGTACAATGTAAGTACTAAACATTTTAAACTCAAGTTCAATCTCCAATTACACAAACGTCAATTCTGAAATACTGGCATGGATGTACACAACAGAAAAATTATTATAGGTGCCGCAACCAGTCTTGTGTATGAGAAAGTCATGGAAGATGCATTGAAATGTACACTTTCAGGCAGATGCTTCAAACCTCTCTTGAGCTATATGCACAGATGTATGAAACCCAAAACAATCGTAGGTGGCGCTACAAGTCTTGAATATGACAAATCTATCCGTGATGCATAAATATGCCTAATTCCTAGCAGATGTGTCAAATATCTCATAAGAAATATGCAGGGATATACACTGCAAAAAGTTTGGTAGGTGGTAAAACCAGTCTTGTATATGACGAAGCTATCTGAAAAGTAGAGATATGCACAATTTCTGGATGATATATCAAATCCCTCTTGAGAAATAAGCAGGAACATACACTATGCAACTATCATTGTGGGTGGCGAGAATAGTCTTCTGTAGGATAAAGCCATCAAAGAAAGCCATCAAAGATGCATGGACAAGTTAAAATGATAGGTTAATACAACAAACTTCTCTTGAGTCATGTGCACCAGAGTTGGGTCCAAAAGTACTCGTACAAAACAAAAAAGTTAAGGTTGGCCACAATTCAATACAATTTAATATACTCAGAACCTGTTCATCATAACATAAACTCAGCATAATACAACATTAAGTAAATTGTATATCTTGTCCTGGCTAAGAAATATATTTTTGAGAAACTATGAGACCAGATGTAATTTCAATGCAAACCCTCTTCTATAATAAGTTAATGCTTTGATATATTTCAACTGTATATGGCCTGTTTATATATGCCCTAGAGTTTGCATTTCGCCTCAGTATTCTGATTAAGCATAACACAACATTGTATATAGTTTATTTTGTCTGGGTTTTTTCATTGAAAAAATATTTTTAACTTTGTGAGTATATATTTAATTTAATAACATCATTTAGCAAGTTTGGTTACAAAAAGTACTCATTAAAGTACTGATGAGAACATTTTGAGTACTCTGTACACGTACTCAAGTAATTTTGAAAACAAGGGACCCATGGGTCACGTTGCTCAGCTGTATTTTGGAAAATATTAGCAACTGCAAAATATTTTTTATATCTTTTGGTTTTTAATGTATATGAACTTTTGAAAAGCTAAGAGAAAATGGCCCTGCTAAAATGAAACTATGTATATTATAGAATAATGGACGTGAGCTAAAGCACATGCACTGTGAAATAAATGAAACCTGACGCCTGAAACCATTTAATGATGCACCAAGGGAAAAAATGGGCCTACGGTAAGTGTTATATAAAAGTTACATTTCATAAACAAATAATGTGTGAAGGTAATTAAGTTTTCAAAAGTTAAATATATGGCCATATGAGTTAAAAATTAATCCAACAAAGTTTGACCAGTATTCCTGATTTTAAAACTAAGTTTAACAGTGTTAATTTACACCTAGGCCCGGCCAACTTAAAGAGATATGAATGAAATGCTAAAAAGTATTTATAGCTTCTTAAATCTTGTCAGTTAGAGGGCTTTCCCTAGTGATGGGATTACATAATAACACCCTGGGGAGCATAGAGAGCTGCACTGAATGACCTTCAGTGACCAAAGTGGACTGCTTGACAAAGTAAGGGAATACAACAAGAGCCTCCAATAAAAATTTAATAACTAGCCTTATTTTGCAGCTTTTATTTTCAAATTTCAGAATTAAACCGATTAAATCCTTATGTGTACATGCTGTGAAAATTAAATCCACAGTGCTTACAGGAATAAAACGTGCTGTGGCCAAAGTTGGATAAAATTTAAGGTACTGATTTTATATATTAATGCTAATAACTTAAATAAATTGAAAAATTCAGATCTAATTTTCCGTATACAATTGAATCTTGATTAAATGAACTTATATCCCTGAAAAAGGTCTCTAGGATCAGCAATTCTTATGTTATGTGAGTAAATATATTTCCTCATTTTTTACAAGGTACATTATGTTTGGGCCAATAACTTTAACATATTAGGCAATACTGACCTAATTTTTTGATTGTACATAGGAAATATATGGAAGAATATGAATATTTACTATGATCAAATTCAGATCAATGGTTTTGATATAAGGCAGTCTAGAACTGTAACAATGGGGTTTTAATGGAAAACGGAGGTTTTTCCTTAATATCTCAAAGGAACGAAGTCTAAGTGACCCAATTTTCAGTATGGTAGGAGATTTTGGGGACATCTAACTGTATGCAAAATTTTGGATTTGTAGGTCCAACGGTTTCAAAACGTGCCCTGTTAACGGACGAACGGACAGACAAAGGACCATGACTATTGCTCAGATGACTTACAGTCAGCTGAGCTAAAAATGCACAAGTACTCATAATTGTACTCTAGTACTTTTAAAGTACTTGGACCCAACTCTGATGTGCACTGGGCAGCCCAAGCTCAAATGAGGCAGGCAGTTGCCCCGAGTGAACCAAAAAAAATGTGAACTCTTGACCTGTACCTGGCTGCACTGAGTGAACTCTTGCCTTCTGATACAGTTTGCAGTCTGCCAAAGCTGTAAATAGATCCAGACTTACCTCTGGCCTGTTCCCAAATCTGAAACAGTTGTATGTCTGCCAAGCTATTTATAGATACAGACACAACCTTGGCCGGTTGGTAAATCTGTTTACACATACTGAAAGACTTTGGCATATTCATAAGATTTTTTTTCCAAATGTTTAAAAAGTAATAAAAGATGCAGTCCTTTCATTGTTAAAGGTCCATTAAAACAGCCAAAAATAAAGGCCTCCCAAGAATAATTGTGCAATGTTACAGAAGCTGAAACAACAGTTTTGCAGAAGAAGACTATTGCAGCCTTCAGTTTAAAACAGAATGGGCTTACTAAAGGCCACAAAACCAACTTCAGCTTTCAAAATCAAAAATCAATGAACCAAAGATATTCTTATACAACTTCAGCTTATCAATTTCATCATGAAACATTTATTTTGCTTAATGAATCTAAAATTATGAGATTTTTGTCTGTAAAAAACTGGTCGATGTAGGTGGCACCACATTTACTGGAATTTCAAATACAAGTCATGTGACAAACATTTGGTGATGCTAGCTCCTGTTGTTTCTCAGGTTGTAATGTTAGTACACTTACTTGGCCAAATGACTAAGTTCAAATTCATGTAACTCAGCCAAAATTCATCATACTCAAACATTTAAACAAACTTGAGACAACTCATCTCTGGGATAATTTCTGTAATATATTGAACAATTTGGCTTAATGATTTCAGAGAAGAAGATTTGCAAATGATTTTAGCTTTTTCCATGTAAAATATAAGTTAATGCAGGTCATGCCACAAAAAAACATACCACAACATTTGATATGTGACAGATTTTTGCATAAAATTTGGAGATGCTAGCTCCTGCTATTCATGTGAAATTATGGGGTTAATGTACTGATGACTGATGACCCTCATACATAAATGGGTTGATGCAACCAATTCCTCAATTTCACCAAAACAAAAACAAAATTCATCAAACTGGATCCATTCAAACAAACTTTGAGAGATTGTTTCACAGATTATTTCTGTGAATTTTTTTTAAAAGGTTTTATAGCTTTTTTCCTATAAAATCTAAGTAAATGCAGATAGCAAAAAAGAGCATAATAAGCCACCAGTTTTTTTAGAAGACTGGTTTTATGCTTAAAATTTGGTAATGCTAGCTCCTGCCATTTTTGAGATAGTATGGATTAATGTACAGACAACCCCACATCATTGCATAAGCTGATAGATTTGCTAAAAATAGAAAGGTAGATGTGCCACCTGTCTGGTCTATGAGTTTACTCTCCAAGATGGATGCAGTGGACATGCCAAATCAAAGACCAATATATTTGACCACTCCTGAGATATGAGCAATGGTACCCCAAAGTAAACGTATGTATAGATGCCACATGAAAATGACTGCAAATGGCACCACCAGTTTTCAGTACAAGATGGAGGTATCAAAGATCTATGGTCAATTTCATCCCAATACATTGAACCAATCACTAAGATGAACAGATGGCAAATGCCACACAAAAATATTTGTTTGTGACACCACCAGTCTCGAGTATGAGATGGAGAAATCCAAAATCTATTAACATGCAAAATATCAGCTCAATACATTAAACCACTCCTGAAATATGAGCTGTTATCACTAAGACACCTCGGTTCATACTGCAAAAAAGGATTGCAGGTGACACCACCTGTCCTTGTTATGCACAACTACATAGGTGAGGAAATACCTATGCCGGGGTTCAGAAAGATCAGTCCAAGGGTCCCAGAGGAGTACTCAGGAAATGAACAGGGCAGCAAAACCAACATGAAAACATAGTACCCGCAAAACTGTTTTGATGGTTACAATAAAAGCCCCAGTCATACATTCACCGTACTGTTCATGGTATCCCCCCAGATAATCACTTTGCTAGGCACCTACCGTGTGTGCTTAAAACTACTGCAGCAATCATCCTGATATGGTTGAATTTGCTGAGGACCCCAAAGGATGCCCTGATATTAAGCAGTGTGATGTACCATGTGCCCCCATGCATTTGTGATTAGGGCTTAAAGAACAACATACAATGTCAATCCCACACAACACTAGACTGTAATATATATATAACACTGAAGAAAGCAAGATGTATAGCGTATTCATAAAAGTTTTATTTACAAATGTATTATAATATATGTTTTGTTTAACCTTTCAACCACTTAAGTTTGCATATATATATATTTACTTTTTTATTTATAAAGACATGTATCACAGGATCAAGCTGAATTCCTGACATGGCCGTTGAACATCAATATTTCAACCCTTCTTCTAGGGTCAATGGCTGCCATTAGATAGTCCTCTCTGCAGCAATAATCTCTCATCTAATCAACTGGGGTAGATACATGTCTGTTATACACAAGGTCATGAACTGCTCTCAGGTGCTATTACAGGTACCTGAGAAGTGTTTTTTGTTTGACTAGAGTAGGAATGTTCTGCGACTGCAAATAATGTGTCCATTGACCCCATGACTTCCATGAGCATTTTCATGTATTGAACCTCTTGATGGACGGTGTCTCGTAACTTCTGTAAGGCTTCTCCAACCAAGGAGGACTCGCCGATCTGCTCTGCATAAATATCTGCAAAAAAAATTTAGGTGAATAATATTTAATATTTAATCAGATTAAGGCAGAATAGTAATCTCCAAATTGTATTTCTTCTATTTACACTTACCATAAAAATATATTTTTTATTTTAAAATGTTACTTAAACATTTTTCTGGTAAAACCACATAAATAGTTATACCAACAATAATAGTTTAATAATAAAAACATAACTGCATGTCTTTATTATTTTCAACATAAGGAAAATGTGTCTAGTATTTAATACATCAACATTAAGTAATTTGTAACTCTCAAAATGAGCTTTGTGTAACCATTGCTGTCCTTAGACTCAGGTTAACATTCATATCTGAGAGACACCATAAAGTAAATGGTTGTCTGGCAGTGTCATAACTTGTGAGAATGACAGGTGACAGGTGAAAGAATGGCATATTTGATGTTGAAACTTTATTTGTTCAGACATTGCATTGTTTGATTTTAATTGCTGTCTCATTATATCCCATGCTGTAAGCTTTGACTTTCAAAATGATTATAGTATATGTCTGCCCAGAGGTATTAGAATCAAAAAGTAAATTTGCACAATCCATATTGGAATTAGCATTCTGCAACGCTTTGCTCACATTTAGCAGAGATGAGATGTGAAAATTTGAAACATGTGACCAGAAACAACTTAAACATTTATAAGACCAAAATAAGGAATAACAATGAATTTGATCACACTTATGCTACATTACAATCATGTAAACTGACATTTTTTTGTGAAATACTTAAGGATGCAAACAACTGGATTGGGAAAGTCTCAATCAAAATTTTAAAAGTGACAATATCAAATAGGAATACACCAAATTTTGAATAAATTGTTGAAAGCGTCAGGTCCATTCTCTAAATGGCCACTGTATGTAGGTCACTTATTATTAGTAAGTGCTGCTGCCTTACCTTGTGGCAAACAAATAAACTATCAAGTAGTAAGTCACCATCAAACTTGGACATGAAATGGTAAAAATCTTTTTAAATCACATGAACTTTCTTTACAAATTCTGATACTTATCATGAAGGCATGTACAAAGCTGCTGAGTTTTATAATATCTCAAAGGCATTTATTATATTTTGAAACTATTATTTATAAGCATAAATATTACCTCCAGCCAGATGACCACCCTGATTACATGATCTTGATTCATCCCACTAACGACTGAAAAGGACCAGGCCATTGCAAATGCCATCCTATGATTTTAATTTAAGCTAGCCATATCTGTTTGGTATATTACAAGTAGGCAGCTCCCTCAAGAACAGTTTTTCAATATAAAATAGATCATTACAGGACTGAGCACACAAGAACATACCTAATAAAATCTCACTAACGTCCACCATTGTTGCCATGAATTTTGGATTGCTGATATTTCTGTAAAAGAAAAATATAAACAAACAATGAAATTAAAAGAAATAAGAGAAAATAAAACAGTAGTCTCAGTCTCTATTATGATATATGAATGGAGAAATTTAATAGAAGAACCCTGACATGTCAACATTTCAGACCTGACAATGACGACCAATGGAAGTTTTCAAGTGTGGTTACTAAAAGAGCCTCATACCTACCCTGGCTCATTGTTAAGGCCAAGAAACTCTCATCCAAATTGCTAGGAATGCACGCATTCTGTGCTTCAAATCACTAACTAAATTTTGTTATGGATTATGACCAAGGAAGATTCTTGAAACTGCAAAAAATAATATTCTGGGTTCAACTGATTAAGCATACTGATAATCACTTGTAATTTTCACTAACGTGACAATTAAGCCATGGTGTAGGCAGATTTTCATTGCTATATGATGTGTAATGACAGTTATGTTGATAGATGATAAAAAGGCATTATCACATACAAAGAATCATTTTACTGGGTAAAATATAATGAATGATACACCCTCAAGTGTCACTGATAAACAGAGTTCACAAATCTTCCTAACATTACACAATAGGTTTAAATATATTACATTTTGAAAAATTTAAACAACCTAAAAAAACTTTCAAATTTGTGTGGTATAAGTGCCAAATAAGGAAACACAGCATGGATCCTGAATTTCATAAAAACAAAACTTCCCTGTTTTTCCCACTTAAATTTTCAAATTTCAGAATACCAATAATTATTCTTGTGTATTTTCAATATTGTAACATTGGACAGTTGTTGCAGTTAACATGGTGAGACTAAGACACTTAGGCAATAATTACTTTTATGTACACGAGCAAGTATTGATACACAAAGCCACCACCACAAATCACCCAAATGATATGCTGTTTGATAAAGATGAAAAATATTACAGATCCTGGAAAAAAAAGGTAGGGTTCTCAAGCACCTCACACATCAATTTTTACCCCCTGCACCGAAAATTAACTTATCAATTTTGAGTTCCAGCTGTTCGAACATTTCTTTCAAGAAGATAAAATAATACAATTTTTATAAGATTTCCTTTGTTATGTAGTGCTTTTTACCCATTTAGCAAAACAATTCTGTTATTATCATGCTTTTCCCTGATCATATGACATTTTTTTATTAAACCATTAAAAAAAGAATGAAAAACAAATCACCCTTGCGCACTGATTTCTGAAAAAAAGTGCCTGAGAACCCAAACTTTTTTTTGTGGCCTTAGCACTATCTCTTTTGAGCCAATAAAATTTCCTGACTTTTTCCTTATTTTAGGCATTTTTCTAAAATTCCTTGAAATAACCTTAATTAAGAGGAATATTTTTTTCTTAAGTACATGTTACAAATCATGAAATCTTACTTTTGGATGAACAGAAGTATTGATCCCAGTGATTTTTCATCTCTGCCTGCTAGTGCCTGTCGTAATGCATCTCGTCTTATCAGTTCTTGTAGGATACTAACAGTCACTTCAGGGTTACTTTTCCTTTTTCTGATCTAAATTAACAATCAAACACAAAATTTCATGTCTACATAACAAGCAAAATAATTATAGACTGAACAAGTCCACAGTGGCAAAAAAATCACAGGTTGGAAACCATTTTTAATGTTAGTACAGAGTAGCATCTGTGTCTCATTTCAAATCTAATATTTATTTTGTAAAACTAACATTCAAAGAGTAACAATAAGATAAAGCAAGTCAACATGGATATAATAAATCAATGTCCCTAAAATTATAAAATCATGTTGGAAACCATTACCTAGGTGTCAATTTTACTTTGGAATACATTTAAATACCTAAATAGATTGATAACCTTACATTGCCTAGTCCACTTAGCTTATACATAGCAAACCATAAAGTTCCAGCTATGCCTTTGAAAACTATTTAGTTCCTTCTACACCCATATTTGGTAAACCATGTAGTTCCATCTATGCCCATATTTGGTAAACATGCAGTTCCATCTATGCTAATATTAGGTTGAATAATGTAACTGCCAATGAACCACTGTTTCCCCTAGCAAACAGCATTATTTTTTTTTAAGAAAAAATAGTATTGATTTAAATTATTTTTACAAAAAGACTAACCTCCATGGCTCTGTCTAAGGCTTTGCTGTGCTCAAACCTCTTGAAGAATCTGTCATATTTAGCGATGTGCTCACGACGTTTGTGTTCAACTACAGTGTCATTCTGTAAAAATAGAAAAATAATTCAAGAAACAATGAACAATTGAAAATTATGGATCATGACACTGAGCTGACTGACCTGTTGATAATATGTCCCTGTATTTGCAATCAAAAGTCAACAGCACCAATTCGTTCAACATCTGGGAAACTGTCATGTTTCTTTGACAGTTGCTGCAAACAAACTGTCCAGCTGACAACCACCTGCCAATAAAGGACCTGAATTGAGTCTTAAGCCCAGTTGCACAGCTTAACTTATTAGTGTCACAGGAATTTCGCTTGTCAATCAAAAAATAATTTTTTAACCCAAGATCATAGAAATTATGAAACATATTCATGCATTTCTGAAATGACCACTGATGCCAAAGATGAATTATGAGATGGCACCACTGGTCATTATCTCCTTATAAAATTAGTCATAATCAATAAGCATACCAGGTGTCAGAACACCGGATGAAATGAAAGAAACTGAAACAATTACTGACAGTTGATGGTCTAAAAAATAAATGAAAATACATAAAGATAACATTGAAAATGCAGGTGGCACCACTTGTCTTCAGAAACTGATGTATCAACTTGTGATCAATGAGCATACCAGGACTCAGAGCACTCTATACCAGGCCAACCCATGGTGAAGGCGGAGTAAACCCCGGTCACTTCACCCAGCTCCAAAAATCAGTTTATTATCGTAGTGACCCATTGGGCCACGTATCAGATATTAAGCTGATAAGAACAGATACTACACTTTGATCTTAGCCAAAAGACCGAGAAGCGATGACAGCAAAATAGAATCATTGTGTACTTAGGTATGCAATAATGTTACATGTGTTTATGGCTAATTCATTATAAGACTGTTATTTTACATTACATTGTTGTAATTGTTGAACTGACTGTTTATTGAAATGTAATTGGGTTATACTCACAGATAATGGCAAAACAGATTTATAGTGTACATATGTATGCAGTTCTGTTACGTGTGTTAATGGCAGTGTTTATTAGAAGATATAAGACAGCTACCATGGATTGGATTGATGTACTTGTTTAAATAGAATATTTATTGAAATGTTTGGAACTTTTGGCATGAGGCCTTTTTCCTGAATAAATTCCTGTTCTGTTCTGTACACTTGAGCACTAGATGAAACCACAGCTGCAAAAGAGACATGATTGTTGTCATTTGTGAGTCTCAAAAATGAAAGGAAAAAGTTTAAGATATAATGAAAAACTGATGTGTTAACGGGGCCATTTGTGTTCAGCACCTGCTGAAACTGACCAGGATCATTGTAAAAAACATGATTTATAGCTATCTATGCATTAATTTTATATATCAAATATTTAAATATTCTGGAGTGAGCACAAAAGCCCTGTAACTCAGAGAATATAGGCTGCAGTGTCTTATTTCAGGTTTCCAAGATTTTCAAGGACCTCCCTGGATGTTGAATTAGAAATTTCTAGGTCCAACAGTTACAATTTGTGCCCTGTTAACAGATGCATTGCCTGATAACTGGACAGGCTGAACCATGCACACAGGGTGACCGACAAAGCTCAGATGTCTCTCAGTCTGTGTCAGCCGAGCTAACAAAATTCTGGTCTGATGAATCTTGTAGAATTTTAAATGAAGAGCCTTTATTAACCAAAAAAAAAACATATATTCAGCCCAATTATGTTAATTAAAACCAGTCTCTTGTCCATTATTTCTTTACTTTTTCACAAAAAAGTTAAAAGAGGTTTTTTATCTGTAGGTACTGAAACCCACAAAATCTACTTATTTAATACCTCTGAACAACTCAGAATTACTGGGAACTCGGAATTTCCAGCAATAGTACATTGCAACAGAAGAGTATGAAGTTAATCTAGTAAGCTTACAAGAACAAATCACAATTTAGTGGAAGCATTTTACCCTACATTATGTTGTAGGATATGTTTGAGTATGTTGCTTTTTCTCTGTTCTTTTGGATACATTTTATACACCTATGGAGCATATGTTCTTTGGGTTACTGAGCTTCAGTGCTGTATAAGCAAATCTTAGATAAAACCTGATGTTAAATTAATTACTTTAGCATATCACCTTGGATGGTAAATATGTCTTTCCTTTCAATACATATCTATATGATGCCTTCTTCTTTTTCTTTGGCTGAGGAATGTCTTCTGGTTTCCTGTGCTGGATTGATAGCAAACCATCAGCCATTCCCACTGCTATGGTCGAGTCATCAGGCTAAAAATAGCAAAGAAGAACTAAAATCAGGTTGTTTTTGCAATGTTAAAACAGATATGCCTCCCCTTCCTATGAGCCTCCCATCCCCAAATTTAAGGGAAAAAAATATGGACAACTTCTAAAGTCACAGATATAATTTCTATTCTGGCTGATTTGACCTTGATTATGAAGGTCAAGGTCACCAGTTTTTGAACATGCACTTCAGAGATTTCAGTAAAAACAATTCACAAGTAGAATTTCTGAAAATATACTGGATGGTTAAAAAGTTATAGTTTACAAATAATTTATATTCCAGTTGATTTGTCCTTGAAGATCAAGGTAAACTTCACTAGTTTTCAAACTTGTCAAAGAAGTTGGTTGAAACAATTAGTGTTTCAAATTTGAGGAAAAAATATGTAATACTTTAAAAGTTATGGGGTTCACTAAAAATTCTATTTCAGCCTATTTGACCTTGAAGATGAATGTCAAGGACACCAGTTTCAAATTCATCCATGATATCGGTAGAAACAATAAATATTTCATATTTTCATGCAAAAATGTTAAGTTATTCAAAAGTTAACAAGAATTCACAAGAAATGACACAGACAACGACTATGGACAACGACAATGAAAACATGGGAGGGAAGACATAATTAACACTCATCCTATATGTTAGCCTTATAGGGAACACCTCCGTGTCCTTGGTATCCTTCCAGCATTCTAAGCATGGTCAGGGGAATAACATTTTGAGAAAAAAATTTGATGATGGCCATCTTTCTAGTCTTAGGGTAAGTCCACTCATCTCAGTGACAAGCACTTAGGTCAAGGACAAGTAACAGTAAAGTCTAAGTGCAGTTCATAATAGACATGTGGCTTATAATAGAGAATTTATGGTATTCCTAGTGTGCACAATTTATATGACCTCAAAGGGTGGATGCAAGAGGCACAGTGGAGTTCCACAACTGATACAGAAGATACTTGTAATGCTGTCATCTTGTTGGATGTAAGTGAAATAGCACATTATATAGCATGAAATACAATCTAAAATATCTGAGAATCAGCTGAACTATAAATTTGCATCAAAGTAACTGGTGTCAACATTTGTATCGAGAAAATTTTTACATGATATGGATATCCAATTATAAATTTTTTTCAACCCGTAAAAAAATTCATGGAGAACATTAGGTTTACAACAGAACTTTTACTTGGAGCTATGTTGAACTTTGATTCAAAAGTTTAAAGCTGTCACAATAACCTTATCAAAATTTTCTGTGCTATGGCTGTGTCACCAGTAGTTAAGAACTGATGGGAGTATTGTTACTTACCAGTGGTGTGCCGACTGATTAAATTGATGATTGGTTGTTTTCTTTCAAAATTGATTAAATCGATTACATTTTTACATAATTGACTAAAAATGCTTATGTATGCACATGCAAAGAATCTTATCTTGTCAGAGATATACAAACACTAAGTAACAAACAACATTAAAACGGAACCTTGTGCAGCCAAAATGGATGCTGGCGGATTTATGGTTTCATTATGAATATCGAAGTACATGTCACACTATTTATTGGAGTCTATATTTGAGATATTAGTATAAAGCAGATTTCAAGCTAATACAGAAAGTACATAAAATAATTGATTAATAATCTATCATTGGTCGTTTATATTTTTCAATCATCAATAATGAATTTAAAAACAATTCCTACAACTAATACTTACTGCTATGTCTAAGCTGAGTATAGCTGAAGGGTAGTCTAAAGTGTGGACCACTTGGTATGTTGTGACATCGTAAATCTTTACATGCCTGAAAAAAATATTCATTAAGAGCTTAATCTAAAATAAGTGAATTGAACAATTACTTTTTAAGATATATTTGCTTGTACAACCTAAGCTCTGGAATAGTTTGTATTTTCATTTTAACAAATGAAATTAATGAAATTTTATATTGCAAAAGCCATTACTTAAACAATTTGGTTTCTTGTATCATCATAATGTTTCAAATTTTACATCTAACACTGAGAGGAAATACTGTGGTTGGGGATTTGTTCATAAGGTTTCCAATTTACTAAATTTGTGAATGAGGAATTATCCCCAAAATAAAATCTTTGTGATAAAGCGGTCCCATCGTTTTTAAGGAAAATTTAAAAATTAAAAGGTTGACCTTATGAATAAAATTGATCATGTATGTTAAAAGACTGATATTTCAGATGATATCAGATCCGCCATAAACTGCCATTAACAAACAAAATTTTTTTTAATAAAACCCAGTGCACATATTTTTTTAATTAAATGACACACCAATGGTTATGCTCTGTGTATAGGGTATTTATACTGAGAGATCGGAAAATGGATCCTTCAGGAAACACTTAAAAATGTGCAAATCGCAAAATTTCAATGCTGTGACTATGAAGCCAACCACAGTGAAAGTCTGATTTGTGTGATTTTCCATAATTAACAAGGTTTATCAACACTGTTTCACTGAAAATAACCAGAGCCTGAGAGCAGCATCACAGTCTGCCATAATCTATTTGTACAATCAATGCAACAGAAATGCTTTCTTGGCAAATTTCCACATATCTAATTAATTTTTTTGAAAATGTCAGGTATTAAGATGTACAAAAATTCTGCAGCAAACAAAAACAAAGCAAGCCCACATAATATGCCTGTAGTTGTTTTCTGACCATATTAAGTACCGTATTTATTCTAATTTGGTGACCACTTAAAAATAATTAATTTTCTCAGAGGTCGAGATACTGGAGGATATTTGAAAATTATCTTCCTGCAGAATTTTCGGTGGTCGAGATTTTAGAGGCACGCGGTTTTGATAACCTTCCCTAGAGCCGCAGAGCCGCTCTGACACTCGATCGGTCATATGAATTGAGTGATAATTTGGTGGTTTATAAGTTTGTTTTGTTAGCTAAACAGTATTTCCTACAAACGGGCTTCCAACCGTGACATGAATTACACAGAGTCCGCAAATGGTTAATCAAACTGAGCTCAATCAATTTACAAAATGATCACTACTTCGCGTATAGGTACGATCACTTGACATAGACGGCAACTCATGTAACTACCAGTTGTTTCAAGTTAACCCACCAGGCGGCGATATCGGCGGGCCGAAAAGGGACAAGCAGCTGCACCAAGTTGGAAGAAGACCTTATAAAAAATAACTGCCTATTATCAGATAAATTTTTCTTGCATAATACGTAATAATTATATCGGAAAGTGAAGGCGCATTAAAATATATACGACCAGAAATGGTCCTAGCTCGCGTGCCCTCGATCGGGCCCTGTTTTGTATACGCGGTCACCCATCCAAAAACTAACCGGGGTCGTTTAAACTTAACTAAGATGACTGTTCCAACTGTGTCACGGTTGTTCCATCACGCGTGCTTCCAAAGGTCTTGTAAATATTATTGCTAAAGATCCAACGTGAATCGCACACGAGACACGTGCGTACCAGGAATGGTACACGAGTTTGCTTTGTCACGGACACCAATTTGCAACTTGAACGTTTTATCATGTTTATATATTATGAAAAACACATCTTTGTATCTTCAAAAATTTTATTGGAAACAAGTTTGATGTGGATGCTCAATGTAATAAGAATCAAGTCAGATACAAACTGTGGTGCTCGTGAGAGACGGAGGCATTTCACCTTAACATCGTCGACAGAAAACATCGTCAGCAGTCGCAAAATTAGAGTCATTTTAGAAATTATGCTTTCAAAATACTTTTTTGGGTCGAGAAATAAGAGGGATCGCAAAAATGGAATAAATATGGTATGTACAGATTTTGATGAGAACATTGGTATACACTTGTTCTGATTTTCATTAATTTTCTAGTACATTATGTATGTGATGGATACATTAAAATAACAAGAAAAAATTGCATATGAAATTGACAAAAGGCATGTGTACCAATGCGTATGTTCATTTAAGGGGCCGAATCACCTATCTGACCTTTATAAACTAAAGGTAATCCCTAAGAGCTTTTAAAAACATAGGCCATAATCACCCAAAACAGGCTGCTTGTTATATTTATATCAACATGTTTATAATATGTGGGGGCTCACCAAAATAATTAAAACAAATTCAACCAGGGCAGCAAGCAGCAAGTCAAATAAGCCAGAGCTTTCAAAATGGTGTTTTGCAACAAGTGGCCTTTCTAGGTCGAAATATATGCAACCTACCACTTTAGGTTACAGGTTTTTCCTGTTTGTCAACATTGCTGTGTTTACAAAAATGTTGCTGATAAACAAGTTCATACATCCTTCATGGAGGCCTTGTAAGAACTTTTCACAACCAAATTTAGCCTTAGGTCATTAATATTTTATAGAGGAAGCCAGAAATCATAAATCCTTTTCAAAAGGTAGGTGAATGGGCACCTTTAATCACAGTATCATAACATGGGTCACAGTCCAGCTCACCTGTCTAATGATGCTGACGCCAGCCGCTGATAGTTGTTGCAAAAGCATAGGTCCATCACCGTCTTATGGTGGTTGGTCAGTGTGGTAAGTAAACGTCCTCCAGATAAAACATCCCACACTTTTATCGCATTACCACCTGCAAATACAAGTCAGTGTACATAATTTCTTTATGCTTTGGCAATATTATACAATATTGCTGGATTCTGAACTTGGACATGATTAAATGCTTTGATGTGAAAAAAATTCAAGCAGTTAAAATGATATTCATTGAATAAATTGCTTCATAAACTATGTAATCTCTGAAGCTAAGCATGGGCTCTGTAAGTCTGTATAATAAAGCATATTTTGAACATATTTTCTTGGTTTCATTGTTTCATATCTGTTAATCTGTTCATAGTGTGCATTTAAATAGCAAATTATATATTTGCTCAGCTGTTATATATGATAAAAAAATATGATTTAGATATGATTCACGTGCTGGTTTTGTTTGGTTATAAATATAAGCTGTATTATGAGTTGTTGTTGTTTAGCTTATGTATGATTTTGATAGTATCTTTGGAGACAGGGAAGAGGATTGATTTCATTTATTTTATTAACATATGGAGTACTGTTGTCACACAGATTTTGACTTGGCCATATAACTTATAAGCAGAACATATAATATAAGAGTTTAACTATTAATTAAAAAAATTACAAATATTGTCCCAAATATAATTTTTATTAAAAATAATAAGGGAATCTTATGATTTTTTAAAATGAAATATAACTGAAATGATTATTAAAAAAATATTAAAGAATATATTCATGAATGCATTCATGAATACATTTTGAAAGTATTTGCACTGGTATTCATTTACTTTCATTTTTACCTGAATTCCCGTTCTTTATGCAAGAAATTGTATAATGGAGTACATATTCATATTCGTATTTAAATACAATTGCAAATTATTTGCACCATGTTGGGTATTTATTCAGTTTTCACCAAACAATGATGTTGAGAATCCAGAATATACAAAATTAACACATTTAAATAATGATCATAAGTACCTGGTTTTATGGCTTTTATTTATATTTAAAAAAATAAATGTAATATATTCATTTTGAACTAATTTCACATCAATGTACACACTAGACACAGTAGGAATCTAGATAAATATTATCAACTGCATCTTTGTCTATCATTAATTTCCTTCATATGATCCCCAATCATTAGTAATGAATAATATGATTTACTTTTTTATCATTAAAATTGAACTGAAAAATACCATAGGTGACTGCATGGTGTTATTTGGAATACATGACATTCTATCCATCGATACAAGATTCTTATATCATCAGTAACTGCAAGTTAATTTCCTGTTATTATAAACTAACAAATTTCTTTTCTATTTTTCTTTAATTTGTTATTAAAAACCAATAAAAATTTATTAATTTATTGTTTATTGTTATGTTGTTGGCTAAAACTACCAGATGAGTTGGGTTGGACGCCTGGATCAACTGTGGCTGGCCATAAGCTGCCTGGCTGCCCAAGTGAATGCCTCGCCTCAAGCATGCATAATTTGCTGAAATTTCAACAAGGTCAACATACAGGTGACTCAAGAGGGGCTGATGAGAGCCAAGGTCTGACATGGTCTCATAAAAACATTATTAAAAGCTACAATTTTTGGCCAATTTCTTTCAGCTTTCTAAACTAAAAAGCTGAAATCCTTATGTGTGTATGATTTGAAAATTATATCAATAGTGCTCACAGAAAACAAACGTGCCATGGTCAAAGTTGAGCAAAATTTAAGGTACTAATTTTATATTTATACTAATAACTTGTTAAATTTGAAAATTCAGAACCAATTTTGGGTATTCAATGGAATCTTGATGAAATGTTACATCCCTGAAAAAAAATCTCTAGCTTCAGCAATCCTCTTGTTAAGGGAGTAAATATATTTCTTGATTTTTTAAAAAGTGCATTATGTTTGGGCCAATAACTTAAAACAATTAGGCAATACTGACATAATTTATGGTATGTGCATAGAGAATGTATAGAAAAATATATATATTATATATGATAAAAGTCAGATCAGTGGTTTTGATATTAGGCAGTCTTGAAGTGTAACAATGCGTTTTTAATGGAAAAATGAAGTTTTTCATTAATATCTCGAAGGTATTAAGTCCTAGTGACCAAATTCTTGGCATGGTAGGGGATATTGGAGGCATCTAATTGTATGCCAAATTTTAGGAACTGAGAGCTGAAGCTGGGGAGCTGAGCTCTTGCAAACTGCATAACACTAGCTTGATGTAAACAATATGTTACATGGTGTTTGAAAACTTGAATAAAATCTACAGTTTTTGATCAACTGGTTTCAAATTTTTGGTGTTAACAGACAAAATGCTAACAGAGCATGCTGTGAAAATTAAATCCACAGTACTTACAGGAAAAAAAACGTGCCATGGTCAAAGTTAGGCTAAATTTAAGGTACCAATTTTTTATTTTTGTTAATATTTTAAAAAATTTAAAAGATTTTGATTTAATTTTGGGTATACAATTTAATTTTGATTAATTAAAGTTATATTACTGGAAAAAAAGTCCATAGCTTTAACATGTTTTGTGTAGAGTGATCAAATATCTGTCCTGATTTTTTACAAAATGCATTATGTTTGGGCCCATAACTTTTTTAAACTAGAATACGGGTAGTCGACAAGCGACTACGTGCATCCGCCTAAATCAGAGTGGAACGGGTGAAGTGAGGCATGGATTAAGTGGCAAGGGGAAATAGAGTGAAGTGTTGCATATTAGCATGGATGTCTGCAGCCAAATTGTGTATGAAGGTTGCCCCCCCTACCACAAAATCCAGAAAGCCGTCCCAGTTGTATACATATGCAAAATTTAAGGCAGATAAGTCAAACCACTACATGTATATGAGTGATTTTGGCCTGTGGCAGACAATCAGATGGACTCTGAGCAAAAATGGTTGCAGGTGACGGCACCAGTTTTGGGTATGATAAAGAGCTATGTGAGAACTATACACATGCAAAACTTTGGCCCAATCCGTCAAACGGTTCCCAAGATATGAGCTTGGATGTCTGCTGCATAAACTAGAAGGCAGGTGGCTCCACCTGTCATAAAATCAAGAGAGCTGTCGGGGATGTATAAACCTGCAAAATTTTAGCCAGATATGTCAAACCACTGCTGAGATATGAGTGATTTTATCCCATGGCAGACAAACAGACAGGAGCTGTGCAAAAATGGCTGCAGGTGGCGCCACCAGTTTTGCGTATGTTATAAAGCTCTCCAAGGGCTACATTTGTGCAAAAAAATTTTCCTGATCGGTCAAACGGTTCCCAAGATATGAGCTTGGATGTCTGCAGCGTAAACGTGAATGTAGGTGGCGCCACCTGTCATAAAATCAGAAAAGCTATCCAGGATGTATACGCATGCCAAATTTCAGGTGAATTAGTCAAGTCACTGCAGAGATATGAGTGATTTTAACCCAAGGCAGACAAACAGATGGACACTGTGCAAACATGGTTGCAGGTGGCGCCACCATTTTTTGTGTATGTTATAAAGCTCTCCAAGGGCTACATTTGTGCAAAAAAATTTTCCTGATCTGTCAAACGGTTCCCGAATTAATAGCTTGGATGTCTGCAGCGTAAACGTGAATGTAGGTGGCGCCACCTGTCACAAAATCAGAAAAGCTATCCAGGATGTATACGCATGCCAAATTTCAGGTGAATTAGTCAAGTCACTGCAGAGATATGAGTGATTTTAACCCAAGGCAGACGAACAGATGGACACTGTGCAAACACGGTTGCAGGTGGCGCCACCATTTTTTGTGTATGTTATAAAGCTCTCCAAGGGCTACATTTGTGCAAAAAAATTTTCCTGATCGGTCAAACGGTTCCCAAGATATGAGCTTGGATGTCTGCAGCGTAAACGTGAATGTAGGTGGCGCCACCTGTCATAAAATCAGAAAAGCTATCCAGGATGTATACGCATGCCAAATTTCAGGTGAATTAGTCAAGTCACTGCAGAGATATGAGTGATTTTAACCCAAGGCAGACAAACAGATGGACACTGTGCAAACATGGTTGCAGGTGGCGCCACCATTTTTTGTGTATGTTATAAAGCTCTCCAAGGGCTACATTTGTGCAAAAAAATTTTCCTGATCTGTCAAACGGTTCCCGAATTAATAGCTTGGATGTCTGCAGCGTAAACGTGAATGTAGGTGGCGCCACCTGTCACAAAATCAGAAAGGCTATCCAGGATGTATACGCATGCCAAATTTCAGGTGAATTAGTCAAGTCACTGCAGAGATATGAGTGATTTTAACCCAAGGCAGACGAACAGATGGACACTGTGCAAACACGGTTGCAGGTGGCGCCACCATTTTTTGTGTATGTTATAAAGCTCTCCAAGGGCTACATTTGTGCAAAAAAATTTTCCTGATCCGTCAAACGGTTCCCGAGATATGTGGGTTTATGTGTGGAAACAGACGCACAAACGGACGCAGAGCGCAGAGGAAAGGTCAGAGGTCAAAACAAAATCCCGAACATAATCCCAGGTTTCGTAAAATTCCGCCCAGCGGTTACGGAGGAGTTCTCCGGAAACCTACGCGGCGGCGGCGGCGGCGGCGTGCAGCTGAAAACATAGTATCAGCAAAACTCTGTTTTGGCAGATACAATTGTATAATACAGACATAATTTCTGGCATGTACATAGGAACTATATAGAGGAATATTTATGGTAAATATGAGGAAAAACGGATGAGTTGTTTTGATATTAGGCAGTCCTGAAGTGTGAAAATAGTTTTTAACAAGGGACCTATGGGTCACTGTGCTCAGCTGACGTTAACCTTGAAGGTAAAAATTTAAAATAATATCTAATGGAGATAAAGTGTAAGAGGAAGAGGTAATAAGGGCCATGGTTGGTTTATATGATTGGTTTGTATTGATGAGCAAGAAATTGTTGCAAAATATATTTTGTGACCTGACCATGTGTTCCTAATGTTAAAACAAATGATCTGTACTATAACCATGATCATTAGTTGGTTTTTCGATTAACTGTTGACATTTCAGTAGTGTACACATTTGTTCAATTGCATCTATTTTTTGTATAATATATATTATTAAATATATATGTATTTTTTTAATGAAATGTATACAGTTGAAATATAGCTAATTAACAACATAAAACAGGGCAAACAAAGCCTGATCTCAAATTCTGCTGAGGCAGGAAAATAATGAACAATTGTCTGTATTAAATTGTGATTTTTTTATCACATCAATTATTTTCTAATTTAAGTTTATATTTCTATACATTTCCAATTTAACATATATATTTGAAGATAAAAGTTGATTCATAATTCTCAACTGCATCATCATAAATCTCAATCTTGTCAGATAACACCACATCATGCATACAAATGTTTATTTATTTTTTACCACAAAAATATATCTTTTAAATCTGCAAAACAATAAATATCTAAAAATAATACTTGATTTAGATTTCACAATTTTTAATTGTGTCTTTATTTATCCATAATGTGCTTCATATTTTATAATAATTTAAGCATACTGATGGGTTCATTTATATTTGTTAAAATCATTTAAAAGAAAATTGATTTCTTTAAAAATGCTACATTACACAACATTGCATCTTCTGGATTACACCTTGAATTATTTTTTCAAGGAAAGTTTTTGCATATCGGAGTGGAAACAGCATTACAATTAAGGAGATACAGTGAACACAATAACAATTACTGCATAACACTTGGCGGGTTGGGTTTGTGGGGGGGGGGGGGGACTGGGGTGGTGATATGAGAATAACTGTACACCTGTCACAGCAGGGGATCTCCCCCAGTGACTGTAACAAATCAGAAACCCTGGCATAGCTGACTTCCAGTGACCTGGAGTGGGACCCTGCATCTGTAATCAAAGCAAGTGACTACAGTAAAAAATCAATAACTAGCTTAATTTTCAAGCTTTTATTTTCAAATTTCAGATTTAGACAAACTAAATATTTATGTTTACATGCTGTGAAAATTAAATCAATGGTGCTTACAGGAAAAAAACGTGCCATGGTCAAAGTTGGGCAAAATTTAAGGTACTGATTTTTTTTTTATGCTGAAAACTTAAAAAATTTACAAAATTCAGATCTAATTTTGGGTAAACAATTGAATCTTAATTAAACATAGTTATATACTTGAGAAAATAGACCCTAGTTTAAGTGAGTTATTATTTTTCCTAATTTTTTACAAAGTCCATTATGTTTGGGCACATAACTTATAGAATTTATATTTTACAGACTTAATTTCTGGCATGTACATAGGAACTATATAGAGGAATATTTATGGTAAATATGAGGAAAAACAGATGAGTGGTTTTGATATTAGGCAGTCCTGAAGTGTGAAAATAGGATTTTAATAAAAAATTGAGGTTTTTCCTTAATTTCTCAAAGGAACAAAGTCGCAAAGACCCAGTTTTCGGCTTGGTAGGAGATCTTGGGGACATCTAACATTATGCTGAATTTTGGATTCCTAGGTTTTACGGTTTCAAAACGTGCCACATCTACGGACGGACGGACGGACGACGGACAATGGACCACGACCTTAGCTCAGATGACTTATAGTCAGCTGAGCTAATAAAAAATTGAGGTTTTTCCTTAATTTCTCAAAGGAACAAAGTCGCAAAGACCCAGTTTTTGGCTTGGTAGGAGATCTTGGGGACATCTAACATTATGCCAAATTTTGGATTCCTAGGTCTTACGGTTTCAAAAAGTGCCACATCTACGGACGGACGGACGGATGGACGGACAACGGACAATGGACCACGACTATAGCTCAGATGACTTATAGTCAGCTGAGTTAAAAATGGTATATCTGTCTTAATTGGCCACTAATTTACTTTAAAATATGACAATGTTCAGATTAACTTTCTTCACTGACAGCTGCATATTCATATTTTTTCTTTTTTTAATATGACATCATCTTATTAATGATTAGGGGACTGTAACTTATTTTCACAGTTATCTCTGCCTATCAAATTGCAGCATTTTGCACCTCTGACCTAAGATTCTCATTCTAGATGTCAGCGTGACATGCCTTTCAATGTCAAGAACTAAAACCCCACACAGGAGGAAAATATTTTCATTATCATGCACTTTTAAGAAATGGTACCAACCATAAAATCTGTAAGTATACTTTCTTACAACTCCTACCATTCATAGAAAAAGACCTGTCTTTATATTTGTATCTCTCCTAGCATGTTTATTGAATAATTGACCACACAGAAGCATATCCCCAACTCCTTATGTGAATGACAGCCAAGTCAAACGAGGCACAGGAAATTACAGTGGTCACTGCAGAGATGAGATTTACTCTTTGCTTGGTACATTTACATGTATTATTTTGTTTCAATTCTTCACTAACAGCCTGAATGTTAAAATTGCTGGTTTTTTAGGAGGAATAGTCAATGCAGTGCAGTTGTCTGCATGACTGGAATGACAACTCAAAGTAGGCCCTTTCAGTCAAATTTTAAATGCGTAAGGAGTCATGTATTCACAGCATGCACCTACAAAACCATGACTTAAATCTCTCAAGGAAGATATTTCCAAGGTATTTCACACTCACCAGCTGAGATGAAGGCACTACCATGAGGAAACATCACTATGCTCTCCACTGGGTGTCCATGGTCTACGCTCAGAACACTGACTCCCGTCCTAGTGTCATACATCTTCACTGTGTGATCATAGGAACCTGCACACAACAAGTAACCAATAGATTGTGATGTTACACAGACACAGGGGTTTAGGTATATACTGTGTATGTGTGTCTACATATATATATATATATACATATATATATATATATACAGACACACAGACAGTAACAAAGTGTATCTATATACACTTTTCAACATGGGTCCTTATAATATAACACATACAGTGTTCCTACCCCATGGTACATTAAATGATACCATACAAAGAGGGACTATGGTTTTAGTTTTACCATTTCGATTATAAGAAATCTTTTCTTAATCACAGAAAGGTAACTGAACATTTTTCTCATAAAATTAATTTCCAAACCATAATCAGTATTTTATATGACATTACATGTTTCAGGAATAACAGGTAGCATATCTGAAACAGCTCCATCTATTTGTTGAATTTTCCAGCAAATAGCCAATAAGAAGTCATTCAGGTCATTTCTGACCAATCATGGTTCACCTTACATGTAATTTTCATTGGTAAGAAACTGCTGAAATTAATTGGTTAAAACTGACTATACCTTAGGATTAAAATTTTACCTATGGCTCCAACACACAACATAATACTAATATTTTCAGTGAGGTCAAAGGTTATGTATAACACTGCTGCTCTGGAGAATTGCACTCATATTGTTTCTATAAAAACAAAAACTGCTTCCTTGACACATTTTCGGATGTGATGAGGGTGTCATAAAATATTATTAACATGTAGTATTACCTGTGATGATTATGTCTTTGCTTGCTTGGCTTGGCTGCCCACACCGGATGTAATCCTGCAGGAATATATGAAAATATTAATAACTTTTAAATTTTTAATAACTGAGTGTATCATATGTGAAACACTTGCAGTATTCATGCATTATTATTATTAAAGATGCCCAATCACCTACCTTTTGAAGAATTTATGTGATTTCTGGCTTCCTCTGTGTATGTATTAATAATCTAAGGGTAATTCTGGTTGTGAAAAGCTCTTTTAAGGCCTTCATGAAGGATGTATGAACTTGTTTATCAACAACATGTTTGTAAACATAGCAATGTTGATAAATGGGAAAAACATGTTACCAAAGGTGGTAGGTTGCATATATGCAGGGGTAGAAAGGTCACTTGATGCAAAACCCCATTTGCAAAGCTCTGGCTTATCTGACTTGCTGCCAGATGCCCTTGTTTAATTTGTTTTAAATTTTTTTGAGGGCCCCTACATATTATAAACATGTTAATATAAAATAGCAAGCAGCCTGTGTGCAGCCATTTCCATGTTTTCTGTCCTATTTTTATGAAAGCTCCAAGGGATTACCTTTAGTTTATAAAGATAAGATAGGTGATTCGGCCCCTTTAATATTATTGATAAGATTATTGTTGTCATCATCATCATCAACATTATTATAATTATCTTTATCATCATTACCATTTTTTTATAATTATAAATTCTTATTATTACTAAATCATATGGTATTAATATTAACTGTATGCAATGATCATTACAAAATTTTATATTTAAACATTATTAAACACCTGAAAAATGACTGCTTTCCCTTGTCTTTTTTTTTAAACCAAATAGTGCCCCAGAAATGTGACCCAGCATTTAATATCAACAGTACGTACCTGGTGATCTTTAAATGTATGCAGTTGATCCTGACTTGCTATGTCCCACACACAAACGGTCTTGTCATCAGAACCAGAGAAGATCCGCAAACCATCACTCATAAAACGAGTCACATGGACTGGTCTGAAATGATCATGTGTATCAGAATATATTAATCACCACATCATCACATTTAAAGTACGGTAATAGAAAAAGTTACTTGTAAAATGGGTCGCATAGACAAAGGAGTTTATAAATGTTATATACTCCTTGCATGGACTGATCAGCCATCACATGAATGACATGATCATGTATAAATCATCCAAAACCATAGATTCTTTCCCCATGATTAATTTCTCAATTCAGTTCTTACTTAGGAAGTAAGTTAAAGACAAAATTTCAGAAAAAAAAATAGAAAATAGGCAGTCCACAAGCAACTACAGGTATCAACCTAAATCACAGAGGCATGGGTAAGGTCAGGCACTGAATGTTCCTAACATGACATGACTCCAAATTTGTGACATCAGAGATGCCAATTTAACTCCTCATGTATGTGCACTTTTAATCAAAAACAGATCTATAGATTGATATGAGATTGAAATTTATTGTAGGTGGCCCAAACAGTCTAGTATTTTAGATAAACCATTCCAGGATCTATGGACATGTCAACTTTCAGGTGAGCACATCAAACCAGCCCTAAAAAAAGACAACATATTCTACATAAATGAATAAGGTAGGTGGTGCCACCTGTTTGTTCTATTATGGATCTACCTTTGTGAAAGCAATTGTATGTGGCACCACCAGGCTTGTGTGCAGGATGGTTTCAGAAATCTGGGGAAATGTGAAATTTTAGGCTGATACATTAAACCGGTCCTGCGATAAATATATGAACATATTCTACTAATAAGAGGGTGCAGGTGGTGCCACTGGTAATGTGAATGAGAAATCTAGCCAAGACAGATGAACACAGCAGAAGAATTAAATATAAACAACAATTAAAATGCAAATGAGGAAACAATTAATGCTTATTATTATAGACTACATTAAAACAACAGTTTAAGTAATAAAGTAACTAAAGAACAAAAAGGCTGGTTAATTAATATCTGTTTTCCTGTTTTTCTTAATATATATAAATCATTAAAATTTTGATCTGCATTAAAAAAACCTTTTTGTATATCATAATATATTGGATACGCACACTAGTTGATTAGAAGTTGTTCTGTTTCATAATTGTTCTCAGTTAACAGTAAATGTATTTAAATATGCCAGAGCAAATAATCCATGAAACTAGGACAAGAATAAACTGTTCTTGGCTTCACAGCAGATAAGAATATGGATATAAGTTATGATTATAGGATAAACTGAATGCAGAATTCCTGTGGAAAATTCATAATTCTCTGCCACCAAAACTGATGTGATATATGTAGTTACTCTACCCACCACCAGATGTCTCTACATACCCTGTCTGGCTCCTGAACATCCTAAGCAGAGATTTGCTTTTGGTATCAAACATTCTGACTGTGCCTTCATCACCCCCAGCAACCAGAAGCTTCCCATCACCACGGAAACTGCCACTGTAAGCTGTTGCTTGGAATTTACTGAATGACTTCAGAGGCTCATTTGTCCGATTTCCATAGATCTGAACCTGGTTTTTAACAGTATATACAAAAGATATAATCAGTAAGTTGATAATAAGTGGTAAAATTACATTAAATGATAATTGCTGAAACAGGGATAGGAATGATAACCTCCAGCAACTATCTGATGTTAAAGCCAAACCAATGTTCTAGTTACTAAAAACGTTTTCAGTGTTTTATTTATAGCAGGTAGTTTGAATGATTAAAGAACCCTGTGTCACATGACATAAACAGTTTAGGCTATCACATTACAAGAGGATGATGTAATTATATGGAGGTTGGCAGCAAGAGTTACAACTAGACATTTCTTGGCACCGCAGGAGCCATTGTTTCCCTAGACAATTTATCCCCCCCTCTTCAAGAATAATCCCCCCCCCCCCCCATCTTCAGAAACATCTAAAACACTTGGAAAGCCACCATGGTTTCTTCCATCTGTCATCTTGTTGAACAATATTTTTCACCAAATTTAAGAAAATTCAAGGTCAAGGTCCCTCTAATAGGAGAGGTCATGATCTCAATTTAAATATACCTCATCCCATAACCTATATCTATGTATATGCATAATATGAAAGAAATTTGTCCATTAGTTTTTGACATATAATGCTCACAGAACTGTCAAGTTGCAATGAAGGGGGTATTAAAAGGCACGATATCAAGAAAAAGACAAAAGGTCTAAGTTTTGGTCAAGAATAGTTTCAAACTTACTCTTGTGGATGCTGTTACGGCATAATGATACGGCTCAACCGGACAAAACTCCACCCTAGTCACTGCTCCATACTCTTTCTTTGTTATTGGAAACTGAAAATATAAAAACACAATAACATTAAACCTGTGCATGGACTATGCTCATTAGTTTTTCTGGTAGCAAACAAAAATATAAAAACACAATAACATAAAATTTGTGCATGAACTATGCATATTAGTTTTTTCTGGTAGCCAACAGAAGGCAGCACTATACAACTCTGGTATAAAACTGTCTTTTTTCTATTGAAACATGCCCATTTGATGCGATCATTCATTCAAAGATTTTCCATGCAATATTTTCAGGTAACACCCTAATAGCTTCTTTTGAGATTTATATTTTCTTTTTATGTTAGACTTCTAAAAAAATTAATTAATATACAAAATATCTAGGGCCTTGGCTTTCAAGTAGGGATATAACAGTTCACTGATACACAAATATATAGAGATACAAAGTCAGACACTGTATTAGTATCTTCAGATGTGCCTGAAATGACATGTTGATGATATTTAATCTGACAGAGAGTGACACTGGACATTACAAAACAATTATCTCTCAGTGTGTGTGTCTGCAAGATATCTGAAGAAAAGAATCATGTTTGTTATTGAAATTTATCATATAGGTTGGTATTGTGAAAATCTCCAAGAAGTTCAATTTATGTGCAAATTCAATGTAAATAACCTCAGAATGATTGTTTAATTGGTTTTAAATGATATGGCCATCTTTAGAGTGCAAGACATAAAGTCACAGAAGGCAATGACTTAACTCCACATGTATGTGCCATTTCCCTGAAAGGTGTCAGTAAATCAACCTACAGCATGAGGGCCATGGTTGTTGTCCATTGTGTTTTAGCCAACAGCAGCAATCCCACAAGTCCAGGAGCTTTTTTCAATTAAATTGTTCCAGGGAACCACCATAGACCACTATCTTCAGCGAAGGGATTGCATTCCCATATCAGACTCTTTTTTTAATAAACCTTTCTACACACAAGGGAAAATTTGGCTTGGAATCTAATATAAGTTTTCATTTTGTGTATTGTTAGTATTGTATCGTGAGTAACATATCTATATATGTATCATTTTGTAAGATAACATATCTTTAAAGCCCTACTTATAAGAAGTAAGCAGACAAACACTGCACCATTTGAATTGGAAAGCTCCAAAATAATTGTTTTATTGGTTACTTCTTATGAATCAATAAAATCAAATTTAGGCTTTATTCTATTTAATAAATTTAAAAGGGTTTATTAAATGTTATTATATTCATAAGTTTTATTTAAATAAAGGAAAATAATTGGTAATCACTTGGCAACTGAAACAATTGTTTTTCAATGTTTTTACTTTAAATTTGGTCAGCAAATGTATCAAGGTAGCACATTTTTTTTTTAAGATACAAGGTTTAATGAATAGTACAAGGAATGTCTGAAGACATAATTTTCGATACACCACTTTGAGGGTTATAAATCTTTTTGAGCCTAACTTTGTTTCCTTCATTATTCTGACTACAGAATATGATCTAGTAAATCAGTAAGATCAATGTCCAGATATCAGGAGGAAAAACAAGTGACCCAGGGGTCATGATGCTCAGCTGAGTAGAAAGACATCCACAAAAGGAATTTGATCATCTGAATGCAAAATTTTATATGTGGTATTCCCATTCAACTGAAGCATATCTTGGAGGATATGAGTAACAGAGACCTAATTTCAGGTTTTCAAGGAGCATTATCATGGACTTCCCTGGATGTAAAGTTAGAATATTCTAAGTGCAGATGTACAGACGGACGACTGACAAAGAGTGATGGCGATAGCTCAGATGACTTTCAGTCAACCGAGCTAAAAACCTACCCTCCTCAATCCTGCTGTATGGTGAATGGTATCCAGATCAAATTTTCAGGAGAATTTTTCTGAGAATTCCATTTTTCCACAGGTTCATTCCAAATTATGCATTTTGTATACCACAAGGATATAATTTAACATAAATTGGTGATTAACAAATATCTATAGCTAAAAATAAAGCTTTTCCACATACGTTCACATACTGCATACCATCTGCAAATTAAAACGTAGCTTTACTTTCTACCACACTAGCATAAATGGTTGGTCCTGGTGGAGGTGATATGCTCTCTACTGACAGTCCTCATGTTTTAAAATATCATATGAGTAAGTAAACTACAGTCAATGTCTACAACAGATTATGACTTTCCTTTTTTTTGGCGCTGCCGCCAGGACAATTTTCTTAGATCTTTTCATCTCTGTTTTACATTTATAAAAAAACCTGTTTGTTCAATGAAAGGTTAATTGTCCTATTCCAATTCTTTGTAAGTACAGTATTTGTTTCTTGACAGTTAATTACAATCATGTCTTGTTCTTGTGTTGCCTCATACTTTTTGATAAAGAACTGTCCATTTATGGTTTTTTCCTGAAACCAGGCAGTGCTTTGATTAAAAAACAAAGGTGTAATGGCATACACACTTCTACTGAGGGCTTCTTAATAGAAATGATGTTTTTAACATCAGCTGTGGTTTGTATGTAATACACAACCTTAACTTGTTTTGGGGCAAAAAGGGACATTTCTTATCTCACCCATTTTCCTGTTCTTTAGAGAAGAACTCTTATGGAAAAAATAAATATATTGCCCATAGTTAGTAGTTACTCCTCTGTCCTCCCTGAAGGCAGCATCCCTGGAAAACCCCGTATTTTAAAATCAATCAAAAAGCTGTTTTAGGTGCATATAACTTATATGATATAAGAGCCCATTAAATATATATCATGTTCAACCTGATACAGAGCTATTTCTAATGGTATATATATTTATGAAATTCACATTAATTTTCCTGTGGAATTTCAACAATTTTTTTTTTATTTTAAATTGTTATTAGTACACAATTTTAAGCAACCAGTAACAGCTAACCACTTTTAATGCACTAAAATAAAACTACACGGTACTATCTCAAAACTGTTTTTTTTATATCATTTTCTGTATCATGTTTCTTCTTAATTAAATTTGAATTTTAAAATTTTGATTCAATCAAATATTTTAAATCTAAATTTGAAAAATGAATTTTGTACATTCATTAAACAACCATTTCATAAATACATATATTCCATCAGAAAGTATACTACACTATATTAAAATGATATATACTTCCTGGATCCAATATAAATTTTAAATGACCTTTGGCCTGACTTTTATCCAAGGGCATTTTACCAGCAATGCTGCCTTAAAGTTTGGGAGCTGTTGACCTTTTTCAATATTATGCATTTTTTGTATGATATCTGCACATCAAATATGAAAAAAAACATGCTAAATTCAATATAATTTACAATACTCATTAACTTAATTTCTCAGATTTTATTCTTTAACATGGATTCATTTTAAAATATGAAAACAATTCATCAAAATGCAGACCTTAGCAATGCAGAGACACAAAAGATACAAGAATTTCATGTTTCATCTCCAAAATGGCTGACTGAAAAACAAGAAGGAAATTAAATTCACTGCCTAAGGTGTTTCACATATTAATATCATTTTTACCATTTACATAAAAACTACTTGACATGTGGTAAAACATACCATCATTTTAGTGTGTGTAACTTTCTTAAAGGGGCACAATCACCTGACCTTTATTAACTAATGGTAATCCCATAAAGCTTTTATAAAAATAGGCCAGAAAACATGGATATCACAGCGCACAGGCTGCTTGATTTGTTAATATGAACATGTTTATAATATGTGGGGCCCGCAAAAATAATCAAAACAAATTCCTCAAGGCAATCTGGCAGCAAGTCAGATAAGCCTGCTCTGTGCACATGCCGTTTTCTACCTCTGCAAGCATGCAACCCACCACCTTAGGTTACATGTTTTTCCTGTTTGTCGAAATTACTGTGTTTACAAACATTTTGTTGATAATTAAGTTCATTCATATTTCAAAAAGGTATTATAAAAACTTTTCACAACCAGAATTACCCATAAATCATAAATATATACACAGAGAAAGCCAGAAATCACAAATTCTTTTTCAAAAGGTAGGTGAATGGGCACCTTTAAGCAAAAAAACAAATATGCTCTGCATAACAGTGATGGGAGTTGCTTCTTTGATCATAATCAAACACTGACAGCATATCAGTAACCAATAATAGTTTATCAGCCTCTTTTCAAAAGCATGTTGAACAGGGTTGGGGTCATATACATATTTCTATTTGTATTTTAATTTAGTCAAAGTATGTATTTGTATCCGCCAAAACAGAGTTTTGCGGATACTATGTTTTCAGCTGCACGTCGCCGCCGCTGCGTACGTGTCCAGAGAACTCCTCCGTAACCGCTAGGCAGAATTTTACAAAACCCGGGATTATGTTCGGGTCACATGTGAACTGCTGCGCCCCGATTTTGTTTTGACCTCTGACCTTTCCTCTGCGCTCTGCCTCCGTTTGTGCGTCTGTTTCCATACATAAAACCACATATCTCCGGAACCGTTCGACGAATCAGGAAATTTTTTTTGCACAAATGTAGCCCTCGGAGAGCTTTATAACATACACAAAAATTGTGGCACCACCTGCAACCATGTTTGCACAGTGTCCATCTGTTCGTCTGCCTTGGGTTAAAATCACTCATATCTCTGCAGTGATTTGACTAAATCACCTGAAATTTGGCATGCGTATACATCCTGGATAGCTTTTCTGATTTTATGACAGGTGGCGCCACCTACATTCACGTTTATGCTGCAGACATCCAAGCTCATATCTCAGGAACCGTTTGACCGATTGGGCCAAAATTTTGCATGTGTATAGATCTCACATAGCTCTTTATCATAAACAAAACTGGTGGCGCCACCTGCAGCCATTTTTGCACAGCTCCTGTCTGTTTGTTTGCCATGGGATAAAATCACTCATATCTTGGCAGTGGTTTGACATATCTGCCTAAAATTTTGCAGGTTTATACATCCTCGACAGCTCTCTTGATTTTATGACAGGTGGCGCCACCTGCATTCTAGTTTATGCAGCAGACATCCAAGCTCATATCTTGGGAACCGTTTGACAGATTGGGCCAAAGTTTTGCATGTGTATAGTTCTCACGTAGCTCTTTATCATACGCAAAACTGTTGGCGCCACCTTCAACCATTTTTGCACAGCGTCCATCTGTTTTTCTGCCACAGGCTAAAATCACTCATAAACATATAGTGGTTTGACTTATCTGCCTCAAATTTTGCATATGTATACAACTGGGACGGCTTTCTGGATTTTGTGGTAGGTGGCGCAACCTACACACACCATTTGGCTGCAGACATCCATGATAATATGCAACACTTCACTCTATTTCCCCTTGCCACTCAATCCATGCCTCACTTCACCCGTTCCACTCTGATTTAGGCGGATACACGTAGTCTCTTGTCCACTACCCGTATTCTAGTTGCCTAAAATTTTGCATATGTATACTACTTGGACAGCTTTCTGTATTTTGTGGTAGGTGGCGCAACCTACATACACATTTTGGCTGCAGACATCCATACTATTATGCAACACACCTCACTCAATTTCCCCTTGCCACTCAATCCATGCCTCACTTCACCCGTCCCACTCTGAATTTGGTGGATACACTGTTACTTGTCGACTACCCGTATTCTAGTTGTATTTGTATTTGTTTTTCTGTACTTGTATTTATCTTCAGTCACTCATATTTGTATTTGGACAGGACCAGCTATTTTATTTATATTTGTATTTGTATTTGTATTTGGCACACTGATTTGACCCCAACCCTGGTTTTAAATCAGTTTACTTTTATGATCAATCACCTGTAAAACAAGGGATCCATGGGTCAAGTCGCTCAGCTGAATTTTGGAAAATATAAGTAACTGCAAAATATTTTTATTTCTTTTGGTTTTTTATGTATATTACCATTTGAAAAGCTAAGAGAAAATGGCCCTGCTGAAATGGACCTCTGTAAATTGTAGAATAATGGACATTAGCTAAAGCATATGCACTGTGTAATAAATGAAATTTTTGGCCTGAAACCATTTAGTGAGGCACCTAGGGAAAAAATGGGCCTACGGTAAGTGTAATATAAAAGTTACATTTCATAAACAAATAATGTGTGAAGGTAATTAAGTTTTCAAAAGTTAAATATATGGCCATAATAGTTAAAAATTAATCCCACAAAGTTTGACCAATATTCCTGATTTTAAAACCAAGTTTAACAGTGTTATTCAAACCTAGGCCCTGCCAACTTTAAGAGATATGAATGAAATACTACAAAGTATTTATAACTTCTTAAATCTTGTCAGTTAGCACTTACATTAGATCCTAATATTTTATCACATTTGAATATTAGGATTAAATTCCTGAATTTTTTTTTCTTTAAAACAATTAAAATTGTCCAAGTCTCATAAAAAAGAATTTATTTAACATTAAAATTATAAGATTTGTCTTGTTTATTAGTCCTGTGTATTGAAGGGGTGGGTGGGGGGAGGGGTCTCTGTTGTAACTGCTTGTTGCTGGAAAAAATGTGAAATTATAAGATTAATCTTGTTTATAGTACAGGTCTGTCAACAGAATGGGGTTGGGGGGGGGGGGGTGGAGAGAGAAAGGCTCCCTGTGGTATTAACTGCAGACAGCCTGATCAAGCTCAACAAGAGTGAGGGCTTGCCCAAGTGATGGGATTACATAATATCAGGGGAGCATAGCGATGCACTGAATGACTTACAGTGTCCAAAGTGGACTGCTTGACAATGTGAGGGAATACAACAGGAGCCTCCAAAAAAAATTCAATAACTAGCCTAATTTTGCAGCTTTTATTTTCAAATTTCAGATTTTAGCAGATTAAATTCTTATGTGTACATGCTGTGAAAATTCAATCCAGAGTTGCGCAGGAAAAATATGTGCCGTGGCCAAAGTTGGGAAAATTTAAGGTACTGAATTTATATTTATGCTAATAATTTAAAACTAGGCCTCAATGACAGGGGGGCAGAGTTACAACACCTATGGATATCAATACAGAATACGGAATAAAAGTCAATGGTGCTTACAGGGACTGGTGGGAGTTACAGCACCTCTGCATATCATAAATGAAAAAAAAAATTAATTTAAAAGAAATTATTTTTCAATATTTAAAAACAGGCAGAGAGATGGAAAACAAAGCAAATAACTTTTATTTCCATTCTACTGGGACAGGAAAATAATGAACAAATATTTGCATATAATCCTATTTTTTCTTTTGTAAAGTCATTTTTTTTTAGTTTATAAATTTTACGATATATTTGCAGTATATCATATATATCTTAATATTTGAATTGATTCACAAATCTAAATTGCATCAAAATTTATACTAAATTTAGTCAGGTAACATCAAATTATGCACACAGATATATTTTTTTTTTATAAAATATATTTTTAAATTTTGAAAAGCAATAATATATATGTAAATAACACTCCAGAATTCACAATTTTAAATTGCATCTTTATTTATCCATGATTAGCTACAAATATCATCAAATTATGCCTACTGATGGGTTAAATTATATTTTGTTAAATTATTTAAAAGGAAATAATTTCTTAAAAATGCTACATGAGAACAACGTGGCATCTCTTGGATTACTTCTTGAATTAATATTTCAAGAAAAGTTGTGCACATTGGATCAAAAACAGCTTTACATTTAAAGAAATACAGTTGACAATAACAAACCATGAACTGCAATATAATTGGTGATGGTGGTGGAGTGTGTGTGTGTGGGGGGGGGCTGGGGGGGGGGGGGGGGGATGTTAGGGTAGGGCCCATGAGAATAAGTGTATGTTTATTACAGCAGGGCCATTTTGCCAGTGCTGCATCACTAATAGTTACCTAGGCAAGGCTGTAGTGAGCAAGAGTGGGGTCTTAGATGTACAAAATGCAAATACATTAGAGCATCTGAAAAACTTCAATAATTGGAATAATTTTTAAGCTTTTATTTTAAAATTTCAGAATTCAACAGATTAAATCCACATGTATCCAAGCTGTGAAAAATAAATTAAATATACTTATGAGAAAAAAACGTGCCATGGTCAAATTTGGGCAAAATTTAAGGTACCAATTTTATATTTTTGCTAATAGTCTAAAAAATTTAAAAGATTTTGATCTAATTTTGGGTATACAATTAAATTTTGATAAATTAAAGTTATATTACTGAAAAAAAGTCCATAGTTTTAACATTTTTTTTTGTGTTAAGTGACCAAATATTTTTCCTGATTTTTTACAAAGTGCAATATGTTTAGACCCATAACTTTTTTAAATTATATAATACAGACCTTATTTCTGGCATGTACATAGGAACTATATAGAGGAATATTTAGGGTAAATATGAGGAAAAACAGATGAGTGGTTTTGATAATTGGCAGTCCTGAAGTGTGAAAATAAATTTTTAATAAAAAATTGAGGTTTTTCCTTAATTTCTCAGAGGAACAAAGTCGCAAAGACCCAGTTTTCGGCTTGGTAGGATATCTTGGGGACATCTAACATTATGCTGAATCTTGGATTCCTATGTCTTACGGTTTCAAAACGTGCCACATCTACAGACGGACGGACGGACGACGGACAATGGACCACGACTATAGCTCAGATGACTTATAGTCAGCTGAGCTAAAAATGGTTGACCACTAGGGGTTTGAAATTTCTTATCAAATAAAGACCTATACATCATCTCAAATGATAATATGATATAGGCCTACATATTGGCTATTATATCTAATAACTCTATGACCCACAGGTGTATATAGATTACTTAGGTGTAAACCATTAATCTTTTTCTGAACACAGAATTCTCTGTTTGTTCACATACATTTTATGAAAGCTTACCTTCTGACATTATAAAGCCCAACGTTTATGATTACTCTGTAAGCAATTATGGCAATACCGGTACATATCATGAGTTAAATATCCACTTGAATATTTTTTTTTCATATATAATTGATTTTTTGTTGTAATTTTTGAATGAATCTCCATACAGTAATTATTATCCCTGCCTGTATCTGTCTCTACCTCTCATGAAGGGACACCTGCAATGTAGGGACACTTTGGTGATATCTCACAGGTGCCCCTCACGACAGGTTCTTCTGTACAAGATTAATAACAGGACCAGCTGACTGATTATCAATTATTATCATTCATCGGTCCCAACACTACTGTTAGGTTTCTGTATAGTGAGGTGGTGAAAACTGAACAAATGTATAACAATACAATGAAGAAGGGAAATCGAGGAAACTAAGTCTTGTGACTTGTGTAGCATTCAACCACAGAGGCTTAACCTGAAATCTCTAGAATACATTAATATGGCTACATATCTCCTGTACTGTAGTATGTAAAATCACCCATGCTGTTTTTTTAACCTTAAACAATAACACCAGTTGAACTCTGGATAATAAAACAACATTTGTTCAAGTATTCAAATCAGATAAACAGCAATGAAAGAAAGTAATGTCAACTAAATTCCATGTAAATGTAAATTTTACAATAAATCCCCAGTTTATGTTTTACAACTTTTAGTCTCTTAACAATAATCTGGCACTGGCAGATATGATGTGTCCCTGCAAGAGTAGCCAAATTTGTTTTAGCTGGTTATATTTTTTAGAGTGTTAACATGACATCATCCAATCAGCAGCTGTGAACTGAGGTTGTTTTTTTTAAGTGACCAATGACCTTGACTGCCATAAGTGGGTCGGATATGTTGTAAAATAAAGACTGATTTCTCATAGTTTCAAATAATTATTTACCTTTTTGAAAATTAGGTCCTTTAATAGTCTAGTCTTCAATATAACTGTTTCCCTTGAAATGTTACTTATAAAAAATTTTCATAGCAAAAAACAGGTGGACATGAGGGGATGAAATGGACATTAGTTAAGTCTGGCCATAAAGAACAAAGCTTTATTTCGGAATTAACAAAAGACTAGATATACAAATAGACTGTGCCTATGTTTGTAAAATAAAACTATGTTACAGCACACACATCACAGAAATCCAGTCCCATGAAAACATTGCATATTTATAAATATTCTGAATTAGAGTAACTAAAAAAGGAGAGGTCCCTCTGGGGACATTTCACTTTACTCACTGGTGGATACTTATATTCAGTCAATAAATTTTGCATCAAACATGATTTCGCAAATCTGTTAAATTATTAAAGCTGGAAGCACTCATCTGTTCATCGTTATGGAATACGCTTTTACGGTACATACTGGTACCTCACACTACACAGAATCTAAAGGAGCCTATACCAATATCTTACGTCTATTAACCACAAATAATCCACTGAATCTTTGAAAAAAAATATGTCCTAAAATGCAAACACCAATGTTAATAGGTTGTTTCATTCATATCCATGTGTTTATAACAAGTGGGGGCAAGCTAAAATAATCATTCCAAACACATTCAACAATGGCATCTGTCAGCTAGTCAAGTGAACCAGAGTTTTGCAAAGGGCATTTTGCAATTAGTGGCCTTTCAGCTTCTGCATATATGCAACAAACCACCTTGAGTTTGCATGGTTTTTCCACTTGTCAACATTGCTGTGTTTACTAACAGATTACCAGTTTGTAAATAAACAAGCTAAGTCATCCATCAAAGAGGCGTTATAAGAACTTTTCCCAACAGGAATTACCTAGAGATCTTTAATATTTTTGCAGAGAAATAAACTGTTTGTAAAAGGTCAGTGAAATTCTGGCTTTAATACCGAAATGACACTCTAATCCTCATGATCTGTAGAGTATATTTAACATAATTTACATAACGCTTGAATCCTTGAATCGTCAAATATTATCCTTTCCTACTCTGGTCAGAAAGATAATAAGAGCACCAAAAACCTGCATAATACACCAATCTTATGTCTTGTGACCTCTGACTTCATTTAATATGCATGAATTCTGGTAAGGAAACAAATTGTGGTGAGAAACTCTATTGGTACCAGGTAAATATGTATAATGAGTTTCATGAATATCTATAGGATTTTTATTAAGTAACCAAGGTGCCTTCAAAGAATATTACCTATGACCTCATTAAATATGCATGGATTTTGCTTGAAATCGAACTTAAGCAAAATATTTTATTGATTATCATTTCTGATGAGTTTTATCAAAAGCCCTGATATTCTTCATAAGTAATCCCAGCAACACCACAAAGTAGCCTAGTGACCCAAGACCTTATTAAATATGTGTAGATTTTACCAATAATCCTACATGTGTAAGATAATCTGTTGGTAAGTAGTTATGGTGAGTTTGGTGAAACTCCATCAAAGTTATTGTGGCAACACTAAAAGTTAAAAAAGCGACTACGTGTATCCACCAAAATCAGAGTGGGATGAGTGAAGTGAGGCATGGATTGAGTGGCAAGGGGAAATAGAGTGAGGTGTGTTGCATATTAGCATGGATGTCTGCAGCCCAAATGTGTATGTAGGTTGTGCCACCTACCACAAAATCCAGAAAGCTATCAAAGTTGTACACAAATGCAAAAAGTCAAACCAATGCCAAGATATGAGTGGTTTTATCCCACGGCAGACAAACAGACGGACGCTGTGAAAAAATGGCGCCACCAGTTTTGCTTGTGATAAAGAGCTATGTGAGATATATACACATGCAAAATTTTGGCCCAATCGGCCTAATAGTTCCCGAGATATGAGCTTGGATGTCTGCAGCGTAAATGTGAATATAGGTGGGGCCACCTGTCATCAAATTAAGAAAGCTTTCCAAGATGTATAAACCTGCAAAATTTAAGGCAGATAAATCAAACCACTGCCAAGATGTGAGTGACTTTATTGCACGGCAGACAAACAGACAGACGCTGTGCAAAAATGGTGCAGGTGGTGCCACCAGTTTTGCGCATGATAAAGAGATATGTGAGATCTATACACATGCAAAATTTTGGCCCAATCGGTCAAACGGTTCCTGAGATATAAGCCTGGATGTCTGCAGCGTAAACATAATGTAGGTGGTGCCACCTGCCATAAAATCAAGAGAGTTACCCAAGATGTATAAACCTGCAAAATTTTAGGCAGCTAAGTCAAACCAGTGCAGAGATATAGATGATTTTATCCCCCAGACAAACAGACGGAGGAAATGGTTGCAGATGATGCCACCAGTTTATGTGGGTTAATGTGATGGACGCACTGGAGAGAGGAAAGGTCAGAGATCAAAACAAAATCGAGGCCCAGCAGTTCACATGTGACCTGAACATAATCCTGGGTTTTGTCAAATTCCGCCCAGCGGTTACCGAGGAGTTCTCCTGACAACTACGCGGCGACAGCAGTGGGCTGAAAATATAGTATCTGCAAAACTCTGTTTTGGTGGATACAATGACGGACAGATGGTGGGTATACCATAATGCTCATATGATGGGTGTATTATATACCTGTCCTGAAAAATTATGTGGGCTCCTGCTTACCCAAATGGACAAGTGGGGCTGACATTAACCTTTATCTAAAGGTCTGACTCTTTATCATCATTTGGCCATTTTCTTTCTTGGAGAAAAAAAACCCATATTGATGTCTTAAATTACAGGTATGTTTATCTATGTAATTTCTAAGAAGAACCATTATTAACAAACAAACATTTGAGCATGTTCATTGTTGAATACGGTTGTTAACAGTGATTTTTGATGGACAAATAAAAATTCTAGATGTTTACTTGCCTTACTTGGCAAGTGCTTTCAAAATTAAATGCTGAGTCCTGCAAAGTGTGTGATGCCATTAATGTAATATATTCACTGACATCATGGACTAAACTACAACTAGAGGGCGTTGTGATCGTAACATGTAAGTTAACTGTAGTCCCCCACATCCACTGTTTAACATAAGCATGGAGAATTACACTTTTAATCTCTTCCACATGTGATATAAATTAAAGTGAATCAAATCTGGTCTGCAGATATCTTACAGAAATAGGCTCAATGGACAGAAAATAGTAACCCCTTTCACTTTTGCAGTTTGTGCATGGTTAATAAATGGCTGAAGTGATATGAAGTAACATGTGATCAATCCAAAAACCTCTACTACAACTATCAAACCCCCATGTTAAAACATGTTTATTTAATCACTTGATTTATTGTGTTTGCATCCAGAATCTAGCTTTGATATTTTCACACCAATGCCTTAAAATCTAACTCAAGTTATGACATGTTATATCAGTTTTATTGACCTGGTCTGCACAAGCCAGATATTTTCATTATTAAGATATCCGCTCCTGAGATTATCTATTCTAGTACAGTAACACCTGTGTTATAAAACCACCTCTGGGAATGGCCAAAAGTGGTCTTTATTTGCAGGTGGCCATATTAAAAAGATCAGCTATAGCTAAGGGTTCATTCACGGCTGGTCTCAATAAACACATCTTTATCAAACAAGTTTCAATGGCTGTATAGCAGTGTGTAGAGCACGTGCAACATGATAAAAACATAATATTCATTATTATCTATAAGGTTTGAATACTTTTGTTAATTTTTATCAGGATAGGGGCTGAGGTATGGATGTATACTTTAGCATTGTGGAGGTATGCAGTCTGGGAGTTTTTTCTGTTTGTATTTATGAGTTCAGGTCTTCAGGAAATGGAACCCTAGCTGCACCATAATACTATGGAAGTCGTTTGTGGCTGACTGGCTGAAACTGTGTGCAGAAAAAATGTTAAGGTGACAATCCACTAATTAAAATTCAATTTTATTTCTTTTACCTAATTAACTTTAAGAAAGCTTAAAATGCACAAAAGAAAAAAGGATACTGCATATTTTCAAAATTATATGGAAATACCACTAATGAAAAGTCAAGAATAATCAGAGAAAAAGGGGAAACAAGTAAAGCAATATTTGTGTTACAGTACAGTCCCCCCCCCCCCCCCCCCCATGTCCACACACAAATTGGTGATAGAACTCACCAGCAGATGGCAGTACCCTAAGCTAATGGTTTCTGGGTTCAGACCAACTATAATGGTGGGCAAATAGTGCCACCATACACCACCTGCCTGAACTAATTCAGTAACAACTGATTACATAGGCCAGGAGTAACAAAAGTATATGATCTGGCAAATAACACTGACTGCAGACTGTTTTAGATGCATTTCAGACATTCATGGTTAAGATACATCTCAAACATACAAGAACAATAATTTAATTGGGCATACTCAGATAGTTTTTCCACAAGTGTTAACTTGTGACTTTAATTTACTAGCACTCTATAACAGGTCCCTGCCATGCAGAGGTTATATTCTCCATATAATACCATCTCTTCATTCACCATAATTTGAATTAATTTGAGCATTTGTTTCTACATTACAACAGTAAATAACTTTCAGCATGGTAATAATCCAACACATGGTTAATTTTATAGTTTCAAATTTATTGCATCCTGGCTGATGATTAAATGGTGGTCTTTACACCTTAGATTTCCATATGGGAACAAGAAGACATCATTTTATGTACACAATATTATATCCTGAGAGCTAGGAATGACATTGTATGCCACAATCTGTCTCATCCAGAATTCTTAATCAACTTTATCAACTTGGTATTTATTAACAGTCATTAAATAGGAAGATAACTTTTCCAGGTACTTTGGAAAACAGAAGTGTATGTAAATTTTATTTGCCAATTGTCTTGTCCCAAGCCGCTTTATTCCAACTTAGACCTGCTTGTCTGCATCAACATCTTGATATTGACCATCATGAAAAGGACGTGTAGGGTTCCAAATAGGAGACCCCTTTGGAATCGTATAAGTGACTTTTAGGCAGTGCCAACATAATACAATTACCTCTTCATTGTCTTCGGATAATTAAAAAAACTTCTGAAAGCTTGTAGCACCAATGTGATGCTCAGTTGCCCTTCACATTAATAATTTAACCAAGAACCCTAATTTTTACATAGAGAAGAAGTCCCCATGATTATATGAAGTGTCTGAAAGTCCTTTGCAACAGGATTTGGACTGGAATCCCACTCTGATCTAATCGCTGTCAATTTGAAAAAGCAGCCGTTAATAGGGCTCTCACAAAAAGGACATAAAGTTTAGGGAGTTTAAATCAAGACGGGCTTACAAGGATCTTTAGTGGATAATGTTTCATTTAATTTTGTCAGGGGTTAAAAAATAGGGAAAATCATCCTTTTAAGTACACACTTTGCTACCTTGAATAGAAGATCGCATATTATTTTCAGGAATAAAAATACTTGAGGACTTAAGAAGAGATGATAATCGATCAGTAAGTAACTCAATTGAACTCTCAAGGAAAACATATATAGGAGACCTAAGACCCTAAGTTTACCCTAAGTTAGTATAAAAAATACATAGTTATGATGTCAGAAAGACCCATTTATTAGCAAAGACACATATGGATTTATTTTGATAAGTATATTTAGCACTTCAGGTTTCTTTGGTGCCTTCTATAATATTGTCCGCGGCCGAAATCGACCTATACCATTACCATGGAGAAGTATGACTACGAGGCATGTTGATGTCACATCATCAGTAGCCGCCGACGTCGACGCAACAGGTTTCAGGTTTCTGTTGCGTCGCCGGCCCATCAAAGGGCTAACTGGGGTTATAGCACTATACGATCTGTTACTCTTAGAAAGAAAATTAAATAAAAATATTTCCTATGGTTTTAGCAAACCAAGTTCACATAATGTTGTGTGTCGAAAGGCCTGTAATAAAAAATAACAATTCTGGAAAGCATGAAGCACCTGTAACATCAACAACTGATAGTATTTGTCCAGAGAGAACTGAAGCATTAACAGCCCCGGTAGACATCTTGCATTTGGTGGCAGTCCTGTATAAGGCTTTAGACCTGTGTACTATTATGTTCATATTTTAAGGCACTCGGTAAAACCCAGAATTTCCTCGGAATTTCCGAGGATATTCCTAGCTCCCTCGGAATAAAAGTTTGAGCCATTTCCCTCGGCAGAGGATCCTTGACAGTAGAAAAAAAGTACCCATACCTGAAGAATGAACAATTATCTTCCCATTTATTCAGGGCTCCGTTCTAATCCTGGACTTATTAAGGTACAGCGTACGATTTTTTTCACATCCTTTCAAACAGACCCGCACGACTGCCATGTTTACTAAAATTTTGGAAGCGCCTGGAGAATTCCCAGAGAATCCAGACCCACGACGATCAGGCCCACTCAAAAACCAGATAAAAAACTGCAGCTTTCTCCATTCCTGTTGACAAATTAATTATTACCTGTTGGATTACATCGTTTATTCGTCTAATTCTTCTATAGCGCTTTAATTACATTATGATTTCATATATTAGGTCTATAGATAGTAAATTAATAGTAATAAAATGTACAAGTATATATATATATACATTGGTATTTTAAATTCAATATTTCATCAGGTGTATTTCATGAGGCTTAATTTACTTTCAATTTGTACATATTTCATTTGATTGTTATGGTTCAGTTGTTAATAAATGATTTTGTTTTCAAAAGTGTTCCTTTGTTCATTGGACTAATAAAAAATAGAATTTTAATAATGCTAGTGGTAAATGAAGACACTTGTAGACACTGATACTGCTGTAGCCTCCCTGTCAAAATGTCATGCCACTTCCATTAATTGTAGAATCTCTCTCCATGCCCTGCCCCTTTCTTTAGTTGTGGCCTTCCACAATATTTCATGATCTTATTATCAGTAAGAGGAGTATATCTGATAAATCTACAATTCACTCTCTTTACTGGCCATATCCTTTTTATCCAGGCCTGTCAGCTGTTTATACTCACCACGAATTCTCATGAAACCACCGGATTTAGGTATGATCTACCATAAACAAGGCCGTCGTCCCAGGCCGGTCAGATCTGGCTCGGAAAACCGTAGAATACGCCTTTAAAAGTCGATGATTAGTACTGAACCCTAAAGAAATAGGAAGATAATTATTCATTTTATATGTATGTGAACTTTTTTCCTACTTTCAGGGATCTTCTGCTGAGGGAAATGGCTCAAACTTTTATTCTGAGGGAGCTCGGAATATCCTCGGAAATTCCGGGTTTTACCGAGTGCCATATTTTAACTTCCTTGGTGCAAAATAGGGCTGAGAAGAGAACAGTAATGTTTTCTAGTGGTCAAATATACAATACACATAGATGTACTGAACATTAATCAATGGATATATGTTAAATCTCACAGTTGTGTATGGAGTGTTATAATCACAGTTAACTGCAGGTGCAATCTATGGACTCCACAATGCGTCAGTCACTGAAAAAAAAGCAATTGAGGAGTTCATTCTTATGGGCTACATCATCAGGCATGTCATGGCTTATGTTGATTACTTCTAATATGAGACGGTTCAGTCAGTTTAGACCCACCTTGGAAATAAAGACCGGATTATATACTCAAGTCTAGAGTGTGAACAAATCAGGCTGTCAACTGTCAAAACTTCCCAAGACCCACGTGTGGCTGGTTGTTTGGTTGAGCGATAATGAAATAATTTGGACCACATGGCAATCCTCTGTTCTTATTTTTAGCCGCACAAACTAACATTTATTATAAATACATGTATAAACATATGATAATGCTTAACCGACCTGAAAATTCTTCCAATATATCGTATCCCTAGTTGTTTTCTCCCCAACAGTAGGGTATGTCTTCACAATGGTGCTCTTGAAGGAGGTCGCCATATTGCATTTATAATCTCAAAACTCAATGTAGCTGCAACATTAAAAAGCTCTCATATGCAATTTAATATAATAATCATGAACATAGTTAGAAAAGATAATGTATGTTAATTTGTCTTGGCAACTGAATGTGGCTGTGAGATTAAATCATAGGAGATAATAATCAATTAAGCTGGTTTGAGGCTATATCAAAGAGGGTCCGCCGTGATTGGCCAAGAGTGCCGGATCAATCATAATGCCGCGGACCAGGCTTTGCGAGTACTTTTATTGACAAGGCAAACTCACATTAGGTAGTGGCTCTATCTGCTGTGGAAAGGCGGCGATTTGAAACACTGCTACCAGGCAAGGCCGCACAATGGAAAGGGCAGAAACTCAACTTGAGCCTTTGGTAAGTGGCCATCGCTTGTCATGACTTCATTCAGTGTTTGCACTTGATGTTGGCCGAGTTAGTTGTTGATTTCATAGCATGCAAACTTTCAATCAGTCTTTCTTTGCCCAACCCACTTCAGCTAGTAACGGGGAAAGAAAACGGTAGTTAATGTCTTTAAGATTAAAACAAATTAATGAATTTTCCCTAAAATGAAAATGAAGTGTCATTACAAATTTTGGTTTGTACCACAGATTTACATAGTCAATTAAATATTTTTTTACAGCTGTATTTTTAATAACTAATGTTCTCACAAAATTTATCTTTTTTTCAATTTTTTTTAAATTTTACTTTTATCTTTTGTAATTAAACATATCTCTTTGTAATATGATTTAGATTTTCATAAGAATTCAAGAAATCAGTTATCCTTAATGTAATTGTAAGAAAGCACTTTAAAATAGATATATTTATTAGAGTTTATTTTTTATTTTAGCCATTTTTCTATAAACTAAAAATGTTATAACAATAAGTTTATTTATAATTATTGAAAATTTTATTACTTATCTCTACCAATTTTGTACTTGCTTTTCATCATGTTACATTCATCTTCATTATTTTAAGTGTGACATAATTTGCTCATAGAGCAGAAAGAACAGATGAAATGTTAGTTTATTGTTTCAGCAGACTCATGAAGACATGAATGGGACCTCAGACGTTGATTCACTTGATGGTCCAAGTGAAAACGGGGACATCAGTGATCTGGACTCAGAAAAGATGGACCCAGCTCACAGAGAAATATTAGAGAAGTTGAAAAGACAAGAAAAAGAAGAGAGGGAGGAGATTGAGAGGGAACTGAAAGAACACCGCGCTGTTCTTGCGCTGCACCAGGCTGAAGACCTCAGAATTCACACTAACAGAGGACCAGAAGGACGTGACAGTTCCGTCAGTCCCAGGGATAAACTAAATAGTACACCAAGTGATAAACCGGACAGACCTGATGCGAATGAAATTCGCATGCAGAGGCCACTCGGACTGCTTGCCCAACATGGGCTGAGTCTTGGTAAACCTTTAGAAAGACATTTGCACCCACAACATCCTGCAGAACTCTATGGCTACCATCCAGCCTACCTTGACCGCTTGTACCATGACAGGGTGTACCCTCCCACCCCACCCTCACGGAGCAGCGACTCCCACCCGCCGCCACCCCCACCTCAACCTCAGAGTAACGCCTCACCCCCCAGTCACTGGAGTTACGAAGAGCAGTTTAAGCAGGTGAGTAAGGTCAGTGGTTTTCTCATTTCAGAATGCACTACAATTAGTTACACTTAAAAATTAAACTCCAGGGCACCCACACCCTTCAAACTCATGAATTTTGAAAATTGACTTTTCATTATTTTAGGGTCATTTTATTTAAATATATAAACAGTTATGATGAATGAATAGAATTTGAGAATAGTTAACATTTTCAAATTTCATAGTGGCTGAATCTTTTTCTCCCTAATGAAAATCTTTTTTTTCCCAGTAAATTGGCTGACTGGGCCATGTAGTTATTTTAAAATCAGAATACATCTCTGCTGTAGAAATAAGTTATAATAATATATTGAAAATGACCTTTATGCAAACATTCTGCATGTGCAAGTTACCGGTATCAAAAAGCTAGGCATGAAAAGTCATGGAAAAATGATCTGCTGAAAGTGTGGGAACCCTGAACTTATTTCTTCATACTGACCATTCTAATTTAATCTGACCATTTGGATTCTCCAGTCCTTTTATTTTCAAAATTGAATCATTTCTGATAATTATATTGGTGTGATTTAAATTGAAACCAAACCCAAATCAATCATATGAATAAAAAAAATTGTTTCAACAATCTAATTTTTCTTTTTTGCTGATGAGTAATGAGAAAGATTTCATTAAATAAAGAAAAAAAATTCAAATTGATCTTTATCAACCAATATGTTAAATTACTTGTAAACTATTAAAAGTAAATTATAAAAATATATTTATAATTCAGTTTAGGTTAAATAAATTTTGAAAAGAATAAATTGTAACTTGCAGTTTACACAAGTGCCACTTTTATTTGAACAAGTATTCTTATTTCCAAGGTCAGTATAGTGTATAATATTCAGCAGTGTAAAATTGATCATGTTTTTGTGTGACCTTTTTTGTCAAAGTCAAACTGATCATATATAAGTCTGCTGGAGAATTCAAATGAATTTATAGATCTGTTTATATATATATATAATATATTTATATATATATATACTGCATGCTCTTTTTTTATAATTCAACTGTTTGATAATTTTCAAAGATAATAGCACTAAATCCTAAAATAGCTCTAAACTTTTGGGGATTTCTTTTCAGTGTAAAGCATTCTGAGTTCATGAAAATTATATCATTGTTGAAGGAGAATTGAAAATTGTATTTATTTTTCAAACATTGCTCTTAAAATGATATCACAACTAAGAACTAAATAGATCAAAGTGGTTTTGACTTTACAGAAGCTCTGTAAAAAAGGATTAGCAGACAGAAGAGTACATTCTTAATCAATGAATAAACAAGATTATTTTTCCAATAAAGGCTTTTGTTGAATAATACTAACAACCCCACCTGTAACAGTCAGGGCAGGCACCTTACATAATTAAGGATGAGCTAATTTCATAAGCCACCAAAATAACATTTATATTAACCAATACAACTGTTGAGCCACAGCCTTTATAAGTGGGGTTTGATAGTAAAACCCATAATTACAGTCATGTAGCAACTTAATTGTCAGCTACTTCATGTTGACACAAGGCTCACTGCACAATGGGGATAGTGCCCTGTGGGTTTGATAACATCAGGGCTAAGGGTTTAATAAAGTCCCCTACAGGTAAGCTCTGGCACTACCTGTCTGAGGCATAGAGTCTTGGTAATTTTACCTGCAGGCATTGTCCACAAGGAAACCTTATTCAACAGTGGGTGTGCCAAATTAACAGATCAGGGGTAATTATCTTTAGGAGATGCACATGTGGTGATGCCACATGGGAGTCAAATCTTGTAATAATGATCTTTTAATGATAATTGCATCACGATGAATAGAGTTAAATAGATCAAGTGGGGTCTCTGCAACGTAAAGTGATTTTATGACAGGTGTAACAAAAAGAGCAGATTATTTGTCTGACTTCACTCAGCTCAAGGATTTTATCAACCTCATGCCAGCTAGTGTGGCATGATAATAAGATAATATCTTGGCTGTATAATTTCTAGTTTCTCAGGGGGGACAATTTATATAAATAAAAAAGTAAAAGGCTTTCATTAATAAACATAGGTTCATATATCTATAAATATATATATATATATATATATATATGAGAAATGCAGTTCTTGTGACAGAAGACAGTGTTGTAATATGTAATTGTCAGTGTCAACTAAAGTGTTTTTGTAAAATTAAGTAATTTGCCATGGTCCTACTGTTCGATTTTAAAATTAAAAAAAAGATGAAGAAACATGTTACAAATCTGCCCATGCCTGATATTTCATTTGGTTTTTATTTAGCTCTAGTTTTATTATTTGCAATAATCTCTCTGCCAAAATATAATATTTTACCATATAAAATATTTTAAATTAACTTCAGAATTATTTTCATGTCCAAAAGAACAAGGATTTTTAAAAGCAACTGCACCTCTAAGTTCTGCTGACAACGTATTGTTAAAAATGCAGAACATTGAATTAATTATTGAACCAAAAAGAGCAGCCATATCTGCAATTTTTTTTTTCTTCATAAATATTAAAAGGGAAATACAGCTCTTTGAATAAAATACTTACTGGAGCATTTTGCTTCATATTTTTGTATGATTATTTTATAGACAAGTCTCTTGATTATTGATGTTTCCTGAATACAAATGCCAAAGTTGTGTGCGACAGAAAACTAAGCCCCACACATTTTATTTGTTATCAAAGCTTTTGATCTGATTAATCTCCTTTTATCAGTTCAATATGGTTTCATTTACAACAATGTTGGATGCCGTATAGAATCCACTGTGAATTGATGAAGCAATGTCCCCACTATCCAGTGCATACATGTTTGAATGAAATATTAATTGAACAGGATTTTACACAGCGCTAGATTGCGTTACAGTCACAGGTAGTGCCAAGGTGGGAAAGGACGGTCTTCTTTGATTTACACAGTGGGTGTGCAGTGACAGGGAGAATACCCAATGAAAAATCAATTTGCCGACCATGGTTGATATAAAATAATACCCTTGAGCTAATGTGTCTATTCAGCGGCCACTTTGTAACAGTCTAATGATCATTGAGACTTGATGCAAAATTTATTTGTGACTATAGATAACTAAGACAGGTGGCAGTTTTCCCATGTGCTGAACAGGCGCATTTGAGTGGAACTGGGGTTGCAGTCACAATACTGCCCAGTGTGAGGTTACTATTTGACCAGTAACCAACTCACATTGGGAGCTTCCTTTGGGAATGCACAGTACAGTGTGGTCCAGTTGCGATCCTGTTAGCATCTGTAGAGGCTTTATCCGGATCAAGAATTCACTCAATCTGGGTAAAGTAAAAATAGCAGACAGTGAAGGGAAGGATGGTGCGTAGTGGCCCTCCCCTTCAGCATGGCCAATTTATCAGGTGTTTATATTGGGCCCAATGGTATACATCAGAAATTAAGTGGCACATGTGGTGCCCGAGCTAATGTTTCAGTGTGTTCATGCCTCCTGGGTCTTGCAAACACCTTGGTTGGGCATGTGTGTATATACTCCTTCAGATCTTCTCCTTGACCCGTCACACTTTCACTGTGAAATATAATGTTTCCACATGAACTTCTGATACAGCAAACCCTTCAATATTTATTGTGATCTTTTTCCATCTCCTACTGTCGCTTTGTCACTAATGTACTGGTTAATCATGTGGTTTTTCTATATCTTGGCACCTTACCAGGCCATACAATTTTAGTGGTAACCTACCATCTTCATAATGTCATGGTATACATAAGGTTCATGCACTTTTTCGCAAAATTCAGATTATTCTCATATGACTATATCATAATGTCAGAAAGACTAAGAATTATTCATAGTTTGTTCAGATTTCTTATTTTGTTTTTAGTTTGTTCTTTTCTTTAGTGAGTAGATTGCATGGACTGAGCTGTAAAAAAAATAATTCCAGGCTGATTTTGAATTGAACATTACACAAAGATGGAAACTCTGTTTTAAAAAGTTAACATTACATTGCTATAGTTAAATAAGTAGCAGGATTACTAAACAGGCCACAGCCCTGAATTAATTCCTTTCTTCTGGTTAATGTTTTCTTAGATCCAAACCAAAGAACTGCAGTTGAATAGATCTTTTTCCATCTCCTTCTGTCGCTTTGTCACTAATGTACTGGTTAATCATGTGGTTTTTCTATATCTTGGCACCTTACCAGGCCATACAATTTTAGTGGTAACCTACCATCTTCATAATGTCATGGTATACATAAGGTTCATGCACTTTTTCGCAAAATTCAGATTATTCTCATATGACTATATCATAATGTCAGAAAGACTAAGAATTATTCATAGTTTGTTCAGATTTCTTATTTTGTTTTTAGTTTGTTCTTTTCTTTAGTGAGTAGATTGCATGGACTGAGCTGTAAAAAAAATAATTCCAGGCTGATTTTGAATTGAACATTACACAAAGATGGAAACTCTGTTTTAAAAAGTTAACATTACATTGCTATAGTTAAATAAGTAGCAGGATTACTAAACAGGCCACAGCCCTGAATTAATTCCTTTCTTCTGGTTAATGTTTTCTTAGATCCAAACCAAAGAACTGCAGTTGAATAGATGTTCTGTGGAGCACATCTTTTCAATGCCTCAGTGAGAGGGAAGATGAAAAAAATGTGTCCCCGTTCCTGTGCATAGTATCTCTTTACAAACAAACTGAATGAGTGGTTACATAAAAATCTTAAGGTTGTAGTTACTCTGGTTTTGGGAGTTTGTCAAGTACGTGATTGCTGATATTAAATTACCATGGAGTCATATACTAATTTCTAGGTACAGCAGTTTCTGATTCCACAGGAAATAGAAATGATGGTAACAATGCGGAAAAAATGTCTCCCTCAAGTCAAGATTGTCTTACAGGACTATTGTCTGCTAAGTGAATTAGTTGGAGGCCATGACCTAATATTACCACAATACGCGTTGAAGCAGGAGACAATTTTACGCTTGGGTAAATGTGTGAATAGAGGGGCGGGAATCACCAGTGGTAATGTCAACGATGATGTGAAAACAACATCGCTAACACAGACCAGAGACATCCTAAAAATGGAAACTGTTTTAGTGATTTTTTTGTGATACAACTTTTAAACAGTTCAGAAACCTGGAACCCATGCTGTTAGAACATGTAAGATGTCTTGCAAGGCACTTTATTTTAGTTATATCATTGTGACTAATAGGAATATGACCTAATACAGGCTGTATAGAATCAAACAAAAATATCATATTCTGCTTCATTTAGTTACACATTTATTCTTATTAGGATTTTCTCTTAAGAATTAATCAATATCAATTTTCATTTTGAACAGAATTAATCTTTTATATTTTTATGTCTGAAGTTTCATAGTTGAAATAAATTTTGATATAATGAATGGAAAATTGAGGTTTAAAGCACACAAGTTTCTCTGCTGAGATGTTATAATTATACAATTTGATTGATGTTTGGTGACACTTTTCCATTTTCAAGCATAATTTCATTCAGCAGATATATACATCTTCATCCAAAATTGTTTTTGAAAATCTGTTTTGAAATGGTAGATTGTACCTTTCATACTTATTTATTGGTGTTTCCTCTCATTTGTTTCATAATCTTTATTTTGAACAGGATTGACAAGTTTCTGAATTGAACATTAAAAATCTAAGGTTAAGTAACTCTTGTCTTCTCATCATGATTGATCAATGCATTAAGTATTTGGAATATGGGGTAAAGGAAACTCATCAGCAGACGACCTTAATGGTATTTTCTTATGGCATCTATTAAACTTGATTCTAGATCTAATGGAGACCTACAGGCCCTCTAATGATAGCCACTGCTTGGTCAGTTAGCTGCTGCTGACCAGCGTGGTCAGTTTGTGATGCAGTTAATAAGGCTTGAGATCCTCCTTAGCAATATCAGCAGTAAATGAGCGCAGGCCGCTGGACATTATTACTGAGTAACCATTAATTCTGTGGAGTATCTGTAGGGCAGACAGCATGGATGATCGGTGATCATTAGAGAACTTCAGTCGCAAATAAGAGTATACAAGTACATCTCAGGATGAGCGCACAGATCTTATATCAAATCTTGGTCGCTAATAGGCAGTTCTTCTCACTATCATCGGTAGTACCCTTCAGGGTCCATCCCCCAATTAATATGCATCTTTCTTGAAGATAATAAGTGACCATGGCCATTCAGGTCTTTGTCAGGAGAGGATGACCGTATTGAATGGATGCTTCTGATTACATGAACAAGACCGGTTCATGAAAGGATTTCAGGGGTATTATTATAGGAGCCTTCAGGCTATAGACTGCACAATAGGGTCCTGTGAAAAGACTTCAAAGCACTGTGCCACAACATTATATCTATCCTATGTATAATAACCAAAAGATACATATTTATATATGTATCAATATAACAGGTTGAGTTTCAGTATATTAATGCCATTAACAGTATCACTTGTTAGTATGCAGATCATCATAATTCATAGTCCAGGGATATATATGACAATTAGAGCCAGCTTCTTGTATATATAGATAGATATCTTTGATTAATTTCATTACTTCACTACTGCCAGGGCTATATTATTCCATATACCTTACAGATGTTGACTTTGTAAATGAGTTTCTTAAAATATAGCAAATCAGTATGGAAGGATAATTCAGTTAAAAGTTACAAGTTTGAGATTATAATATGAGGGTAAATTGCACATGTATTGTTTATCTTTTTGAAAAATTATTGGTTAAAAATTATCACATAATAATGTTTAAAGGTTAAATATGTATCCTTAACCCTCAGTCCCTGTTATCTGAACCATAATGACCATTTATACAGCATAATGCTTCAGTAGAAAGATCCTCCATAATCCAAACATCTATAATATCAAACTTCATTTATGTAGATCTGAAATGAGAAAGACAATCCACATCCATTAGTTATTTAAAGAAATGTTCAGATAATTGAAACAGCTCAGTAGTGTACTAGTGTAGATTCAAGAAGCGAAATTGTCGGTGACAAAAATTCAAACCAACAAAAGAATTTTTATTTTGTTGTTACCAGTGTAGAGTTTTAATGTCAATAATACACATTTATGTAATTTCAGAAAGTATAACTTGGAAATTATCAAACTCATACCTGAATCATAATTGATTAAATTTATGAATATCAAATGCTGACACCTCGTTCAACAAAATTATTGCTGTCTCATTAAAAAAAATACTTGTTTGATTTGTGTGTAAAAGTTGTCTTATGTTCACATCAACACATACAAATAACTTAATAATCAAATACAACTGAAATGCATGCAACAAAGGGGAAAACCAAATAACAGAAAATATTCCTTTTTATATTATGGTGGTTTTGACTAATGGATTTAAGTATTTATTGCAGGATATTATTTTATGGGCTAATGGGACTGGAAAATAGCCTTCACAGTAATGATACTCTAGCCCCTCATCTCAACAGCAATCATTAATTCCTAAACCTCGGTTAAAAACTGTTTGGTATATAACACAGTCCAATCCACTGTTCGTCCAGCTTTCCCCCTGGTTTTTTGTTGTTGGATGAGTCCACAAATTGAGGAAATTGAACCCCAGGTGCAGGTTCTGATCGTAATCCTGAAAGATGGTGCAGCAAGGCACAGGCGATGATTATATAATCATGAGAGTGATAAATACAGTCGCTACAAAGGTGGCAATGTCAGTAAGATGTCTGAAATGGAAGTAAGACGTGAACGGATCAGCCAGCAATGTCAAATCATTGGACATTTTACTCTTGATAATAAAGCTGAATAATTTACACAATATAGATATGCTTTAATTGGTTTTGTTTGTCTTTAGATTTAAAATTCATCCATAAGTGTGTGAAGCAGGTAGAGCAAGGGGTCTCAATGTTACAAACACCTGTGTGTCAAGTGCTTTTAAATCTTTAAATGCTCATCTGACTTTCTAATTGTTAATGAAATTCAAGAGATATAATGTACAAAATGAAGTGCTTTGCTCTGCAAATTTTGCTCTTATAATCAGGCCATTTTATTCCTGTGTAAGCCAATAAATACTTCATTTGATCAGATGGCAATAATACATTCTCATTCAAATGTTACATTTTATCATAATTTATTTCACCCTGATGTGTATTATTTAATGCATAAACTCTAAAGTTTAATATCCAGTGATGGGAAAATCCAATATTATGATTTAAGCCTTTTTTACCAGAAATCCAGTTTTTACCAGAAATCAGCCTTTTTCCCAGGCAAACCTGCTTACTTCATAACTAAGTTGGCATTACAGAACTACAAAATCAACAAGGTCAAATGAAGGACCTTACAGTGCCTGACATTGATCCAGATAAGAGAACTATAATCATTGTCCAGTATTCTTTCTTGTCTGATATTGTAATCGAGTCATTGGTGGCACATTAAGATTAATTAAATTATATTCATTTGTTCTCTTAGTCAGTGCCATTGAGTGTGTATTCACTGCGGCACAATATAAAGATGTAGTAGACTTGCCTGCTGGGAAGATGGGGCATCCATCTTTTCAGCATTGTAAATATTTCATGTGCACAATTTAATCCATTTGTCAGAAGAAAAGTTATTGTAATCAAGATGATGGCATCATCTTCAGTGGAAGAGTATAAAAAGTTCAAGTGGATTGGTTCATACAATTTTAATATGAATATATTCTGAAAATTATTGGCAGGGTCATACATATTCTCAAATACCATACAAAATGACACACAATTTTTCTTTCTTTTTTTTTTTGTGCTTCATCTGTTTTGTGCTTTTTCATTCAAAAATGCTGCATTTGGAAAATTAATGCTAGTCTACCAAAATGTGCATGTTTTTAATGGATCCAGATTGAAGGTAATTAAATGATTCCAGATCCCTAATATTGTACAATCTGAAAATGTTTTATCTTATATTAATATGTTTAAGGGTAAAATATTTCAATTTTTAATGTTGGTCTTACATGTACTTTTACAATGATATATGTCTTTAGAATGTTAAAGTTCTTCATTATTTAGATAAACTTATATGATTTTTTGTTTTTATTTGTTGATAATATATATATTTATTATGTATCATATAATATTTATGTATCATTAAGTTTTGTGTCATAAAGATTCAGAATCAGGTAAAGTTTTGTCTATAGTTAATTGACTTGGTATCACAATTTTATAGCAGATTATTATGTAGGATCAAAATTAAGTACAGTACAGTTAAAGTGTAGGATCACTATGAAGTCTTGAGAAAAGATTTTACCAGATACAGAGATTATCAAGCCATAGGCTTGGACAAGGTGTGATGGTAGGTGGCATTTGGTGTGTGCTTTACAGAAAGTGTGACTGTCCACCTTATCAATGATTAATCACAGGTTAGCTCTGCACAGGTTAGTTCTGGCCATCAGCCAGCATAATTAAATTGTGCCTGCTTGCATTGGTATTAATTTAAAATCATTTCAATCATTCTTTATTGAGATAGATGCTGAACTGTGTTTGCTACAGGCTTCTGTGTAAATCAGGTGTAGGGCACAGGAATCAATGCCGGGAGATCATGAATTCCAGTCTTAGCCGAGATGGTGAGAGTTTTCACTGTTGGCCACCACCCAGGGTGAGCACTCTGTAGGCTTAATGGGAAGGCTGTGCCCATTGGTCATGTTTCATTTACAAATGAGTGAACCTTTAAGGGGTTCCTCTGTGGTGTGACCCAGCAATGGGGTTGATTACACACCCAGGGCCCGCAGGTGTAGTAGTCAACAGGCCTGGTTAACATCAGGATATAAAATGACGGATAGTGTGAAATACTGCCCTGTCAGGTTGTCTGAAACAAAAATGGAATTCTGCATACATATCCTTAGTTAAGCTAGTATTAAAGATTGAACTTGGTTACCTCCAATAAAAAAAATTGTAGAAAAAGATCAACCTTTAAAAAATATTGGCGATACAGATGAAATAAAAATTAAACTTAATGTAATTCTATGTCTGTGTTACCCTTAAAAATTCTAAATTTTTTGGTCAAGTTGCTCAAGCCAACTGGATAACTAACTAACAAATCAGTAACAATCATATTACTTCTTGGCAGAGCTATGATAAATGATCTTGAAAGGGTAGGATTTTACTATTTATTTGTCTTCAGGGGTATGTTTCAATAAAGTCACCAATGTGTTTTGGACTCGGTCAACAGGTGCGAGTTGTTATGGTTAGGATATTAGAGCTGTACAATGATGTTAAAACTCAGAGTTTAAAATAAAGTTATTACAGCACACCCCATGCAGGTGCTAGCTGTAACCTTAAAAAATCAGAATGGGTGATAAATTTTATGGAATATTAGATGCTGTGAGGTAACTTATAATGCATGGTTGACCTGAGCTAGTATGTCCCAATCACATGGCCAATCAGGTCCAGTTAATATTAACAAGAGTAGCCATGATAAAAACCCACTTTGACCTATACACAGCTGTTGATTTCACACCTAATGCACTCTACAACTCTGAGGAATGTATGAAGTGACCAAACAGACCAGGCTGCCTGGCCAGCTGGGGGGTTACCCCTCAGGGTTAGACAGGGGCCTGACCCCAGCTCAATGAAGTAGATCCACACTGACATAATGGGCCTGAGAATGTCCCGGCACCTATAAAGATGCAGTTTATCATTGTTTTCAAGCTGATCTACGCCACATGTCTTACTGACCAGCCTGTACTGGGCATAATATCTCACCAGGCCTTGTAAATATTTTTTATACGACCTTCTGGTTTATCTTTTAACAAATATCCCTCACTCCTATTACAGGTGAACCTTCCTTAAAGACCACCTCAGTTTACCAACCACCTTGAAATGAAGACAACATTTCACGGTCAAAGCAGTTTCGCTCTCTATATCATTTATTTACACCAACTTCTGTTAGATCAGTATAATGAAAATGGGACCACTTTATTGAGGTCCTGCAGGTAGTCATATTTTATATAGGTTTTACTGGATTTAAAACTCTTTAATTGATCTTTAAAAAAACATGCAATGTCTGTCTCACTTTAATCAAAACAGAGATATAAATATTCAAAGAGCTATGTTAATAATAGCCTTTCCCATTTTCCAGTGAATCATCTGACCACTGGACATCCTGTTTGTGATGAAAAAAAAACTAGCTATTTTTCTGGACACGCCTTTCTGTGGCATCCTTACCATCATTCTTGGTATACATATTAATATCTGCTTTCAAAGTTCTATACATTAAGGTCTGTTCTGCTGTTGACGAGTCTCCATGAGGCCTCTTGGGGCACGTACAGTTCTTGGTCAGTGGCTGGCTACTACAGCCGCTGTCCAGTATCTGGGAGAATTCTATCAGAGGAGAGGCTTAATCAGGAATAATTGAAGGAGCTACCCCAGACATCTGATTACAACGTCTGATATAGCTACACAACCCGATCTGTCTTGTACAGACCAGTGTAGTGCCAGCTTTCAAGATCAACTTAACCAGAGATCTGTACCATGTCTGCAGCATTCCATCGTTCCTTGTATATAGATATTCCATGTTTTGGTTTATCATATCTCTTTTCTAACATTCATCATCAGTGTCTTCAAGAACATTATCTGCCTTTCATTATCTCTGATATTTTGTCTCCATCAACACACTTAACTCAAGTATGAGCAGAATATTCTTAAAGATCTGGTTGTGTACCCCTCTTCATTTTTCTTCCTGTCGGGTTCTCTCTTGAAATCTGTTTACTTGAGGTTTTTGTACAATGTGGCAACTCAGAAACACTTCACTTTTAATTTGCTTCTATCCTTACTAAGTTTCCTCAGTTACAGTTCTTGTACCTGGATTCCCTTGAAATAAGGTTCTTTATGAAAGCCTTTTTAAGTTAATTTTAACTACACACTGTATATCACATCACTGACTTCCTTCTTTCAGATATCTTTAAGAACTGGTCATTTTATATTCTCTTTTTGTAACTATTAATCTTCATTGTTTGTATATTATTTTTTTTTTTGGGGGGGGGGCTTGTGTCTGTAGGTATTGGCAAAAATATTTCCAATAACTTTCAATGGATAACATTATTGGATATTTAATAGATCAAAAAGTTTCTTTTGTTATATTTTAAATGTAGGCTACAGTGATGTTCATGCTTCTTCATAACTTCAGAAATACATAGATATTGGAAAATATTTAAAATTGACAAAATTACAGAAAATATTAGATAACTTCTTAAGTGTGTCATGCATGTGTATGCCATCCTGTGATATCTGAGATATTGTGCTTTTGGTTGTTAGATTAAGGAGAATGAAGGGTATCCTTATGTAACAATGTCAGGTTGAGTTATGCTTGCCACTTCTTCAGGCAGTTGGGAGTAAAATCATCAGGTGAACACATGTTAATTGCAATCTGATTACTCGCACAATAATAGCCAGATGTGGCATGGCGGGGACAAACAACAAGACCGCAAGTGTCATGATGCAAATAAAACACATTATCACCTGGATTTTATCCGCTGATGTCACCATAGGGACTAATTACCACTAACAAATTTATGCAGACTAGAAGTGTTAATAAAAGGCTTTAAAATAAATTTTGTATCATTATACTGGAAACATGGATTGCCCTTGAAATTTGATGAACTGGGGGCAACCCAGTGTGGGGTAATTATGGAACACAAATAATACTTATTGAATGGCAATTGGGAATTTAAAGGAATGACCAATCCATTATTGGGTGGCAGGGGTAAGTCACCACATGCAGTACAAAAAGGTGAAGATGGGAGCCAGTCCACATGGGGACAAGCTGGTATTAATTATACCCTCAGTGTTTAGTGGCCTTTGTAAATCCATCTTTAATTGTATATACCAGCATGGGGCTAATTATCCTGGAGAGTGGGAGGTGTTTACTTCCAGGGGTTTTATTGTAAACTGTCAAGTCACCTGGGGTCATAGTGTCTATCTGGTCAGGGGTCCTGCCTTCATCCCAGGGGTAAGGGCATCCACCCCCCTCAGGGGGTCAAATTAACACTGCTCAGGTGGGACATATGCCTAGTGAAGGGTAAAAGTCCACTGTCACCTTTTCATCAAAGAAAACCCATTAGTCACATGGACCCAGAAGCAAACTGGATAAGTAGCATATTATGATCAATATTAACAAAGTCATAGATTTGGACTAACAATAAGAGATGTCATACTGGATTTCATATTTTTCTTTTTTTTTTATTCATTGAGATGACCATATATATATATATATATATATATATATATATATATATATATATATATATATATATATATATATATATTATACACAGAAAAGTTTGTTCACTTCATATTGGAATCCAAGCCATGATCTTATAATTGCTGGTAGCCTGCTTTACCGCTATGCTAACCATCTCTCTACCAACACTCACACACATATGTATAATACTAAATAATTTGAATTAATGTGATAAAGTTATAATTACAGTTTGCATATTTCTTATGAAGTTTTCAGATTTCATTCTATAAAAAAGCAAAAGAAAAACATATAGGATTATTTGATATGTAACTAAGAACAAAATTTCAGTTGTTTCATCACACCAATAATACATAAAACACCAGACAGTCATTATAACACATTAATACAATGCAGGGTTATTAAGGAAAGAAGGCTGATAATATGATATTATAAAAGGTGATCAATTACCTAATGTTCATCAGACCATGTCAAACTAAATGGAATTAGAAAGCATGATGAGGCAATTAACAGGGGATTTAATTAAGTTGACTTCAAGCTATCCCAGCATGATTTATGCCAGGAAAGCAGTGACCTATGACCCCTGTGGTTTTCACAGCTCTCTTGATAGCTTTCTCTGCCTTGCCTCTGGCTGCCTGCTTGGTCCCAGTGTTACACAATCCTTTTGTTTAACCCCATAATCTTATGCCTGAATAATGCCTTTTATTGTATTATATCTGTATGAAATACAAAAATGTAAGATTTTATTTTTTTTAACTTATCTGCACACAGTAAACCTGCAAGCATGATAAATTTGTAATACATGTTGTCAAGTCAAACACGTTATATGTTTAGTAGGAACCAAAAATTGGGGTGTTATCATATTTATTATTGGGGTGGTTGTGCTACTAGGGTAGACGAAAGACTAGGATTTACTTTGCATATATATATATATATATATATATATATATATATATATATATATATATATATATATATATATATATATATATATATGTGGATAATTGATGAGGAATTTGTCATATAATTTATGAAGAATAAATGATGTATTTGTTAGTTGAACTTATACAAAATTCCAGTGGAATGGTCATGTCCATGCCATACAACAGTGATAGCCTAGGAAAGTGAATTATAAAACTTCTCAAGGTGAAATATATTTTATGATAGTCAAACAGCAGATCAGCGTAACAGATGAGAACTTCTGGAGTGAGGGCACACAGATCTGACCAGCACACATGTTAGATTTAGTCACTGGGGACTTGGCCCATTATGAGGAGTGGCCAGTCTATATTTATGTTGAAAATGTAAGCAGGGAATCTGGCAGGCCTGTGGCATTACTGCTTGATTATACAGCTGCCACCGGGGATATCAGAAACTTGTTGGATGAAATCAATCAGTCCCCACTACTGGCCCTTCAAAATTGCTTGCCCCCCTCTCACCCGATCAAGACCCCATACTGCCAAATGCACTCTCCAGGTCATCCGGACATCTTTATTTCATCTTTACCTCTGCTGGTGAACTGTGCAGAGAGAGAGTCAGGTTTTTTTAACTCAGCAGAATTGGACTTTCATTGTTTATCTCTTCTGGGTGGATGATACACTCCTTTGCTCATAGGTTTATTTAATCTCAGCCACTCTTCCAATCAGATGGGCACAGGAAGCCTTATAATAAAATTGTTTGCACATGCACTTCTTTATTTTCATGTAGAATTAAAGCCAATGATAGGGTAAATGAAATGATGGCCATTGATATAAAAGTTTCAGAAGTTACCAGTTAATGAGGAAAGTGCATAAAAAAAAACCATTTTAAAGTAATTGTAACTGGTAATTTTTATGCCCCCCTCCCCTTCCAGGGAAGACATTGTTTTCAGTGCCATCACCTGTTGTCGTCAGTCATTGTCATCTGTAGGAAATCTTGTGAATTCGATAACATTTGATAGGCTGCAAATTTTCCCGGAAGTGTGAACCACAAATTGTTTCTACCAAATTCTTGGAGAAGATTGAAAACCGTTGATGTTGAACTTCATCTTCAAGGTGCAATCTGCCAAATTATAAATTTTTTGTGAACCACATAACTTTTGAAGTATTTAACATTTTGTCCTCAAATTTGGTACAGGAATTGTTTGATCAATGTCCTTGAACATATTTGAAAAGGGGTGACCTTAATCTTCAAGGTTTAATCTGCTGGAATCTAGAATAATTGTTTTGAGATAGTGCATATTTTAACCCCTAATGTTTTGGGATGGCCCGTAGGGGGGAGATATCTGATTTTGCACATAAAGCCATTCTGTTATTAAGAACTGTTTGGATGTAATTCATTTATACCTAGGAAGAGAAGTGTAAAATGTTGGTTCATGTATCAATATGAGAAAGAGATGAGACTACATATATCACAGTATCAGTTAAAGCTATAAATGATATCTATTATGATATTTAAAGAAGTTGTGATTGGCATATAAAGTTCTGTCACGTGCAGCAGTAGATAAACTAATGATATAAGAGGTAGAACCTATAGGTACAACAGGGCAGATGCTCAATATGGACCTCTGCCTTCCAAGCAAAATTGGTCATTTGACAAGGCCTTAAAATGTAATACATGTTTATGCAGTAAAAGTATGAAGTGTTACCTCTGGATTATTAATAGTCTTGTGCACAAAACCTTTAGAGTTAGATGTTTTAATAGTTACATATCAGTCTTATCATATGATTCCTTTCATCCACATAGAGTAGAGAGTGCCACCTACAGGCCACAGACCTACTTAAAAATCATTCCAGGAAGGTCACCTGTTTCTCACGAAAAACATTTTTGCTTTAAGTTGACCTTGAGAAAGCCATGATTTTGCTAGATCAATAAGCTGTGCATCAGAACTTGGTCTTTTATTGTAACACCTGTCCAGGCATTAATACCTGACATTGTTTGATGGTGACCTTGAACTTGGATGGTACTCCATTAAATATACATAAAATATCCAATATATTAACTCAAATAACTGACTCAAAGTGATCTTATAAAGAGAGATTGTTATTTTATGGATAATAACGATAGATCCACCACATTTCTTGGCTGTTAGTATATGTTTAATCACAGAACGTTTGATAAAATACAAGTATGTACAGAATTGTATAATATGTGCGAGCAGTGAACGATTAAGATTGACAGGTGCAGGATGTGTATTGAGAGCTGACCCACTGCATTATGGGGCATCAGATCGGTGCCGAGCCATTTGGCCTACACCATAACTCACATATCCACTGTAATACCCTCCCTCCTCCTTCCTGTAAAAATAATACCATCTGTTCATCGGACACTTTATACTGGATGGGCGCCTGTGTATGTTCCTACAAAGATATCCTGTTTGGCTTATTGCATATTTATATACATTTATATTGATACCGCTGTGTGGGTTTTTGTTCGCTTTCTTTCCTGATGTGAGGCATCATTGGATTCCTTTCAAGATGTCCGTGGGAACTTTTGATGTTAGGATGATGATGTTGGTGGAGGAGATACCGTTGTACTTGTCTTGCCGATTTTATTATTTTCACATGTGTGTTCCCTTCTCTTATGCAGAATCAGATTTAGGATATTTTTTCTTCAATGTTTGATGAATCTGTGTAATGTATACTGGGCTAATAATCGTATAGCTGTTTGATGACAGAGGTCGAAGGTCAGTAGAGGTCAGAAGCAATAAAAGCAAGTCATTATAGACCATCATATAATTTTTTATGTCATAATACAGTAAAAAAACAACATAAACCAGTGCATTGGTTCATATAGAGCCCATGAATGAAATGAAAATACAAATGCCCATAAAAATACTTTTATTTTTTTCCAATAAATTAATTTTATTATTTCTCTCTGTCCAAGTAATTATTCAAGACACAGTGCCTATTATTATAGGTATGATATACAGAATATATTTACTAAATAATAGCAGAGTCTTTTTAGTTATAACTTTTATGTTTTTCTTTTTATAACAGATCATGTATAATATAGATATTGGTTCAATTAAAAATACAGAAAAGAATATGATAATTATTGAGAAACTGGTCAGCTATAAGTTTATTATATTTTCATCAGATGCTACAGCAAAAAAAGCATAATGATTATGTCCTGAAGATTTTACAGTTCCGAAAACTGAGTAGATATAGACCTTGCTGCAGTTCCATATAAATGCAAACAGTTTGTCATACTTAGTCACTGTTACATAATTTTGTTGCAATAAAAGAAGACAAGTGTTTAGAATGATGGCAGCAGTGAAATTCATCAACATCTGAATCCAAGGACAGCAACGCCAAAAGAGTTTACAAACGTATAGATGGATGCCCCAGTGGGAAGGGACAGGGGGCGGCCAGGGGTGACCTTGGGTCAATTTGAAGTGACCACCCAGATTTATGAGCAGCAGGCTACTGTCACAGCTTGTCACTGGCTGTTCTAACAGGACGTCTGTCACCCTGAGATCAAGTTGACAAGCCCCCCTCATCCTATCTGCCTGCCTCCCCTGTGTCCATTTAGCATCCCTCTTGATATATCTGTGGGGGTGTTCACCAAATAGTCGCCCTGTTTGAGGTCACCTCTCGCCCTACCCCCCCCCCCCCCAAAAAAAAAAAAAAAAATATCCACCCTGTCAGCCCTGTTGGTCAACCATACAGGCAACAGTCTCAGGGTTAAAAATTCCTTTTTCATCTCTGGGTTAAAACATTGTTTCAGTTTCAGTTTTACTCTTTCTGTTATAGTCTCAGGGTAACAATTTTTAGTCTTAGGGTTACAAATTCCCATCCAGTCTCAGGGTTTCAATTTCCCTTTCAGTCTCAGGGTTACAAGTACTTACAAATTCCCTTTCAGTCTCAGAGTTACACTTTTGCTAAGTTTCAGGATTCAAATTCCCTTTTAGTCTCATGATTACAATTCCCTTGCGAAGAGTCACATGATAACAATTCAGTGTCAGTGTTACATTCAGGGTTAAAAATTCCCTTTCAGTCTCAGTCTCATCTTTTAACATATATTACTAAATTATACTTTTGAGTTTGGCTGGCTTTTGCTGAAGCAGAATTTTTTCCCATGGTACATGCAGATCTAAAACCCACTATTTCATAGATTATAGAAGGAAAGTAAGAAATATCAATAATAAGGAATAAGGAAAATAAGATAAATAGAGAAGTATAAATATTACTTCTTGCATAACTAATTACTTAGCAAAAAGAAGTGGCCATGTGAAAAAATTACTTGTATGTTTAATTTATATAAAATTAACCATGTATTCCTTTTTTTGTGAGAAAAAAGTGTTTTTTTTTACAGGAAAAGTACTTTTCAGGTAAATTACCTTAGAAAAGTGAGAATGACATCCTTGTGCTCAGTATCAAAGTTTAGGGAAAAAAAGCTATGGTTCTCAGGTACTTTTTTCAGAAATCAGTGTTGGTGAGCGATTTTTTTTTAACCATTTTTTTGTATGTTTCAATAAAAATGTCATATGATCAAGGAAAATTATGATAATAACAGAATTTTTTTTGCTAAACAGGTAAAATCACTACATATAAAGGAAATCTTATCAAAATTGTATTATTTTATCTTCTTGAAAGATTAAAATCAAAATAAACATTTTTGATGCAGGGGGATAAAGTTGACGTGGGCAGTGCCTGAGACCATACCTTTATTTTTTTGGGGCTTATCTGGTAGTTTTTACCTGCCCTCTTGCCGGAAGAGCTTCTGTGTTACAATTTTTATTCTTCCTGAACAGATTTTATATGCAGCCGTATAAAAAAATGTGGCAGTTATTTTGTTGATGATGATGCGCTGGCGGGGGCCAGATTATTGATAACTGAAAATTAACATATGTTAAATAAACTGTAAATGATTAAGGTATAGACAACACATGTTCTGTAAACATTAAAATATCAAGGTCTGATCCCGCAGCTGTTTACCAGTTCGTTTATCTTCACAGTAATACTTTGTTTATTTGGCCACAGATATGGTGTAACCAACAAAGAAGTGCTATTACACATGAAGTGCATAACTTCATTTTGTAGGGCATGGCTGATAAAGTGTGCATATAAATCCACCACATGTTTCCTGATTGGCTTCGGATTGAAGTGTGCAGTGCCTTAGACAGAAGTGCTCTAATGATGTGCCAACTGAAACAGACACGGCCAGCTCTGTCTAATAGCACAATTAATGATCCATTAGTTTTTTTCAACAACGCCTGGTACGTTAAATGCATGATGCCCAATCATTTGAATCTCAGATCTGAAGAGGATTTTTTGTCCGACATTCACATAAAACATGCAACTACTTTAGACTCATTGTTTGGTGCAGGTTTATGACCAAGGTTATACTCAGACACTATTTCAGCTGAAGTCGAGATCTCTCTCTGATATAAGATGGATCTGTCAGCATCAGCTGACACTCACTTTCACCTTGATCATCATCATTGGTCATGTGATCAGTTGACTGCCTGAGCTGAGCTTTTCATTAAATGATATTGATAGCAAGAGGAAGTTAGGGTTCTCCAATGCACACATTGCATTTTCAGACGAAATTCATTGACCTTAGGTGCAAGGTCAAAGATACACAAAAGTTATAATATTAATTAGATAGCTGTTTCACATATCATATTAACGTAAAAAGTTGGGTTTTCTTGGCTTATCATATTTGTTTAATGTATAGAGTCTAAGCAGCAAGAGTTTCCTGTTATGTGACTTCATGATTTGTCCACTGCCAGTGACCTTGACCTCTGTTCCAAGGTTGCAGTTTAATTCTAAGCACTGTCACCACTTAAAGGGTCATGGTGTACTTAATATTCTTGATGTAAATGGAATAGAAGTATGGAGAAATGATCTGTAACCTTAAACGGATGGTTTACAGGTTTTGACCCTGACCTAGTTACCTACAAGGTCACAGCCTCCAAGTGTGAATTGACACCAGATAGTTTTTGCATATCTTGAATGTTTATTCTTTAGATAAACAAAGCTTAAGTGCTTGGAACTGCTGATGTTGACCCTAACCACACAGTGACCTTAGATAATTCAGTGTCATTTAGATGGTGAACACATCCCAAATTCTGCAGCTTGTGAGTTATTTATCACATCAAGTTTCATACTGATTAATATATGATGTGACAATGATATGAACGGTCAGCATAGGATAACCTTGACCAGCTAGTTACGAGGTCACAATATTTTCAGTATTTTCAGTACACTTTTAAAAGTACTTGTCTGTTTCATAGTTGCCACAAGACCCCACTTCACCAGGAATATTTTTGATAAGAGGCATAGAAAGAGTTACCTTTTGATAGTTCTGACTCAGTTTCTTTTTCAGGAAATTATAAATGTAACAATCTGATACAGTCCCTGCTTGGATTGACACACAGTGGAGATGGACTAGAGGAAGACAGTGTCAGGCCCACTATAGTATGTTCACTGATAACCCGCATCACAGCATCACATGGTACGGAGGCAGCAGGAAGCCTCTAAGTTGGACCTGTTGACACTATAGAAATATATGGGCGAGCCTCAGGGTTAGTTCTGTCATGTCCCCAAAACATGGACAGGCTCTCTGACCCGCTGTAATGCTACATCACAGGGCCCACCCACGGCATTAGTGTAATTAAAAGTCTCTTTGGATGCAATTTGATGTCACATTAAGCTGTTGTATTGCCTGGTATGTCACTGTAACAAGTTTGTAGGCCTGGTTCGGTGGTAAACTGTTTCTTTACTCCCTGAACAATCTGTCCCTGTCGTGATTAAGTGACGAGTCGGCTTTCATGATGGCATCAATACAGCGGCAGCCTTTGTTTAATGGTTCCTAACTTTGGGATATCCTTTGTAAGACTGTATCATCTTATACTTAATCACTAGTCATTTCCTGGGGTGGGCTCTTTTAAAACTTCTTGTCAGCAACTTTCAGCATTTGTTTGAGGTTTATATACTGTACACGACATTAGCTGAAGGCTGTTATCAGAGGTTTGTCAGATGTATCAAAAGTTTAACTTTGTCTAGGACATATCACTCTTTCCATTATTACTCAGTACTAATTGGTATCTGGTGATTAAAAGTATTCTTTTCTTCCCTTTGTTTTTCTCCATTGAGTTTTCTGCATCTGACCAAATGGTGGCATCTACAAGGTCTATCCCCAGTAGTAGCTTTGGGAATGATAACCAATATCTGGGATTATCACAATATTTGACAGCTGTGATAATTGTATCCTTAACTTCCCTGTAATCCTGATATCATGATATGCTTATTTGGCCACAGTTTTGGAACACACACATGCCCTTTTAGGGTTAATACCAAAAGATTATGACATCACCAGGGTCTTTCTGTGTTTAGAAAATTATATATTTTCAAAGTTAACATTTGTTTTAATATGGGTATGTTCAAAATGACAGTGGTGGACATACTGACAGAATCACATTCTCTGAAAACGCTTTCTTTTCAATCACATTCTCTTTGCCTGCGTAAAAGTAGTCAGACATGGCAGGTAGCACTGACATTTGGGATATCTCATCAAATGCTGGAGTACTCTTACCAGATACTTATATAACAATACCATGATATATCAAGATAAATACTATTTCATTACCATGATATAGAAAAGTGATATCATCCAAACCCAGTGGTAACATCTATGTCTGACTCAATAGTGGCACCTTCAATGTATGTCTCAGTGGTTGCATCTATATCTGTTTAAATAGTGGCACCTACAATGTCTGTTCCAATTGTGGTACCTATGTCTGACCAGTGGTGGCACCTACAAGGTCTGTCCCCAGTGGTAGCACCTATGCCTGACCCAATGGTGGCATTTTCAATGTCTGTCCCAGTGGTGGCACCTAAAAGGTTGTCCACATTGGTGTCCCCTGTGTCTGACCCAATTATGCCACCTTCAGTGTGTCTGTCCAAGTGGTGACAAATGTTTGTCTCAGTGGGGGTGCTTATATCTGTCACAGTGAAGGCATGGTGGCACTTGTGTCTTGCCTTGTGATGGCATTTGTGTTTCTCTCATTGCTGCCATATATAATGTCTGTCCAAGTGATGTCTTCAGTAAGCCCTTGCCCACTGATGGCACTTTGGTCTGTCCCAGTTGCGCCACTGGTAATGTCTTTCCCGATGATGGCACCAAGCCTGTCCCAATTTAGCCATCAGTAATGTATGAGTAGTGCCACCAAATGATGGCAACCAGGTCTGCCCCTCATTAGGCCACTAATAATGTCTGTCCCAATAATGGCACCTGTGTCTGTCAAAGTCATGGCACATATTTGAGTAGAGGCACCTGTTCATTCCAAGCAATGTCACCTACAATGTCTGAGTAGTGGCACCTGTCTAAACCAGTGGAGGAACCAATAATGTCTGAGTGGTAGCACCTGTCTTTCCCACCAATGTCACCTACAATGTCTGAGTAGTGGCACCTGTCTAAACCAGTGGAGCAACCAATAATGTCTGAGTGGTAGCACCTGTCTTTCCCACCAATGTCACCTACAATGTCTGAGTAGTGGCACCTGTCTAACCCAGTGGAGGAACCAATAATGTCTGAGTGGTAGCACCTGTCTATCCCAGTAATGTCACCTACAATGTCTGAGTAGTGGCACCTGTCCATCCCAGTGGAGGAATCAATAATGTCTGAGTGGTAGCACCTGTCTTTTCCACCAATGTCACCTACAATGTCTGAGTAGTGGCACCTGTCTATCCCAGTGGAGGAATCAATAATGTCTGAGTGGTAGCACCTGTCTTTCCCACCAATGTCACCTACAATGTCTGAGTAGTGGCACCTGTCTAAACCAGTGGAGGAACCAATAATGTCTGAGTGGTAGCACCTGTCTTTCCCACCAATGTCACCTACAATGTCTGAGTAGTGGCACCTGTCTAAACCAGTGGAGCAACCAATAATGTCTGAGTGGAAGCACCTGTCTTTCCCACCAATGTCACCTACAATGTCTGAGTATTGGCACCTGTCTAACCCAGTGGAGGAACCAATAATGTCTGAGTGGTAGCACCTGTCTATCCCAGTAATGTCACCTACAATGTCTGAGTAGTGGCACCTAACTATCCCAGCAATGTCATCTACAATGTCTGAGTAGTGGCAACTGTCTAACCCAGTGGAGGAACCAATAATGTCTGAGTGGTTGCACCTGTCTTTCCCACCAATGTCACCTACAGTGTCTGAGTAGTGGCACCTGTCTAACCCAGTGGAGGAACCAATAATGTCTGAGTGGTAGCACCTGTCTTTCTCAGAAATGTCACTTCGATGTCAGAGTAATGGCCCCTGTCTTTCCCAAAAGTGGCACCAGTAATGTTTGAATGGTGGCACATATCTTTCCCAGTAGTGGCACCCATCTATGATGTCTGCTCCAGCGGAAAATCCCCTGAAGTTGGTGCACATGTCATTAACACATCTTATCAGAAAGTAAATCATAAGTTTTCCAAGATGAATGTTCTTTTCTGGTAACTATGCATTGCTGTCAATTTAAGACCCTTGGATAATCTCTGTATCATATATCATGTTTATGAAAACCTGAAATATTTCACTCTCAACCCTCATAAAATCATGACACTGATTATTTGACACATCAAGACAATTGTGTATAGTTCTTTTACACATTAAATGCCTAAATAAATAAGCTTTATCCTTCCATGGCTAGGTCATATAAAGTAACTATTATCTCCCGATAATATTTAATTTAAATAAATATAGCAAAACCATAGGTAAATATATTATTGACACAAAAATTCTGTTGTAGAGAATTTCAGAAGTTGAGTTCATTTGATCAACCTAAAACAACAAATTTAAAAACATGACCTTGGTTGGTAGGTTATTGATAGGTCAAACACCAATTTATGACCGGAGTGAGCCAATTAGAAAGGTGAGGATCTCCGAAACAACATCGTATAGAGAGGTCATGTTAGAATCCGGCTTCAAATAAGAAGCTGGTTCATTTCCTTTCAGGATGCGGCCGAACGTCCTGAACCCTTCAAAATTAACTAGTTAATATGTGTTAACTCCTGGCCAATGTCTCGTCAGGCACAACACTAAGTGCTGTCTCCCAGTTTAAAGAACATGTGTACATCCGAGTACTAAAAAATACATTAACGGCAAAAGATTACTTTTTCGTCACCAACACTTGTGCACCCTCGCCTACAATTCAGCATTTGTTCACACAAAACTAACAATACATGCATACGTGCTCCCAGACAGTATACCTGTAATTAGCCTACAGACATGTAAAAAATATAAATGTTAATTGGTTTACCTTTTTCACTTATTCAGCTTTTACATGTAAATGATGTATTAATTGCTCTGTCTTTCTTTCTTCCCTTTTTCTCTCACTTCTTTCTCTGCTCTTCTTTCTTTCCCACAGTTGTGCCTTTTTTGTGCTTTTATATCTTAAACATATAATAATTATATTGTTAAATAAAAATACATTATATTTGACAGTCACTAGTTTTGATCACCCAAACCTCAACAATCATCAAAAATTAACAATATAGTTTCCTAAGATAGAAAGTCTTTAGCTGCCAGTGCATATAAAATTAAGGTTTTCATGCAGCTGTGGAAGTAAATTGAGAATCCTGATATTCAATAGCAGGGACAGATTTAGTGGGGGAGGGGGGTGTAGGCAAAGGGGGCAATTTTTCTACCTCAGTATAAGATAATAGATAAAAAAATTATGCTTGGTTAAAAATCATGCCCAAATTTGTATCTTATGATGCTGTTTTCTTTCCCATTTCTGTGGGCAAAAGTTGTCTTCTGGTATTTCCGGCATACTTTTATACCTGGATGTTGCCCCCTCCACCTAAAAACCTACATCAGCCCCTGCAAAATCAAATGGAAATGACACATTTTCTCTGTTTATCTTTTTAGCAACTTTCCTTTATATCATTATACATAATTATAATTGATCAAAAACAATATGGTTGAGTCAAAGATTCAATGCACCCTCCAATATGTATTATTTTCAAGTTCACTGTACAGCTGTTAATACAGTCCACAAGTCTGATGACAGAAAAAATTATCAGCACCCAGAGCCCATAAAGAGATATATTATTTTGAATTAGCACCATGTAATTGCTTAAAGTGTAAAGTTTGCTCTGATCTTATTATATTTGTATAACCAAGGCAAAGCAGCTACTCAGGGAATAATAAAATTATCCAATCACTAGGTATTATTTTAATTTCTCTAATTGAAAATAATTGCCCATGATACAATGGTTTTCATATAAAATTGTCTATTTAATAACTGCTTGAGTAAAAGTATGCAATCAGCAATTTTGTCATAAAAAAATATAATTAGATAAGTGTTGGATGGTGCAGTTAATTATTAATAATATTTTGAACAGTTTTGTCTGCCACAGAGGATTTCAGCATGAAATAAGTGTGGTAATTAGAAGGTAAGAGTAATCAGACTAATATCAGTAATGGTGCAGCATTATGGAGACAAGTTGATTTCACAGTGGAGATTGACAGAATATTAAAATCAGAGCCAAAATAAACTCTCTAGGTAATGAAAACAAGGAAAGCCTTAATACAGAATTCTCTTGCCATAACAATTAAGCTGTTCAAGTGTTAATCTAGTGGTTATGTTGAATATATAAACAAGTATCACTGATAAAATCAGTGGTTGTAGAAGTAATTATTTTCTATAAGTTTGAAATTAAATTATATCCAGACTGGATAAATCTACTTTGTATTTCAGATTAAATTCCTCTTTTTTGACTGAATTCACAGAATCTAATTATGATACATGTTCTTCCCCATGTTTTTGAGTAAAGGGTTGTGATGCATGAATTTCAGATTTGTTCATATTATAATTTTTAAGAATAGAATATTAATACAATTGATTTTTTAAACTCCTTTGACTTGTCTTGAATTATGTAAATTCAAATCTTTTTTTTAAGAAAAAAAATTCTTTAAAAAAATTCTCAAGATTACTTTTCCAAGATTGAAAAATTTATTGAATAGTATCAAATACAACATAGTTTTCTATATGTATATGTGTTCATGCCTCTGAAATGCAGCTGATGAAGGGTGTGGGGGTTCTGCTGGAGAGAGCATACCTACACCAAGGGCCAACATGAAAGTGTCTCATATTCTCTTAAATCTGATGCATGGACAATCTATGATCCTGTCACCATTCAGCACAGTGTAAATATTATGTTAGCATTATGTTAGGTGGCGGGGTAAACCTTAATGGACAGGATTTGGCCGGCCACAGACATTGCTTGAGGATATAATTTTGAGGATGTATATACTTTTGATTAAGACATGGCTGATTAACTCACATCCTCTGTCAGGCCGGAGTGGGAGGCTAAAGACTGCAAATAATGATGTGTGAAAGGCAGACAGCTGTTTCGTGTCTTGAGTTGGCCAGGATTTGGCGTAACAAAGGATCATCACGGAGAAATGACTGATCGTGCCAGCCTGAAATAATGGCACAGCGACAGACATGTTTGAGATGAGTTATGATGGTGTGATACCATGGGCTGGGCTTATCATAGTGGGATGGGTGATACCTAAGTGGACCCCCGGGGAAATACCACACAAAGGTCCCCGGCAATTCTTCCCATGATGCAGTGCAGAACTACCTCCAGTAAACCCAGGGGTTGTCAATGCCACTGAGAGGGGATGGGGCGTATTAACACTAGATTAATTACTATCAGGGATGGGATATTGACTTAATTAGCCCACATCACATGTGTGACATTAATTTTCATGTCGGGACCCATTTTGATATGAAGTGATTCCTGATTCAGTGACATTCTTTGCTTGATGCTGAAGTTTTTACGGTGTACCCCTGGCATCCTTTGATTGAGCACTGCCTGGTCAAAATCATGTGCTTCCTGCACGACTGAAATCAGCGGCTGAAGGGGACCAGCGCTGCCGACAGCTTGATACATCTCTTGCCCCTTATGACAAGGGCCACAGCTGCTGTGAATTTTTTCTGCAGGAGACAACTTAATGTTGCATTTGATCGGTGATAATATTTCATGATATTCATGGGAACCAACCAGGCACAAGCGGGTTATTCATTAATCCCCATCTGTTTTACCCCTCTGTGCTGACGTGCGATCTGAAAACCAGCAGAACGGGCTGATCAGTTGGGTCATTGTCCAGGCCGATATAAACACATGGCCAGTGACACAAAACATAAGGTCCTGATTAATTGGACAGAAGGATTCTCTGTCATTGTTCATGCCTGGCCTGTCGACCTTTGACCTTGGGGAATAGCTCGGGGTGGGGTGACAGCCATTTGCTGCTCTGTGATACACACATACAAGCCTGTCACTGAAAACTGACCATTTTCACCGTGCCTGGCCAGTGCATTAAGTTGTCCAGTTGATCTCTACACATATATCAAGTTATAAGACTTGAGACCAATCCAGATGTATGGCTCTTAACCTTCCATCTGTTTATACAGTCTGTGACATATTTTCACCCGAGTGCAAATATCGTTAACATCACATTGGACTGTGACAGCATTGATATTCAGTGGAACGCTGGTGTCTTTGACCATTAAATAGATACATGCATGACATATCAGTTACATTATAATATCTTCAAGGCATGATCTCTCAAGATTCCAGAACAAAATGCCATGAGATAAAATGTCATGAGACAAAATGAGAAATGAACAAAATGTACTTAGCAAAAGTAATTTGTCAATTTATCCAAATGCAACAAGTGAAAATGTAAATGTGGAAAATGTCACAAATTGTAAAGTGACTAACTATCTGAATTGTGAAAAAGAGGCAAAAATTTTTACTGAGCAAATGTTAAAAATCAACTAAATTTAAAAGTAGGCAAAATTAAATTTATGCTTTACAGATAGAAATGTTTTATGTTTTTCATGACAAATTGATTTAAATATATTTCATAAAAAAAAGACATTACACCTTCACACATCTGGCATTTATAATTTGTTAGTACATCATACTTAAATGAATCATACATAGTTAGTATTTACATAAACGTGCAGCATCATAGTCTAGTGATGTCATCTAGTGATGACATGTATGACATGACATGGTGCTAATGTTGACAACTTTGACATAGATTGACACATCTGTGTAGCATTCTGAAACAACACTTGTGTGTTTAGGAGAACCCCAGTTTGCAGGGCCCCTGCTCCTCGACACTGCGTGTAGGGATGGTTCACAAGGGTGTTCACACACAATGGATGAAAAGGTGTGACGCCCCACTTGTTTACAAGGTTGCATGTTCCTTCAGCTGTTCTGAACCAGGAACTTCGAGATGATAATATATTTTGTTCATGATGACAACAGGATGCAACTGTATTGCTCTTTTGTTCTGACTTAATAGTGCTTTTGCTTTTCATTATAAAACTTGTACCTCATGTTTCATAAGCTGTCTTTATCAGATTATATTATCAGAAATCTAAATTATTCATGAAAATCAAATAAAAAAAACTCATGTATATTAAAGTTATATAAATTTAAATAAGGAGAAAAAATTTTCTTTACCTTCTCTCTCCCCATCAGCTAGTTTTGACAATTTCAAATACATTTTCTTTTTTACTTTAATTTATATTTCTTTCTTACTTAAGAATACAAATAATTTGAATATTTTTCCTGTTTCACAAAAACTTAACTGTCCCTACTTAAGTATACAAATAAATTGAATATTTTTCCTGTTTCACAAAAACTTAACTGTCCCCACAACAAACACACAAAGAACATGAAAGCATGGATACCAGATTAAGGTTGATGCTTATGAATGCTTTAACCCTGTAGATATTTTCTTATACGAATGAAGCATGTCAATCGAAATCTGTTGCTGTTATATTTTTCCTACAGTATAAATGATTTATTAATGCTTTTGTTAGACAGCATCAGTTTTCTGTAAAATGAATCTGTAAATGAAACTAATAAAATTTTTACACCTTTCACTTCATTCAGATATATTAAGTTAATAATGACTTTAATGTATAAGAAAAATCCATTGAATTAAATGTTAATTTATGGCCTTATAATTTCAGTTTTAATTCAGTTTCCTTTAGAAGACCATGTTTATTCATTCAGTATTATAGAAAAGCTAGTTTGCCACAAATTTTTCAAATGAAGTTTTGAGGCCCAAGGATAAATTTGGTATTTTTTGTACCTTGTATATGAGCTGATAGGTCATCAGTATTTCTTCATATTTCTGTTAGTAATTGGAATTTATTTGATGTATATTTCTCTTACAGCTGTACGAGTTGAGCGATGATCCAGAAAGAAAGAAGTTCTTGGATGACCTGTTTTCATTCATGCAAAAAAGAGGTAAGTGCAGCATGGTGTAGCAGATTTAGATGTTTCCAGTGAGATTAGCATGGATAAATCATGTACATTCAAACAAATGATGATAACTCTTTATCCTATCAACTGCCATACTGGTACACCAAGAGGAACATATAAATAACATGGATATGTACCTCTGTCTCAGTATTGTAATAGTATCACATGTGTCTAATATGTCAAGATTTAGTTTGAAATTACCTATTTTTATTGATCAAAATATAAAACACAGTTTTACACATGACTACAATATGAAACATTGCATTTATGTAAAATTACATGTTAATTGTGATTGATTTGTCCTCAGAACATAACATGTTATCTCCTACATGATTTTCAACCTCCTTATATTGCAGAGACAATCATTGTAAATGCATGGAGTGAGGAATATATGTCTTGTAAGGCTTTTGTAATTCTGTTTGAATATCAAATATCATGATCAAAGTATCAACACTTTTAAAAGTGAATCAAAATCCTGGATCCAGCCTCAGGTTATTTAAACTGTCAAAATCAATTTCTTCTGTGATTCACACTCACACTTCATAAGTGAACTTTTTCAATGTAAATATTTGAAAAAGGTACATTTAAATAATGGAAAACTGTTGTCTGAAATTTCTGCTACTATATAATAAAAAAACCTAAATTTACAACCTTTGAAATTTGATTACACTGTAAAGATACAAAATGTTCTACTGAATTGAAGAAAACATATTTTGTCCTGGAACTGAGATAAAATACAGCACTAAGGCCAAAAAAAATAAAAGGTATGGTTCTCAGGCACCGCCTGCGTCAATTTTAACCCCCCGCATCAAAACTTTTTATTTTGCTTTTTATCTTTCAAGAAGATAAATAATACGTTTTACGTAGTGCTTCTACCTGTTTAGCAAAAATATTTGTTATTTTCATGCTTTTCCCTGATCAGATGGCATTTTTATCGAAACACTCAAAAAAAGATCAAAAATAAAATACCGCCCGCCCGCACTGATTTCTGAAAAAAAGTGCCTGAGAACCATACCTTAATTTTTTTTTGGCCTAATATTGTATGTATAACATCACCACATTTTCCTGTTTTTAGCCTGCAACATGCACCAAAAGCATGGATTCATTAAATCTGTAGATTATTTATTAAAGCTGTTTCTTCTTGCACTGATGCTTAAAACACTATATACTTTATAAAGTAAACTGTAACATTTATGAGTTCAGTCAGAAAATGCAAAAAAAACAGTATTAATATACTTTTTTCCCATCAAATTAAAAGCATAGAAATAATAGCTTTCACTGAGCAGCTAAAATCAGCTGCTTTGTACAGATGAAAATACTTGAATAATATAATTAATAAAAAGATTAATTTATTGTTTCATCATTAGGATGTAAAATATTGGATATATATGCAAGATGAGTAAAAGTGAAACTTAAAAAATTGTGTTGTATCATTCTAATATAAATTTCATTTATTACAGTGAATTTAATAATCTTGTTAATCTGACAACACTGTTAAATTAAACCTCATGTCAGGAATTTCTTAGTATCTGTTCATTAGTTATGTCCATTCAGAAAAAGGATATGAAATGGAATATTTACAAATCATTGATTTTATAACTATCTCCATGCTGTGGTACATATACATTATTATTAAAACATACATGGGGTGTCAAATCACACATAAGGCCTGCCAGCGTAATCATGTATTTAAGGTGGTCTGTTTGTAAAATTATGTAATACCCAGATGTTATCCTACCAGACTCGTAAGACATAATGAGTGATATAAAATATGTTGTACTCCAGATAATATTCTTCACAGACAGCAATTAATCCTGGGGTTACACAATCCAAGTACACATGTTGTCTGCTACATCTGTAAAAACAGAAAATACATTAGTAAAAACTGTTTTCTCTTACTATGATGAATATACCGACTCTACTTAATTTTGCAATATATTATTTAAATAGTGTGCCTTTCTTTTAACACTGGATTTCAGCAACAGGTATAAACTTTAAAGATATAATGATACATCAAATGAAATATGTTTTATATGTGATGATATAAACTATTTCTTCGAAATAAAACATTTATTAAAATATAGTAGAATTTATGATAACAAATATCTGCTTGGTGTTATAATAGTAGAATATTATTAATTTGAAAATTATCACGTATTTGTATTAATTAAACAGATTAATGAGGCATTTATCTTTGTTTCTTATTCATGCTGCTTGTCACAAGAAAAGCTGTAAAACAGATATACTTAAAAAAGTGAGAGTATTCGTAGCATACAACACAGAATTAACATGTGTTTTGTATAACAGTAAAATCCTGCAGACTAATTAATGGAGGTTTTGCCAGGGAGGCTGTTAGCATCGTAATCATTACAAGGCTTAGTTTGTTATAATGGCTGTTTTACATCTTAGTTAATAATCGTTGCAGCTTGACGGGTAATCTTAAACAGAACACTTTCACTGATTGTAGTACCAGACACGTTCTTGTACACATCTAAAGTGACAGTACCTTGTTAGGAGGTTGGACTGGTTTTGCTTGACATGTTGAATTGACCGTGTCAGTGTGTGGGGATTTGGAGTGAGATTAATAATTCTCCTCTGATAACAATCGGTAGATTTTGAAACACTTAGTTTCGGCAGCAGGGCTGCAACCCGTAGATCATGAGTGCTTATCTGTATAGTGGGGTAAAAAGAGGGGCTGGAAAAAAAAGGGTGTGTTTATCCCTGCATGCATGGAGGTCAGTAAGTAATGCATGGTAAATGTGGCACCCAATAGAGGTACAATTAGCGCCAGTGTCTTGGTGTATTGATACATCAGTTGTTATCTCTCTGCCAGTCTTTGCTAGCACCGCCCGCGGGGTACCTCCAAGCGTGCAGCAATTGAGTATGTTATAAGGACTTGTCAGATCGTGATTAGCTGTATTTTTGGGTTCTAAGCTACAACGTGGTGACCTCTGAACTCAGAACTGGAGGGATGCGCTCCTGCTTCTTAAGATTGTAAGATGAAACCCCATTGGCAAGATTCTTCATATCGTTATGATGTTCCTGCAGAGAGGGGGTGCCCACCCTTATGTTGTATTATGAAATGGTCTCCGAGGCTGTCTGCTTCTTTGGTGGGAATAGTTTACACAACTGTACAATGTAGTCCTCTGTACATCAGTAAGTGGGAGGAGCCAACTGTCATACATAATGTGTCATTAGCCAACTTAACTTGGCAAGAAAGAGCCTGTCCTGTACGTTGGCAGAAATAAATGGAGTATTTATGACCTTTGTGAAGTAAACCCCATAACCCCCAGTCAATTTACACTGTTATTACTAAGGTTTATACTCATACATGTATACAATAAAATACTGAAGCAGCCCCAGGCAAAATTGTCAGACTTTTTTTGGGAGAAATAATGTTTATAAAATACTGGTGTTGTTAGCATTTGTATATAATTATAAGCATATGTTATTGCAATTATGAACAAAACAGAAATCATACAGCTGTTTAAATAAGTCATGGCATTTTTATTTTCCCTACAATTTTTACCTTGTCATATCTTTATTATACATTTAAATATTTGTCTGGACACCACAAAATTAAAATAAATTGTGGATATAATTATAACTCATTGTAAGAATTTTAATATAACTTGATCTCATATAAGCATGACTGTTTCTTATTTAAACAACATTAACAGTTCATCGATAACAGTGTGCAAATCACCAATATCATATTGATATCATGCTGATAAGATAAAAAAAAAGTAATATCAACAGTATATGTAGAGTACAACTTGTGATTCTTTTTTTCCCATTAAGTTAACCAGTCTTCCCGTTCTGTTTTATTAGCTTTTGATTTCATGTTCACATTTGAAACATTTGAGTTCTTTATGTATTTCTTTTATATGTTGATCATTTGTTTTTAATTTAAAACATATTCTGATATTTGCATACTACCAAATAAGTGTATCTGTAACAAAATATTTATTCCTATTTTCACTGGTATCATCATTAGATTTTATAAAAAAAATCTTCAGGACATTGAGTCTTTTACAGTTATGTCAAATAAAAATGAAATAATCATACCCTATTTTGAATTACTGCTAAATGCTCCATTAGAGAAAGAACATGAACAAATTACAACTAAATCCAGAACAAATTACAGTATGGGAATGGGAATTTGTAATGTAACAAAATTGTACACTATCAATCTCTTCTACATATAATAGCTTTTGTAAGTAATTTCTATTGTAATATAATGTGCCATTCAGTATTATGTAATTAATGCCTTTGATAATTAAACATTTGATGGTACATAATTCAGTAATAAAATTATATAATAGTGGACATAAATTGTGATAAAATTACTCAGAAGAAATTAGTTGTTAAGTGACAATATGTTATGTATAAAACATGCTGATTTATATACACAGCTAATTGCTCAAATTGCTTAAGTTAATAATGTATAAAATATGACAGAAATATATCTATATATATATATATATATATATATATATATATATATATATATATATATATATATATTATAACTATAGACACATTAATATATTGAAAGAAATGAGGATGAGAAAAAAATCGGAAAAAGGGTAGGCTCTATAAAGCACACCACTGACAAATCACACTTGGACAGTCAGCTGCGGCCGAGACGTTGTGCATGGTGTGGAAATCTGTTTGAAGAGGTCAGCAAATTAAATGTCAGGGGCTGATTAAAGATTTAAGGAATTCCTGGTTGTTCTGATTAGAGAGATGCATTGTGTTAGGCGGAGGCCGAGGAACGGGCAGATGTGCACGGCGTTACCCTGCTCTCCCCGCCGCCGGCCATGGCAATCACCGTCATTGGCACTATAATTAGCCAATCCTGATTTATACAATCAATTCCAGTTGACTGATCATTTTCACAGGCAGCCCCCGTGGTAAACTACAATTTCTCAATCATACTTAAGCTGCTGTATTAGAAGATGTAATGACTCTTAATTATCACTGTTATTCCTCCTCATTAACGTGAGAGTTCACTTTTTTCTTCCGTATTTCAGCAGGGTATAAAGACACGATTAAGCACCTTGAAGTTTGGGTAAAGGAGATTGTCTACCCAACAGCAGGCTGTTGTCATTGCGGGGTGCCCTGACAGTTGTGTCAGGTTTGCCACATTTCCGGGGATGAACATGGCTTCCTGTCCAGCTAATCTATTAGTCATTAGAACACATGTTTCACTCTGATATTAATTAAGAAACTTTTGGGATCAAACCAACACATTTTAAACCTGATCCAATGCAGGATAGCAAGAACAATTTGTATTCACTGTATACATATCTAAATGTATTTAACTATATCTTGATTGACATAAAAATCATTAATACACTATTTATTTCCATATGTGCCATTGTATGCATAAATGTATTATAACTGTAATATACTAGTGCACAACAGTGATTTTATAACATTTACAAAAACATTTTTAACAATCCATATTTTTATGTGTATCCAGCTCCTTAAAAATAGTTTTGATAAATACCAAAAACAAATATCTAAATCTATTGAAAACATTTTAAATGATAGTTGACATTGTCCAACTAAAGCTGAAGTTTTCCTGGTAATAATTTATTTCTTAAACACATAATTTGGAATAAAATTATTTATTTAATTATTTTTATTTTTTTAATGCAAATTAAGTCCATATTGTATTTTCATTTATTCTCTTGAGCTGAAATAGAAAAATAAATAGAAAATATATATATATAAATATATATATCCACAAGAAACTTGATTTTGTATGAATAGATTGTATATTGTAAAAATACAATGAGTTACTTTGTATTGCACTCTATTAAGCAGTAGATTGGTTCTCTGTCTCAATAAAAGAGGGGATGTAGACAGTTGTAAAATGGCCATGCAGAGGAGGCAGGGAATTATTGTATCATATGATGGGACACAGATGTTTTACTGATGCCTGAGAAGGCAGGATATTATGTGGGTGGGCGTGGCAGGTCAGAGGGGCCCTCAGTAAACAGAACATGCATGATGGATTTATTGTATTCTATTAGTGGAAACTGCAACATTATCTTGGTATACACACCTCTTACAGAAAAAGGATAACAACATTTTACTTTATGAATTTAAATATACAAATGTACTTGAACATTGCGCTTAACTAAGTGATATATATGTATGTATATATATATATAAATTTTAATGCAAACTTATAACCATAAAATCATTTTAGATTTTACATAATATTAAATCTGGGATATGGCTTATTTAGATGCACTTTTAGTCAACTTAAGAATTATTGTAATCACATGATTTTACTTTTATATTTAAAAAATAACAGTTATAATACTTATTTTTTTGTGGAAAAGGTCAAACTGGCAAGTTTCTGTGTGGGTTGATCAGAATAATATCTTTGGGATAAATTTAGAAATACTGCATTGTGTGTGTATGCTGTATGTATAAATCAAATATAAAATAACATACAGGTGACTAGGGTACATAGATATCATGGCAGTGAAGTCAAGATTCCTCGAATTATCATATGTTGCCAGCATGCATGCATGATTTAATAGACACATGTCCTAGGGTCACAGATTTTGCACTCCCATATGAAAAATGGTCTGTACGGATCCCCAGATCTCAACCTTGTCAGCTTTGGGCTTGGTGCACTTAGTAGCACCAGATGGATCTGTCTCTCTAGGTTCCATATGATACAAGGGATGCTGAAGATCAAACCCTGATGATGACTAGCTGCTGAAGCCGGTGGTTATGTTTGTGATGGCAGGGAGAGGCGGTTTTCAATTAAGTGGCTCCCCTGGACTTGATGGCAATATGCTTTCTCAGCCCATCCCCCATGTAGGCAGTCAAGCCTAGGTGCTTCTGAAACGATCTGGAAACCTAGCTGTACCCCTCAAATTTGCTGCTTATCCGCTCCCTGAGGGTCCGAACACGATCTGCCAGTCTGTCTTTCATGAAACAGAGGCATGCTCAATCCCTTTCACGGTGTTTATAGGCAAAAAGCACGCTTTCTTCAAATAATAATCTGGCTATATTCCCCAAGTTAACCTCACTGGTATGAATACATCAGGTAATGATTCAACTTAGTGCTTTCTTTAACTTCATACAAAGTATTTGAAGAGAAGGTTAATTTTATAAAATATATATGAACTTGGTTTGCCCAAATTTTATCTTATAAAAAAATGTAACTATAAAAACATGGAGAGACTATATTTACTGATAAAATATAGGAAGATTATGCTTTTGATAGAAACAGGCACAAACTAGTTTCAAAATGAAGAATTGGGGAAAACATGAAGACCTGGGGCCCCCATTTTGTTAACTTAAAGAAATCAGTTGCAAAAGGATGACAGGGTCTTCACATTTTATGCTGCTACAAAATATCTTTTTAGCGATCCTGTGAGCTTATGCCATGGTGCAGGGTTGGTGCATCGTGTGTCGTCTGTACGTTAACCATAGCTAACTCAAAAATGGCATGCAGGAGCTAGCATCACCAAATTTTTTGCAAATAATCAGGCATCTGAAAAACTCTATTGGATTTTGTTAATTTTTGTTGTTCTAACTGTATTTTCTTAGATTTTGTAGGGAAAAAGTTAAAAAAGCTGTGAAAATCTTCTCCAAAACTGTCCAGCCAAATTGTCCAATATTTCACAGAAATGATCCCTGGAACAATCCCTCTCAAGTTTGTTCAAACGGTTCCATTTTGGAGATTTATTTGCCCAGTTACAGGAGGTTGAACTTTGTCATCTGTCCAAAAATGCATATTTAAATTTCAGTCACAGAAATGGACGGTGCTATCATCACCAAATTTTATGCCAATGTTGGTCACATGAGCCATATCTTAAATTGAGGTATTGGTCATGCCACCTGCATCGGCCTTTTTTGTACGGGGTCATCAGTGCCTGTATCACACTGAGGGCTACAAAAAACTTCTTCTCTAATACCATATGGTCAAATTGTTTAATATCGCACAGAAATGATCCAAGGGTAGTGCTTTTTGTTCAAATGGTCTCTGTTCAGATACTTTTGGCTGAGGTATGGGAAGCTGAATTTAGTCATATGCCATAACAGCCCATTTTAGCTCAGTAGCTACAAAGATCTTCTTCTCAAAAACCACTTGGCCAAATTCTTAAATCTCACACATTAATTATCCTCAGATGTTGATAATTCAGGTTTGTCCAAAAGGTTTGGGTTCAGTGCATTTTGGCAGAGTTAAAGGAAGCTAAACTTAGCCAGTTTGCAGTATCTTCCTATATGAGTTATAAACCTGCAAAACGTTTTTCGACTGATGCCACTGAAGCCAGTTTGTTTAATATTTTGTATGAATAATCCCCACAATAATTCTTATAATTGTCTTTAATGGTTCCACATGAATGATTTTTGGCTGAAATAATGGAGATTGAATTGAGTCATTTTATCATATATGTTAGCTGTGTGATGCTGTTACATCTAGCCCGGCACCAGTTTATCAGCATCTATAACATTATTCCACTAGACATTTAGACACTGCCTTACTCACCTAAGACTGGTCAGCTAAGTGCATTAAACTCAAGGGAAGATTGATGTATTGGCCTGATATTTTGACCTGTCTATGCGTCTTTGATGGCTTTCTTGTTTACAAGACAGGTGTCGCCACCTGCATTGACTTTTGCACAGTGTATGCGCCTGCTTATTTCTACTGAGGAATTTGATACATCAGCCACAATTTGGGCATATTTATACATATCCAATAGCTTTATTGTGTACAAGACTGGTGGCGCCACCTACAATAATTTTTGCACAGTGTATGTCCCTGCTTATTTCGCAGCAGGGGTTTGACATTTCAGTCTGACATTGGGCATATATATCTCTTCGTTGTATACAAGACTGGTGGTGCCAGCAACAATCATTTTTGTGTTGTGTGCACCCATGCCATAATTTCAGTAGTGATGTTTGTGTTATTGTTTCTTGTTCAAAGTGTTTAGTACTTGCTTTGTTTATATACATGTTACACATGTTCTTGAAAAGTAATGGTCCAGCATTGAAGCATAACACCTGGTGTTATCTCATTGCATAGGTTCGCATTAGGCCTGTAGGCCTTGTTAATAATCAGAAACTGCATTACATGGAGAGTGCAATCAAGGGATAAGGGATCAACATCAATAGGAAAAATATTGGCACTATTAAATATCAATATCAGTTTATCTTGCTAGGGCTTTGTGTCCATAGGAGACTGTTTATCTAGGGATCAGTATCCATAAGAAACTGTTCATCTAGGGATTGTTATCCATAGGAAACTGTTTGTTTGGGATCAGAAACTATAGGAAACTGTTATCTAGGGATCAGTATCCATGGGAAACTGTTATCTAGGGATCAGTATCAACTGTTGATCTAGGAATTAGTATTATGGGAAACTGTTCATCTAGGGATTGTTATCCATAGGAAACTGTTTGTCTAGGGATCAATATCCATAGGAAACTGTTATCTAGGGATCAGTTTCCAAAAGAAAACTTTTTATCTAAGGATCAATATCAATGGGAAACTGTTATCTAGGGATCAGTATCCAAAGGAAACTGTTTATCTGGGGATCAATATCCATGGGAAACTGTTACCTAGGGATCAATATCCAAAGGAAACTGTTTATCTAGGGATCAGTATCCAAAGGAAACTGTTTATTTAGGGATCAATATCCATGGGAAACTGTTACCTAGGGATCAATATCCAAAGGAAACTTTTATCTAGGGATCAGTAACCATAGCAAACTGTTATCTAAGGATCAATATCCATGGGAAACTGTTTATCTAAGGATCTGTATTATGGGAAACTTTGATTTTTTTCTGCATGGATAACTACTAAGGATCCATATCTGTTTGTGAAAATAAGTAAGGGGATCAACATCTCCTGTGTATATAAAATCAATCAGTTATTATAGAAAAATACAGGGATCTGTTTCTGTATGTGAAAAAAGGGTCCATGGGTCAGAAACTCTTTGTGAAAAAAGTCCAGGGGTCTGTATCTTTATGTGAAAAGGCCAAGGGATCTGTATCTGCATGGTAATGAAAGAAGTCCAGGGACATGTGTCTGTATGTGAAAAAGGCCCAGGGGTCTATACCTGTTTGTTATAAATAATCAGGGATCAGTATCTGTATGGGAAGAAAAGTCCAGGGATCTGCAGCTGTATGTAAAAAAAGTCAATGGATCTGTTACTGTACCTGAAAAAAGTCCAGGGGTCTGTATCTTTATGTGAAAAGGCCAAGGGATCTGTATCTGCATGTTAGTGAAAGAAGTCCAGGGACATGTGTCTGTATGTGAAAAAGGCCCAGGGGTCTATACCTGTTTGTTATAAATAATCAGGGATCAGTATCTGTATGGGAAGAAAAGTCCAGGGATCTGCAGCTGTATGTAAAAAAATTCAAGGGATCTGTATCCGTACCTGAAAAAAGTCCAGGGGTATGTATCTTTGAGTGAAGAAAATGATCTGTGCCTGTATGTGAAAAAGGCCCAGGGATCTATATGCATGGTAAAAAAGTCAAGGGATCTGTATCTGTATGTGAAAAAAAGTCCAGGGATCTGTATCTGTACCTGAAAAAAGTCCAGGGGTCTGTGTCTGAATGTGAAAAAAAGCCCAGGGATTTGTATCTGTATCTTAAAAAAGTCCAGGGGGCTGTATCTTTGAGTGAAAAAAAGGGATCTGTGTCTGTATGTGAAAAAGGCCTAGGGATCTATCTGCATGGTAAAAAAGTCCAGGGGTCTGTATCTGTATGTGAAAAAAGTCCAGGGATCTGTATCTGTACCTGAAAATAGTCCTGGGGTCTGTGTCTGTGTGTGAAAAAAGCCCAGGGATTTGTATCTGTATGTGAAAAAAGTTCTAGGGGTCAGTATCTGTATGTGAAAAAAAGTCCAGGGATCTGTATCTGTATGTAACAAAAGTACAAGGGTCAGTATCTGTTTGTGAAAAAAGTTCTAGGGGTCAGTATCTGTATGTGCAAAGAGTCTATGGGTCAGTATCTGTGTGTGCAAAGAGTCCATGGGTCCGTATCTGTATGTGCAAAGAGTCCAGGGGTCAGTATCTGTGTGTGAAAAAGTTCTAGGGGTCGGTATGTGTATGTGAAAAATAAGTCCAGGGATCTGTATCTATGGGGATGAAAATCATGGAATCTGTTCTTTAAGAAGGATCACTGCTAATTATACCAGCAGTGTACGGTCTTGTTAAATCCTCTAACCTAGTTTACTCAGATTCTATAAAAAAAGACACAAAAAAAACAGGAACTGATGAAAATGGCCCTCAGTACAGGAATTATGGGTATGGCTGGTAATGTTGCCAAAAATATGTTGCTACAATACTAAAGAACTACCTGATTAGGCTCAATAAAATAATCTGTAATCATGGAATCTGTTCTTTAAGAAGGATCACTGCTAATTATACCAGCAGTGTACGGTCTTGTTAAATCCTCTAACCTAGTTTACTCAGATTCTATAAAAAAAGACACAAAAAAAACAGGAACTGATGAAAATGGCCCTCAGTACAGGAATTATGGGTATGGCTGGTAATGTTGCCAAAAATATGTTGCTACAATACTAAAGAACTACCTGATTAGGCTCAATAAAATAATCTGTATTGTAAAAGAGCACTGTGGCACCAGACATGGCCTTTGATGTACTTTATAGCCAATAACATCTGTAATAATATTCTGTCATTCACAATAACACAGGCATATATGATAACATCGAATACATATATTGGGACACAAAAAGTAGATTTTAATTATTTTTTTGCTGTATTATTTATACAAAAAAAATCGGGTGCCTCCAACAAAGTAAGCAGTCCCAACATGGTAGTGAAAATATTCATCTTTTATTGAGAACAACATCAAGATGTTGATTAATTAGAATCTTAATTAGACCTTAAATAACCTTAAGCAGTTGTTTCAAAATATATATTTTTTTTTTGCTTAGCAATTTGTTAAATACATGCAGTTAAAAACAACAATTACCTAATTAAGTCATTTCGTAGTGATAACATCAGATTCGTTCCATAAGGTTATATTAAAAACTGGAAACAAAAAGAGGGGAATATAGAACTTATATTTATGATCAACCAAACAACTTGGAAGTTTTATGATTGATCTAAAAGAACTGCCATTGACAAAATTAAAAAAAAAAAAAAACTACAGTTAGGCTCAAATAATTTTCCTCTTCATAAGTTATGCTTTTATATTTGACATGAACAAATTTGAAGTTTGATCTTTGAATGCCTACTTACCGTTGTGTATGGTGATGCATGTTACAAAAGATACTTGTAGCATGGTATAGACTCATTCTATAGCTAGGATAAGGGGTATGTATGGTTTGCATGTTGCAGTAATGCAGTATGAGATATAAAAATTTCTCATTGTATAAATATGTGATATTTTGTAAGAAACAATAAGAGAAAAAGGATTTCACTCTAGGAACTGGTAAATGCAGATGCATTATGGGATGATTGTGGACAGGCTGCGTATATAGACTGGTATATGGGTCTTGCGATCTGTTGCTCATCATGTGCGAGTGTATCATTATAGCATGGTCAGGGCCCAGGGGTCTCGGCTGGCCATTTATAAGCAACACCACACATCTCAGCCGATCTGACTGGCATCATTCTATGCTTAGATCTCGGCTCCTCCCCATCTATGTTCACCAGATGTAACACCATGCCAGACTAGATGGTATTAGATTAGAATCCCCCCTTGACCAGGCTTGCAGGGTCCCCCCATCAATAATCCACATGAGATAACAGCCTGCATCAGCGTCTATGATCATTTCTGCTATTACCTAAGTTTTGCAGGGATGTAATTTTAATATGTCAGAGTGTATAGAAACCCCTGGAGTACTAATAAAGATATGGTTAGTCTCTGCTTGTAAGTACGGTTGAAATTAAGGTATAAAGAATCTTGATTAATATTTAAAAAATCGTACAATTTTGTTGTAGGTCATTATAATGTTAATAGTGAAAATAAAATTAATAAAAATTATAAAATGACAGTCATTATCATAATGATTAAACAAATTGAATATGATTTTAAATATTTGTGCATTGATTACCTGTATAAAACAAATTGAAATATTACATTAAATTAAAAGTGATATATCATTCATTTATACTAAAATTACAAAATTGAATCAGAATAAATATAAATTTTAAAGTATGTGACAGTCCACATATAAACAGTGAATGGGAATCAAATGGGGATGAAATATATAATGTATCTCTCATATAGGTATGTAAAAATAAACTTGCTTACATTGTAAATGACACAACAACATCCATTAATTATCTTTGTAATTTTAATGTAATTTTAAAACTTCTAAAATAAAAGGGGGAATTAAAAAAAAGTATAATGGAGTATTTTGACCTTAGTTTGATCCCTGGTTATTAGATATTATGATGAGTGAATGGTTGTAATTAGAGACATACTCCCTGTGAAGGATCAGTTCACACTGCACACTAAGTGCAATATATTATTGATATCATGTATGTACAGTGCTGGCATGCTTAGTGAGCTTTATTATTAAATGATCACTAGCTGATACATGATTCTCTGGCTATACTCATGATCTTAATGGTTTACCAAACAGAGATGACACAGTGAATATATTTTAACAAATACCTGGAATTTATTAAAAATATTTATGAAAGACTAGTGTTAAACTTTAAAAACAGTTTTTTTTTAGTAAAAACTTTTTTTTCTGTATTTTATATCATGATCAAGATGACATATTGTTGCATGGTATAGGTAAAAAGAATAAACAGCATGGACCTACTCGGTTTAATGTAGTTCATGCTGTATAAAATTGGTCCTGGCATATATGCCACCTTTTCACACCAGGTGGCACTGTTGGTCACATCCACTCAGAGCCACAAGCAAGCAAATGGGATGATTTGTCATATGTATTATAATAGTTATAAATACACTGATAGGTAATGAAGATACACAGTTTATTTTATTTTTTTTTTTTGCCACAGTGGAGGTATTACTCATATGAGCATCTGCAATCAGCAGTTCCAGTCATCCAATTCTATTCAAGGTTTCATGATTCATTAATTTAATGCTATCCAAGGATACCACAAATTTGATAAACTCTCTGTTCTCATATTTCTTTATCATTTCTATAATTTAATGCTATCCTAGGATTTGTTCAAATTACCACATATCTGATAATCTGTCTGTTCTCATATTTTTCCTTATCATTTCTATAATTTAAGGCTATCCGAAGATTTGTTCAAATTACCATATATATCTTACTTATACAGATATGAACAGTCTTTTCACTTGTAATCTTTTGTTAGGCAATTCCTATATAATTTGTAGGGTATTTAATAATACTCAGTGGTGTGCCTTCAATAATTTTAATAAGATTTACCTTTTATATTTCTTTAAACAGACACTAGTTACATAAGGAAAAATAAATTGACTTAATCCATGGCCATTTACCTTTTGCATAGCCTGCTCCAGACAGTCTGCAGTTAGTGTTTGCAAGTATAAATGTTACTGGGGTGAGCTGAGTATAATTGTTCTGGAAACAGCCTGAGTGACTTGGCTATAATCTTTGTATCACATGTACCTCAAGTAATTTGAACAGAGTCATAGCTCATGTTTTTGCTAGGAGGCTCAGATTAGGAGAAGTATTTGAGAGGATATGTTTTATTGAGATTAAGTATGTTATATATTTCAGAGAAGGGTATGGCCTCACAATACAGAGCCCCGGGATGATACATGATTGTACACATATATCATCACTGTCAGGGACAGCGGCTCCCCACTCGATCTGTGCACCATTTATCATTGGCGTAAATTGAAAGTTCTTGTTCCTGATATAAAGACAGCTTTTGGAGGCAGTTGTGCTCTGAACAGAATCTCAGCAATGGCGATGGCCGCAGTAATCATATCACGTTAATGATAAATGTGACGCATCTCGTTCACAGCTGGGATGTGTGCTCGCAGCCTCCTTTTCAGTCATACAAGCACTGGACCACCTAAGATACACTGTCAGGCTGTACCGTACAAGGGTGGGAAAGTTTATGGTCGGTGACAGCGCAGTGACATCCTTATTTCCTCCTGCATCAGAGATTAAATAAAACTATACTGTAGGTATACCCATCATTCGGATGTTCTTTTTTCACAGAACTGTGGAAGTTACAGATGAGATAGATTAGGGTTGGTAATAGTATTTGTGAAGATTTTTTTGGTCATCATATTTCACTTAAGCATCATCAAGCTTCTGCAGAATAGGGTTTATGTGTGCTTGTAATAGTATGTTTGTCTATAGTATTTGTTAATATATGAGCAAGAGACAGAGATATGGAGGGGAGAGCAAGAAAATTTGTTAAAGTTAACGAACTGTTGTATTTGTTATTATGTTTTATAGACCCATTATTACAGAGCATAAATACTAAGCAAGGCCATAGTAATATATAATTGCCTTGTTTCAATTTATCTGTATGATCTTTTTTTAATTAAATTTGTACTTGAACAATGTTAGCTTCAATTATGTAAATATATAAATTATTTTCTATTAGACATATTATATTTAAATGAAGTTCTTATTTTTTGTAGAAGATTTTTTTTTAAATTAGTGTTATAAAAAAATTTTTAAATGGTGACAAATTGGTCTGATAAGTTTTTATTGCACATTTATCATTTTATTTTGTTTAAAAAATGTCCCAGTGAATGGGGTTAAAAAGTATCCATTAAATGAAAAAAAAATATCTTTCTCCTTTATATTAAATATATTTACTTAACATATGGGCAGACTATGACTTCTTTGTTAATTTTCAAGGTAGAAAGCAATAAATTGGAATGAAGAATAATTGGGTGAAAAAATCTTCCAAGAAATGAAAAAATGATGTTTCAGACCTACTGAAATGTGAACATAATTCATAGTTTTGTCATAATAATCTGTATTGTAATCAGGTGTTTAGAATGTAACATTCATCAACAGTACTTCTACCTATCATTATCAGGAATATAAGGTACTAAGATTTGAATATGTAAATTCGATCTTGTTAGTGTTATAATACCCGCAAATCCTGAGGGGTCTTCAGCTCTTTCAGATTTTTTATCATTGCCTTAATTCTGAGTAAATTCCCATAATAAGCTGTAAAAAAAATCAAACATCCCCCCCCCCCCCAGAAAGTGCAAAGCAGAGCTCTTTAATTAGCTCAGGATTTATATATACAAAGTAGTAATGAAATCTTCTTTAGATATTACAGTGCAGTATCTAACATTGGCTGGAAGTTAACCTTCCTCTTGTTAAACCTTAATGTTTATTTTGTGTATATTGTGAATCTGTCCATAGGTATAGATGTAAAGGGTACAAGCCTGACTGCAAATGCAATAACTGAATTAAATCATTTATTTCATTATCAATATTATTATCTGTTTGTGACTCACTCCAGTATAATTGATTAGTTATTTGTGGCTTAGTTGTAGCTCTGTTAATTACCTTACTTCATTGTCACCAAGTATTGTTTACTCGAAATTCAAGGTATTATTATAGCTTTCATTCTCTAAAGTTACAGCAGACTTAAAAATTTGAGTCATTTATGCAACATGTTGCAAATAAAAATCTATCAATCCTGAAAGATACATATTTATTGCAGAGGGCAAAAACAGAATTCTGGCCAAATTGACTTGGTGAACTGAATGCATCGTGAGTTGATGGGAACTTGTATAAATAAATAGAGTAATTGAGTCCAGTCATGTCCCATCAAATATATTCTTAATATTTTTTTTATATCCTGCAGCATGGGACTTGCGGGAAAATGTCAAAAGATAAAAAAAAGGGACATATAAACACGATACTTGGTTCCAGCGTGCTTGTGATTGGTGGGAACTGCCGCATTGGATTAATTGAACATGTGCTGCTACAAGATCGAGAATATATCTACTCATCATAAAAACGAGCTCTGACAGAAGCCAATGCTGCAAGATAGGTGATTGGCTGAAAAACTTGCAAAGCGAACTTTTCTCGTGCCATGCTGCCATTACTCAGGGCTATTTCCCGGCATTGCCACGGCTGGGGCAAATTAAGATGCCCAAACAGTTTTCAATCTATCAGCTCAAATCTCTCTCTGGGAGGGCTTGATTACTTTCAATTCCGATGCGACCAAATTAGGTGATACCTCCAAATCCTACCGGGCTACAAATGCCCCTTTCATTTCACACATCAAACGCCACACGTGTGATAATAATGATCGCGCCAAAGACAATTGCCTTACAAAAGCGTATTGGTTTTTATAAATGTCCGTCAGGAGACCGATAAAGGCGGGGCGTTATGGCTGGAGTCCATTTGCAGGTCCGATTCCTGTCCGATTATCCCAGAAAAAGCTCAGAGGCGGAGATGAAAATTTATGGAAATTGTGGTATCCAATTGTACTTGGGAATTGATAGTTAATTTTCTTGATGAGGAAATACCTACGCAGGGCGAGTGGTCGGTGGCATCCATTTTTCTCAATGATCACCAGAGAAGACTCCTAGCCAATATCGGTATTTCCCAGTTGCTTCGAGCCGGTGTTAAGTGTCATTTTATTGACACTATGCTGGAGTATCAAGGAAATTAGGTCTGTAAATGTAGTCCTAATGATGATACAGAGTCTATTGACTCCACTAATGGTTGATTACCCGGGCAATTATGGCGGGGACCGTCTTAGCGCTGATTTTCAATGGGCCATACAAAGTTCCCCGCGTGGTCGGCCTGTCTACATATAATCTTGATCACAGCGAAATCGGTTCTCACTGGATACTGTCACCCAGACATCTTGCACTTTGATTGGAAATTGTCATGCATGCCCTGTGCTAACTTGATGGTCCGACCTGGACTGTTATTTGTCAGAGACACTGATAAGACAAAAAGGACCTTGACAAGCTCAAGTCACATAACCGTTTGCTCAATACAAATGGTGCTACTAATTCAGCTGAGAAAAAATATTTGTCATGCCTTCACAGAACACGACCATAATCGCTTTTTGCCATGCTCAGCCTCCTCATAAACAAGCTTAGGCATTTGCTGTTAATGAATTTTATCCGCTCAGCATTTTTGAAAGAAAACTTTTTTATACAAGCAGAATTTATCACTGATCAAAGTGAATATATATGCATGTCTAAAACAGTAATTTGATCTTGCGAAACTTGAAAAATTTTAATGTTAGAAAATTAATGCAAAATAAAACTTTTATTAGTATGTTTCCATAATACTTATTAATATTCCATCACATTTTTACTATTATTATTCTTTATAATTTTGATAATATAAAAATTAATAGTAATAATAAATTAATATTATTATCATCATCATCAGTTTATTTTAAAGGTTAGGACCCAGTCAATCACATGTAAAACATGAGATGCAAATCCTCTGCCAGATGTTAATATGTTAATTGAACAAAGAGTTTATGAATATTAATGATGTGTGCTCATCAACTATTGATTTAGCTGTAGTTCACATAAAAAAACATGTTTCCAAAAATGTTTCATAACTTTAATGATGAAAATTTGCATTTAGATCGGTTTGTTAAAATAAAGACACTCGGGCACAATTCCCAGTGTTCAGTTAGCTTTCATATAACCATAGTATACACACATTTTCTACAGATACTGAGATATGATTAAACCATGGAGAATCTTCTTTGACAGATAGAATGTAAATTATATATGAAACTAGTCATCTGAAAGTAATCAGATACATTAAAGGATGATAAATTAAGCTAAAAATGCACATTTTGTTCAGTTCATAAAAAAATTAATTGGGACTTAGCGTGGTAGCATATTTCTAATGGTTGCCCAAGACCTATTGCATGTTCCATCTAATGCCATTTGTTAAATCATCCATTCTGTGATGGTGTATATTTAGGATTTCCTTATTTATGATATATATATATTTAAGATATTTTTACCACAACAGCATTGTATATTTGATCGTGGGATATCATGCAAGGAAAAACATATATTTTTATGCGATCAGATTTGTTATGTTTGTTGTATGCCTTTGTGTATATGTATGAGTCACATCAGTAAATATTTACCATATGGCTTATACGTTAGTGTACATACACTATCAGAATTAATACGGTAGTTAATTGTATTTACTTTTATAAAAAAAAATTTATACCAGTTTATCCTTGTGAATCATGTGATAGGCTGGATGGGTCCTGTCCAAACAAGATCATATCTAGATCAGGGGAGGTTTTTGCCATGATCTCAATATTTATTGACAAAATGACTAGAAATATTACTGAACAATACTGAGGACCTAGTGTGTGCCATGTAACAGGAGATTCCATACCCTACCTTTTTAAGAAGCATAACTTAAAGTAGCATTTATGAAAAGTTGCAATTTGGCAGTTGTTTTTACTTTCTCTCATACTTTGATATATTTTATCACAAGCTGTAAACCCTTAATTTTCACATGCAACTTACAACATCCCTTTTTAAGTCTGTATGAAAATGGCAGCCCCCATGAGTGGTTTTAAAATTATTGAAAAACTCAAAGGAAAATACTTAAAAGACAGTCTCAAGGTGGGAATTTATATATCTTGCGAGTAGAAGCTGGAGGAACGCTGTGAGGATGACCACACCCTCACCAGCAAATTATGGAATGGTACCTACTACAGGTCATTGCATTATAAAAAAAATGATGAATATTCATGATGACATTTGATTAGTATCATCAGAACTCCTCAGCACATCTTGAAGCTTGATCACAGGGTAGGGTAATGCCCTGCCCCTTCAGTGGAAGGATTCTGGGGTCCATAGTACATGAAGCATTATAGAGCCCAGAGCGTCGTAGCCCACGCAAGGCCTTCTCATTCTTCTTAATTAACTCCTGAGTCAGGTAAGTGATTCAGCACAGGTGTACAATGAGGGCACGCCATTCATTTGATATAAACTTTATGTTTTAATGTCCCGGCCTGATTTATGAGTCTGTATTTTCATTAGACGTAATTCCTGGCTTTCTCGTCATAGGGTAAGCCCTTCCCCGAGAGATCACAAGATTAGTCTGGTATTTAGTATAGATTTGGGTGGGCTTTGGCAAGCTGTTTTTAGCTCTCCTGATTCAGTCTGCTGAGGCATTGCTATTATCCTGCTAGATATATCACATGTGTATGTAGATTGTTCTGTTAATGTGTTAGAGTAATTATAGTGTACATCTCTGAGAAGATAGGGACAGATGTTGTTGTCTGAGAAGTATCCTCCTCCCATTTATTTGCCAGAAAATATAATAACTAAAATCAGTTACAAACTAATGAACACCAAAAGCTAAATACATTTTCTAGGAATTAATTATGTTTATGATTGCTAGTAAGAGTAAATTCAGGGAAGAGGAATGATTTAATTTATAAAAAAATATAAACCTCTTTAGATACTGTGCATCATAGTGACATCTGGAGATTCTCAATCTAGGTGCTGGTGATTGGGGAAATAAATACTCTTTTCGCTTATTAATCATAAGATTAAATTTTGTGCCAGAATAATAAGACCCTTCCATGGTTGCATTTTTATTGTGCTCTCATCAGAAACCTAGTGTAAATTGACAGCTGTTACCAGTGTGTTAGATACTCTTCATCATTTACTTATACTTAGATATTAATTTAATTAAATATTTATACCTAAATATTTAAGTATTAATTCAATATTTATACATATACAAAGCTAAATTCAGTTTAACATGTTAAAAATAACATAATGTATTTTAATTGTCAAAGACAATAAAATACTAAAGATCAGTAAAGCAAAAAATGGCCATCTTGCAAAACTTTTTGGCAAAAAGATGGTCAGTGAAAACAGAATATTCATAAATAAATTGAAAGATAAAGAATTTGAGATCAAAATTGTGCAGTTGATGTTCCATTGGCCTTGCAGTACCTTACTTTTAAGTCAAACATTTAACTTTAATTATTCATAACACAATTTTTTTACAAACACATGCAAAACCTTACTTGTACAAGTTGGCAATTAGCAAACAGTGTGAAAACACTTAAGCTAACACGAGGTATCAGTGTGAATTACCGATAACTCATTCCCTTAATGATGACTACTCAGCCAGTTGAGTATTACCAAATGTAATTTGATTAACTAATTAAGCACCCCTTGAGGCAAAATCCAGAGCCCTGTGCTTGTCCAGGAAGTAGCTATAAGAATAGATTATGGTGATTGCACTTTCAATTCAATCAGATGCTTGTATAAATACTTAATCACCGTGCCACAGATATTCTACTATATAGGGCTGAGGTGAGCTATAACATGGAAGTGGATATTAAATATAGAATGTTTCATGCAAGGCCATTCACTTTATGATAAAACATAAGGCTTTGTATGCAGGCGAATAATAGCATCTGTTAGTGTGTGACGCCACCTAATTGAATGTAGATTCATCTAAAAGCCATTTGCTAGTTTCTCACATCAATAATTTAGTGATGTTATGATATTTTGGTGTCATGAACACAGTAATCAAACTCTTTCCATGGTTCCGGCTTGCTGAATAATAGAAAAGCATACAGCAGGCACACTTAACTCCTGTGAAATCATGCGGCTCCTAGGACGCTGCTTACATTCAAGTGTTCCTTCATCTCCAAACAAATGTGGTAACCCAGGAGCATTACCATAAAGCACCTAATGGGAACATTGTTGTACAGAAAATGTTTCAGAAAAAAGAACAAATGATGCAATTTGTCATCTCCAGGGCTTCTATTGCTGTTCTTTTTCAAAATCAATTGGCATGCAAATTCGAAATGACAGTATCAATATCAGCTGATTAGAAAGGTCTTGTGTATCTTTTATACAGGGAATGCAGAATTTCCTATTTGTTGAATGTTTCATTTAGTGGTTTTGATGGGTTATCTATTTCGTAGATGAAAAAATTCAGACTAACTTTTTAATCCCCATAACTTTTTTAAATGACAGCTACCTTTCAGCTCATTTCTTACCTGATATGCCTCATATGTTAAATGTTATATGTTGCTTTCCATTGAATGATCAAATATCATCAATGTATAGATAAAGGGACCTTTTACAATGCTGATACAATACTTGACTTTGTATAGTGATGTATCAATGCACTGGTTCATTAATACAGAGAGAGTCAGGCATATGGGAGCTTGGCTTGTATCCCATGCAGAAATGCTTGCTTCCTGTACTCTTGGAGTGGGGGTTGTGTTTAACAATCTTCGCTGGTCATCACAATATACTGGTGGGATAAATTATAAAAATCAGGGCTTATGTTCAGTTATTCTTTGATGTTGGGAGTTTTATTTTTCCTGATTGTGTCGGGAAGTGGCCCCAACTATCCTGAACAGGGCTCTTGTCAAAATCAGGAACTGGGAGAGGTATGACTTTATTAGACATTTATCTGTTTATAATATGAACCTGCCTTTTTTATAGCAGCAACTTGATGTTATTAATTAACATTATTTCATAATGATACCTGATCAATAATGATTTATTTAATGTTTTAAGTCATCACGTTACAACACACATTAACCCATAAGATTCAGAAAAAAAGCTTACTGGAGCATCCAGCCGTGTTGAAGGTGTACAATATTACCATTACTTTAATGTACAGTATCCTCAGCAGAAGACTAGGAAAGGTTGAAAACAGTTAATTATTTATACATTTTCTTCATAGATTGGCCATGTACACTTCTCATATTTTTTTTAAAGAAAGAGGCCTGTCTGCTGGTAAAAGTTTATTCTGAGTGTTCTTCTGTTTAATATATAAGACAAACTGAGGTAAAAAAAAAAAGTGTCCTCCAAGAAGTTCAGTTCGTACATGCTGCATTAATCTTGATTGGCCTCTCTTCCATGAGAAACGTTTTTTTACATAAATGATTATACTGAAGCTGCGATTAAATTACTGTCATATCCAGACAATGGCTCATCATACAAACCAACCCACAGACAACAAAAAATTCATCTCAACCGCTCATGAATGCCATATGGTAACATATTGAATCAAAAACTTTTCACTGCTAATATATTGTTTTTTATATTGAAAGTGTTAAAGTGTTAGATGAATTTAACAGAGGTGACACAGTAGGCTAAAATCAGTTCTCATACATTTGACATGTCCAACTTTAAAGTTAATTTGTTATTTAATATGATATGCTTCTGTTCAATCAAATTTGATATACAGAAGATTTTAAATGAAGTTCAGTTAATCTAACCATAGGTTTGAAGGAGAATCAAACCCTGGAAGACTACCAAGAAAATGAAAAAAAAGGACCTCTTCCCAGTTTAAATTTTATCAAGTATTATATTTATAACCATGACTTCATATTGCTTAAGTAATCACAGAAATGAAATGAAGATATAATCGTAGAAAACATGTATACTTAATTGTATCACCTTGTCTGAACAGTCTGAAGACAAATGCAGTTGCAGATTTCCAAATATATATATATATATATCTGATAACTTACTAAGAAGTAGACTCTCTATCTTTTCCTATTATATTTTCTTTTGTTGATGAAGATAACCGGGTAAAAAATTCTGGGTGCGTCAGTATTGCATCCCCATATTTTCTCGGGATTCTTCGTGGAATGTAGAGAAGATAAAACAGAAGTAACACGCAGGAGTGCTTACTATTTTATAGTATCTGCAGGAGAGACTCCAAGCATTGCCTTTTGATGTCTTGATGAAAAGTGTCGTTACCAGGGATATATATTTCCATGGGGGCCATGAAGGCATTCTCTCCATCCCTTAACATTCATATCCGAACAACGGCCGGCAAGATGGATGTCAAACCGAGGCTGAATCACTCATTTCGTGAGGCTTGATCAATTTTACATGAACACGATAGACGCTCTCAATCTACAGATCACGCCAATTGTCCTAACAATTGGCCATCGAGCAGTGTCGAGTGGGATAATCTGATTTCCGAGTGCCGTTGATAGGTCTTAAATGAAATTTGATAGAAATTTGATTTCTCCGATGATTTGGCGATCTGATTCCGTGCACTTGGGGACTGCACAGAGGTGTCAATTTCTCAAGTGAGATCAATGATGCTCAACGCCACGAGGGGCCCATCACGGTCACAATGGGTATTCAGTGCCGCCTTTTGCCCTTGGGGGTTCATGATTAGCGAGTATTAGGCCTAATCAGGATTGTCCAAACGCTGGACATTTATTTCAATTTGGCTTCCCCTTACACATGGTTCTAGGCGCAGTGTATGCGGTGACATTTTTGAGACGTCAGCTTTAGATTCAGGACTTCTTTGTCTTAATCTGAAAGATCAACCAATGTCTACAAGAGATTCATCTCCATTTTATGGCTAAGCTTCACATTGACTGCCCCTCGCACTGAGACCAAAACATCGAGGCTTTGAACCTCCATGAAAAGTGTCAATAAAAGTCACCAGGGCTTGGCAGCAATCAAGCAAATCTTCTTCACATGGAGATTGAATGTAAAATCAAATTATAATAAAGTGTTGTCATTTCAGTTGCAGTGCCACTTAATATACCTGTATTATTTTTTAGGGTATTTTTACTTCAATCCCTCAAAAAAAGGAATGATGACTTAAAATTATCTGATATATCATTTTAGAATTAAGTTTGGATGCAATAATTTAAAAAATGTGCATTTTTGTAAAAAAATAAATGTTTTCAATATATTTCACATGATACTGAAGAAATTTGTGAGACATCACATGAGTATCATATTAAGAACACAATCAAAATATAAATAATTCTACTGGTGAATTCCTTTTTTAATGGATCTTTACAAGAAATGTTTTTATCACTTCATTTTTTACTTCAGTAGTTTTGTGGATAAGCTTATTTTAAGACACATAGACATCCCACCTTTATCCTTTGTGCAAGAGCAAAAAGGCTGTCAACTCCTATTCAACCAATGAATTATTTTTCCTCTGGTCATGTGATCCCCACGGTCCCTTTGACGTACTTTAGGTCTTCTAGCATCTGCACGCCCTGACCGGACCAGTAAAAATCAGTCACCAGGGAAACTGGTTCTCACTCTCCATAATCAGCATGCATAACAATCCATCACAGGCTCGTAGAATATGTCCGCTCGGGTTTGATAATGCGTATTTTAAACATGAGTTTGACCCCTGTGATCTGATATGTTTTGGGTATAGATTGGTTGTCTCAATTATTTGACAATCATGCCAGACCCAGGAGCAATATAAAAAAAGCAACACTTATGTTGGGCCTCAGACACTTGTCACCAATTTAGGATTCATTTTAAACAAAAGTTTTATAGCTTTTCAGCTTTCAGTATAAGATAAAGAAAGTAATCATATTTATTTATGCACACTTAACATATTTAACAAAATATTGTATGTTAATTGATCTCAATACTTTTTCTTTTAATCAAAAAAAGATCAAACACACTTTCAGAATTTTTAGTTTTAGGAGATAATACCCAAAATTATTATCCTACTTGAGTTTGTAAGAAAGGGTTATAGGACATCAAACATTAAAGACACTGTAAGACACTGTAAGACACTGTAAGACACTGTCACAAATATACTTAAAATTCATAACAAGCAGTGACATGTTTATTTTTGTTATGTGCTGTTGCTACTTATTTAACAGTGTGAGAAATCATTTCTAGATATATACAAATGGTTCAGTATAAACCAGGTTTAATAGTTTCACAGTCAGTTTCTGATTTTTAGAAATATTAATTAATAGTAAATTACCTGTGGATTTTCACTAATGTTCATTTTGTTCTAGAATAACATTCAGTGAGAGCAGAGTTGATTTATGTTAAGCATTGATTAAATTAAATAAACCTTTGTATGTGAAAATTTTTTTTGTTTACTTTGGGCACTACATATTTCTAAAAGCAAGGACAAAAGAATCAACCTTTCGCACAACTCAAATACATTAAAATGTGCTGTCCCATATGTAGATGTTCTGAAATAGAAGAATGTTTTGATTAATGAGCAAATTAATAAGCAATTTTCATTGCTAAGATACTTTGAAAAAAAAATTCACAGAATATATATATATATATATATATATATATATATATATATATATATAAGCATCCACATGAACAGATGGGTGACATTTTTTGTGAACCAGCCCCTGTCCTGTGTGTGTATATGATTACAAGTCCGTGTGGATCACCGTGCCTTGAATGTGACCAGACAGTCACACTCATGTTTCTCCTTGATTTCTTTGAGGAGGTATCAGAATCATTTTATGGAGGGGAATCATGGACGCCTGCTTTTTATATAATGGAGAAACCTCTCAGGGGAGGTGCCGGAGTGACAAATAGATCTACTGTACATTTGGAGTAGGAAATTAAATCCAGGCCTGTCAACTATCAATACCATCACAATAAATCAAGTCATGAAAAATGCAATTTGATGACAGGAAATGTGATGTACAAGATGGCATGGATAAAATAATGAATTTCTGTATTACTGTTGCAGAAAACATTTCCTGGATGAGGTATATGGATATTGAACTTGTCTAAAATCTGATCTTTTATTATATATGTAAAATTTTATATTTTCTTTCTTTTGTATGGCAAGTAATCTGATGTTATGAACTACTAAAACTCTGCATGTTGTTTTTTTTTCTGAACCACTTAATCAGTGTAATGGATTGTTTTCCTGTTGTATAAACCAGTATTTTGATTAACCAGAAGTGATAATAGGTTCATAACATATCATAATATACCAAATAATCATGTTTGATTTTATACATCAGTCAGATGGATTTCTTAAGAACTTAAATTTCATCCTTGTATTTCTTTTCTCAGACAGTCAAAATTATGCAGTGGAATTAAAAAAAAATGCCTGTTCCTTATAATTCAGTATCCTTAACTATAAATATTAAATGATATGTGATCATTACTTGTATTTATTTCTATAATTTCTTATTACCTGTATAGAGCACATTAAGGATTAAGGGAAATCCAGTCCAAGATGGAATGTCATATACACATTGTAAGTGATGGAGCATGATAATCAAGGTCTGAGTCTAGTATTACATACTCATAAATCTCAGTCCATTGTAAGATACTTGTGGTCCGAGTCCTGTGTGAGATACTTTTTGGTCTAGGTCCTCTGTGACATACTTTTGGTCTAAGTCCTGTATTAGATACTCATGGTCTGAGTCCTGTGTGAGATACACAAGAGTTCTTAGTCTTATATAAGATAAACTTGTGGTCTCAGACCTGTATGAGATATGCTTGTGGTCTGACTCCTGTATGTTATCTTGGTTTTGTATAAATTACTCATTTTCTGAGTTCTTTTTGAGAAACTTGTAGTCTGAGTCTTGTTTTAGATACTTTCAGGTCTAAATTCTGTATGAAATATATGTGGTTTGAGTCTTGTATGAAAATTGAAATACTCAGTTCGAGTCCTGCATAAGAAACTTGTGGTCTGAGTCCTGTATAGGATACTTGTGGTCTGAGACTTGCATGAGATTCTTGTGGTCTTGGTCCTGTATGAGATACTCATGGTCTGAGTCCTGTGTGAGATACTTGTGGTCTGAGACTTGCATGAGATACTTATGGTCTTGGTCCTGTATAAGATACTCATGGTCTGAGTCCTGTGTAAGATACTTGTGGTCTGAGTCCTGTATGAAAAATTGTGGTCTGAGACCTGCATGAGATACATGTGGTCTGAGTCCTGTATGAGATACGTGTGGTCTGAGTCCTGTATGAGATAGTTGTGGTCTGAGACTTGCATGAGATACTTGTGGTCATGGTCCTGTATGAGATACTCATGGTCTGAGACCTGCATGAGAAACATGTGGTCTGAGTCCTGTGTAAGATACTTGTGGTCTGAGACCTGCATGAGATACATGTGAACTGAGTCCTGTATAAGATACTTGTGGTCTGAGTCCTGTAGGATGAGATACTTGTGGTCTGAGACTTGCATGAGATACTTGTGGTCTTGGTCCTGTATGAGATACTCGTGGTCTGAGTCCTGTGTAAGAGACTTGTGGTCTGAGTCCTCTATAAAAACTTGTGGTCTGAGACCTGCATGAGATACATGTGGTCTGAGTGCTGTATGAGATACTTGTGGTCTGAGACCTGCATGAGATACTTGTGGTCTGAGACTTGCATGAGATACTTGTGGTCTTGGTCCTGTTTGAGATACTCATGGTCTGAGTCATGTGTGAGTTATTGTGGTCTCAGTCCTGTTTGTGGTGGGAGTCCTGTTTGAGATATTGTGGTCTGAGACCAAAGTGCATGCTTTTAAATAGTAGATTATCAAAATTTTAACATCAGTCACTGAATATTTGTTCATACCACATATGTTAATATTCATGAGCTAAAATATCACCATTGGTATTCTGATAAGTCAAGTTAAACATTCATCTGTTTAATTATCCTGGAAAAAAATAAATATTACCTTTTACTTTTCTTAATATTTTTTATCAAGGCTTATTAAATTTTAAAATGATCTGGGAGTATTTAAAACAATATATTATTCCCCAGTCACGTGCTTGTGCTAGTTAAACGACAGGAGACCCGGGACCCAAATGAACAGCATACAGAGCATGGTGAGTTCAATAAGAATTTGCAGGGCGTCCCGCTGGGAGATCGGTGCCAGGGGATCCTTCCTACACCTTGCGGCCGTAATGGTAAAATACAGAAATAAAAAGGATGATTTGCTATATTGCATGATCATTTGGGGGCATAGAAAATTATGGAGTCTTGTTATTGCTAGCGGGAGAGTTTTTTCCCCAGTGTCTTTGGCATAAAAATGCGACAGAGATCGGGAGTTGGTTCTGCGAAGGGTTGCCTGCCTGGTGGCCTTTGGCCAATTAGTGGTGATAGGGACGTGAAACATTAATGCCGATTGAAATGAGACAGTTTATCATGTGGCACGGAGTGTCAGCTGCAGCTGCTTTGGGGGAAGTCAAGGTGCGAAGCCATTTGGCGATGTAGCCTGGGCTGGCCACCAAAATTCCACCAATCATTTATTGATGTGTAGATTGTGTGATCTGCTTGACTCCCCCAGTTCTCCCATTGTTCAACGGAACCCCACCGGATCCCGACCAACAGCTATGGGGACAAAACCTGTTTTTCAGAAATGGGAATCCGGACACTTTCTTCTGGGTCTCAGTTGGCAGCACCCTCACCTGTGTGGTATAGTGCAGGACACCGCGTGCTCTGGTCCAAGCTAATGCGTGCCGGTTTCCTCTTCATTCAGGGCCTCAGTCTCTGTGACAATTATTTATTTCTGACTCTCAAGTAAATCATCCTGCCGAACACCACATCACAACGTGACTTTTTTTTTCTTGTGCTTCGTTTTCATATTTTTACTTCTCTTTATTAACCAAGTATATATTCATTTTCTCTCCTTTTCATCACAGTTCCATCAGAGAGGTCACTTCCCCTTTGTTTTGTCATGTAAAAGAGGTCAACAATGCTAATGCAAACCCCAAAATAAACTTCACAAGTTCATGAGCGTGTTTGATCTGAGGTGGTTGAAAAACGAGTACACATGACATGACATAGTTAACAAGCCCCAGGATATTGAAAGTTGGATGTAGGAAATGTCACTGATTATCAATTAATTTTAAATGAATTTGACCACTTTGAGGGTAGCAATTTAAGACTATTTTCAGACCAGCAATTTTGCATAATCTGTGCCAGAATAATTCATAAAAGAGTGAATTGAGCACTTTTATATCTTCCTCTAGAAGTTTTATTTAATTCAGATGTGCTTCTGTGTTGGATGTTTTAAGTTAGGAGGATCAGTTCAAAAGGTCAAGGATAAGAGACAAAGGTCAAAATCTACTTGCTGTCTTGTAATTCTCACATTTCCTTATGTTATTCTTATAGGTATAATTTTATGTACAAATTGAGATCACAACATCAGGAAGGAGTGTGAATGCTTGATCAGGCTGTGCATGCAGTGTGCAGGTTCACTTTTTCCCATTCAGTCACTCAGAAGGAGGTAATTTAATGGAATTTCTCATTTATAGGAAGCAGGTACTCTGTAAGTGAATGCTGGTACTCTATCTGACTTGTATCCAGCTGTAAGTCTAATAAACTTATCACCCTATTTGACTTGTATCTTTTAGTCAAGAATACTGGGTACTCTGTCTGTCTTATATCTTTTAGTCAAGAATGCTTGGCACACTATCTGACTTGTGCCTTGTAGTCAAGAATGCTCGGTACCCTATCTGGATTGCATCTTTTAGTCAAGAATACTGGGTACTCTATATGACTTGTATCTTTTAGTCAAGGATTCTGGGTATACCCTATCTGACCTGTAACTTTAGTCAGGACTTCTGGGTATACTCTATTTGACTTGTATCTTTTAGTTAAAAATTCTGGGTATATTCTATTTGACTTGTATCTTTTATTCAAGAATTCTTGGTGTACTCAGTGGACTTGTACCTTTCAGTAAAGAATGCTAGGTCATCTGTCTGAGTTATGTATCTTTTAGCAGAGAATGTTCAGTACTCTGCCTGACTTGTATATTTTAGCAGAGAATGTTGGGTCATTTGTCTGTTATGTATCTTTTAGCCAAGAATGCTAGGTATTGTATATGACTTGCTTTTAGTCAGGAATGATGTGTACTTTATTTGACTAACATATAAGATAAGGTCAGAATTACTGGGTTGTAACTGAGTCCACTATCTTAAATTTAGAATTCTTGTATTTTTGTGAGTAAACTTTTAAGTGTAGAATTCAAGGTCTGTTATCTAAGTACTTGGACACTTAATATTTTTACTACACCAGATTGTTATGCCTGTTTTTAGCTCAGCTGACTATTAGTCATCTGAGCTATAGTCGTGGTCCATTGTCCGTCGTCCGTCCGTCCGTCCGTCCGTAGATGTGGCACGTTTTGAAACCGTAAGACCTAGGAATCCAAAATTCAGCATAATGTTAGATGTCCCCAAGATCTCCTACCAAGCCGGAAACTGGGTCTTTGCGACTTCGTTCCTTTGAGAAATTAAGGAAAAACCTCAATTTTTTATTAAAATCCTATTTTCACACTTCAGGACTGCCTAATATCAAAACTACTCATCTGTTTTTCCTCATATTTACCATAAATATTTCTCTATATAGTTCCTATGTACATGCCAGAAATTAAGTCTGTCAAGTATAAATTCTTTAAGTTATGGGCCCAAACATAATGGACTTTGTAAAAAATCAGGAAAAATAATAACTCACTTAACATGAAAAATTTTGAAACTAGAGTCTATTTTCTCAAGTATATAACTATGTTTAATTAAAATTACCCAAAATTAGATCTGAATTTTGTAAATTTTTTAAGTTATTAGCATAAAAAAAAATCAGTACCTTAAATTTTGACCATGGCACGTTTTTTTCCTGTAAGCACCATTGATTTAATTTTCACAGCATGTAAACATAAATATTTAGTTTGTCTAAATCTGAAATTTGAAAATAAAAGCTTGAAAATTAAGCTTGTTCTTGATTTTTTTTTCTGAAGTCACTTGCTTTGATTACAGATGCAGGGTCCCACTCCAGGTCACTGGAAGTCAGCTATGGCAGGGTTTCTGATTTGTTACAGTCACTGGGGGAGATCCCCTGCTGTGACAGGTGTACAGTTATTCTCATATCATCACCCCCCCCCCCCCCCCCCCCCCCCCCCCCCCCCCCCCCCCGCAAACCCAACCCACCAGGTGTTATGCAGTATTGTTATTGTTTTCACTGTATCTCCTTAATTGTAATGCTGTTTCCACTCTGATATGCAAAAACTTTCCTTGAAAAAATAATTCAAGGTGTAATCCAGAAGATGCAATGTTGTGTAATGTAGCATTTTTAATGAAATCAATTTTCTTTTAAATGATTTTAACAAATATAAATGAACCCATCAGTTTGCTTAAATTATTATAAAATATGAAGCACGTTATGGATAAATAAAGACACAATTAAAAATTGTGAAATCTAAATCAAGTATTATTTTTAGATATTTATTGTTTTGCAGATTTAAAAGATATATTTTTATGGTAAAAAATAAATAAACATTTGTATGCATGATGTGGTGTTATCTGACTAGATTGAGATTTATGATGATGCAATGGAGAATTTTGAATCAACTTTTATATTCAGATATATACGTTAAATTTGAAATGTATAGAAATATAAACTTAAATTAGAAAATAATTGATGTGATAAAAAATTCAGGATTTAATACAAACATTTGTTCATTATTTTCCTGCCTCAGCAGAATTTGAGATCAGGCTTTGTTTGCCCTGTTTTATTTTGTTAATTAGCTATATTTCAACTGTATACATTTCATAAAAAATACATATATATTTAATAATATATATATACAAAAAAATAGATGCAATTGAACAAATGTGTAAACTACTGAAATGTCAACAGTTAATCGAAAAACCAACTAATGATCATGGTAATAGTACAGATCATTTGTTCACTAACTGCTCACATGCTTTAGTTTCACCATTAGGAAACACATGGTCAGGTCACAAAATATTTTTTGCAACAATTTCTTGCTCATCAATACAAACCAATCATATAAACCAACCATGGCCTTTATTACCTCTTCCTCTTACACTTTATCTCAATTAGATATTATTTTAGATTTTTACCTTCAAGGTTAACGTCAGCTGAGCACAATGACCCATAGGTCCCTTGTTTATATGAGCAGCCTTTCAGCAGTGCTTGATGCAGGAATTTGTAATCCTCACAGTTCCTTCCCTTCTCTCTCTATTTCATAAGTGTGATCATGTATTCCAAACTGAACAGTTTTTGTGTGAATAAATTTGATTTCAATTATGAACTTCATGACAGATTTTATTTGTGAAACAGCAGATATTCAAGATCTAAGAAAAAAAATGAAGATTGTGCAGTTGAGTTCATTTCACAAATGAAAATGATTGTGTCAGATGTTCACCTGCATGCGGTCATTATCAGGGGATATTGAGGTAGCTACTTTGAGCTTTAAGCCATGATTTTTCACAAGGATCTAAATCGCTCTTCAAAGCAGACACCATGGGGCCAGGAAGCAGAATTTTTTCTTCTATTTGTGGATCCAGATGTGGGCTGTTTGTCACCTGTCCATGCGCAGACGAGGCTTTATAAATAAACTAAAATCAGACAAAATCTGCAGAGCCACCTTGTCTTCAGCTGACATTTATTGATTGCACTAAACAGTTCCCATTACAGATGTATCTCGAAGCACCTTATCTATAATATGCATTTATGCTTATTATCAGCTATTACAACTAGACTTTCATAAAACCTGTCCCTATCATGTAAACTTCATCACTGTTTGCATATTAAGCTCGGTTAGTGGATACCTTGACTCATGTAACTAATGGAATTTTCTCATATATGAGTATGCTGGCATATTTTCAATAATTTTCATAAATATAAAATGCAACTTTTCTACCTACCTCATCTCACCTTTACCTTCAAAATAGGTTTAAATTATCAACATAAATTTTGAATAGCCATCCTAAAAGGTTCCATCCAGTGTAAATGAGAATTAACTCACCAATGCAAATTCATGTACATGTATAAATTACCAGCTGATACTTTATTTGTGATCATTATACCATATAGATATGTGAAGTTTAATGTGTTGAAAATGTACTTTGTTTATCATTAGTTTTCATGGAATAATTAATTATTTCAGCAAACCTTTCAATAATTTTATTGTGTAATTTTATTTTTAAAAAAGTATTTTGCAAGCGAATCATGGTTTATGGACCTATTGAACCACTGGGGAATGACATACTCACTTTCCAAAATTTGAATTAAAGATATGAAGTTGATTTTAAAACAGTTTTTTTTTTAACAAGAAATAAGACCCCACTGAATGCAGTCAGGAGTCATTGATCACATCCAAATATAAAATATATCCAAATGTGACAGCTGCTGATTGGATAAAGTCATGTAAATACTAAAAAAAATGTAAATGTATGCAAATAACCAGCAAAAAGCAAAAACACATGATGGCTTCTCATGCAGGGATACATTAATCTGTCATTTCATTGGAATCATCCAGGAAAAATATAAAATTTACTGATTTATACTGAAATATCTGATTTCATCATCAAATCTTTAATGCCAGATACAATGCTTATAAAACTAATTTGTTTATTAAATCAGTTTGATGTTAATTGGAGAGATATCTCCAGTAGTCATGAAAAGTATTCAATTTAATTTGTTCCTTTTAGGAAGTTTTTTCTTTACTTTGCGAAAAATACTGTTTTTGTCTGATGATTGATACAAGGTTCTTATGGTCAGGAGATATCCAGTGTTCTTAATGATGCAAGGGGCTTTTTTTGCAATGATACAAGGGATTAGATGAGACCCTGGGGCAATCTGTGTAGAGTGCATCAGGAATGTACTGAATACACAGGTTATGTCTGTTGTGGTGTGTTACACTATACCCAGATGGTACTATAAACCTATACACTAGAAATATGTCAGATACACCTCACCTGAACATTTTAACGATCATAATAATGTAGAAGGTTTGGATGTTCAATGGTTAACAAATGAGAAAAGTGATACAGTGGTCTCTTAATTGTGCAAATTACAATAAAATTAAAAGCCTATAAATCAGTCATGTAGCTGCTTAATTCATCACTACCATTTTGAAATACTGGAAACAAGAAAAAAGTGTTTTCCTTATGATGACCATTTTATTATATAAGAATCTTCACCTTTTTAAAACGCTTTAATCATTTTTTTTTCATTATAAATATGCAGAAACTGCATTAATTGTTATGGCCATATTAAGATATAAGAAAATGCTTTAATTACTATGGCCATTTTAAGATTAGAAAACGGCTATCTTTGTTGTAACTGATAAATTTAGGTATATAAGAAACTAGCGTTATTTAACACTGAAATCTTCAGATTTCATTTTATATTTTGGACAAATTCTGACACAGGTTAAATTTACATTATCTTAATTTATCTTCCCCAGTACATTGAATTTATATATATCAAATTTATGAAAGTTACAGAGAGGGTTTGCTTTAAGTTAATGAATATCTTTATATTTTAAAATGGATCTGCAGTATGTGTGACTTAAGAAACATTAACTAGCTGATTGAGATAGTTCTATAAGTTTCAGTGTTGGCCCTCTGAGCATTAAAGAGTTAAAAATGGGTTCAAGATAAAATCATTTGCAAATCTACCTCAGTGGTTGCCAGTAAAAGTAAAAATCTTCATGGAACCCTAGGAAGTCTTATTTGTTGGAAATTTTTACACTTATTTTGCAGAGTTCTTTATTTACCCTTCTCTTGACATCAAGATTAAATGCAGACACTTGGACTGCTGATGCTCTGAGTTTTCTGAGTGATGGCTTCATGTTTTATGCTGGTCATAGTCTTGTATTTGATTTTTGATTGAATCTGTAACATCCAACAGCTGAACAAAAGTGTGGGTGCTTGCGAGACTAAATGCAGACATTTTAAGAGATTGCTTTGTGCTTTGGTGTGTGAGTTTTCTGAGGGATGACCTTATTTTTTATGCTATCCAAGGTGGCAGTGAATTTGATTTCCGGTTGAATTAGTAATGACAAAATGCTGAACTAAATAGATCAGAAGACTGGTAAGCGATTTCAGCTCGGCTGTGCGGTGGCGTTGAGGAAGAAACCTTCCATCAGTTGGGTATATTTTATTAGTCAGCTAAAACCAACAGAACCACGGCCAATCGGAGTTCTCTGTCACAATCAAATCTGAACTGAGCAGCTATCAGGTCTGGGTTTTTACCTCAGATTTATAATGCATTGAGTCTTGTCTGTCTGTTGCAATGGCGAGGCGGCCCCGCCACTTAGCAGAATCTTCCCCATTCACGGCTATACCACTTGGATGGGCATCATAAAGATAAATTCAGCGAGTTTTTTATTCAGACTTTGGCTTTAGCCGGGAGGGGGATGGTGATACAGATGATCTGAGGATGTATGCTTGTCCTGACAATCGGTGCTTATGCTCAACCTCCGCATCTGTGGTAATCAACATCCCCCTTAAGTGAGCTCAGCAAATTAATTAAGCACTTGCGATAGACAGACAGGGGCTGGGTACTGCAGGCCCACTGGTCTGATAAACAAAATGTAGCCAAGCCCAGGGTGGCAGGGTTTTTTAAGCCACATTTCCATGATGGGTCAACTGGGGTTAGGGTCTTATCAAATCAATTTCCATTAGGAGTACATCTGACTTTTGCTCCCTGCCATGGCTATGTCTTAGCCAGCAAACAAACTCCAGACCATGTGCCCTCCACCATTGGTACAGTATACCACCCGCCAGCAGTCTGTCTAAATACCTGGACTCACTTGCCAGACATATGGCCGATCACAGAGAATAGTGCCAACCCCACCCCCTGATAGCAACTAAATAGAAACCAGGACCTTGTAGCAAGCCCTGGCTAGTCTGTCGTGTGTATGTCCAATTATCAAGGGTACACCCAGGTATTTAGACAAGAACTACTTGTGTATTTCTGGAAATTCTATATCATTCCATAATGGAAATCTCAGACCTGTTCAGTATAATCGCTCAACCATTTAAATAAGAACTTCAACATCTGTGCCAGAGATGCTGTATCTTTTCAGACAGGTGTTAGAGGCTATCCAGAATCAATGAAGCATTAAGAATGAGGGCCTCTGAGAATAACTGAAGTATTTAGGAAATCCTGTCAGTCATACATTTGATGATAATTTTGTATTAATAAACGAAGATAGTAAGGTTGTCACACCAAAAAGATCACCAGAAAGACCATTTTGTAGAAATGTTCCATCTGACTTATGATCTCTGTTTTATGATCTATTGTCTTTTCTGAGAAATGTTCCAAGAAATGCTCACAAGTTACAGAAAACATTTACTTTCCTTATTTTTTTCCTTATTTATGGAACTAAACAGTAAATTTAAAGAGGTTATATGTACACATGAAACATCAGAAATTTCAAATCTCTTCATGCAGCTTCTGTTATTCCTGTATTTATTTTTCTTGGAACCTGTTCATGTGGTTCTCGTTTGACTATTATACTTGGAAATAATGTCCAAAGTAACAAAAAGTGAAAATATATAATTTTTGCTACAGATATTAATATTTTTACCTTGAAATTAAGCTAATATAAAAATAAAGCTTTTTGAAAGATGCAGAACTTTAGAAAATAAATAGATTTTGATATTTTAAGATTAAGTACTTAAAAAATCATGCTTAATTTCAGAGCTTTGCAAAAAGTCTTGAAAAAATCTTGAAATTTCATTTGCAGGCTGTCTAAATTTTTTAGTCTCTCATCCATACTCCCTTTTTTTATACATTGGTAAGTTTGTTAAGATTCAGATATACAAGGCAACCACAGATTTTGCTGAATTACTCATAGTCATGGAGGAAGGGTCAGTAATTTTTGTTTGAATAGGTCATAAAAAGTCATAAAAATCTGACCTTCTGGAAGTGTTGGAACCCTGTGTTTGCTTAACAGTCAGATAAAAGACTGACAGAGAAATCATCTTCATCTGTTTGTATTGTTTATACATCACACATAATTCGAACTCTTTGTTCAATGATTAGGACAATAACTTTAGTATAAGATTGGCTTTATTAACCAAAACCCCAGATCATGGGTGATCATTTGACACCCTATCTTTAGCATAATAAAAAATGATTTGACACAGAGTGCTTATTCTACTTAGTCAGTAACACAATTTTGAACTCATGACCATCATGTCTGTTGTCCAATGAATAAACCACTAAATAATGCAACTGTACTCTGACACTTTTTACACTAATTGCATAATTTGTAATTTATTTTATGTGATATTGTTTTTACATCACTGGAGACCTGGTGGGGTGTTGCATATCAACAGATCAGGACTGTGAAAAAGCAACATTTACACCATTAACTTTATTTAGGACATCACGTCAGCAATATTGATGCCTCGGGCATCAATCGAGGAGAGATTAAAACCCCTGTGATCTTTAGGATTATGCTTGAATTATTCACTCTAAAAGTGAATAATACATACAGAGGTGGATGTTTCATTTGAACTACAATTCACTTTTACTTGGTCTGATCTCCCCATTTTAATATCCCCATTTTTGTTCCACTTGGGATAAATCTGTCCACGGCTATGTGAACATCACCATTGTCTGTTCAAGCATAAAAGCATGATGCATATCAATAATGATTTGAACCTGAATCCCCATTTGAGGGATACATATATTTGTGCTCTAATTCCACAAAAAAACAGTCCCACAGAAATATTTGGTGTCCAGAAAATGAATTTTTATTTGCTGATATTTGTCATGTGACCATGAATGATATCGCATTCTTGATCATATTTTGTCCTGCAGTGGAATAGAAGTGAAGATTAGAAGTGGATATCCAATATCTTACATCTTGTTTTATAGAGTGATGAATGTTGATTGGCTATTCCAGATCAGGTGACCTGTACTTTAAAGCATACTGAAAATGATTAAACTCTCTTTTCATGCCTCCATCACCTGAGAGCATATTTTAAGAAAATACATGAAGTGTACTGTTTCAGTGATTCAGTAATTAAATGCATGGTAACTGAAATTAAAATGAATTGCATCTGAACTGAACTTAAAATTTCTGAAACTAAAATGTTTGCATAAGTTTTCTAAATATTTGTCACAAAAATTGTCATGCTATAAATCTAGTTACCACATACTAATGTGATACACTAGAGCAGGGTTTGCATATATCACCAAGAATCAATTAAGGTTTGGCGTAGTTATTTAACTCTCCTGTCAGGTTACGTAAATCAGAGGAGAAATGTACACATTGCATGTATACCATTTGTTCGTTAAAATCTCTACTACACATGGCCATGTGTATCGTTAAAAGAGTTTGTAGCAGTCAGGGGACATGGTATGGGTTTTATGTATCCCATTGTCATGTATGGCTTGATTGATCATATAGGTGTTGTTGTATATACGATGCTAGGTTGCTCAGATATTTTTTTAAATGCCTGACATGAGTTCCATTCCATTTAACATAAGTCAGGGTAGCACATTTTGTTGGCTAATATTACGATATCAGGACAATTTTCTTGGCAAAAAACAACAACCTCAAAAGCAATAGTGCCTCATTATAGAACCCAGGAGTGTTTTCAACTTGTAATTCATTAGTTTAAATATTCACTTGTCCATTTGGAATAATTTGAAATCATCGGTGCGTAGCCTGAGTGAATTTTGTAGTCGTATTTGGTTAACCAAGGGCATGAAATGCAGCCATCAGATGTAACAGCTAATGGTAGTATCTCATGAAGCATTTATATACAATTACAATCAACCTAGCAAAGGCTCTGTTATTCCTTGATTCATACAACTGCTTTTTATCCTCCCCACTGATACCTGGTTTAACATCACAATGAAAATGACTGATTAAATATTAAATACAGGTGAAAAAGCATGCTTCATTGACACATTCACAGATACTCTGCTGAATCATGAGTCCCAGGGGTCCAGAACTGCTGGCATTAAATAAACATGGACACAAATACAGATCCATAGAGGTTACTAAGTAGAGACCAAATCACCTCCACTAAGGCAGTCTTTCAAATAATAAAAAAAAATATTTGTGGACCTTGTGAATTACATGTAGCTCAGAATTAAACCTGAGCAGCTTGCTATAAGTACCACCACCTCTGTCCACTAAGACTGCAAGCTGATTAAAATTTTTTTTAATTGAATTTAATACATGATGGCCAGTTTATGATGGTTGGTCTGCAAAGCAGATCAGATTGATCCACAGGAAGAAAAAAAAATTGCCAGTGATCCGGAGGAAAATATTATCAGTGCTCCATATTTAAAAAAAAAAATATCCATCCATAATTCAATGGGGGGGGGGGGGGGAACCCATGGTCATCATGGAAATACTATTCACAATCAACATGGGGAAAAATTATGATCCATATACAGAACTGTTCTTTAAATCTCATGGGATAAAAACATTCATGGTCAGCATAGTAGAGAAATCCCATGATCATTTGGGGGGGAAAAATCCTGACCCCTTTTGATAAAACATGGAGCTGTAATCCAAATAGGGAAAAAAGATCAAGGAGAGAAACTAAGGAACTGTAAGACAATAATAGCATAATAATTTTTTTCAAAAGTATTGAAAATTAACAAAAATATATTACAAGTATGATTAATCATTCTCTTTTGTCAGTGAATATTTGGTATATCACTTTTCAACATTTTATCATTTGATTATTTTAATATTTAATCGTTCAAATAAGTCATTATGGTTAAGAATATTTAACTTATTTTTCTGCTATTCAGAAAAATTCTTAGCCCCACCATAAGGCAATATTGCCAAGTTACGGAGACATCATGTTGATGGTGACAGCTCATTGGATGTCTCCTTTACCCTGAAACCAGTAACTGTGTGTCAAGCCTGCAGGCAATGACATATTACATCAGTTAATGCCTCTAATATCCCAAAATAGCAGGATTGCCCTTCATTACTTGACATTTGTTTAGTGGATTGATATCACAAATTTGGCTTCATGCCTCAATGATCAGATAATGTTACAACCAATTGGCTTGCTTTGGCTTAAGTCTGAAAGCAAATTATGTGAGAAGAGTGGATTCGGAGCCTCCCGTTCTCCACGCAGATCACTGTACCAAGCGGTATAACAACACATTGTAATTTGAGGTTGCCAAAATTACAGTAGGGCGGGAGGCGATTATTGGCCTATATGCCCACCCCATGTCAATGTGACAATAGTCGTAATTATGGGCTTCACTGCCAGACACAAAGGATTCAAATTAATCCCGTCAGTCCCCTCAAGAAAAAGGAGGGATCTTTTCTGCGGGGAGGGAATTTGTTGGTATGCTTCAAACGTCTTTGGCTTCCTTAATGCTTGGCATAAATCCTCCCGATTGCACCCAAAAAGCAAGTTACTCTGATAAGGGGGGTTTGCAGGGAAATCTCCTTTGAGATTGGGCACCATTTGCTGAGCATGGCTTGGCACCAAGCCTACTTTACTTCGCATGGAAGAACATTCAGTTAACTTTATCTCTTCATACCATCAGAGCCCTGTATAATGCTGGAATTATACATTATAATGGCTTAAGCTTTTTATTTCTAAATATTATTTTCTCTCTTTAACACTACCTAGCTACCTAGACTTGACTAAATGATCTTATCATCTTTCTAAGATAATTCTTTTTAGACTCCATCTTGTAAAAAGCTTTGGTGTGCATTTTCTTGGTACAAGACAGATATTTATATTGATATTAATTTTATTAAACCATAAATAATGGATATGTATTTTCATTTAGTAATAGCTTCAGAAATGCACATTTCTTTTCAGTTTATTTGCAATATTCATGATTTAAAGTTTATTTCATATGTAAAACCATTTATATATATAAAGTTGATGACAGTTATAGTTTATTTCAAAGAATGCCATTTCTTCAGGATCATTCCTTTCCCCTTTTAGAAGAAATTTGATCGACAAATAAAATATCACATTGTCATATGATGGTTTCATGACCCTTGACAGAGAACCCTGCCCCAAGAAAAAAATTTAGGCAAATTACATTATACAACTGTTTTAATATTAATATTATTCACAAATCAATATATCCTTTGTGTTTATACAAGGCTTGGTGGTCCAGGCAAGGTCATATTCCAATTATTTTGTTTATATATATATATATATATATATATATATATTGATAACCTGTAAATTTGTAAAATGACATCATCATGGAAGCAAAATCTGAAATTTTGCAATAAATTGCAATAAAGAGACAACTACATTTGCAGTGGAATATTTAGTATGATAAATGTTCCATTTGAGGTATTTTCTGCACGTTCTGAACATTTTATGCTCTGCCATCTAACAATTATGCAATTTTAGAACACGCAAAAATGCTTTGATACCCCGAATTACCTGACGTAGAATCAGTCTTAAGCACCGCTTTGTTGTCTTGATGAAGCGGCAGAAATGCCTCATTACATCATCAAAACAGATGCTGTGGGTTTTATGTAATTATTTCACCGGTTTTATTAGGATTTAATCAAGTTACTCTTTATGTGTTCTTTCTTGTCCTGATGGAAATACCTCAATATAAATGGCATTAGGTGATATGAAACACATTGTCAGGAAAAAATGCAAAAATGTCGCCAACTGGCCAGAGTCAGGGGATGTCAAGATCTAACAAAGCTTGTATGCTTGTTGTTTACTTCTCATTTGCGTGTCGCTAATGGCCACCCATCAGCCTGTCATGATCACGGGAGAGCAGACGAGTGAAGGATGAAGGATTTGGGTTTCGTTATTAACATCCCTCTATCACCACTATCACTGAGACCATTAAATGGAATCTTTATTAGCTAATGGCCCGAATATCCTCAGCTAAATGCGTCTTAACAAGAAAACGGGCCCACTGCATGTGAGCAGTAAAATCATTATTTCCGCTTTGCGTGTCTAGGGCTAATCACGATGCCCTCCTCTGTAATTACAAATTGAATTTGCTATTTGACCCTGGTGGTTCAGTAAAGTACTTGTCTCATGTTTATTTTATATTACAAAGGCCAAATTTATTGTGGCTCTAATGTGCCCCAACTCTAGATGATATTAGACATTGCGACGAGTCATCATGGACGATCACACAACCATGCCCTGGTTACGCATCCAGCCAGCACAAGTGCACTGCTCGGGTGAGAAACTCGGGATAATAAAGCCCATTCATTTTCAACATCCCATCAGTAAGGTGTCTTTACAACAAAGCCTACTCTGCACTTATGAGTTTTATCCAGTGACATAACAATAACTCCACACACTTGCCAGTAATATGGTCAGGAGCTCCAGATAAAAAAATACACTCCCTCCTCACTGGATCTGGTAGAGTGTTAAGGTGAGAACATATGGACAGCCTTGTCAGCGAGTACCAAGTTCTCAAGAGGTTCTTGACACATTTGACCCTTCAAATGACAGGTTTGTTTACATCTCAGTGTTTTCAACGAGGATTAAAAGAGAGGTTATTGTTAAGCCCACCTTTCTATTCACTTTATTGACAGACCACTCGAGGTACATGCTCACCAGCTCCTACTTATCTCTTCATCCAGTTCTTGTGTCACATTTAAGATCATATGACAGATAGGATCACACTCTTGGCATTTTTTATCCAGATTACTGTAACACAAAGTACCATATATTAATTCTACTAATATAATTTTTCAAATGAATTCCTTACTGTGTTAAAATTATTCATATTTTAGGGTAGATAAAACAACTGCAAACTTCACTGCATACAAATTATAAAAAGTGTTGAATATATATATATATATGTTTTGAAGAAATTTTCAACAAAGCATGCATACACTCTGTACTATATTATAATTATTCACATGTTCAGGGTAGATAAAACAACTGCAAACTTCACTGCATTCAAAATTATAAAAAGTATTGAATATCTGTATGTGTTTGTAGAAATGTTCAACACAACGTGCATACACTTTCCTTAATGTTTTTCAATAAATTTTTTGAAGCACAGATTGCAGAATGTTGCAGGAAAATAAATTATGGTATTTTGGTGAAAATAAAATCTTAATCATGCAAATGTTTGTGCATCAAGAGAACCTTAAAATACATCTATGGAACTTTGAACACCTGTAATATACCTGGAAGATAAAAAAAAAAGTTGTGTCCATAAAAAAATATTTATTCAGATATGGAAAACAAAATTTCAAACCTTGATTGATAAAATACATTCTTCACAAACTTTGCAATATTTTTCATAATAATGACTTATTGCACAAATGTCAAATGTGAATCTAAGATCTGCATTTATATCTTTCTATGTTATCTTAATTAAGTTAACAAGTTGAGAGAAATTACATCTCGGAAAATAATAATTAAAAATAATAATATGGGATGAAATTTTACAGAGGATTGTTTAATTGTTTATTTTATGGTTACATTTCTAGATACTGTTAAAGTAAATAAGTGACACTGAAAGTAGCATAATCACATATCCCATCATGCTTTGCAATGACAGCCCAGCTGCCAAGTTTGTCTGACATGACACAGAGATTGTCGGCTTCGCAATCCCCAATGAAGAAAGATGCTTTGTATTACAGCTGTAGATACTGGTCAGCTGTCCTGCCTCGAGTATGACACATGTTGCACCAAGAAACACACCTGGACAATGACATCACAATGTTTCCATCCCAAAAATCACATATTCTTCCGGGCTCTGTTATGAGACATGTCTAGCTTGTATAGATAAGGTCTAGACTATCATAGTATTTGGTATATTGGGTGATTAAATTGTGACTTGAACATGATAAAATTTGATAATATGTAGCAGTATAAATTTATGAAGCACTAGGTAACTTTATGACCTTGATAGCATAACCAGAAAACTTTATTAACTGAAATAATGTCAACTAAAATATTTAACAATGCATTTATGGCATTTCATTTGAATTTAAAATCCAGAAAAATAACTTTACGAGATAACACATTTCTCTGACATTTATTAAGTGGTTAAATATACTTCTTTTTAGAATATGATCAACTCAAATTAGTATAATTTAATATTGGTCAAGTTATTGTCCATTCAGTGTTTTATTCAAAGAGAGATGAACAAATTAAGCATATTTTGTAAGTTTGTTGTCGAGGTCAGTAAACCGAGCATCAGCATATAAAAAAACAGACTAAGGAGGCTTAACTGCATGAAGCTCAGAAACTCTTGCACATGCATTAGTCCCTGAAATATAACCTTTCCTGTGAAAAACCGAAATTTCAACATCGGAGTTATTGACAAGTTGAGAAGTCATATTTCTGAGGGAAAAAAGTTATAGCTGAGCATTCCATACTTTACTCAAATACTAAAATTATATAAAATGTATGAAGAGGATGTCAAAAAAGTCCTTTGCATGAGTTACCCAAGGAAGAAAATTGCTTCTATAACAGACTCTGGACAGATGTATAGCTTTTTGTCCATTGGACACCCATCAAGAGACAAATTGATTTTGGCAGACCATATATTGGGGCTGTTTGGACATGGGAAAGCTCCAGTGAACACATTTATACTCGTTCATATGCATGTTAGCCATCGTATCTTTCCCCTTGCCTAGTGGTCTAGCACTGTACATCTTCCACAGGATGGGGCATGGGTTCCGCAGGGATGTTATGGCTGAGTCGCCATGACAGTGACCACTTGCGTGATTGGTCTTCGCTGCCAGACCTTGTTATGGGAAGTTTCTATCTCTTTCCATCAAACAGAATAACAATGCTACTTCGCTTGTCATACATTTTCATTCTGTGACAAGGCGACATAGCTATTCAGCCAGGGATTGCTGTTTAAGAAATCTTAAAAATTTCCTTCCACTGAGGGCAATGTTTTCTTGCATGTGACTGAACTTCTTATCTCTGCCACTGTAGTGATTGTTTTGAAATAAGATTAATAATTTTATGCACAGGTACATTGTCTTATTTTTCATTACACTTATCAGATATGCTACAAACATTTTTACTTATTGTGAAATATGTGTTAATTCATTTACTTTTTATATACCTTTTGCTTACTATATTTTTTTCACAAACATTAATTAGCTAACCATCTTTAATTAATGTTAATAATATGATTATCATCTTAAATGATTATCATCAACTATAATGCATGTCAGACCTTCATTCTTATCCTGCCAAATATATCTTTAAAAAATAAATTACAGTGCGTTTTAAATTCCTTAAATCTTAAATATCAAGAAGAATGGTGGAAGAGACTTACACTTTAAGAAAGAAGTGATAAAAATTCATATTATCACAGGAATCAGAATTATCCATACCTAAAAAGACACCTACAAACATGATCAATAAAATAAAACATATTTACAGTTTAATCAAAACCATTTACATAATCACTTTGATTTCACCATAATAAGAGGCCAATCCTCATAAAACAACCAAATGGATATCAACATTAAGGTGATATTTTCCATGGTATCTGAAATTTTATGTGCTATATATTGTTGAAACAGAGAAAATTGATTTTTTCAGCCTTGAGCACAACAAAAAAAGAGCACACATCAAATAACTTAATAATTTTCTATAAACATAATTTTTTTGTTTTCTTTGCAGGAACACCAGTCAACAGAATCCCCATTATGGCAAAACAGACCCTCGACTTGTATGAGTTGTTCAAACTGGTTGTGTCCAAAGGCGGGTTGGTGGATGTTATTAACAAGAAGCTGTGGAGGGAGATCACAAAGGGGCTCAATCTGCCGTCCTCAATAACAAGTGCTGCATTCACACTACGTACACAGTAAGTTGCTTTAAAATGTGAACAATAAAAAGGTGTGTTCTTGGTATTTAAGAGTATACAGTTTGGATCAGTCTTCAAGCTATATTCCCTGCCCAGAGCCATTGTGACTTCCAGTTGGTTGCCATCTTGAGACCCTTTAATTAGTTTAAATCAAAATATTTCTTTTGTTATATATAGTTCACCAGAAATATGTTGCATTCAGTAAACCTATGATATAGTGAAAGGTATTTCAGTAGTTTTCCTCTTTAAATGTTCACTCTAAAACATAAGTGAAAAAACTATTGATATTCCTTCATGGTGTGGGCAGAGTGATGTTGTTCACCACAAGGCAGTGTTGTTTATTGAGTTTATCAGTTTGGTTGGACACTATTTAGTATCTTTCAAGAATTAGTTAGTTAACTTAGGACACTTTAAGTTTAAAATTCTTTTACATCAAGAACTCTGGATCATAAAGAATAAACTAAAAATGATACCAAGGCTGATTGAGATTACTTAGAACTCAATGAATATAGCTTCCCTGGATTCTGCACACTCTTATCCCAGTGAACAACACCATTTTATTCAGGGAACTTCACTTCACTTTACAGCACTTGAAATTGCTTCTGTACAGTGCTACACAGATTGCTCAAGTACCTTCTGATTAAACTGGAGGACATCAAAAGTACATAAGCCCTCCATCCTAGCTAAAATCTCTATAACACTACAGCTTCGTAAACAGACAGTTAAACAAAAAGACCACACACAAACTCAGACACCCGCCCATAACCAAATGAACTCGTGCAAAAACGTGAACAGTTAAATTAAATTATACTAATAAGGGTAATGATAAGTTGAACAGTTAAATTATACTTCTTAAGATAATAATTGTGGTAATGTACATATAATGATAAGATATAATAAAGATATGTAGTAAAATTTTGTTTAATACCACTAAATGGTGATGATAATGATATTGATAGTGAGATGGTGAGTGGAAATAAGTGAACTTCGCTGAAGGGAAATTCTAAATTTTACAAATTATGTTAATGTAAGGCATAGTGAAAGGCTTACTGGTATTGTTAATATTTTCAAATGTGCCACTGATACTCAAACTAATTATCATCATCTCCACCACCGTAAGTGTGAGTATCAGATGGTAAAGTTGCTAAAAAGCCAAAGAATTTAATTGAAGGAAAACATATTGGTATAACTGTGGTGAATTAATTGCATGGTAAGAAACATTACTTATATTATTGGCAATCAGGTATTTTTGTAGAGTTATTAAAATGTCACAGTAATTATATCTCCCCTTTCTTTGTGGGAGACTTATAGTGCTTAATCTGCCATCATATTTATATTATTTAGGTTGTTGAACATTTAGGGTTTGAATAATAAGTGGCTTTAATAAACAAAACAAAAACATCGGGGCAGAGATAAGGGACTACAAAAATTTGGCAGTTACAAAGTTTCAGAGGTCATGATGATAATGACTGAGTTAGAATTTAAGGAAAGCTAATAAGTTAAAGTTAGAATTATTGTTATTAATAGAAGATAGGGCTAAATATAGCATTTCTTTTAAAATGAGATTGATTTAGCTGAATATAGAATTTTGATTAGGAATATGATTATAAATAGATAAAAAAATGGTTTTAAAAAAGGAGTATATTCCTAAATATGGAAGATAATATAATTATAAGAGATACTATAGATAGAACTTTGAATAAAATTTTAAAGAAAGCAGTTAAAATCTGATTAATATAAAAAGGTCATTGATATATTGATAAGAAATTTGAAGGAAGATATTATAGTATAGAATAAAGATTAGAAACGAGTAAAAATCTGAAATCTATAAATATTAAAAGAATTATATTTATAAACAAGACTAACATGGCTAAATATTAATCAGAGGTGCTACTGTTATTCAAATATAGTTGACAGTAGTTAAGGCAATGCTGCAGTATAATTATTGCAGAACTTTAAAAGAAACCTACACAGTGACAAGGAATTAGAGTATAAAATGGTAGTAGTTATTTAAAAAAAAAAATGCTGACCTTTGTTAACTTAATACAACACAAGTAGCAGCGAGTGAGTGGTGAGATAGTGATGTCAGATGTCAGGTGATCTATGCGACCTAAAGTCAGGAGGACTCCAGGTTTTGTGGAGAACTGGCCACAAAACTTCCCCAGACATTTGGTGTACATATAAAATGTTATAAGCCACCCTGATCCCGGCGTTTCTGATTAGCTGTCAAAAGTGTCTATGTAATACCATATATCACCTCTCAGATACTTTCCGGTTATTTCTATCATTTTATCATAAGGGCCCATTTCCCTGATAGACTCCATTTTGAGGCACTAGAGGCAGATCATTAATGTTCATAAATTGTGCATTAAGTGTCGCCAGGCCCATGTCTCCACAAATAAAACCGGTACTTCCCCGTCTTGTGACTCGCAGACAGTGCATGCAGACGATACACAAAACATGCAGCACCTCAAGACAGGTGTTATAAACATTAGTGTCTCTATATTGTAGACATATATTTAGGCCTTTATCTTTTAGTATCCCAACAAGATAAAAATATATGTGAAAGGCCAGGGGTGATTATTGTTTTTTTGTGAGAAGATAACTCTTCAAAGCAGCGGAGCTGGCTGGGGGTCCAGTGCTGAGACACACGCTACTGAGGTCGGAGCTTCAAGACTAGGCCTGGCAGTACTGTAAACACTGGAGAAAAGGACTCCGCTAAATTTACAGATTAAAATAATTAAAACACTGTATGAGTAGATTTAATGTTTACGTAACGTAAATTTTTTGTTCCATCACGTAGTCCTTTCTCTCTTCATTAATTGTCTTCCATGGGCATTAATTTCTGATTTAATTTGTATGAATTCCTTCAGGTTATCTATTAGGGTATTATTCATTATTTCTCATGAATCAGTTTATTTTATTTTGAGTATTTCATGTGATATATATTTAAGTTCATTTAGATATTTCATGGTATATTTAGATTGAATAGGGTTAAACCCTAATCATTCAAGATTAATTTAGGGCATGTCAGATTCTTACATGTATTTTAGGAAATCATCTACTTGTAGGAAATTTAGAAATTTCATTGCATTTCATCTAACTTTTTGACAGTTCAGATCATAAAGGTATCGATTGCATAAACAATATGAATATGTAAGGGCATTCATTTTAGTTCATTTAGAATTTTAACATTTCAAGCTATTTAATGTAATTTCAGGGCAACTATTTCATGTAAAAGGGGTATATCTTAGGCTGATCCCTTTTAACTTGACAACCATTATCAAAGCATGGTTAAAGAAACATTTTCATATTCTAATCCAATACAATGCTGTTAGAGATCAACAGGCAATACCATTCCAATTTATGTCAAAGTAAAAAACCAAGATTTGTGTGTCTACACAATTCTTATAACAAGTTTGTAACATGGTAGTGCATTATTAGTGAATTAATAATGCACCATCTATAAATTATATTTGTTTAAAAGGATAGCTAACACATTTCCTGTAATTATTTTCTTTACATAGAAAAACATGACCAACTGAACATCAGTATTAAGTGCATATATCTGTATGCCAGTTGAGAGTATATAAGGAACTGAAGCCATAAAATTTTTAGCCCCTTGACACCTTGAGAAAAAGTCCCATTCATTGGAAAAACTTTCAAGCCACAGAGTCAAAGATAATTAGAAACGACTATCTGGGCGAGGGTATTTTTAGCAGGAAGCAACAAATTTATAACATTGTGTAGAATGAGATGAAATACTGGGTATGTTCAGCATCAGGTATTGTTACATACAGGATACATGTGAGGAAAAACTGGACATCTCGTGGTACAGTGTGGTGTATGGTACGACCTGATCATTGCTACATTTACACCTTGTGGAATTGCAATGCTGGCTTAGTTTCTTAGAAAAGAGGAAGAAAAGGCTTAATTCTTTGCACCTGTATACTACATGGAATGTGCGTAAAAAGGAATGAGTTTCTGTGGTCCAATGCACGTAGTTCTACGCATTAATAATCTTACCACGGGCATGCAGTGATTAACTCAGGCATGTTATCTGTGTTAAGTAATCCCCATCATGTGTCAGGGTGCGGCTGTTTTTTTCTTTGGCCATATGAAAATTACATCATGTATAAATGTTGGCATTGTGTATTCACTGCCCTACTGGGCTGTGAGTTAGTTCCTGCACTAAACTACAATTTGATATGATTCACTTTGTTTAATGAAGAAATGGTTTATCCAGACAAAAAAGTTCATAGTATTTCTGGATCATGTTCTGAATCTGAGTATATTTTAGTGCCTATGATGCTATTTGCAGCTCTAGGTGTCATGTAATTTTCTGCAGGGATTGACCTCGTTTTTTGTATTATCCTGCCTGCTCAGATTTGTAGACCCAGAAATCATGTATTTTTTACATAATAACAGTAGGTTAAAGAAAAATTAGGCAAAAGTTCATAATGTTATTTCATTGTAAACACACCCAAAACAGAGGTTATTCCTTCCACAACAGTATCAAGTTTACTAAGGAAGATTATATACTTTTTATCACATATTACTGTTTGTATGGTTGTTCCTCAGTTGGAATGGCTAGGCAGGAGTTCTTGGCATCAGGAAGAAATGGTTAATTGTGAAGCAATTACAGATCCAGTTTCATTGATTCCCTGTGCACTGCCTCTTTCAACCCCATCTCATTGCATCACAGACACCTCTGATAAGGACTTCAGTCATGATGCTCTTCATGTATATAAGTAAATCCTATTTAATACATATTTTACATCTTGTCAGGTGGGTTGGCAAGATGGGTTGATTATAATTATAAATATATAAGTAAGCCAGGTATGTTTTAAAAAATATCTGCTTTGTAACAGTGTCAACAATCCATAAAAAAAGTAATTAAGTGTCTGGATAAAAACACTCAAGTCTTATTGCAAAAAAAAAAATAAAAATGGAGGGATCAAAGGCAAATGATTGAGCATGATTTACAGATGTCATTAAGAATTGTACGGTAGAATGTGGTAATAAAACTCAGAATGAGGCTGTCAATCAGTCAGCTGACACTGCATGACAGGTAGATACTGTACGGTTCATGATCAGCTCAGCTGGGTGGCTGCACCTACTGCCAGCAACTGGGGGAAACATTAACACAATACCTGGAGCAGCCTGGGGTGGCAGGAATCCCGATAAATCTTCCTACTTTTGGCCTTGTATAATGACAGCTGGATTACACTTATTACACTGTAAATCTTGTTATTTTTGGCATTTTGTAATGACAGCTTGATTACACTAATTACACTGTAAATCTTGTTACTTTTTGGATTGTATAATGACAGCTGGATTTATGTATTACATTGTAAATCTTATTAATTTTGGCCTTGTATAGTGACAGCTGGATTACACTCTTTTCACTGTAAATCTTGTAAATTTTGGCTTTGTATAATGACAGTTGGATTACACTCTTTACACTGTAAATCTTGTTAATTTTGGCGTTGTATAATGACAGTTTGATTACACTCATTACACTGTAAATCTTGTAATTTTGGACTTGTATAATGACAATTATGTTACATATATTACAATCAACTGTGGTTAAATGAATAAAAAAAAATCAAAACTAATATAGGTGTTTGTTCATTTCAGATATACTGTTATCATCTCTCAACTGTTATCAGTGTTATGCCTTTATGTTACCTAATATTGTGGCTGGAATTAAATTTCTGCTTTGTCAGATGAGCTAGACAGAAACTAGTTTCTTTTGAACATTACAAACAACAATTAGGATTCTGCTCATAATAACTTACATGATTATGAAAAAATCACTACAGTTGAAGATGTAAATCTGATCTGCAATATAATCATCTATATTTACTGACATTATTGTTTTGTGTGTCACTCTTTGAAACTCTTTTAATAAATGTCTTCCTCTGGTCCAGATAATTAATGATTTCATAGATAAGGGTACACATGCTATACCCCAGACATGACATTTGAATTATCTTCTTATAATTCATGACCATTAGAATTAGTTCTTTTTTAAGTGAAAAAGCTGTTCCACTGAAATTTTACAAAAACTCCACTTGTACAGTTTTCCAGTTTTAAATTAAAAAACTAAAATCAGACAATGTGACCAATGTAACACTATGTGACATTAAAAAATGAAAAAAAAACTTCCATTTTAAACTGGTAAATGTTATAAGCCAATGTTTAAAAGTCTTTTGTTTTTAATGTTAATATTTAAAATAACCACACACTGTGGTGAAGACTGTTTCTTTTTAATTTTAAAGGATAAATGTAATAAATGTGTGACATGTCATACAGCAGTGTTGCAGAGAAATATATATAAGAGAATGAATATTGAATAAGGGACAGAATACATATATGTAACTGATTATACCAAATACTGAAATCTGAATTGCACATTATGTATTTCAAGTTCTTAATTACACAGTGCATTGTAAAACTGTTTTATTAACTATTGTATGTTTACCATTATACAACAGAAATCAATTAATTGGAATGTCAAATACCAGAAAATTCACTTAAAAACTGACTTTAAAATACAAGTTGTTGATTTAATGTTATACAGAATCTTTTATTCGGCATCACTTTTGCAGACAAATTCTTGGTCATTAAGAGCTGTTTGGTTAACCAGTAGTTTTGGTACGTAACATAAAAAATGCTATCACGACACTAACCAATGGAATGTGAGTGAAAAAGGTGCCTTTCTGTGCCCTCAGGATTTCCGTGCAATATACCCTATTGTCAAATCTCTCTGTTAACAAAGTGCTTCAAGCTTCACAAAAACCCAGGTCCTCATTTCCTGTACCACCTGTCCACATATATTAAGTTTTACTAGAACATAGTATACCCGCTTAAATTAAGTTACCATCTTTGTTTAATTTACGTGGGACTGCCTTGATGGACATGGATAGTTTATGGTATCTTAGTCTGGTCTGAATTATTTGGTGTTGGAAATGGCTAAATGTTCAATTTAGCTGACTTAACAAAAAGTCCTGAAACATACAATATAGTGCTCAGTAATAGTGTTTTAACATACAAGAACTGTTTAATATTTTGTATTACAAGACCAGTATCGGAAGCTCATATAGCTCTTAGTGGGGAAGCTTTATTCATAAAGAGAAATAATATATATATATACACACACACACAAACATTTTTGTTTCGTCAGTCACTTGTACTAAATTAAGTATTTCGAATTAAATGGAGGTATACTACAGATTACACATCGCTAAAGACTATCATAATATATATTTCACAAAGATATATAAAATATCTTGCTTTCTTATTGTTTGTAGAACAGGAGTTTCATATGAACTCTTCAGGGGCATGTACAGTACACATTAGATTGTTTTTATTTGGATGTACATGTCCAACCAAACTGACCATTCACCTTGATGTGTGGTCAGGAAGCTTGACCGGTAATAAAAGGTCCGAAACAGTTGCCTGCATGAGGTCACTTAAACAAGACTCCCAGGGAGCTGTTAGTATTCAATTCTCCGCAGTTGTCGGTGATCTAATACCAAGATCACAACATTGGCTAAGATGCAGCAGCAATTGGGCAGTGCTGGAAAGACTGGCTCAGCCCTGCCTGCTCTCTTGGGCTAATGTCACCATTACAGGAAATAGGTATTAACCTTGATGTACCAGTCGAATCAGACACTATTCCAACAGAACAGTTAAAACAGCTGGCACAGGATTTGTGAGCCATTTGTCAAAATCTTACTGCTGACCTCTGAATCAGGGAGCATACATCATAGCAATCCCAACTGGACGGGGGTTGGTTAACCCGAATGGGGCTGCAGATGGGCCATACCCTGTCAGGGTTAGTCCAACCCCCCTCGGGTTTATTATATCTTTTATAACTTACACATCATAAAAGTAACGGCAACTGAATCATTACAAGAAAGGCAAGCTTCGTGTGTGGTGGGGCCCCCTATTTTTATTGCCTGTCACTGATTTACGAGTTCCTATATTGATATCAAGTATGAGAAGTTATCGTATACACATGTTCCCCTGGCCAGGTGAATTCCATGTAGCCCCCATATATGCTCATCGCACAATATTACTCTCTATATTTATTGCTCGCATAAATACAAGTGAGGCAGCTTTATCGGAACCAGATGAAAAGGATATTACGTTTTCTGGGGCTATGTTCTGATCATGTTATTTATTTGTAGCAAACACTATATTTTTGGCAGTGTTGATGTCAAAATACTTCACCGCCATCATGCATAACGGTCCATATAATATTTATATCACATGGTTGTCATTACGCCATCAGTTATCTGGTTCTCAGCTGTTCTAGTAGACAGAGGTACTGAGGATAGGAAGGGAGTAACAACATCATCTCGCTCTTCTGATGAGGGATGACTCCATCATGTTGACTCCACATGTTACATCTACTGCTTTGTATCTTTGTGCATCACCCTCTTGTCATCACATCCTACTTTAAAATTCTGTTGTTATCATAATAATAATAATAATTATTATTATTATTTTATAATATTATAAATTATTATTATTGATATTATTTTTGATATTATTTTTATTATTTTCATTAAATATTATTATTATTAATATTATTAAACTACGACTATTTGTTTATTATTTTTATAATAATAATAATAATAATTATTATTATTATTATTATTATTATTATTTTAAAATTATAATAATAGTTATTGATACTTTTAGAGAAAACAAAAGTAACATATTTGTGTTTATATAGTGGTATCAAGAAATATATAATTGTTCAGTACATGTATGGTCTGCAAAAATGTTCAACTATAAGGAAAGCCTGAAAGAATCAAGCCAAAGCTCTGATAAAAAATGGAACTGATATATAGAACATTTCTGATGGTGTGTCAGTAATTTGGTATTAGAGCAAAAGTCAATAGAATAGGTACAGCTATTAACCATTATTAAGAAATGTTTTTCAATAAAAGATTCCATGCCATTTGTTTCATCTAAAAGATAGATGAAATGATGAAGAATTAATTAAGAAAATCGAGATTTATGTAATAAAATGCTGACACAAGTACTGTAAAATTGGAAGATGGGGAGATTTAGTTTAAAGAATTTAATTGACTTTTACGACGTTCATATTAAGCTTACTGTTTTGTGTTATTGCCCAATTTTATGATTACAGTTTGTTCAATTTATAAAAGGTATTAAATTTATTAATACTGCATTTTTGCAAGTATGTTTATCCTAAACTTGCCACATGTCATTGAGTATAGTTGTTAAGCCAAAAACCCTCAATAAAATTGAAATAAAAATGTTTCTGTAAAAATGAAAATGAGAACTTTTGTTGAGTATATTATATGCCATAAAATGATAAATTTTGTCAGATAAAGGTGCAATAAAAGTGAGTGGTTTATTCTGGACTAATTTGTACCCATCCAGTAATTGCCAAAGAATTACATTAAGATCAGGCCTGCAAAATGTTTGGAGCTGTAATCTAAGTAGTGACTTGTTTATTCTTAATGCAGGGAGATGCACTTTTCCAATTTAGTTTGTGGGGTCTCAAACTTAGCAATTAAGTGATCATGGAGTTTGGCTAATGAATCATCAAAATACAGTCAGTAATACCATTACAGTTGCTAAACCTTGATCAGAGAGGTGTCTTGTGCAATAAAAGCAGGTAGTTTATATTACATTCATCACAATTATCCCAGACATTTCATAAGATTATAGTGGACTCATTGTATAAAGTTTAATTAAGAAAAGATTTTTTGTTTGGCTGCTTTTATATAAAAGTAACAGTTGTCCTGCAAGCAGTTTATTAGAGAAATGACAAATGTTACTTTGAAAAAATAGTTAATTAAGATTGATTCAATATAATAGTTCTGAGTTGAACCATAAATTTCAACCTTTTTAATGTGTCAATATGAATAAAATTACTGTTTCTTAATTATAACACATTAATAAAAGTCTGTATATGGGTTTGTACGTTACATGTCATGTTCCTGTATTCCCATTTTGCAACAATTTATATCTCAATGAACTTGGGTTTGGCTGTCTTGATTTGTCACACAGCCCTCAGAAAACTACCCTAAAATTAACCATTTATAGGTATATCAGATAACAGGGAAAAGTGAATAGTCAATTCAGAGGTATCATGATCACATGGAAACTTTCTCTTGTTATATTCAGTTGTCATGACCAGTGAAAGTAAATGAGACATCCTTTGCTTGTACATGATTTGCCAGTATAATTAACTGCGTAATGTATAGCATTATATTGTCGCATAAATATTTGTTTGTCAGTAATAGGGCTGCCTTTTCTTCCTGAAATTTGAGACCAGGTTTAAGTGGTGAGAAAACTTGGTACACAAATGCATGACAAAATGAGGAACATGATATATTAGTATATAAGCAGGGACATATAGAATGAAAAATTTTAAATATATATCCCCTCTACATATAAAATAATATGTAATTATAGAAGAAATATATAATTTATTGAATAATTATGTAAAACCAAACATTTGGCTAGTTAAGTTGCTTTAATAGAATGTAGCTTGTCTTTTCATGGAAAGATAAAAACTAAATCCTCTGCTAAATTGGAGAATGAATGTCAGGATATATGAATGTTTTATCTTTGAGTAAGCTATAAAAGAAATCATATGTAAGCTTGGTTAAGATTTGCCAGTTTAGGAATGTAAATATTACTATATTACAAGCATGTGTGTTTGTATGAATATTAATAATAGGATACATACACCTGCAGCTATACAGGTTTAGGTCATCTTTTGGTCTTGCTTTTCCCATCATGCACTGGGAATACTCATGAATATTTATGGAGACAAATATCATGATGTATAACACAAAATTACTATGTATCACATAATTGGTAGGACAATTAACAAAATTGTCATGCAGAATCATGAGATCATGCAAGCCTGTTAGCCTATATAACATTCATTAGTGTATCACTGGCACATTTTGAATCCAGTTTATGTGAGTGAAAGGGAAAAACATCAGTCCTTGCATAAATTTTGAATATTGCAGGGTATTGGTGTTAGGGGATGATCATATCCATTAATTTGTGTGAGTGTGATCTGATTTTTTTCTTAGACCACTGAAATGGCTGCCCCACAAATAGACTAGATGAAGATACTGCATTTATGGATGTATAGTCACACAAGATTTTATTTATGACAGCTGACAGCTGGGTAATTTTCATAAACATCACTTGGGTTTTACTGCAGGAGATTTTTTTTAACTTCTTCGCCACAGTGTTGTAATATCTAACATACACTGCAGTTTATGGATAAAGTTTGTGAAAAATCATGTTTGGTTTCAATTATAAATATGCACACACAAACATATTCTGTATATACAGAGTATTTAGTAAAACTGTACCACAGGTATTTGAAGATTAAGTAGTGAGAATTTATGTTCATGATGGTGTATAAAGATATGTAAAAGGAATAAATATTAAATTTGCTGTGTTGCAAAATTTCTGAAATACTGTGATTAGTAGGAGACTATCAGTTAACTCATATGTCTGGTTAAAGACCCATTTTGTGTCATATTAGTTTTAATATTCTGTCTACATAGAGTAATACATAATTGGTAAAAATATATGAAAGCTGTTTTGATTATTTACCTTCTTATTTTTCATTTACTGATCATAGACTGGGGAGCATTACATTCAATAAGGTGTACTTAAAGGTATAATGAGTATGCATGTAATGCATCTCCCAGGAGGCATTATCACTTAGATGAGGATGAAGTTATCTACAGTAAGACCTGTCTGAAAGACCACCTGTTTAATAGGACCATATGTCTATTAAGACCACCCTTGTGCGACCTGAAAGCATTGGCATTGGTTATAAGTGACCTGTTTATAAAACCACCAGTTATAAAGGCCACTTTTGGCCAATCTCACTTGTGGTTTTACTACACTGGTTTCACTGCATACAACATTGAATACAATATTTTGATAAATATTACAGTGATTGTGCTAATATATAGAGATACAAAATACATCTTAGATCAGGTTATAATGTTGACAACCTTGCATATTTGGGTAACTATAGGTTGAGCAAGTGATTTTCTGCAGTTCAGGATTTTCAGCATGAGGACCAATCAAAAAGGTATCTTGAATTAAAAAATATGTGTTATTTTGTTACAGGTATATGAAGTATCTTTATCCTTATGAGTGTGAAAAATTGAAGCTGAGCTCTCCGGCTGAGCTGCAGGCAGCTATTGACGGGAACAGACGAGAAGGGCGGCGGCCGAGCTATGGTTACGACCTCTCACCTGCACCTACACTTCTACCTCCTCAACCCCACCCTCATCTAAATGGTGGCTTAATGAATGGTCGCCCTCCCACAGGTGAGATATCTACATACATTTGATTGGTATTTTAAACCTAGATTTCATTAGGTGGACAGTACAGTGATTGATATGGTTGGCACTTTCTGTAAGGTTTTCATAGTTATTTTATATCTCTTTGAATAAACAGATCTGTAATTAATCTTTTACACAGCTCATCAAATCAGCATTTGTTTCCATGGGCACCCTGCATCTGCACTTTTAGGTAAAATCTAAACTTCAGAAAAAAAATATCACATGGTCTGAAACCATAGGATAAGTTGCTTTATAATATAAAGTAGCTATATTTCCAGTTTACCTGTTTTGTTTATTCACTCCATGTATTTTATAAAACACTACCAAGTAGGTTGAATGAACTTTTTCCAATTCCCTGTTTTCATGGTCAAGCTCAGTCAACAGAAAACCCATTTATGATCTTTCTGTCTGTGGTCAGTGACATGATATGTTTGAGAGATTAGAGTGGTGACACAGCCATAGCAAGATTTTTTTCCAATCTTGTTCTGTAGATAGCCAGGAATAGGTCATTAGGTATAGAAGAGACCTCAGTGCCCTCTGGTCAGTGCACTGGTCAGTTCACAATTATAAAATCAAAGGACACCAGCTTCCTGTTCTTTCACTAATTAGTGACCACATATCAACATTTCACCTCACTATTTCTCAGGTTAAATATATGTGAGGAAACAATTTGGAACTTGTGGGTTGCTTTCCATGATTGGAGGAAATGAGGTTTTAAGTTTCCGAAAGTGTCAAATGTCTTAATACCATATGTCAAATTCTGATGGTTGGAGTAAGTAAGAGAGAAAAAAAATTTTCTATGTTTTATTAACTAATGTTAATTTAGTACATACATGTTCAGTATTTTAATCTAATCGATACATGGATTAGCAAAAGTTCTGACATTTTTAGTTAAAGAAACAAAAATACAGAAAGCATTAAATGTTAATTGAATTAGGCTATATATGTTAATTTAAAACATACCGTATTTTCTCAAATAATTTGGAATCTGTTTTATATCGTAATCTTAGTTTTCTGGAAATCTAAATTATTTTTTTTTTTTACTATATAATTTCGAAAGAACAAACCTCGGAGATTGGCTGTCAGGCTGGCGGTTCTGTGCCGGTCGCCATCTTGCCTTGTTTTGACATGACCGTATTGAAAGGAACAACAAGAACTTTGCACCTTTTTAGTGTTTTCAAAGGAATCGCCATTACTGATATGAATGTAGTACTATGGTGACTATTAAAAATATATATAGTTAAAAAAATGGTCTTCATATGTCTGAGTAGCATCCCAACATTTAAAAAAAATGCAACTTAAATAAACTAAGCCCTAACTGGGCCATGAACGACCCATTACCACAAATTATTGCCTCATGTAAAACATTCGCAGCACCTGTTGACAATTGGCTGTTTTGCCCTTCCATATTGCCCTTTACTTTGATTTATAAATATATAATTATTGACATTCTCAAAACATGGGCAGAAAACTTACCTTTTATAATTCAGTATACCTATCCATAAGATGTCATCTGTCTCAAAGTGCCAGTTTTATTCCGATTGCAAGCAATATAACTATGCTGCAAAAGAGTTAAATGTATGCACATTTTATTTGAATTCCCCAAGTCATGCGACCTCAGCGTGCGTTACCTGAGGTCAAATGTGGCCACACATATACTAATTACTCTTACTTCTGACATGTGAAATAAAACTTTTATATAATTTGTTGTTCTTCATTTCATTAAATTGTGTTATTTTTAACTGATTTTGTTCTCTTTATCACAATAAACATTGTCTAACCATTCCTGCGGAGTTTGTAACGGTTAAGGTGTGTTTTGATCTTGCGTACTAAATAATGATCAAAGGATTGTGATGAGAGCCTTGTGCTCAGGCAGTTTTCCTATCTAATTAATTATCAAAGGGATGTTGTCTCGCGCATCCTCACACAAACAATTAACACTTTACCGCTCGGACCGCAACTTCCGGGAAGCATTCCTCGCTGCACTACCTTGAGCAGTTCAGGATTTTACCTCTTTTGTTTTATTCAGCATGGAAATAAACTTCGATTTGGTCCTTGCATACAGTAATTCAGTAAATGATAGGCACGAAAATATTTATAAAGTTTTAAGCAAAATAATCCTTTATAAAATTTACTCTATGTGGCTTTAACTGCTGAATCTCGTAGAATCTCGTATTTAAAGATTATCTGAGGGTGAAAAAAGAACTACAGAAACAGGTTTAATCAAACAAACGTGACAAATATTGGCACCTTGATCTTATATAAGGTATATATTTAAACTTCTGGCATTATCGCCCATCTATGAAACAACATTGATGGTTCATGGGTCAGCAAAACTGAATTTACTCATGTTATAATGTTTTATTTTGCAATTCCAAGATCGTAATTATTTTTTTCATTCTGAATTATTTGAGAAAATATGATATGTTTCAACTAAGACTTAACCAGAAAAATTAAGTCATTTCTTCCTTATAATGAAAGGAAAGTCCTTATCAGTATCTCACAATTAAATTGTAATAAAATATTCAAAACTAATCACAGTTTAATTGGACACACAATTTTCAGTGAGATGAAGGTTAAATTGATGAAAGAGTAAGGTGAAAGCTCAAAATGTGTAGTAGAATTATTCATGTACAAACTTGAAATTCCATTCCTGATCATATCCTCACAGAAATATGTGTATGTTCTTACCACTTAAATATTCTCAAATAACATGCCAGTTTGTGTTTGTTTGATTATACAATAAAACTTCAAAATTACGACTGGCAGTCTTCTTAGCGAGGTTTCATTGTACCATGTACACATTCATATAAGTTTGTTTTGCCAGTCATTTATAAAATTGTATTTTTATCACAATACATTTTCAATACTAGCATCTGGCAACAACACTTGTAATTTTCATACTGTGTTAATTTGTTTTGCAGTGTTAAATAATTGTCTTGTGTGATATAAGATTTGTATTTTATTGAAAAGTGTGAGTAAAGTGCTGATATTATCACAGACGTTGGTTCTCACAGGGCCTGTTTTTTTCCCAGCTGAAGACAGTTTACCTTCATCTCCCACACATTTACGTGAAATGCGCAGTATAGCGGAACGCGATGCCCGGGCGATGGAAGCCGCAGCACGGGCCATGGAAGAGGCCACCAAAAGAATGGAAGAAGCGTCCAGGGCAGCCTTGACCACAAACCATCCAACCAAACCTCCCAAAGATGATTCACCCCCTGTTGCCAAGCGACCAACATTGGAGGAGGACCGTCACATGCCACCCCATACAGGAATATCCAGCACCCATATAAAAATTACCAGCAGAAGTAAGTACTTATTGTATTCCAAGACAAAGTCGGGGGATACTATGTTTTCATACCAGTCCCCCCGCCACCCCCACATATAGATTTTGTTGGCACGATAACTCAAAAAATTTTTCACGGATCTTTACCAAACTTGGTATAAGTATAGATAGGACAACGCCTATTAAAAATGAGGTCATGATCTTGAATAGGAGAGTGTCCTTGACCTTGAATAAGTCCAGTTTTTGGGAAAATCACACAAATTCTTAAATATCTCAAGAAATCTTGCATGGATTGATCCCAAAATCAAGTAAATGGAAGATCATGGATAGGGTTGTCATGTTCCAGAAACTGGTGGCGCCACCTATTATTCTTTACTTGTTTACGTGCCGTTTAATACCCCAAAAATTGCTACTTGACAGTACTGTGAGCATTTTAAGTCAAAAACTAATGGACAGATTTCTTCATTAGGGTCATGACCTTTCCTATGAGAGTGGCCTTGACCTTGAATATTGCCATATATGGTAAAAATCACACAAAATCATTAAATTCTTAATAAGGGATGCATGGATTGGTCCAAAAATCAACTTGACCAAAGATCATGGATAGTAATGTCATTTACCGGAAACAGGTGGCGCCACCTGTTATTCTTTTACTTGTTTTCGTGCCATTTAAGACCCCATCATTGCCACTTAACAGTACTGTGAGCATTATAAGTCAAAAACTAATGGACAGATTTCTTTCATATTATGCATATACATAGATATGGGTTATTGGATGATGTTATTTAAATTGGGGTCATGACCTTTCCTATCAGAGTGGCCTTGACCTTGAATATTGCCATATATGGTAAAAATCACACAAAATCATTAATTTCTTAATAAGGGATGCATGGATTGGTCCAAAAATCAACTTGACCAAAGATCATGGATAGTAATGTCATTTACCGGAAACAGGTGGCGCCACCTGTTATTCTTTTACTTGTTTTCGTGCCATTTAAGACCCCATCATTGCCACTTAACAGTACTGTGAGCATTATTAGTCAAAAACTAATGGACAGATTTCTTTCATATTATGCATATACATAGATATGGGTTATGGGATGATGTTATTTAAATTGGGGTCATGACCTTTCCTATCAGAGTGGCCTTGACCTTGAATATTGCCATATATGGTAAAAATCACACAAAATCATTAATTTCTTAATAAGGGATGCATTGATTGGTCCAAAAATCAAATTGACCGAAGATCTTGGATAGTGTTGTCATGTACCGGAAACTGATAGCACCACCTGTTATTCTTTTACTAGTTTTCGTGCTGTTTAATACCCCATCATTGCCACTTAACAGTACTATGAGCATTATAAGTAAAAAACTAATGGACAGATTTCTTTCATATTATGCATATACATAGACATTGGTTAGGGGATGATGTATATTGAAATTGGGGTCATGACCTTTTCTATGAGAGTGACCTTTTCTATGAGTGTGGTCTGATCTTAATTGTTGCTGAAGATGGGGGGCCTATTCTTAAAGGGGGGGGGGGGGTGGTTAATTGTCTGGGGATACTATGGCACCTGCGGTGCCAAGAAATGTCTAGTTATTTATTTTTTTTCTTCATCTTCCTGTAAGCAAACTGTTTGCTGAAATCTTAAAGACCAACCAAATCCAGTATGACAAAGGGTATAGTACACACAATGGAAATTTTTTACAAGCTGTATGAACTTAAACAAATGCACCATTAACTGGAAAGGTTTACAAGCCTTTATTTGTTTTGTATGTTTCTCAAATTTGTTCTAGCCTTATGAGACTGTTAATCTAAAAAATGGCAACTTTTGTTTTACTGGCACAAAAGGAAGAATATGCAAGCCATTTGATCAGTTCATTTTTCTTGTTCATAATTCATGCAATAGCAAGTGAAGTGGTATAATGAAGCATGGTCTTTAAAAACATAACAGCCACAGCCTTTCTTGTAGGAAGATGAATTTCTTATGAATGCTAGCATGAGTGTTGGGCCTTTAATCTCTTAACTGAGCTGGATGGGCCAAGAGCCACTTTTTACTTAGTGGAAAGTTTGGTTTCATTTATTTCTCTATAAATTTACCTGCATGTAGTGATAAAAGCATTACCTGATTAGCAAGTGTAAAATCATGACTTTTTTTAGGGAGGGGGGAGGAGTATCACTTATATGAGTATATATATATAAGGATGTTATGTGGCCTGAGATATGAATTGACAGCAGAAATATAGTTGCAAATGCCACATTTATTCCAGAATTACCTTTCAAAAGTACTTGTGCTAAGAACTTAAGAAAACTTTTGGAAATTGTTCAGGGTTTTATTTTGATCTATATAAAATTATATAAATATCTCCCTGCTACAGAGATGTACAAAGGTGATATTTGGGTTAATTATTGTAGGTCTTTTCTGATGGTAGTTAAATAGGAGAATTTGGAGTCAAATAGGAGTTCATTTTGGGTACAGTTAGGTGAGCAGGCAAAAAGGTATTGGTTCAGTGTCATTTGATAAAAAAAATTTCAGTCATGTGATGATCAGTCTGGATAAGAGAGTCAAAAATAATTGGAGGAATGTCTGATCATTAATTTGACAAGAAAACGGAAGTAACCCCAACCACCCTTCTCCAAAAGAACGACCTCTTGGATTGTAACAAAAATTCCATACATGTTTGTTAGCCAACTAAGATACCCTACACATGGCATTGTATTTATTATGAGCCAAAACTTTGCTTACAGTGGATCATACCTATATGTTTTGGTATAATTTGGTAACGAAACAGGAGATTGTCACAGGTATACCAGTCTGGTCAGAAGAGAAAAACAGCCCCATGTCCATTCTGCAAGGTTTGGTTTCGAGCTAATTGGATTTGCTGATGGGTTCACTGAGCCAATTAAGCTCACTTTTTTCTCCATCGGGGTACAAATTTGCAGACAGCAAGCAGGCAGGACTGAACATGCTATGTAGCCTGTCTGATGGCGATTCTTGTATCAACTGTGTCAGCCATATAAAAATTACCAGGCCTTACACAACAAAACCTTTTTCTCTGACTTGCTCCTATGATTCTCTTGTTGGTTGTTAAAAATACCTTTCAGTGGAAGACAATCTCTTCTCTTCCATCTGCAGTGATTTGTGTTTTCTGGCAGAAAAAAATCAGAATGGGGCTAGAATTATCTCCACTTCCTGGAGGAAAAAAACATACTCTTTGAACAAATTTGTTGTAGAAACACTTTTTTCATTATATATCGAATCACTTTACCTCAATGGAAATACCTCAGAAACAAATTGCACTTTGTTTTTTTTTCTGGTTTAGGGAGCAGGGTCAAGTAGCTCATATGCTAATTGAAAGACATTTCCTTGTGAAGTTTGTAGCTTCTGTTTCTTCATTTTAGCCAATAGGAAATGGAATTTGAATCTGTCTTCGATATTTCACTCACATGTCAAGATAGATATGGCCACAATGCAAATATATCAAAAGGTCCACCAACAGCATGCAACCACTCACTTTGAACCTTTCTTCACATTTTTACTCTGTATTCATTTTTCAACTTTTTAATCTTCTAATTTTCCTCTTTGCCTTTAATTGTATGAGTCTGTTTTCCTAATTTTAAGATTTAAAATATATAAAATTAAGAATCTAAGAATTTTGTTGTATAGGATTTGTATTTAAAATCTGTAATTGTGACCAAGTTGTGTGTGTATAAGCTGCATCCCAGTTCATGATTATAGGGCAGTTTCTAGTATATAGGTATTAATTAAAAAGCTATTGTGGCTTGTTAACTGTACACTGATTTGAGGCATGCCAAGCAGTTCATCTGATTAATAATTAGTGTATTTGGCTGGCGGTCTACTAATTGGGGTGCCTTTTTGTCAACAACTGCTAATAACCTTTTACTTTCACTGTTGTATTGCGTGTCTTTGTCACTTATAAAGTCGTTCAGCTGACATTTTTTTTGCCTGTCGCTGACGGATTCAGCTCCAGCTACTGTTACTAATGTGTACCCTCCTGCCTCTGCTGAACACAAGTCTGCCAAACCAAATGCAGCTCTTTAACAGTGGGTTAATTTAGTTCGTAAGGATACTACCATATCGCATCGAGCTACTTCAACAGCAGCTGAGCTAAACGGGGCTCTTCCACTTAGAATAAGTCTCTGTGTGTCAGATCTTGCTGTTGTAGGTAAAAACAGATACATGTTATTAGCTCAGGGTTCACCGCAAAAGTTTTGAAAAACTCAAAGCTTAATATTCCACCAATCGATGTTAATCTAGTTTTGGGCCATTTCAATATCACTTTGCACGACTTAAATCTAAGAACTTTTATTTTTTGGCAAACTGAAAGTAATTTCAAATAATGCAATTCATCAAAGACTAACATTTGCAGCTCTCTGCTGCAAAGGCATGAATGATTCAAATCTTCTTGAGAATGTTTTGGTAAAATGCTGCTGTCGGTAATACTTCCAAGATATGAAGATGAAAAACCCCAAGGGTGAAGGAAGCATTTGTTTATTATTATTTTAACATTCTTTACTGAGCAGTGATGATATTTTGAAACTAAAAAGGCATTTAAGCTATTTTCTTCATGTATAATTGCACAACTCAAAAATGTAATAGAAACATAACTGTTATTTGAAGGTATGGATATCAATGTTTTGCAACTCCATCAAATGTAATGGAGTAAACTGTCATACATTTATTACTCAGAGGAGTAAGCATGTCATGTATTACATAGGCAAAGGAGAACATGTCCTACATTACATTGTGAGACAGAATAGCAAACATGCCATCTATTTCATAGACAGAGCAGTAAACATGTAATATCTAACAAAGATGGAGCAGCAAACACGTCATATCTTACAAAGACAGAGGAGTAAACCCGTCATATATTGCACAGACAGAGGAATAAACATGTTAGATATTACATAGACAGAGGAGTAAACCTGTCATATATTGCACAGACAGAGGAATAAACATGTTAGATATTACATAGACAGAGGAGTAAACCTGTCATATATTGCACAGACAGAGGAATAATCATGTTAGATATTACATAGACAGAGGAGTAAACCTGTCATATATTGCACAGACAGAGGAATAAACATGTTAGATATTACATAGACAGAGGAGTAAACCTGTCATATATTGCACAGACAGAGGAATAAACATGTTAGATATTACATAGACAGAGGAGTAAACCTGTCATATATTGCACAGACAGAGGAATAAACATGTTAGATATTACATAGACAGAGGAGTAAACCTGTCATATATTGCACAGACAGAGGAATAAACATGTTAGATATTACATAGACAGAGGAGTAAACCTGTCATATATTGCACAGACAGAGGAATAAACATGTTAGATATTACATAGACAGAGGAGTAAACCTGTCATATATTGCACAGACAGAGGAATAAACATGTTAGATATTACATAGACAGAGGAGTAAACCTGTCATATATTGCACAGACAGAGGAATAAACATGTTAGATATTACATAGACAGAGGAGTAAACCTGTCATATATTGCACAGACAGAGGAATAATCATGTTAGATATTACATAGACAGAGGAGTAAACCTGTCATATATTGCACAGACAGAGGAATAAACATGTTAGATATTACATAGACAGAGGAGTAAACCTGTCATATATTGCACAGACAGAGGAATAAACATGTTAGATATTACATAGACAGAGGAGTAAACCTGTCATATATTGCACAGACAGAGGAATAAACATGTTAGATATTACATAGACAGAGGAGTAAACCTGTCATATATTGCACAGACAGAGGAATAAACATGTTAGATATTACATAGACAGAGGAGTAAACCTGTCATATATTGCACAGACAGAGGAATAAACATGTTAGATATTACATAGACAGAGGAGTAAACCTGTCATATATTGCACAGACAGAGGAATAAACATGTTAGATATTACATAGACAGAGGAGTAAACCTGTCATATATTGCACAGACAGAGGAATAAACATGTTAGATATTACATATACAGAGGAGTAAACCTGTCATATATTGCACAGACAGAGGAATAAACATGTTAGATATTACATAGACAGAGGAGTAAACCTGTCATATATTGCACAGACAGAGGAATAAACATGTTAGATATTACATAGACAGAGGAGTATATATGCCTAAGACATAACAAAGACATAAGACTAAACATATAGATATCACTTACAGATTCAAGCAAGTCATGTAATATAAGAAGAGGTAAAAACATTCAGAATAACTGTAGTGATTTTGATGAAATTTTGTTGGAAATTTCAGAAATTCAGAGTAACACCCAAGGAACTAGAGATAATCTTGATCACTGAAATATGTAACAGTTGAAAGGAGTCTTTACCATTTTGAGACTGGCCATTTCCTTTGTCTCTCTGAGGCTGTGAAAATTGCTGTTCACAAGATTAAAAGTTACATGTTCACTTAAATATTAATTTCCAAATGGGATGAAAGTTTCCACCCACATGCATGTGTAGGTATGACCATGCAGCTTTCAAAAAAGTGTTGACTTCATGATCGGCCTACCTTATCTTGACCAATTTAATGAGCAAACATCCAATGTAGAGGATAATATTAGCTAATAACTTATTTCTTGTCATGAAACAAGTTTCATCTGTGAAACTTATTAAAGAACAAAATGAATTTATCTTCATCAAATCCATTTGCCAATTGTGAGTTCATTGATGAAGACCAGTGATTGGTCAAAACAAAGATATTTTCTTTCATGTCCTTCTTGAAATATTTTGTTTTAAAATATTTATAACATGTAATAATTTTTTTTTTATTTTCAAAATTATTTTTGTAAATAACATTAGTTAGTCACATAATAAAATAAAGAAACCATTTAAGGGAAACTGTTAACCAAATACAATTTCACCGCCATACAAGACTTAAATATCTAATGTCTTAATTCTTTGGTACTTTAGTTATCATTACTGAGCTTCAGAAGACAATGGCAATATTAGACCATGGCCCTTCCAAAAAGAGAAAACACCCAACAAATGTGTATTAGCATTGAATATATGGCAAGTTTCCTGAAGAGAACTGTTATCCTATAAGTACATTTATTACTGGGTTGAGTTTATTGAGGTGGACTGTAGAAGTAAATGTAGATTTGCAGACTAGATAGACCTTGGCAGGAAAACAGGGTATTCATAAAAATATTGCCATTATGCTCTCTTATACCTTCCAGATTGTGTGCAATCATAAAATTATACTTAAAAATATTTACATGAAGAAAAGAATGCCTTTAACAAGAAAGAAATTAAAGGAGGACAGAAAAAAGTACTTGGAGATTTTGGTTCTTTAATATGTATGTTATGGCTGTGAAAAAAAACAGTAAAACGTCAACAAAAGTCAAAAGATAAATGGTATGTAATGATAAATAACACTTAAAAAACATAAATTAACAGTTCTCTGTAAAAATGTTTAAAATAAAACTGAAATTGAAAATATTACAGTTTAGAAGGAAAAGATCATATAGTGACTATGCATATGGTAATCACTTATTAAATGTCAAATATGTGGACTTAAAATGTTCATGTTAAAATGATGACACAGCTACAAGAACCACATGGTAGATTTTACAGACTCAAGTAAGAATTTAAGAAATTTCAGAGGCTGTGTTATGGTTGCACTCAAGTGATCAAGATCACTGTTTTCTCCATGGAGACGAAAAGAAATCCAAGTTGGCAATTTTCTTATCAGTGCAAATGCATAAGAAAAAGGCCTGTAAATAATATTTTTATCCAATTAGAGGAAAAACGATAACACATAGACCAGGCTGGAGTCAGATGTATGAGCATTTTATAGACAGAACGATGCATATACCTCAATAATGCAGAGACGATCTTGTGACCTTGTGGTTTTTTGTTATTAAAATGTGCCAGTTAACAGATAAGCTGAATGTAGCAGTTTACAAAGTATAAGTATCTGGGGCTGTTCATGAAGAGAAAATGGACAATTTCTCTGCTACAGGTGAATATTAGATTAGCAATTATGAGTTCTCTGCAATGTCTGAAAGATTTGTCTCCTTTTAGAACCTATGTTTTGCCTAACAATTTTTCAAGAAAGTAAAAGAAAAATATGTTCTGACACTGAAAATATTCTATGCCTGGAAGCCTGTTTATTATTGGTGGGAATATTATTCTGAAAATGTCATTGCTGGAGGTTTGAGATGATATGTGTAAATGAGAGAAAAGGAAAAAGTATCCCAGTAAAAACATATGGGAAAACATTTTAGTCAAAAGCAGAAGAGCTAGAATATCAAAAAGTTGTTCTTCCAAGATTTAGTATAAAGTTTAATTGTTAATAAAAGATAAATATCCCAAAATAATTTTTACATATGCTAGTGCCATATATTCCCGCTATGAGAAATAAACTTTAATTATTATAAATTAATTAACCACCTCGAAGTTCAGACAACATTTAAGTCTAAGATATTGTAATTATCTTTGTCTTGTTAATAATTACCAATTGTCCCTAGTTACTAATTGGATTTGTAGGATTTTGTTATCAAAGGATGATGCTTGTATAATATGCATATATTTAGATTTATCAATCTATAAATTATCTGTTTACTGGTATTGCATGCAACTTAATGAAACATGCTTAAATCCCAACTCCATATACATACAATACATTGAAACAAGAGGGACAGTACAACTTTTCCTCTTAATTATTTTTGGTTAATCTACTATACAGCAGAATATACCATATATAGGCCAAATTTGTAATTGATTATATTCATGAACTGGTTTCTTATTATGGTTCACTAATCCACTAAGTAAATTTGATACTTGAACTGTGGCAGCTTCAGTTGAACCATTGAATGCCCATGTATTCAGCATCATCCCTGTTAGAATGAATACATGTTACTTTTTGTGCTGTTAAGACTTTCTTTTATCCAAAACAACTGCCCTCAATATACACTTCTTCTGCTAATTTCTATTTAGTTGCATGTTCTGGAGTAGTTTCTGTATACATACTATTTTTCCCTGATGGTCCTTTTAAGCTGCTTTTGAACAAACAAGAAGAAAAAAGTTGGAGGTCATATTGGGGTCACAAAACTACCATATATTGTTGAGGGGTCTTGCCTGACGTGACGCCAGTGTGTGTATTTATACAACTTTCTTCAAAGCCTACCTCACACACCCTATCAAGCCCTTATTATTCTAAATCTATGAGACAGAAGATTAGACTATTACTCTCTCATTTCCTGTGTGATATGAGACTGAAAATCAGACTATGTTGGTCTCATTTCCTGTTGGCCAAGCAGCCTGCAATAATTTATACAGTGATTGGCACTCTGTTTTTTGCCCCTCACAACTTATACGTACTTTAATTTTTCATGGCATTTGGATCAGGCCTTACACGGAAATGAAAAGTCTAGAAGGGCTGACTTGCTGCAAAAATCATCTGGTGTGTTTTATGTGCCTCAATCAAATGGTCATGTAACAAGGGACGCTTGGGTGTTTTTTCCAAGAATTCTTAATTCAATGTCCCTCAGCCCTCATACCTGGTATGTGGATGCTGATGTTGTAATCAGCAACCTCTACTGTTTGGAACCCCATGAAACATGATTTCTCATTTATCTTTTGGGACAATTTTGAAGCTTCCTGAGTTTGAATTATCCCGTTAATATTTTATACCTGACAGTGATATTTGGTTGAAATATGTTTTCTTAGAAGCAAGACATCAGTTTTTCATGTCTGGAGGAATTCTCAAGGACAAACAAAAGTTTAACTTTTGCGGTTTTGGTTTATAGTTCTAGAGATGAGACAGTGGGGAGGACAAAAGGAATTCATTACAGTTTGTGAAATATGTCATATTTATTTTTTTTTATAATTCCTGCTGTGTTTTTAATTATTGTCCTGATTTTTTTTTTATTCCTTAACATTTCCTTTTGTATTCAGCGAAATAAGAAAAAGTACTGAAGGTTCGTTAGTTTTTCCTTAAAATCAACTGTCCCATTCAAAACACTGAATGAAAAAGATTCTGTCCAAAAGTAATTTGACCAGCTCAGCATTTCACCATAAAACCTGTATTCACTTACAGCAGAGTCTGCACCAAATCACATGAACACAGTGTTAATTGTTTTTATTTCCCGTACTTCTTCTGTACAGGCTGTATTTTTAGCTGGCTGCTGCAGCCAGCACCATGGTGATGGGAAAATCGGGAGAATGATGGCCTCCTGGGGGGGACTCCTCGTACTCGTCCCCCCGCAATCCGCAATGACAATTGAGTTCACCTAAAAAGCACAGCTTCATTAGAACATAGCAAGTTTTTCATACACTACTTGGCAGAGACCAAGACAGCTGACGTGTTGAGCAAGTTATTTACTAGCTAAACTCACTCACTATAGACATCAGCAGTTTTCAAGTAAACTCACCAACTTTGGCTGACCACTTTTCTTTACTGTCACAACTTAGGTTTTTCGCCTTGTTTTGAATTGCTTAAGCATTTATTCCCAGGTTCAGGAATTAATCACTTACAGTTAGATATGTCTAATAAATATAAATCAATTTTTTTCTTCCTTAAATGAAAGAAAAATATGTTATTTATTGTTCAGTTAAAATGGGGGAAAATGTGATATATCACATTATCACATTAGGTAAAACATTGTCTAAATGGTGTCATGTTCCACCTTAGTTTACAAATAGCTGAATAGTTTTTGTACCTTTGGATTGCATCAAGTCAAACCAATTTTGCCAATGGTAATTGCAAGCACATTGCCTGAAATTTTTTCTTCAGACAGTGTTAATTGACCACATGAATGGTTACACTGTACATCACAGCTGTGATTTTTATTGAATAAAACCTTAGTATATTATGCTTTATTGTAAATGTTAAACATGCTTAATTTTAATTTTCCTTAATCTTAAAAAGATGAAAAAAATTTTTTCTAAATTATTTCAGTATCAAAATTTGTTATGTGTTGGTAATTACCAGTTTATAATAGACTGAAAACAATTATCTAATCTTGGTATTTAACTGGAAGCTGTTTTGAACCATAATTATTATAATTCTCAATATTAATTCACCATGAGATAGAACCTCTTATAATAAAGGTTCTTTGTAAACATTAACAGAAACATTTTGGATCTCACATTCTCACTGATACACGGTATATTTTTGTAAAGTACACTTTCCATGTCTATGGCTGCATGTGGTGTTTGTTAGACAAAAGTGAGGTCACAAAAAAAGTCAAAATGATCTGTCGTGCATCACCTTCAATTGACTGATGTCATCAGTTTGCCTGGCTTGTTTATTTTCAGTTCACCGGCAATGAAAATGTCAGAAATGCTGTAACCTGTTTTGTCATATTTTAGATTATTGGTCTCATACAAAATCAAAGCAAAGGCATTTTTATGCAGGCAGTCATGAAATAGCTCCTGCAACCTTAGGATCAGAAAGGTTTACACTGCTTTACTTGTTTAAAAAATTATCCTGAAAAAACATGCAGACACAGGTACTTGGACGGACTAAAGATACAGTTCTATTACTGATTCTTCACCTTTGATTCAATTCTCAGTTCAATACTAACCTAAGTAGTATATTTCAGACACTAAAATTAAAAGCAATTATACCAAAATGGATGTTAGTGAATTCCAGCAAATAAAAGAAAACTGTAGGTCTCTCTCTGTTTGTTGCTGTTTGTTTCTATGCGAGTGGAGTGGTGGTCCACCAGTAAAAATTTTTAAGTAGTTAAGGGGCACATGTGCGACAAAGAGCTTCAACATCGCAAAATGAGGTGTCAAATTTGAGAGCTCACAGAGAACTTGGGATTTTATGAGCAAAAATAATAATGGAAGTAAATCAATTAAGAGGTAAATAATCAATTCCAATTTAATTAAGGGCTTGTGTTCAATGCAACAATCCCTCAGTGCATTGTAACATCATACTAGAAGAAATGTGCATCCTCTTAGCTCAGCTATTTGCATTGCATCTGAGTGGTTGTCTAGCTATGTCTGGATTTCCATGAACAGGGGACAAATCAAAACCATTTTAGTTTTCAGCCTGCTTAAAGGTATTTGTGGGAAAAACTATTACCATACTTGAAACAAGATCAGTGTGACCTTATTCCCTCTTGAAATGGGGCATATACTGAAAAAAAAAAGAATAAAATACTGCATGGGTGCTAGATAGTTGCTTGTGGCAGGAATTTCCTCATAGAGAAAATGTTTCTTGATTTATAAAAAGAGTATTCAAAATATACCTTGATCATATTTTCTTATAAAAAACAAGAATTACAAAAAAAAACCTGTTCCATTTGAATAGATTACCAAATTGCTATCACAGCCAAATTCAGCTGAGTGCCGTGACCTACGGTTCCCTTGTCTGTTGATCCAGAGGGATAGTCATTGTTTGTATTTTTAGATAATAGAGTACATGCAGTATAATTGTAACTGTGTTGTTTATGTGTTCAGATAATAAGAGAACATGCTGTATAATGAGTAACATTTCCTCGTTTTGTACATTGGATATTTAGTGGATTATCAAGGGGTATATCTTAGCAGAAGTACTTTTAGGGCAGACATTTCATAAATAAGTTCCACCTCCCAAAAACTTTGTCAATAAATCTGAATTTTTCACACTGAAGATTACTAGCAGCTTTTCTCTGTCTGTTTACCTGTGTGGTCTCTTTAGAATAGACAAGTACGTTGGCCAGGAACACACCTCTATATCTCTTCTTCTGAGGTACTCTTTCATGACTGAGAGACCTCTATATCTCATAGAACAACCACTTATTACTCTGCTGAAATGTTAGGCAGCTATGGTGCTTTTCAGAACAAGTCCAGGAATAGTTTACAGTCATGCTTGCTGTGTTGTTCAGTCTCCAAGGCATCTACAAGCATGATAAACCCTTTTAACAACTAATTTGGAACTGTAAACTTATGAGTTTCTGCAGATGCAGTTTGAAATGTATATGTTTATGTAATCAAGAAAGGCATTATGTGGCCAGTTTGAGCAAGTTCTAACATTGAAACATTGAATAACATGGAATAAAAGTTTATTTCATTTATAAATTGTATATAAAATATTTGTTTAGTTTCAATTTCATTAAATTTACCTGATGATGACACCTTAGTCTAATCGGTGTTAAAAAAATCTCTTAAAAGTTGTAAAGATAATTCTTTATTTAGAGTGATCTATCTAATATGCATGCTTCCAATATAAGTTCGATTTTGTTAAATAAATTTCTGAAATCTTAACCTGTTAATTTGCTGAAAATTTAATCCATTTTATTTTATTCAATTGAATCTGGGTAACCTAAGCTGTTAGAAAACCACAAATTGTTTATTTATCCCCTTATTGTCTTCTGCTTTGGTAAACATGCTTTTTTCTACTGTTGAGGGTATTAATCTCAGGAGTTTATTTTACAACCACTTTTGTGTAGGTTTACTTCATAAATATTTATGAGGCAATTTGCTTCAGCCCAAGCACTTTACAGATATGTCCACCATACCTCCTCCTTCTCCTCATACTGTCATTAATATGTAAGTTTTTCATAAAATTGCTTTATATTTTGAAAACAATTGTGACATTAACTGGGGGCTCGTTATCTTTAAAATGTAGATATTGTATACATGTATAAATGTATATATTAGCCTGTGCCCTACAATCATGCAGTTATCAATAATTTACCAGTAAGGGCTGGATATTTAGTGGAATGTCAGTTCTTAAAGTTGCAGCAAGAATAATCAGATATTAATTTTATATGAAAAGAGTTGGTAAATTTATATTTTGAAATATATAAACACTCCACCCAGCAACATGGCCATGATTATCTTCTTCAAAACATTTTTTGTAATTATTAAGAAACTTTAATTCAAAGACATTCACAGCCTAGGGATATATACAAGGTACATCTCAGAACTTGAGCAGTGCCATTCATTGTCTGATCACATATACAAGGCACCTTAACAAGACCTTTAGCAATGCCATTGATTGACTGATCAAGACACCTCGCAGCACCTTCAGCAGTGCCAATGATTGCTGGACCAAGGCACCTTGCAGGACCCTCAGCAGTGCCATTGTTGCCTGATCAAGACACCTTGCAGCACCTTTAGCAGTGCCATTGATTGCCTGATCATGGCACCTTGCAGCACCTTTAGCAGTGCCATTGATTGCCTGATCATGGCACCTTGCATGACCACAGCAGTGCCATTGATTGCCTAATCAAGATACCTTACAGCACCTTTAGCAGTGCCATTGATTGCCTGATCAAGGCACCTTGCAGGACCCTTGGCAGTGCCATTAATTACCTGATCAAGGCACCTTGCATGACCCTCAGCAGTGCCATTGATTGCCTGATAAAGGCACCTTGCATGACCCTCAGCAGTGCCATTAATTGCCTGATCAAGGCACCTTGCATGACCCTAAGCAGTGCCATTGATAGCCTGATCAAGGCACCTTGCCGAACCCTAAGCAGTGCCATTGATTCCCTGATAAAGGCACCTTGCATGACCCTCAGCAGTGCCATTGATTGCCTGATCAAGGCACCTTGCAGGACCCTCAGCAGTGCCATTAATTACCTGATCAAGGCACCTTGCATGACCCTCAGCAGTTCCATTGATAGCCTGATCAAGGCACCTTGCAGAACCCTAAGCAGTGCCATTGATTCCCTGATAAAGGCACCTTGCATGACCCTCAGCAGTGCCATTAATTGCCTGATCAAGGCACCTTGCATGACCCTCAGCAGTGCAATTGATAGCCTGATCAAGGCACCTTGCAGAACCCTAAGCAGTGCCATTGATTCCCTGATAAAGGCACCTTGCATGACGCTCAGCAGTGCCATTGATTGCCCGATCAAGGCACCTTGCAGGACCCTCAGCAGTGCCATTAATTACCTGATCAAGGCACCTTGCATGACCCTCAGCAGTTCCATTGATAGCCTGATCAAGGCACCTTGCAGAACCCTAAGCAGTGCCATTGATTCCCTGATAAAGGCACCTTGCATGACCCTCAGCAGTGCCATTGATTGCCTGATCAAGGCACCTTGCAGGACCCTCAGCAGTGCCATTAATTGCCTGATCAAGGCACCTTGCATGACCCTCAGCAGTGCCATTAATTGCCTGATCAAGGCACCTTGCAGGGCCCTCAGCAGTACCATTCACTAACTGATCACATATACAACACAGGACTTCAGCAATGCCATTTATGCCTAATCACATATAGAAGTCACCTTGCAGGACCTTCAGTAGAGCCATGCATTTCCTGATTACATACACAGGACACCTTGCAAGACCTTCAGCAGTGCCATTTATTGCCTGATCATATATACATGGCACCTGGCAGGACCTCCAATAGTACCCTGCATTGCCTCAACACATAAACAAGGAAGGTACCTTGCAGGTCCTTTATGAAAGCCAGTTAATGGAGAAGAACCTGTACAGGATCTGCTATATGATTATTGACAGTGCATTAGGTCCTTTACAAAACACCTTATAGTTCATTTGGCAGTGCCATTCATTGTCTGAGGATTTATCAAGAAACATTCAAGGACATCTGTCTGTGGGATTCAGTGACCTTTCTCTTAAACAGGACACACTGAATGCCAACAGATTGTATGTCCATTAGTTGTACCATTCAGAACTGTAGCATGGAGTTTGTTGGGCCAATACAAAGGACAGTATAGGAACCAGCCGTACTGTTCATGTCCATTGTCCACAGAACTTGATGATAATGATTAACACCTTCAGTTACAACAATTCTGTGGGTTAAGATCTAAACACTGTTTGGGACACTTTCATTTATCCCGTTCAGTGCTTTGATGACATTTAAACTGACAATGCTGGACAATAACCACTGAAATATGTACTTGATCCAATACAGGCTACTAAGTTGGACTGTCATTTGCTAGAAATTTGTTTCAATGGTGATGCAGCGTCTGGTGTCTTTCTGGCGTCTATCTAGTTTGCTTCCACCTGGTGTTTGTCCACACTTCACAAAAAATGCCTTTATACTTTTACTGTGTTTCTGATTGTGTGTGTTTATCTGACAGGGCAAGATGTTGGCTTCTAAAATTCTACAGATAATTTAAAAATTAATTAATAATGAAAATATATGCAAATAATTTCAAAAGGGAAAAAAAGCTTCATCTCCTGTATTTCATGACCATTTTTGAGTCAGATAGGGCCATGTGTTGGCTTTTTAAGCTGCTACACAGAATTTTAAACCTGGGGGTTTTGCCACCTGAGATACCAACTTTCAGTGATAAAAAGTTCTTTACATATATTCATTATATATATATATAACTTTATTGTGCTGGGATGCTGGGTGAGCACTACATCACTGATGTTCTGTTTTTATGGTTTTGTGTAAAATCATATATATAATGATTTATACATATATATTTATATGTTTGTGTGTGTGTGCTCAATAATGGGTATCCCAGTTTGTCTACATCATTGTGTTTTCTCTATCTGTTAATGTCCCATGGGGATATGGATTGATTTGGCATTTGGAAAAAATATGATTTGCTTCATTCATAAGAGAAAGAAAACATTAGTTTCTTAATTGTATGTTATCAGAACTTCTGAAGAACAAATTAGATTGAATGAAGAAAAAGCAGCGTAGCGTTACATCAGAAGTACCAAGACCAAAGTGCATTAGCTGTAGATTACGTTGATGGGATGTAAATTATTCACCATATTATCACCACCGGGGATAGATTAAAGGGAAACGTGAAAGGAACAGTCTTTGAAGTGATATTTTAGAAAAATTGGCAGTATGCTTGTGTGTACACGTTTATGAAATAAGAACACCTCAAACACCCATGCTTCAGTCCGAATTTATCAAATATGGGACTAATATGGGAAAGCAATCTATGCACATAGTAATGAAGAAAAATGAGGTTTTGTTTCGATGTATTAAAAAATAAAGGTGTGTAAGCACTCCTGAAGGTAATTTACATTTCATCTTTAAAAAAAAATGTTGGTATTATTTAATGTGTGGGTTAAGTATTCCCTGTAAGTATATCTACTCAGCATTAAAAATGTAAAGGGAAAAAAGAAAAGAGCAGTTAGCTTCAATTTTCTAGCACACAAAGCTGACTGTATTACAGTGATTCCGTGAGGTTCATTTGGTAATATCAGCTGTACTTCATTTTGAATCATCTGAATCACCAATAAATTTTATGGAAATTTGCAGTATTTTCAACTTTTAATAAAAGAGGCAATTATATCTCAAATTTGGAAAACTTTTGGGAGAATTTTAAGTCATGTAAAAGTTCCATTTGATCTAAATATTTTTAAAAATCCCTTTTTGGTGTGACTATTAAATATCTTTGACTATACATTGGTGCATAAATAAAATGTTTTCTTTCAAAAGGTCTATAAAATGTAATTGCTATCCAATCTGCAAAATCACTGAACAGAACATTTGCTAAAAAACACAAACTAAACAATTGAATTACTGCATAAGCACAAAACTGAAGAAATAGAAAAAAGATATAATAATTCTATTACTATTAAAATAAAAAATAAAATGTTTGACTTCCTAATTAAAATTAAAATCTTTTTAAATGAGATTGAATTTCAGATTTTATTTTCACAAATGCATCATGTGTAAGCCATTACAAATGACCAACACTGTCACAGTACGAACTTTAAAGTACAGTCAAATACTTCAAAATTTGAAGAAAGTAGTATTTTTATGATTTCTTCATACAAGTCAAATGTTTCTTTTGAAAAATATTTATTTTAGCATAAAACCATTACTGTCTTTTGTCATACTTGTGAGATTCTTCTGTTATTTGCAGTTTGTTATTTTTTCCAAAGTTTCAAGTAATATACACAAGATGCATGACAGCTTCACAAAATATTTCCATTAATCTTGAGACATACCTGTCCATGTTATAAACATAAGAATTTGATCAGTAATTTTCTTTTTTCTCCTCAAGAAACTAGGGGGTGCCAGCATAATTGGTTCCAGGTAGTGTAGGGGTTGTACTGATGTTTGATTAAATGATGTTCTTGCCATTAGTACTACCTGTCATATCAGATATTAGATAGCATTAATCTGTAAGTGTACAGCTGGTGTGCTGGTACATGGGGAGCCGTCATGGCAGATCTAACCGGTAAATCTACTGGAGCCGTTACAGACAAAACAAAGAGCAGCTCCTAATCAGTGGAGCCAGAGGATGGACAATGAAAGTATCGAAGCACTCCTTCAAGTTGACATCGTGGGCCATTAAATCAATTGGTTGAATAAAGACTGGGTCACGGATAAGTGAAAGCTCTTTATTCTAGGAGGTAGAAATAGCCTGTAGCTGAGGCAAGCTTGAGTCTGGTTGTGGGGTGAAATTGCTGGCCTATCTGGGCTGTAGATTTCTGTACCTGGTTCCTCTTTGCTGATTAAGACGTATTTATCTATCAAATACAACAAACCCGCTCTGCATTTTATACAGTGCTGTCTGCCAGCATAAATCGTGACGACCGAACAACCTCAGAGTGTTACCTCCCGGGAACATGATTAGATAAAATCACCGACTTTGTTTTACTGAATCATTGTTTTCTCCAGGATGGGGTTGTTTAATTGCCGTATTTCAGCGGGAGGGGATACAAACCTCTTTTTGTTACTTAGACTACCATAGATCAGCCGGATGCCAGCCCTGCTGTATCAGACCAAATTAGCTGATAAGGAAAGAGGAACACTTGACAATAAGCTATCGTGTGTGATTCCCCTTCCACTTGAGTCTGTGAAATAACAGATCCATTTCGCCAAATCAAGGCCCCCTTTGTCTTGATAGTGAAATCATTTGTCTTCCCTTGTTCACCATATCTACTAAAAAGCCGGAGGCCCCCCAGACCGCCCCACACATAGAGGTTGCTATTGGCATCTGTTGTTTGTGCATATGACTGGCGCCCCCACCCAACCACACTTAATCTTACCCATAACTGCCACATCTCAGAAATTCTCATCTGTATAGAATAGCTCACATGAAGAAAGTTCTGCTAAAATTACCTCGCTTGCTGTTTTCTCTCATTTTAAGAGTTGGCCTTCCTAAGGTCTGAACAAATCAGCTAGATCAGACCATATGGTCTGGAGGGTGTCGGGAATAGAGTGCGAGGCACTTCACTTCGTGTGACAGATCAGATACGGAATACCAGACATTCTGCTAGATGTATCCATCCCCCATTCAGCCTCTCTCAGATATCTGATTCTACACAGTATTACAGCAGCGGTTCTCCTTGTGTGATGGACATAGCAGTATCCAAACACATAAGATCACGTTTTTAGCCCTCACCTCACCCCACCCTGGGTGTATAACCCCATCTGGTGGATCTGTGAAATGTTCGCTTGGGTATTTTATTGTAATTCCCTATCAAAGAACTACATGTCCACTGCCCAGCTGGGATGTTTGTTGACTGTATTAGATCCTCTGGTTTTCTCGATCATGATAACAAGCGATTGCTGTCTTTCATGTCATACATAAAATACTTATCTGATGTGAGCACAGTTACAGCTCACAGTACATCTGCAGAACTCTTTCTACTCTAACAGAATAAAAGCTTGAAGAAATATTTCTTTACAGACTAGATGCTAAGACCAATACAAAACTGCTGAATGTTTTTCTTATTTCTCTTTAATTATTTGAAATTGTTGTTTTAACAGTTTTCTTCTTCTTTTATGATTTAATTAATGCAGATGTTTTGATAAACATGTATAATATTAAATTTACATTAAATATGTATGTGACCAAAAAAAATTCAAGGCAAGGAGAAGAGATGTTCACATATTTACATTTGTTTACAGTATGATTAAAATGGTGTTAACTTACTGACATTTTAGCATTTGAAAAAAAGTCTATATATAATCCAAAATTATGTATGTCTCACTATAAATATTAAAATTTAAATTCTCAGCCCAACTTTATTCTTGATAAAACATTTTCTTTATTGAATTTGTAATTCATGCATTACCAAAATTTATTTACTTTAGAACCTCTTTAAAACTTTCAAATTTTGTAGTATAAAATAAAACATCGCAGCTTAAAATGCTTTGGCCTTGCCTTTACACATATTTGGTATAAAAAATGAATTTACTAATTTTGTTTAAAATCAAATCTAATTTAACTTTGGATTAACTGTTATTTTTTTCTTGAATAAAATTAACAAAAAAATTTTTAAAGAGTCTGTCCTTCATCCAAAATTATTGTGATATTTTCTTCATGTTTTAATTTGTAAGAAAATTCTGTTGGATACTTGTTTATAAGATTTTGTGTAAATTTTTGTTAAATATTAAAACTTGCTATAATTAATAGCTTTGTTTATAAGATTTTATGTAGATTTTAGTAATTGTAACATGCAAGATTTTAATATTGATCATAAGATTTTATGTAAATTTTGTATATTGTATTATATCACTGGAACATGGACCATATTTGGTATTTTTATGGATCAGATATGTAAAACACAAATTGAAACTGTGTATTTATGTACAGAGAACAAATTAATGATAGAAATTTTTTTTTAATTTTTTTATATGGATGAGTTTGTGTTTAGCTGAAAAGGTATGTTAGTTTGTTGTATTGATAAAAACTAAAAAAGGTAATCTTTTATTTAATGCATTTATTATCAGTAAATAAATGTTTAACAAATTAAGTTGATCAAATTGATATGTAATAAGCAATACAAATGAGACATTTATATTGAAATCATTACCCATGTTTATATTTTAATAGTGTTTTTCAGTCCAACTGAAGAATTTTAAATATATTTGCTATTAAAATCACATGTTGTCCCATGCCAGAGAATGATACAATAGAAATGTTTTCTTAGTTTGATGGAGGTTAATTTCAACCAGTCATTCTTGTCACAGAATGGAGGGCTTAGTGGTCAGCTTGACCAGTAGAGGATGCTAGAAGATCTTTATAAGGTTACTAGTGTCCATCTTTGTGCATCTGTTTCAACTCATAATGACCTGTCCAGAGCAACCGGACCTGATGGTGCATTGTCCCTGTAATTACCAGACACAAGTATGATCCTTAGCAAGCAGCGCCAATCAACGTCAAACCACCAGTCATCTGGGGTTGGTACTGTTTATTTTGTCAGAGATGATACAGGGCTATACAGAGGGCGTATGAATCACTCAGCTATCACTTTTATCATATGTCAGAGTATGAAGATCAGAATATAAAAGGGATGAAGAAAACATTGTGCACATCTCTGTAACTTGAGACCGTATGGGTGGACAGCGTTTTTGTGTTTTGCTTAATGGATTTCGTGTCAGTATTTAATTAGAACGGCTCCAGCTTTTCCTGTTCATCAACCACTAACGATCACTTGTGTGGGGTTATGATCAGTGTAATGTATATCTGCAGTAACTAGATATCATATTTACAGTTTTCTGGTGATGTTTAGATGGATCCATGCAAAGGCTAATAAGGAGTCATGCTTGCCATAACTGGCAGACATTGTATCTTTCAGACTTGTGCCATATCTGTTCAGACAAGATATACTGATTGTAAAACTTGTAAAGAGAAACTTGAAAAATAGTGGATTTGATGATTATTTTAGTAAGTGGATACTGCAGTTGAACTTGCTGCATGTTGCAGTTTGTTTTATTGGTTCACTAAAGAAACAAACTATCATTTAAAAATATGTTATGCAAAATTATGTAAGATACTCCCTCACAGAAAGACAATGTGTTTTTATAAAAATTTGAACATTATGAGAAAATCTTTAAATGTGCTAATTGAATTTTATCATATGCTATCGCTTCTGTTTAGTAGGTCCAAAAATTAACTGACAGGTAGCCAAACAAACCTGAGAGAAAAACCTTCAAATATGGAAAACTTTAAAGACTCCTTGATAAATTTGAGGCCAAATACTTCATATAATATTAAGATAATATATACAATGCACAATTGACAAGTAACTGAATTTTTAGCAGTTTTCTTGACAGCCTTACATAGCTAAAGATGGCAACCTAAGAAATAATGGCATAACACATGTTGTTGATGGAAGTTGAAGTTTTTAAATGATTATAATCCTTGCACTAGGAGGCATTTTCAAAACATGATACATAATTGCAATATCTTGTGTCATTTTAGGGGTAATTCCTGCATTTTGTAAATGTCTCATGAGAGTTTAAGACATCGCATTTCAGAGATGATGTGCTGCTATGATACCGTGGGAGGCAGGCAGAGGTCATGATGTATCTTTGTGATGTTTTTACACAAGGTCATGTTGAGGTCTTCCTGTTTGTATCAGAAATGATAGACAATTACAAACGCAAACAATGGCAGGGTAGTAATAATACTCCAGAAGGAGTCAAATAAAAGTTTATATATTAATGTTATCATATCTGTTTCATGGTATGGCATGCTCAGGGTTTAAAGATGCATTTATTATCAAGATGTGACAAAATAATCCAAAATAACAACTTTTGTCAAATATTTCTCATATCACAGGATGTGTTTCTTTAATCTAGTTGGCTTCCACACCCATTCCATATGCAGTACGGTGTGGCATCCCTTGTCAGCATATGTTTATTATTACATGATGTTTTATAAAAGCACTGTCTGCAAGATGTTGCAATTCCTCTGTCATCTCTATCAGCCTCACATGTCGCTGGAGCAAGCTTTTATTTTTAGACTTCGCCAACAGGGGGCAACACATAACTATCAATGCACTCTAACAACCCAAGCTTCAGAGCTGCTTGAATATACCAAAATGCCTTTTCCTTCTTTAACAGCGTGATTTTTTTTTCAACTGTGTGTGTGTTTTTAATATATCTCCTGAATTTCTATCTTTGTTTCTGTCTTTCCTTCTTTGATCTGCTTCTCATTTTGTACATACATTCAAGTACATACAACTTGCTTTCAATGTCACATGTATGTACATGTTTTACACACATAAATATGAATGTTTATTCAATTATGTATTCACACATTCACATGTACACCCTTTTATTCACACATTGCAACGTAAAAGTAAAAATAAAGGACTTACTTGATATACATCAATTATAGTTAAACCGGTTAGTGTTCATAATAATTTTAGATTTCAGGCAGGTTCTTCCATGGTATCTTTAACAAATTTTCAGCCGTTGCTAAAGAGATCTTTACAACCTATGATAAATATATAATATGTTTGACCTCTGACCTCTTGTAGACTGAGGTGTCAATCCTGAGTAGTTAATGTGAATTCTTCTAAGAATTATTTACCATTTATGGTAGAGGAGTAAACCATGTGTTTTATTAACCATGTTTTATGTTTGTTTCAGATGACGGCAGAACAGAATTTGATAATTCTCTGGTGGTCAGTATGGAGGTTAATGGGATCATGTATCAGGGGGTCCTTTTCGCTCAGCACCGGCGTATTTGAAGCAGGGGGGCCGCAGGGCTCCCACAAGTTGTTCTGCACTGTAAAATGTTGTTGTAGATGAATCTCATAATGTGGTTAACGCACCGAGAATGCATGAAAGTCACACTCATTTTAATATTTATACAAAGGTCACAACATTTATATGCTGCACACATTATTATGTCATTATTGCAGGGACATTTTCCCGTGCTTGTTCTACACAATTCATGGCCATAAACTAGCAATTAAGACAGATTAAGTATTTCGAATTTCTTGAGAATTTATTAATATATGTTATAAGAATGAATTTTTGCCATAATGGCATGTTGTTATTGCATAATACAGCTGATTTTAGATATATAATATATATATATATATATATATATATATATATATATATATATATAATAAACACAACTTGGAATACCCACATTATTGAAACAAATAAAAAATTCTTACAAACATTACAAGTTTGATATGTTTGTATGGGATTTCAAAATATTTATTTATTTTCTGCTTTATAATGATTGTGATAATGCAGAAAAAAAACAACTCTTATATAGTAAAGTAAGTTTACCTTGTCAACCTCAGGATAAGTTTGCGAGGACACTTCACATATATATGCATATATTATGGCCACCCAAAAAGGATCATGTGGTGCCATCTTGTGGTTATGATTAGAAGCATTGATAGAAAACTTTTTTTGGGGGGGGGGGGGGGCACTTTTTATAATGAAATTCCTAGAATTTTGTTCTTTGCATTTTGAATAAATAAATATCATTTTAGAAGTTAGATTTAAGTTAGTACCAGAGTGCATCTGTCGATCAACTAAATATAATTTTTACAAGCTCAAGGAGAATAACATTAAGCTCTGGTTAAAGATATAAATAAAGTTAACATTGTTTACCAAAAATGGTTGTGTAAATTTTGGAGATTTCTTAAGGTGTTTCCATAAAGGAGGATAATTTGCTTCACCATATCATGATACATAAATGTGAGATTTATATATGAAAGTTTGACATCATCTGCAGTTATGATTTGATTTATTAAGAATATGATTCTAGTATTGTTGCTCAGTGATAATGTTTATTGTTTTGTTCAGTGCTTGGTTACTTCAGTTTGCTTGGATTGTTGTGAGGGTCAATGTTTTATTTTGGTGCTGAATAAAATACTGGAATAATGCAACTCATTCCCAAAAATGACAAAATGGTATAATGGAGTGTTAAATTTTGGTTTAATATTAATAAAAAATATGTGACATTTACAGTCACAATATTAGAATCTCTATCTCTGCTTCAGAGAGAAAATTACCACTTTTTAAAATTTCAAAATTACGACCACCAGTTGGACCTCCATAATGTGGTCGCGTTTGCAAGGTGGTCTTCTAAGCTAGGTCTCGCATATAGAGCAAATAAAAAGGGGGATATCGCTAATGCAGCTTCTTGTGTACATGGAGTAGACAAACGACAGGCTGGCGCAGCCGGTAGTCCGTTAGTGCAGGCAGCCAGGATTCAGCTGGACACTCATAAGCACAGACGAAACTGTTTCCCACTTGGTTTGATTATATATGCTAGCCTATGGACTCTAATTAATTGATATGATCATTGGATAAATATGAAGTCACAATAGTTTTGTACCAGAATGTCCAACAGATTCAAGGAAACAAGTTTGCAAGACTTTGTTTATCAGTGACTAGCTGAAAGACCCTGTGTACGTTTCCCTTATATAATCCTAGTGATCCAGCGATTAAAGATCATATTCTAATGCGATATGTGTCGAATGCAGTAATTTCTCCTGCCTTTTCATTTTTCTGTTATATGTTTTAACATAGGATAATAAATATGACAAGTATCGTGATGATCGGCAATTAAAAACACTATGTCAAGAGCACACACAGCTGTGTTTAATAATTTGGCTGGTCCAGTTGGACGTTAGGGGCACTAGTTGTTTGCCTGCAGTTTTTCAAGCCTCCACTCGAGAGTCTGTATTAGCGATATCTCGTATTGGGACCGTGAAAAGTGGTTATAATTTTGAGTTTGTTGACAAACCGAGTTGGTCGTTAGGCGAGTTTTTACTGTTTCAAATTTTAATATAAATATTAATGATGCAGATTGTTCTGTACTGATTATGAACCAAATTTTTTACTTATAACATATATGTAATTTAATGTAATTACATTATAATTTGTATCACTGACACTGCAATGATATATGTTGCAGCATATTAAGTAAATAATATAATATTTTCACTTTTTCATAAGTTTCTGTTTATTATTCAGTACTCATGTTAAGAATACCAGTATTATCAATATGTTATAGTTATTTTTTGTGTTAGTGTATAGCTTAAAGATTGCCCACAATTAAGTACGTGAATGCGGTACAAGTTTCTAATGCACCACTTTAAACTGATCAGTCAGAATTAGACTTGCACTTTCATACATCTTTTCAGAGAATTACTCTTGTGCATTTCATATATTTCTTATGAAAGAATTAGTCTTGTGCCGTTCTCATTTCTTTTGAAGGATTTAGTCTTGTACCTTTCATTTTTCTGTCTGTGAATATAAAATTTATTCTGTATATATCCTTGGGGAAATCAGCAAAGTAGTTTACTGGTTTATTAAAATGATTGGATTCAGTTAAGTCACAAAGGGGTCTGAGATAGAAACAATACAATCTTTTACGACTCATTAAAATATATGAATGCTGGATAATTATACTTGTTATGTTTTAATAACAAGATAATAGTTTGAGACAGTAATCCTATTCAGTCCATCCTCTGTAGCTTTAATTACGCCTCCTTATAGGCTTATTATAATTTTTTTTAGTTTTTTTTTATTTGCATTATCGTGGACATTTTACACGTTATCTCAAGTCAGGAGACCTTCTAAAGATCTGGTCATATCATCAACACTGCCAAACGGTGAATCAGTCAGAATGCGTGCGAGTTCAGGTTTAGTTTTATATATATTGTTATTTATTAAAGGAGTGTATATTTAAACGGTGAAGTCCTTCGAAACGCGAATCGTGATCAAATATGGCGAGTATGTGGCGACATCTATCAGTGAATGATTGAAATAAACTGATTCGCTATGTGAAATTAATTTGCCTGTATTATTTATTTATTTTTTTTTTTTAGAAAAAAAAAACACTTTTCCAGGAAGGAATTTATAAAAATATTATTTATTAAACTGAGAAATTATGTATTTTGGATGAACACGGGATTTCGAATAAGGACATCACACTGGAATGGCATATTCATTCATTGTTCGCTTTAATATACTGCAAATTTACCTGTAAGATGTATATATCCGTATATTTCGGAGTGACGTGTGTATATTCCCTGTATGACGCAATTACTACTGCCCTTGCATATCTGACTTTTTCAGGTGTACACGGTTAATTATAAATATAAATAAATACCTATATCTCTACATATGTATGTATATGGCAGTCACTAGTGGCGATAGTGTTGATATCAACCTTAATTTGTACATTCTTTTTGTCTCTATTACATGTGCAATGTTGCATTTAGAAGACTTAGATACTAGTCACAGTACAGTGAAGAGTCTGTGTTATATATGTCTCAGTATTCAATTGTACTCTTTGTACACATTTCTATGTACATCAGAATTATTAAAGTATACGTGCAACTGATACTCGTTTTCTTATTGCTTCATATAAGGCCAAAAAATAAAAGGTATGGTTCCCAAACATCGCCCGCATCAATTTTAACCCCCGCATCAAATATTTTTATTTTTTTATCTTTCAAGAAGATAATTAATACAATTTATGTACAAAGTGTCAAACATAAAAAAAAACGCCCGCTCTGATTTCTGGAAAAAGTGCCTGAGAACCAAACTATTTATTTATTTTGGCCTTGGGTTATATTTGAACCTGATCGATGAAGCATCCATGAGCTCATAAACCACCCAAGGGATTATTCATGTCTTTGTAATTTAAGAGTACTCCACTGTACACATGAAGGCCTTAAATTAAAACGTTTATATATTAGTGCATGTATAGTCCTGTTAGGGAGGCTCACTTTGGTCTTCTGATCACTCAGAATTTAATTTTTTCTTAACTTTCTATACTTCCAGTTTTCCATCATCACGGAGTATCATCGAGGCACCAGTTCTTGATAATCGTCGACATATATACGTCGAGGTAACGGTGTGCGCACGCGCAAACCCTTATCCCTCTTCATCTCAGTGCGCTCAACATTCCTTATACACTATTCCCGATCCAACATAAAAGAGACCTCTTTAAGAAGTAAACACTGACATTATCTTCAGTCCGCTTCTGTCTGACTTTTCCAAGTTTCCTGGTTGGATGCCGTTTTTTTACACTCCAACGCAATATCATCGGACCCATGGCAGTATAGCTAGTACAACACATACACGATGCGGCAATCCCGATTCCATCATTATATTTTTAACCATACAAAAAGCAGAAAAGCTTCCGGTTCATAAAATGATCTGAACCATGATATCATGCAACACAAATTAGAAGGACGTATGTAATATGTCAGAGAGTGTTAGGCACTGGCTCTGGCGTTGGTGGGAGGAGGTGAGCCCTCTTTGAACGGTTTCATTATCGTCATTCTATATTCTTATCTCATCCTTGCTGCCGATTTCCCCATATTTCGTCCAGACCACTATATGTAACAATTTTTTTGCAAAAAGGTTATATTAACCTATATATCCTTCGATATTAAATCATGTTAATCAGTGTTCAGTAGAATTAAGTTTACCCGCTAACTTATCCACAGAAGAATTCGCTTTGCACGTCAACCACATTTTTTATGATTTTTTTTTTCAGGATATCAAAATGAGATATCAAAATGTATTGCTCTTTACATTTGCAACATATGTATGCTGCATGCATGAGAAGTATCAAGTGGTATATCACACGTACACATATATACATATAAATTTACAAAATAAATAATGTAAATATGCTGACCTCTCATTTCTTTTTCTTTGTGATTTCTTTAAAATCTTCGTAAGTAAGTTACATAATTATGTTACAGGATTCCCCTTAGAGTTTAATAAATATTTGCATTATTAATAAAGCCAACTCACTTGTCTAAACCCGTGTTGTATATAGAGGGGAGTCCACACCATAATTCCAAATGCAAGTCCAGTCCAGACCACCCGAGCCCAAGTCTGAGTCCAATACAATTAACAGAAATTAGGAATGGAAATTTAGGATTATCATGTATAAGGGCCCTGCGCGGGCCGAAAAATTGGAACCCCCCCCCCCCCCCCCCCCCATCCCCCCAAACATGTACTGTCAGCCCGTAGCACGTCCCGCAATCAAAGAAAAAAAATCCAGCCCATGCTGCAGCTATATATGATTCGTTTAGCCCGCACCCGCCTCGCAAAATTTTCTTCCATGCAGCCCTCACCCGCACCGCCCTGCATGTTTCAAGGCCGACTCATTATCTCCGAGCCCTGGACCCTCGAATCCATGCAAGTCGTAACTCTTACTATATAAATAACCCTGCTCTAAACCCACTCCATCTGGCTTGCACGAGAAAGAAGAGTTAATATATATATATATGCCACATGTATCAAAGGGTAAGCGAGACCGAACTTGGGAATTATTAGAGCGGCACGAAATTATAAGTGGTGAGAGAAGTATATAGTTTTACAAATATAATTACATCATAGATTCCATCTTTAATATAACGATGACTATATTCTACATGTTAAACTAATTCTGGCAATGCATTGTGGTATTTTAGAGTGTCAAAGCAATATATAGTGCTATATACAACAGTAATTATAACCGGGATATATACGACAGCTATCGAGGCTGCCCTGCATGTTAATAAAGAACAAAACAGATAACAATTTTCAACCACACGTTACGTAACTCTTGCTGTCAAAGAAAATCTGAAACAGTCTCCATTTAAATATATTTCTCGTTCACGTGTCAAATCAAACTGAACGGTTATATAGGAGATATATTCTAAAAAAGACTGTCTTTAAAATATATATTTTAATGAGAATGAGACATTCGGCTAATTAGCAAAATTGAAAGTAACACTATTCCTCGTAAAGAAATAAAAGTAAGAAGGGCAATGGCTGAGAAAACAGTATTTCTATATATACGTATATAGATTAAAATTCTGCCAAGAAAAGAATTGCATGAATAAACAACCATTTAACAGTTGTTGATCGGATGTTGATCTCTTAAATACATTTAAAAATGGTTTGTTTCGAATGAAACTAACCAGTAACCACCACGATGACACCGCAGTGAAAAACATGTAAGGTCGTAAAATACCCAGTTAAGGTGTATATTTTGTTCTACGATAATTAGGGAAGCGTTACACTGGTATATCAAATCTTTAACAAACACTGAACCAGGAAACACCGGGATTTTAAACAGTCTGTCGCCATCATGCAGGACGAATCAGCTAAGAAGCCCACGCACTGCACCATTAGATGTTTTACAAGCGTCTTTAATTGGATTGTAAGTAATGAAACAATTATTTACTGCATGTATTTCTCTTCCAATATATCCATTTTGTGTTAACGACTCGGCACTTTCATTGACACTATATAGGTTTATTTTAATGAAAATACAGGCTTGAATAATTGAAAACGTTTGCCCCCTTTTAGAGAAAATAATTTACACGCTTTAACTGGCTGGTGCCCTGCTTCCTAACAGGATCGTAATTGGGATCTTATCTTAGAGAAGACATCTCATAATTAAAAAGACTGTCACGCTTGAAAATGTATTTTTGCCTTAGCCAGGAGGTTCATCCCCGTTCGTGTGTGATTCTTCAATCATGAACGAAATCTCATGACATTTTCAGGGCATTTCGGGAATGGACCAAGGAAGAATCGATTAGATTTTGGTGTGGGTCCGGAACTTGATCCGGATTCAACAAATATTCACAAATGTACCAAAGAACCTTCGAATATGGGCCTAATATGTGAACGCAAACACGGTTTGGGAGAATCCCACAATAGAATTTTTTGCATGGCGGCGGCTTAGAATGGAAATTGTTAGTTATATTTAGACCTCACATTCAGTAGTTCACTTGTTGTGAATACGATGTTTGAATAAGATGGCTTTCTAAGTATGGACGTATAATAGTGCATTGGGTATTAAGCTATGATGTTAACAGCTACAGATCACTTACAATACTATCATAAAAACTTTTCCCACATAACCACCTAAACACATCACACACATCCACTTGGAAAAAGCTATATAGATAACGCCTCAGGGGGCAAATGCTGATAAATTCTGATAAATTTGACATTTTTTTTTCAATTTCGGACAGTGGCATGGATAAAAATATGTCAGGATTCTTCGTACCCGTTTATCTTTTTACAAACCTTGATTTATTTGATTGGTCAATCTGAAAATTTATAGTCAACGCTAAGACCTTTCAAAATAAAGATACATATATCCAAGTATTATAACCATGTGACAATGTGAAGTGCCATTGGCGACTGACCCCAGTGTTGAAAACCTTACTTAAGGTAAAACATGTTTGGTGTGGATGCGTTTACGTTAGATGTTGACACCATTGTCCTCGTTGCTTCTGCAGGTTCAGCTGACATCTTATATCAGCCCTCACAAGATCACCAGCCACTTTTGTTCTAGTGACTCTTTGTGTCAGTAAATTAGCAGGTATACACTTATGTAATCAGATCAGTATGAGTATACCTCAGCAAAATAATTCTTCCTTTCAGTGGAAATACATGTAAAATGAGGTAATCTGATAACTGTCCTGGTGTAGTTTTGGATATATGTGCTTTGTGGAAGAATATTACTTTGTCTACATTGCAACGGAAGCATCACAAAAAATATAAGGCAACTTTAAGAATATGCAGAAGAGCCTTAAAGTAAACATGAACACCTACTGCAAAAAAAAAAAAAAAAGACAGAGCAAACAAACTGGCAAAGGAAATGGGACAAAAAAAACAAGGAAAAGACTGAGATCTTAAAAATAAATAATATAAATCTTAGTAATATCACTATATATAGGATGCTATAATATAGATGAAGTAAACAAGTTCATATATCTTGGCGCTGAAGTCAGTAAGAACGGAGGAACACAGGAAGAAATACAAAGAAGAATAACACAGGCAATGGAAGCTTTCAACAAACAAAGAACAATTGGGCAAACTTCCAAAATCCGCATGAAAACAAAATTAAGAATCTTACAGAGTATCGTGATGTCAGTACCGCAAACTCTCTCAGAAACCTCGATGATGACAGCAGAATGTGCACAGATGCTCAATGCTTTCCAAAGAAGTTGTTTGAGAAGACTACTAAAAATCCACTGACCAAAGATAATAACCAATGAAGACTTATACAGACAAACAAAAACTAAACCAGTTAGTGAAACAGTTAAAGCAAGGAGGTGGACATGGTGAGGTAATGTTTCAAGGAAAGAAAAGAGAAACCACACAAGTACCGCACTTACATGGACACCAGAGGAAAAAAGGAAACGGGGGAAACCAAAGACCGCATGCATGGAGAAGAACAATTGAAAAAGAAAGACATGAATTGGGGTGGAACAACTGGAAAGAGACAGCCATTGCAGCCCAAACAGAAATGAATGACTGAAGATGGGGTATAGCCTTAGGATATATATATATATATATATATATAGTGTTACGGGGTGACATAAAAGCGGACCGAACTGTCACGTGAGTGAAGCTTGCTTGGCTAGCGAAACGGTTGGTACGCCGGACTTTTACGCCACCGACCTGGGTTCGACTCCCGGGTCGGCCCAGGATTTTTCCCCTTCGTTATTTGTCTTCGTAACAAAATGGGGGCTCTACTAACTACGCTCTTTACACAGCGCTTTAACTATAGGTCTACTTCCTATATGGTAAGCGCTGTTTGTATCCTGTATCCTGAATTGCTACACCAGAGGGGAGCACTGTATTTTTGTCCAATCAAATGAGACCTTGTGCTGGAAGACACGGCCAAGCGAGGAATACACTGAGCCAATCATGTTCATTTCGTTTTGTGTGACAGCTCATCGCCCCGGTAACCGTATGAACAGGCCACAGGCTCAGGGAGAATTGTTCCAGACGTGGTTTGCTTAGGGCCTTGGGCACATAGGATGCCCGGTCGGTGAGCTGTAATTTAAACGAAACGTAACAACAAAGGCTGCGTGCACACCTCGCTGGCTGGTTTCAGTTCTGCAGACACCAGACACATGGCTACGCTAACACAGTCATACTGTCAGAATCGAATCGGTCGATGATGCGATAATGCAGAGGGAGCAATTAAAATTCGAACGTAAACTTGTCTTCAAACGGCGCTTGAAGTGCAGCTATTGGCGGAGCCAGGATGCCTGTCGCGTGTTTGTTTATTGGCATCTGGTTGGCTGCTTGTCACGTCATACGCACGTTTTGTTCAGCGAACAACGAACCGCCATCTGGTGTCTAAATATATCATAAACGGTCAAAGCTGGCAGCGTGAAAATCAGTTGCTTCTTTAGAAGCGTAAGATTTCCGCTGCCTCGGGAGCGTATCTACTAACGTGACGGTTAACTTTGTGGCCCAGAGACCAGAGAATAAGCTCACCAAAGTGTGACTCCTGGGATAATTAGTCTTGTTCTGATAGCAGAACGCTCTTAAGAGGGGGTGTGTTATGGGGTGACAGAAAAGCGGACCGAACTGTCTCGCTATAGAGAAGCTTACTTAGCTAGCGAAGCGGTTGGTTCGCCGTATTTGTGCGCCACCGACCTGGGTTCGACTCCCGGATCGGCCCAGGATTTTTCCCCTCAACAATTTGTCTTCGTAACAAAATGGGCGCTTGTCCGACGTGACGGTAAAACTTTGTGGCCCAGGGAATAAGCTCACCAACGTGTGACTCCTGGGATAAAAAGTCTTGTTCTGATAGCAGAACGCTCCTAAGAGGGGGCGTTTTACGGGGTGACATAAAAGCGGACCAAACTGTCTCGCTAGGGAAGCTTGCTTTGCTATATATAGCCCATAAGAATGAACTCCTCAATTGTATTTTTCAGTGACTGAAGCATTGTGGAGTCCATAGATTGCACCTGCAGTTAACTGTGATTATAACACTCCATACACAACTGTGAGATTTAACATATATCCATTGATTAATGTTCAGTACATCTATGTGAATTGTATATTTGACCACTAGAAAACATTACTGTTCTCTTCTCAGCCCCATTTTGCACCAAGGAAGTTAAAATATGAACATAATAGTACACAGGCCTAAAGCCTTATACAGGACTGAGATTTTTTTTGTCCGGGATATAACATTATTTAATCAAGGTTTAATTGTATACCCAAAATTAGTTCTGAATTTTTCAAATTTTTAAGTTTTTAGCATAAATATAAAATCAGTACCTTAAATTTTGCCTAATTTTTATCATCGCATATTTGTTTCCTGAAAGCACTGTTGATATAATTTTCATATCATGCAGAAATAAGGATTTCAGCTTGTTAGTTTTGAAAGTTGAAAGAAATTTGCAAAAACTGTAGCTTTTATTAAAATTTTTAATGAGACCATGTCAGACCCAGGCTTAATACAGCCCCTCTTCAGTCACCTGTATGTCCTCAAGTTGACCTTTCAGGCTTGACGTGGGATATACTTGCAGCTGAGCAGATTATTGCTGGCCACAGCTGATCCAGGTGTCCAACCTAGCTCATCTATTAGTTGTTTAGACCAACAGCATAACAATAAACAATGAATAAATGAATTTTTATAGGTCTATAATAACAACTTTAAATAAAAATAATCAATAGAAAAGGAATATGACAGTTGATGAGTAACATTAACAGAAATTACCTTGCAATTACTGATGTTTTATGGATTTTGTATGGATGAATGAAAATGTATTCAAAGTAACACCATTGAGTCACCTATGGTATTTTTCTTTTCTATTTTAATAATGAAAATAAAATAATTAAATTATATTGTTCTATACTATTGGGGATTATATGAAGGAAATTAATGATTGACAAAGATGCAGTTGATAATATAAATCTAAATTCCCAGGTCTTTTCCATGTGTTTCAGCTTGTTAATTTATATTTATTTCAAATTTTAAAAAGTTAACATATGTCAAAATTTTTAAATTTTACTCGGACAAGTACTGATTAAAGATGTCTCTATGTTTCACTTATGACATTCAGACACGTGGCTGTAACAGCTGTCACAAGACTATGTAAATAGTCAAAATTTATATTACTGGTTCCTATATTTCAGTTAATAAAATTAAACTTGCCCATCTCTAATTTTCTCCTTGTATAATTAATAGGGTATTCTTTTCCTTGGGTTATTTTTACACATATAATGCCTTCATAGCTGAGATACTTCAAATTTTTTTTTATGATACATTATTTTTATTTTTAAAAATTTGAATATTATAAAAAATCAGATCTTAGACAAATTCTCATAATGATTTCTTCAATTTTAATAATTGTCATAATACTCTTGCTATGTCTAATGTGTAGATTGATGTGAAGGTAGTCCAAAGTGAATATTATAGTTTTATTTTTAGATTTAAATAAAAATTCATAAAACCAGGTACTTATGATCATTATTTAAATTAGTGATATATGTTTATTCTGGATTCTGAAGAAGTTTGTTTGGCTGAAACTGAATAAATACCAGACATGGTGCAGTACTTTGCAAATGTATTTGAATGCAAATATGAATATGTACTCCATAAATTCATGTATAAGGATAGGAATACAGGTAAAATTGAAAGTGTTTGAATACAAATGCATTCATGAATGTATTCTTTAATATTATTTTAATAATCAGTTATTTCGATGATATTATTCAAAAATCTTTTATGAAAAAAACAAGATACTGATATTATTTTTAATTTAAATTATATCTGACATAATATTTGTTATTAATTTTTAATGAATAGTTTAACTTTTTAAATAATTCTGCTGCAATGTAGGTAAAGTTTTATAGCCAAGCCAAGACCTATATGTGATAATAGCACACCATTTCCAACTGTAAATAATTTTGGTGACATCAATCCTCTTCCCTGTCTCCAAGGATAATCAAAATCTTACACAACTTGAGTTAAACACCATCAACTCATAGTACAGCTAATATTACCTCACAAAACCAGTCTTTGTCTACCTCCTCTTCCAAATCATATTTTGTGATCATATATAACAGCTGAGCGCCGTGACCCGTGGGTCCCTTGTTTTTCGGATTTCAAACCAAATTTTGCGACCCTGTACCCTACCTTCCCGGACCAGAGAACCTTTTTTAGGTTGACTTTCAGTCTTTTGGGCGTGACCCTCCCATTTACAAAATCTTGGATACCCCCTGTTACGAACAGTACGGAAATTTAATGAAGTTTTGTTTTGTTTTTAACTAATATAATTCATGAATATATATATATATATATATATATATATATATATATATATACATATATATATATATATATATATATATATATATATATATATATATATATATTAGTGGTTAGGAACCAACCTTTGGGGAAAAATAATATATATCATTTTGGAAAATATATGTAATATTATCATATCATTATCATTTTTAGTATTATCTATCTGCCGTATTATCACATTTATTCGCATCATTTTGATACGGTTGTAAAAAATTGACAAATTTGGTGATTTGGTTACTTAAATACACAAAAATGCCCTGTCCACACAGTGTATTGAAAGTGGTATTTCGGTCAGCTAGGCTGCATATATTACAGTTATATGTAAAATTTTGAAAGTAAGAACAGACCTCATCTTTTATAACTGGCATTTTCATCAACTTCTTTTTTCCCTTTCGATACATCATGCTTGTTTTCAGGACATCAAGCCTGTTTTACAATTGCCAATATCTGCCACACCCCTGCGCAGCAGATGACAGGTGAAGCAGACAATCTTCCGCCAGATGTCGTTTCTACTGCGCTGAATCGGAATCGGGAGAGTAAGACAACCTCAATGCAGGAGCAAGATCTATTGCGGAAAATGATCCGGTCTTGCAGTCTCCTAACAGGGTCAAGCTCTGTTGTGTCATATGAATAAACCAAAGGCGCTTGAATTGCTATTAGTGTAGATTTTGGTTAAATTTGATACTTTTCTGCGTTTCACACTATATGGTCCATCTCTGTATTATTTACTTAAAGTAAAGATAAGTAATAGTTATAAAGGAAATGGCTCAGAAAAATAACAAATGTACACTAGTAGCAATTCAAGCGCCTGTGAATAGACCTTATACATTGTATTGGATTTAAGCATACTGGATGAACCGACCCAGTTGCATTGGCATTACAGTGAATTACATGTGAATCTCGATTCCTCGACCCTCACTTGTTATGACGGCATACTATTCTGAATAATCCCCCCTCATTGATAATTCGTTTCAGTCAAATGATCTTGTTGCATCATGTTAAACTGGCTATAACAAGTACCACTGGATGATCACATTGCATATTCGATATTCATACATCTTCAACAAATCTAGAAACAGATGTATCACGTAACTTTACCAAACAAGCACGTTATATACGCATGACAAAAGTTGCCGTTTGAAAGGTTTCAGCACATTCATGTATTACATCCAAACTGGAAAAAGAGGAATTAAAAACTATTAGCATTTATTATTGGGCAGCCGCACGTAGGTCCTATAATAATAGTGGTTGTTTGCCATCCAAGCGATGGTGATTACTGTCCGGATCCTTTACGTCATTGCAAAGTCCATGGGTCATGTCTTCATTTCACATACCCCTTTTACTTCATATCCAGTCACACATTTCTGTTGTTTGATCGAGGACGTTACGTCTCCGAATTGGGACATGATATTATTAGGATATTTTGAAATACGTCCAAGAGCAGGTCGTCGCGTGGTGGTGCCATCTGCCGTTCACATACGAAAGTAATTCAAACGAGGGCAACACTTCTCACGTTGGTGTATTATAAATCTCGGTTTAGAAACAAGTTGACATATATATGACAGGAACAAAACGAAAAACTTATAAAAATAGAAAATGTATAGCCTCAGTTTAGCTTAATTATAAACTTGCAAGGTTGTCCTGTTTAGGTTACTTGATTAACTTGATACCGATATTACTCTAAATGCTATGTTCTTCAATTACATTGTTTTATGATCTTTACAGTCTGAAGGACGAATGAACATGTTTAATTGACAGCAACCTTCACAAGTAAAAAGATGTGGTAATAACAATTATTCTTTCCCTTCAGTCGGTGGATCTGCAGTAATTGGTAAGTTCAAATACGATGGAATCATGCATCTGTTACTTACAAAATTAGATTTTATTTTTATTTTACCTTCATACTCTAACGTATTGCAAATGTATACATGTCGACACATGTTGCATGTAGTTTACTTTAAATTTGTATAGGTTCAGTCTAATAATTATCTAGGGATATAAGGAATAAGCGGTTTTCCGTTCTGATTGGTGCAACAACTAAAATGGAAACATTTTCTTATAAATATTTTATGAAACTTTTTATATTAATTCCAAACCTTCAAAATCTCACATGTTATAAACAATACTTATAAAGCATTCATGTTATCGTGGATAAATTAAAGTCATTCTCCTCTATTCTTTTAATTGAATATTCATTTAAATGTTTTGTCTGAATAAACTTATGTTCTGTTAATTCTTAAGTATTCTCTACTCTTAACTCTCTCCCTCTCTCTCATTCTCTCTCCCTCTATCGCCCTCTCTCTCTCTCTCATACCATGCAAAGTGATCTCAGTTTTGGTAAAGGAAAATTTAACCACCACTTCATTTGTTGTCTGGATACGTAGTACATACGCCTTGCGGATTCATGTGACCCCTCGAACCCGAGTTCTGGCTTTCACCTGGAGTCATATGATTAAAGCAATGATCCGTACCTGTACACTGCACAGGCGAGGAAAGATGCGGCTGTCAAAATTTATCACATACGATTTCAGTGCCTTGAGTCATTTATTCGCAATTCTGCTTAAAAGTTCAAATGAATGGGAAAGTCTAAAATCGGCGCTTCTATAAATGTGCATATATAGGATACAAGCATGTTCCTCCTGTCTGAGATTCTTTTTTCAGCCTCTGTGACCTTTTCAAAGACCTTTTATAGAATCATCTTTCCCGGATCTGATGACCTCTTTAGGTTTTTTTTCAATATAGTGTTCATGCATGAGTTGGACCCCCCCCCCCCCCCCCCCCATTTCCAAAGTCCTGGATCCGCCCAAGAATGTTAAATCTCACAGGCAAGACATTCCAACACGCTTAGAGTCATCTTTTTATATTCAAATTTCGTTAACTGTTTGTTTATTTGCTTTTTTGCAAATTTCGCATTTTCAAAACTCCCTTTTGTTCCAACACCGCGCACAGCTGTCTGTAGTACATACGTGACTAAAATCATGTTTTGTTATGAATGAATATATCCATGTATCTGTTTATTATACTTGTCCCGCATATTTGAAATCATGAATGAATAACACTGTAAATCATACCGCCTACGAAATCTAACTATCAATAGGCCAATTCAGTTGCATATAATAGCAGAATTCAGGGAGTGTTACATTTACGTGGTACGTGTGGACATGTGCGTAAGGATTGGATACGTCAGCTGACGTAAGAGTGTTTTGCACGTCCAGGGGGTGTAACAGTTGTGACATGAAAAACAAAGCGAATACACACAAACAGGACGGTGTGACGAAGTTTGTGTGGCCCGGCCATATGTGTGTTTATATATGGCGGTTTGCCAGGATGTTTGCGGCACAACAGGTACGATTTATGAAGCAATTGGGAAACTTTCGGTATGACGCATTTACACCCGTAACCACAGACAGACGCAGCATGCAGGCGTAATAGCCAATTAAGGTTGCACAAAAAAGTGTTCTACATAATCGCGATCCCAATTTTTGACGTTCATTTTTTATGAAGACCAGGGTCTTAGTAATGTTACTAATTTGTGCTGAGGCACAATTTCTCTTAAAGTATTATGAAACGTATATAAAATGGACTAATTTAATGATGATCATATACACCATTTCAAAACTGAAGCAAAGATTTGTATTTTCAAGGCAAGCTGGCAAACGTTCACGTATTGTGTCCCTGCCGGTAAAAAAATAAAAAAAAAACCGCCCGCTCGCACCATAACTTAAAAAGTTTCTGAACGATGACTCCCTTCTGAAGTTGATGCATGCATTTATAACATCACAACTAGATTATTGCAACACATCACTACTTGGCCTGCCTCAGTCTAGTCTTTACCCACTAGGCCTACAACGTGTTCAGAACGCAGCGGCATGGGTCATCAGTGTGACCTAACGAGGGGATCATATCACTCCTGTATTGAAAACTCTCAATTGGCTCCCAGTACATCAGCGTATTGAGTACAAGTTGTTAGTGATGCTATGGTATTCAAATGTATACTTATAGGTGAGCATATCGTTCCCTATGAACCCACAAGGTCTCTCATGTGCTGCATGATCTGCACCAACTGGTACGTAGTACCATTCACACATTCACAAGGTCGACTTTTAAGGGCCTAGATTTCTTCTTCTACTACTTCGTCTTTTGGACATTTCTCATATATATATATATATATATATATATATATATATATATATATATATATATATTAGATTATATTGATATTCCACAAAGCCCTATTGGGAAGCAAGCATATTTAAACTTGTCTGAACACACTGCGTGGCTGTAAAATTGTCTCCTACTATAAACATATAAAATATTGTCAGTTCGTGCATTATTATTATCATAATCATTAGTAATTTTGTAAGGTATCTAATTCAAGTTGTTAATTATCATATCCGTGGGGGCCTCATCTATAGTTTATGCATTATTTGAACAACAGAAAAATACATTCGTCAATAAGTGTATTTTGTGATATTATTTTTAAGTAGAACATGGTCAGCACACATGTAAAAGAACTGAAATGGATTATCTATTATATATCACTGAATCTGTCAAAGGTGACTGCATCTATTTTTCATGTGAAGCTTCTGATAATTAATTCCATAATATATAGGTCTATCGTAGATAAATTATTTTTACAGCAATTCAGTTCGATCTGGAGCTATTACGAGTTAAAAAGTAATAAAGATAGTCTGACTTGTGGTAACAAAAGTACATAAACACAGAAAATATAAGAAGTGAAAAATACTCATTGACTGTTTTTTTTGCGTGCCATTTTTAGGTTTATATTATTATTGAAAATGCAGCTTTCAAACATTAAGCCTGGCCATCCAGCTCCAGTGACAGTAGCTTGGTATTTAGAGGTGATTTTTATTACCCCAGAGTCGAGAAACCGAAAGCTTTTCTATATCTAGTCTCTTTGTGTATGCAAGGATAAATTAAAAAAAAGAGGCATAGCAAGCATCTAATGAAAGTACAATCGTCATTTCTGCACACTAACAAAATGGAAAAGAGAGCTAGTAAAAAAACATGAGAGAAATGTATAAGTAAAAAATCATGTTTATTTTGGAACTTTTCAAAGTCTGGCACTCTTTCTATTTACATTACAGACAATATCTAGCTAAGCTTTTCTTCACTAAACCTCATTACATACAACAAATAAAAGGTTTTCTTAAGGTCAATAGGATGTATATCTATATTTACATTACATATTATATCTTGCTAAGCTTTTGTTCTTTCTTTTCCATATAAGACTAACGTTACCACACTCGTGCTTTGAGAAACATAAAAATATTTATTAACTTATGCGCCATATTTGATATAAGTGTGTGTATACTTAAATAATCGAACATAAATTAAATGTGAGTTAACAAACATTTCACTTGCCATATAGTTGACTGGCATATGAGTTAGCAGAATAAAAGGGCGGCGCGCGCCCCTTTGCGCCCCCTTCCCCTACGAATACGCCCCTGATTATTTACTCAGTTATGATATTTATGTGTATATAGCAATACGTGTTTTAAGCGTTTTAAGAGCACTTATGTGGTTTTACGCTATATAAAATAAATAATAATAATAAATAATAATATTTATTATTATACCTTTGTATCAAGGGTCCGCAGAACAATATTTTTGTCTCAGTTAACGAGTATAATAACGAAAAAAATGTATTCTTATAGAAAGTTAACGTTTTAAACAGTTTTTGTATTTTAATGTGCTGTGACCTTGGCCTTTTCTTTCAAGGTCAAGTCATAATGATCTTTGAGCATATATGTGCTCGTTGTCTTTTTAAAGCATGCAGGCCATGGTTTATTTTACATTAGTCATGCATCCTAGCAAATAGGCATATTAACGTCATTTTGGTACCGGTAGTTAACATACTAGCTAGAGCATCTCGTATCTTCACTGGATTTTACCTCGAGTTCAATTGTTCTTACGGAGTACGGTAATTATATACGGTGCTAGTGAACACCATTTTCGTAAACTAGGTCAATTTGACCCATTTCATTTGTATAACTGTTGAGAATATCTTTATAATTCTAATTGTCTGAGTGTCGAACCGTCCGCCTGTTGCTTAAAACTTTTTTATTCTTTATACATTCCATATATTATGTCCGATAAAACTGTAGGGCCTTATATAGGCCTGTTGTAAACAAACAAAGATCCCCAACCCAACGGAACCCCCTCCTTTTTTCTAAACCAACACCGAGTAAAGCAGAACGTTTTTACAATTGACGTCAAATTTCCTCTACCGACTGCGAATTTTAAATGAATATTCCATACGTCATCAGTAACTGCGAAATGGTTGAAAAAGGCTTATTTGCACCACGATTTTAATAGCAGGCGTGCTGTTTCCATTAATATGAGTCACATTTTCCACCGCATCCTTAAATAATTCTTGGAATCATGGAATCCGATTAACATCCCCCTCATTCCAGGATTCGACGAGTATTTCAATAAATGCGGGGGAGGAAAACGTGACTGAAACTTGGTTCACACGGCTTGTTATGTCATATCCTGCGAACGTTTCTTTAAACCGCCTACACTGCCATCTGCCGGTATTCTGTGAATCTTGCGGCATATTCACATCGTTTAACCAGTCGCATCATTTTATATCGAAAAACGGATCGAACCAAATGAATACGTAAAGCATCGAAAGCTCTTGGGCGACCTAGTTGTATGGTCGCTAGGCAACACATGAATATGCATAAGGTCAGCGCAAGCCACTGGCGGGACTTCCGACTATTATGGGATAGATTTGTAGGTTAGGATTTTGATATGTTGGGTTAGGCGTGACTAAAATTTCCAAGGCGTTTTGTTTGTTGAAATTATCAAGTCATTTGAAGATCTAGCGTGAATTTCAGAACAAAGCAGGGTCCGGACCACCCGTATGCAGCATTGAAATATCATTTTATTGTCTGGTGGAAGGAATGGTGCGCCCATGAGCAAGTTAAAGGGAAAGAACATTTTGGGCTTGACCCTTCCACCCGTGGACGGAGATGGCAACGGCGATCCGTCACAGTGAGTACTGAGTCGAAATGAGAGTCGAATCGTCAGTGTTTGCTGTAAAGTATCACATAGATAGTTATTAGACACAACCATATGTAAACTGTATGACAGGCAAGAGGCGTAAAACCACGGGTTGTAACTGGGCCGTGGATGTTTTGTGGATAGAATGTCAGTTGTCACATGTATGTCACACTCGGAATGTGACAGCAGGACCCCGAGAGAGCTCCACACGCCCACCCCAACACAACGTGGATAGAGGTGTTTTACACTATAAACTGTTTTAAAATCAAATACCCCTGTAATTATTAAATCTATTCATCAGCCTTTTCCTTCTGCACACAGTTTTGATTTGTACTGTCAGAAGATCTTAATATTAAGAGTAGACACATTTTCACCGTTTAATATATTATTAATATTATCTGATTATATAGCTATACTTTTCTATATTAAGGTCAGGATGTGACTAATAGTAATATAATTTTATTACTATTACATGTAGTGTAGTTTATCAGGAACCTTTACTAGATTCAGTAATTTTACAGTTAGTGGTAATATAGCATCGGTTTTTGAAGTATGCTGTTTCAAGTGTTTGCCTTGACTGCTCAAGAAGTCCAGTCGGCCCACTGGCACTGCTGTTTCATTTGTGTACCCTATAGGCTGTACCCATGTTTAAAGAGGCCAGTGTACATACATAGTTTGTTTACTCTTGTTATGATGTTAATATCAGTATTACGGCTGTTGCCCTATGACTCATTCTTCAACAACACCTTAGGAATGTATGTTACATACACTGTAACAGATCAATTCAAATCTCTGGATCAAGTGTAAACCAATCATTGCAGTACTACATTCTTATGGTTGTGTAGGAGGAGATTTGTGTACATTGGTCATTATCAGTAATATCGTAGAAATATCATGCATAACATTTATCTGAAGTGTATTTAACTACCTGAGTGTTTTACATGATGCTAGCTGCATTAAATGCGGCGGTATCCAGTACCCTAGGCCTGGATACCGCCGCATAAAAAGCTTCAGAGTAAACTGGCGAACTTCAAACCCTTGTCGGGAAAAAAATTGTGTAAAATCAAATAGTGCGTTTATGACAAGGAAACTTTAAGTAATCTAAGGGAAATATAGTACTTTATTCGAATGACCAAGAAATTCAGCTAAATATTATGTTTTAGTATGTAAACAAGACTCACTTTTAAAACTTTGCAACCCTTGCGCTTGAAACTGTCTCAGAATCTGAAACAATGAACTGCGTGACCTTTGCTCGCTGAGCCAACACAGCCCGTTACCACTGGTTACACAGGCAGCTGCCGGACAACCGTGGCTGGGGGGAACCCAGAGCAGACAGCGTTCTCCGTGTATCACCTTTTATGAGGATAATACATATTCTTCTAATCAACATTTAAAGTGGACAAACACTGTCTAAGTGGCATGTTATATGCCAATTTGATAAGAATATCTTTATTTCTTAACAAATACGACATTTTAAGACGAAATATAAGAATTAAATTGTCATATGGAATGTCTCCAGTTTCCTCAAATCATCTTCTAGGGCTCTCGTACAGCGTAGCCTAGTAAGAGAGGACGGGTGCTAGGGCTAACATGATGCAAGAAACCATAACTGGTACAAAGTCTTATTCATCTGAATTAAGTTTCAAATTTGATTCTAATTTCCCTGATGTATAAAATTAAAAGAAAGGTATGATTTTATATTTACTTTCAAAGATGTCCATTGCCTTCAATGAAATTAACTTATGTGATGACTTGATAAAGTTAACTTTCTGTCTGACTCAGTACATTTTCTTCATAGGTCACACCAGGTCCCAGGGTCAGAGTTCACACCAGGTCACTGAATCCCACCAGGTCCCTTGATTAAAGATCACACATGTTTGTTGGATCTGAAACTATAACTTATATGTTTGCTTTGCCACTGGAAGTATTAATATTGGTTTACCCTATATGGTTTTGTTTCTTGTTAGAATATACATTGGGTATGCACTCAAGCTAGGAATTGGTGCAAAATCATACCAAATGACTGAAAGATAAAAAGCAACCAATTAAAGATAATCAATCAATCATGTTATGGACCTGTATTACCTGTAATCTACTGTATAGAGTTCTACCTAAATTATTTAACAAGTAAATTCAGTTAAACTTGTACATTAGTGTTAGGAGTCGCTTCCTTGATCATAGTTGATCATCAACCGAACTGATGATTGATTATTAGTTGTCACTTTTGAGAAGTGTTGAGGATCACTTTTCATTCGTGATCAGTCATCAGTAAAAATTGATTGACATCTAAGAGTATGAAAATCCTGAATTCTGATCAAATAAAGTATATCCCCTGAATTAATTGAAATATAGGCCTACATATGGGCTAATATTTCTAAAACATGTTGTATCAATGTGGTATGCCCTGTCTTTCTATGATAAGAAAAATTAGAATACTGTGGCAGCCTTTATATTCATGAGGGTTTTGATTTTGTGATTTTCATGAATGGGAAATAATCGAGAATATGAAACCAAGGGAATAACATGTCCCACCAACTAAGATGAACAAGTTGGGATGAATCAAATGCACAAACCGAGTAGTTGTCAAACCTTTGAAACCATGGTCCGTTAATCTCCAACCTAATCTGTGCATGCAAGTGTGCACTAATGACCAGGGATATGTTGACTCTGACACAGGTTGAATAATGATATTAACAGAACTGAGTTAGGCATTGTTGTATTTATTTTCATTTTATAATACCGTATTTCCTTGATCAGATGCCGGGCCTTAAATAGTCGCCTGCCTTGGTTAATTGCCGGGGTAAAACAGTGTCCCAGAAAAAATAAACGCCGGCCTTAAATAGACGTCGGTCTTGTTCACAGGCCTGGTGTCAGAGTAGTTTCCATGTTTGGCGCCAGATGTCTTATCCCTTCACTATAATTGGTGTATTTACCAGTCAAATTGACCATAGATTGTTGTATGAATTTCGATTTGTGTTTTATTGATATTTAATTCTTCTGTAAATATGTTTTTATCTTACGTGAATGCCTGTTTCAATGCACGGGGGACACCAAATATTCCCGATCCGTCCTTATGATTAAAGCTGATCACCGATCCTAATAAAAATGTCCACAAATACGTCAGCAGTGAGAAGCTAACACTATCACTGCTGTCAAGCTAGATAAAAATAATACCGCCTGATACAAGCTGTTAATCTTGGTACGGTAAAAGTATACCTAACGGATGGTTGAACAGAACTGTTAAAATACGTTTGGGCACATATTTCTTGTGTAGCATGAAGAACCAAATGATGGTGTCAAGCGGTACAATTTGTAGCTACTGTCAAGCCAAATTACGCTCCTTGCGTTCATTTTTAAGTGCTTTAAGTGCGTCCCCATTGTTACTAAAACCAGGCTTCTGAGATAAACTTTAAAGTTGAAAATAGTATTACTCTATATACAGAAATATTCCCGCCAGTAAATGTCACATACAAGTATATACCAGGTCGGAAACGCTTCAACACGCTGTGTCAAGCTGAATCAGTTAAAAGTCGGACGGAAGGTGTCATGAAAACGAATTACGCAGTGCCGTTATATGTACCAGCCCCCCGTTTTCGATGGAACCAATATTAAGAGTTCTCCACGGTGCACAGTTAATGGGAGAGAGCCAACCGTGTTAAGTATAAACCAGGTCAGAAACACTTGATTACGCTGTGTCGAGCTGATTCAGTTGAATAGTTGACGGGAGGAAAGTGTTATGAAAATGAATTACGCTGTGCCGTACCGACCCCCCGTATTTCGATGGAACCACTGTTACCAGTTGTACGCGGAGAACAGTTCATGGAAGAGCCACCTGTGTTCAGAGGGAAACAACAAGCGGTGTAAAATAAATGGAACAGCCACATGAAACACCTGAGGCCCGCGTGGACAGATTCTTGTGGACAACTGCAATCTCTCGCTGTAATTCTCCGTTAATTCTTATTATGGTGCGTAATTGTGGAGATTGCGCGTTTCCCATATCCCTATGACATCTAAGGAAATTTCGTAAACACAATCCGTGTACCGGCAATGTTTTCAATTGTGTCCCTTAGTAGTGACCGGCGGGTTTATTGTTTTGGCGTGTTCTATTTTTTAGTTTGTCGGATGAGCCTGATAATGTATTTTTTAATAAACGCCGGCCTCAAATAGAAGCCAGCCTTGTTTAGACGCCGGGTCAAAGCAGGGTTTGAAAAAAATAAACGCCCGGGCGTCTATTCAAGGAAATACGGTAAATACAAGTACTGTCTTGCCTAGATTTTATAGGTTCTGGTGCAATTGCAAATATAGAACCATCCTAAAAAATCATATTAACAAATTCGCAAAATTTCAGCCTCGCAAATATAGTCAACCGCAGTATTTAATCTGGATATTTATATGACTTCTTTGGATGGGCAGACATAATTGTTTGTAATTAGTTATGCAAATATGCAGTTGATTTAATCGATTATGAAATAAAACAACCAATCATCGATGTGATTGATCTATATCTTAATCTTAGATTAAGGCAGTCCAAATCACATCAGCTTTATTTTATGTTATGTTTCCTCATTCCTGTATAGTCTGTTCCACCACCAATTTCCATCTATTGTTTCATGATTAGTTTTCAAGTCAAAGAATGCAAAAACTTTTTCCCTGAGGGTGGAAAAAGGAAAATGCATAATTAACTATTTTGGAAATAATAGCCTACCTTATGTCATCTCCCTGTAAACAATTTAAAACCATTTTATGAAAACATAGTCTATTCTGTCGTGCTATATCTTACCACCAAACTTTGAAATGGGCATGGCAGGGAACAGTGATGACTTCATAATAGATGACATGTCATGCACAAAAGGGGCACCCATTTTCACGGGGTTAACCAAAAATTAAGAGCTGCCAACCGCTGTCTACAGTGAGGCTTGTATTCTCCTCTTCACAATAAGTTGCATAACTTCATATCAGTCTCCAAGGAGGATAAACAATGGTCACATGTTAGAGATGCCATGAACCAAGGGTATATATGTGAGATATGGCAACCAGTCTGTAAAGTGGATATTATTTACATCATAAGCAGGTATGGTACCAAAAAATATGCATTTTCCTCTTTCTGCAATTGGAGAATATTTTGTCTTACTTACTGGGAGATAATCACGAAAAAATCAGGTAGACCGGGGTATTGGACCCACGGATAAGAGATTTGTTCTCCTGGTTTCTTCTACACATCTCAAGTTGGGTGTTCAGGAATCAGGATCCTGGATAACTACATCATACATGTAAAATCATGACTCAGGTTTCTTGTCCAACCATTGGAAATGGCAAGTTCCTGTGTGTTCATGGTAGTGTTTGATTTTGACTGACAGTTTTTAATTGAGTTTGGATTGTGCAGTTTGAAAACAAGAACTTGCTACAGATTATTTAATGTCTCTCATCAAGTGTTACTTAAAACATTATGAGCAAAATAAGCAAACTTAAATTTGTTAAATACAAATCCATTTTCCACCTGATATCACTTAATTCATTGGAAAGAAACATGGTTTCTTTAAAAAGCAATTTGTGTTAAATGGCTTGTGTTACAAACTACGAATGGAAACTACTGTGCAGTTATTAAGACAACTGCAGTGTCCCATTTTCTAGTGTCATGAGACATACGTTCATAATGATATGCTGTATCAGATGCTGTATGCTTTCAAGTTTCATAATCCTGTGCCTTTTCAAAGACTGGTAAATTGCTAACTGATTCTATTCTCTTGAAAAGACATGGTTTCTTAGTTTAATGGTCATTGTTTAGGAAGCTAGCAGATGAAATCCCATTCCTGTCATATTGCTGATTCTGTTAAAAAAGACATGCTCCCTCAGAATTAGAAAGTACTAAATATTGCAAAAGATGTCACATGGCTCTGTTTACAGTTGGTGCATGGGAAGTGCACCCTAACATAAGGTCCAATTTTCTCTTTTGTTCTTTTTTCCCTGCAGTATGATAACCTCATAACAAAAAATTACTCTTTACAAAAAATTATAGGACTTGTAAATATCTGTACTTGCCAGCTTATCTTAAACGGACAGGCTTTTCATGTTAATATTGTTAATGTTATATCCCGAGTAGCCTAGCTTGTGAACCTGTGTCACAAAACTCAAGTATTAACTGTTCAGGCATCAAAGTCACTTAAGTATACTTGTTAGCTCAGCTGACTATAAGTCATCTGAGCTATAGTCGTGGTCCATTGTCTGTCGTCCATCCGTCCGTCCGTCCGTCTGTCCGGATGTCCGTCCGTAAGACTGGCACGTTTCGATACCTTTGGACCTACGAATCTGAAATTGTGCATACAGTTAGATGTCCCCAAAATCTCCTACCATGCCGAAAATTGGGTCAATAGGACTTCGTTCCTTCGAGATATTAAGGAAAAACCTCAATTTTTTATTAGAAATCTATTTTCACACTTCAGGACTGCCTAATATCAAAACCACTCATCTGGTTTTCTTCATATTTTACCATAAATATTCCTCTATATAGTTCCTATGTACATGCCAGATATTAAGTCAGTATTATATAATTTAAGTTATGGGCCCAAACATAATGGACTTTGTAAAAAATCAGGAAGATATTTGGTCACTTAAGACCAAAAGTGTTAAAGGTAGGGACTTTTTTTCAGTAATACAACTTTAATTAATCAAAATTTTATTGTATACCAAAAATTAGATCAAAATCTGTTAAATTTTTTTAAATATTGGCAAAAATACAAAATTGGTACCTTAAATTTTGCCCCACTTTGGCCATGGCACGTTTTTTTCCTGTAAGTACTGTGGATTTAATTTTCACAACATGTATACATAAGGATTTAATCTGTTAAAATCTGAAATTTGAAAATAAAAGCTGCAAAATTAGGCTAGTTATTGAATTTTTTTGGAGGCTCTTGTTGTATTCCCTTACATTGTCAAGCAGTCCACTTTGATGACTGTAGGTCATTCAGTGCACATCTCTATGCTCCCCAGGCTGTTGGCATAATTTTAGATGTCCCCAAAATCTCCTACCATACCGAAAATTGGGTCATTAGGACTTCGTTCCTTCGAGATGTTAAGGAAAAACCTCAATTTTTTATTAGAAATCTATTTTTACACTTCAGGACTGCCTAATATCAAAACCACTGATCTGTTTTTGATCGTATTTAGTATTCACATTCTTTCATACATTTTCCATGAACATACCAAAAATTAGGTCAGTATTGGGTATTATTTTGAAGTTATGGACCAAAACATAATGCAATTTTTAAAAAAATCAGGAAATATATTTACTCACCTAACATGAGAATTGCTGAACCTAGAGACTTTTTTCAGGAATATAACTTTATTTAATCAAGATTCAATTGTTTACCCAAAATTAGATCTGAATTTTGCTAATTTTTCAAGTTATTAGCATAAATAAAAAAAAAATCAATACCTTAAATTTTGTCCAACTTTTGGCACTGTTGATTTAATTTCACAGCATATATACATAAGGATTTAATCTTTTAAAATCAGAAATTTCAAAGAAATTGATTGGAAAGAATAGCTTTTATTCATGTTTTCATACAGTACAGTAGTAGCCTACAGTAGTAACCCACCCCAGGCAGCTTGCCTTGGGTCAGCCTGGCCACTACCAGCAGGCTTCCCCTCTATAAAATAATAAAATATATGTGTATGCATAATATGACCCAATATGAGCTACACTCTGGATATATGATGATTGCAACTTTTGCAACAATTCTAATATTTTAACTTATAGTTTAAGTTTTTACTCTGTATATATAATGATTGCAACTTCCGCAACAATTCTAATATTTTAACTTATATTTTCAGGTTTTTTTATTGAAAATTTATAAAATCTGTAAATAAAAAAATGATTCAGATAAAAACTTCTTAATGGAAAAAGTGGATATGCTTAAAAAAATAGGAATTATATATAAACTTAAATGCATTATTCCCTTGAAATAAAGTGAAAATAGGTATTAAATAAAGGTATTAGTACATTCTGTCCACTTGCCTGTCCATCTGTAAATTTTCATATGCATCACACTATCTCAAAATTTTACTGTTTTTCTTCATGACAGTCTTGTCAGAGTATTATTTTGCAATCATATATTTAGAACTTTACTATAACCAAGTAGGAGGGCCCCTTTCCTCTTAGCTTTTCATATTCTTATATAAATGAAAAACATTACAATAGAATATTTCTACATCCACCTTCGTGCTGCCCTCACTTTTCCCTTCTCCGAACCCCATCCCAAAGTCAGCCTCAGTAAGCAAGAACAAGATGAATCAGATATATTCATACTTTAATATTTGTATAACTATTCGTCCATAGGTACCTATGTACATGCCAGAAATTATGTCAATATTGTGTAATATGTAGACATAATGGGCATCACAATAATGTACCTTGTCAAGACTAAAGAGATATTGTGTCATTCAGTCACAAATTCATAAATCACTTCATCAGCATAGTTAATCATAACATCATATCTGTCAAATTGAAAGCTTGCAGACTACTATACACTTTAGATCCTTCAACAAATAGCCTTATCATCATTCTACTACTGCTTATTACTGCTGTCATTGCATTCATATTTGCTCAAATATATCACAATTTTCAACCCCTCCTAAATAAATAAAAAATAAACCACTATATTTGACTCTATTAATCCATCAGTCAGGTAATTTCATTTATCATTTACTCACATTTTACATTAGATTCCTTTATAATAGCCCAACATGTCCATGATATTCATAAGCTTTATCGACTCGATATAGTATCACAGTGGAGAAACATTTATAGTCCAATCAGGATCAGCTGAGCGCCGTGACCCATGGGTCCCTTGTTTTCATAGCAGTTAATGTTCCAGGGTTTGTTTTAGTATCAGATCTGTACTTAAGACTTTAGAACTGGGGAGGGGGTGGGGGTGATAGAAGACTGACCTTAATACCATTTTCACAGTTTAGACGTATTGATTAGTAATGATTACCTAAGTGCATCACCAAAACCTTTCAACTGAACCATAAACAGGTCTGAGGACTGAGGTTTCTTTTGTTGTATCAAATTCCAGAACATCTTGTCATATTGTGCAAACATCAAGACATGGTGCAGTTTGATGAGGCATTTCAACTTGCCCATGTCCCAAACATCCCAACATGATCACTTATATCACAAACATCTGGGTGTCCAAAACATCCTTGCATGCCTACAGTCCATTTCCTAATCATCCTTGCATGCTAGCTCATGTCCCATAAATCAGTTCACTCTTTACTAAGTTTACTTTTGTCCCAATTATCCAGACATAATTACCCATGTTCCAAACATCCAGGCATGCTTACTTATGCCTTAGACATCAAGGCATGCTTAAATGTGACAAATGTCCCAGTTATCCAGGTATTATTATTTTTGTCCGGAATACCATTGCATACTAGGTGGTATCTCAAACACTTGTTCAATTACTAGTAGTCATACATAGACTATATCTAGACAGAATAGGAGCTTGCCTAGTCAGTTCAGTGTGCTAAATCCTGGTCCGGTCATCTAGGGCTTGAACACATGGAATCATCCATGTTGGTATTTGATTATAAATGAATGGTCCCATGTCCAATTACAGGAGCAGAGTGGGTGGGCCATTGTGGGGGATAGTTTCTTTGAGCTATTGAAATTAGGTCTTTAAAAATCCTGCAGGTTCATTGCCCTCAGAGTTAGGCTGCAGAAAACAATTGATAGTCTGATCAGCTATTTATTAGGGCCCTGGATACAACATAACCCGGTATTATCTTGCATAACTTCTTCAGGTGAGCAGATGTAGTTCTGTTATATCAGGTTTAATCACTGAACAATGGAATAAATCCATGTGGGATCATGAACCAACAAAAGTTGATTGTCTGTACATATACTGTGCAGTCTTTGCATTAGCTGTATGTTGAAAATGTAATTTTGTGACCTGATCTTTGCCAGTGATAAGCTGATATGGATTTCCATTTTATTGAGTTTCAATCACTCCCCAACTCTGACATCTTTAAACTCTAATGAGCAGGATTGTGTCTTATTTTTGTGACAAGGTAATATTGAAGATTTTGTTATACATTGTTCAGTGCAGAATAACAAGTCATGTGATATGAGACCACCTGCTCTCAAAGTATCTTTCTAATCATTGCTCTTGCAGATCACCCCAGTCTTAGGAATTATACTGTAACTACTAACCAGCAGATGTTGGGCACTGTACAATGGCTTGAAAGAAAATAATAAGTCCTCTAGGGTTAAACATTGTTCATATGAAAGAAAAATGTTTATAGAACAATTAAAATTATTCAATTAATATATTCAGTGTTTGCTTTAAAATTGGCCACTTGACTAGAGATGTTTTCATACAAACTTGCTACATCATTTGACTAGAGTGATTACATTGTAGACTGGTGGGGTACTGTAAATCCTGTGCCGCATCCTAAAAAACAAACTCAAAATTAAAAATCATGACTTTTTTTCTGAACTTGGGATGTGGCCTTAAATAGATGGTTTATCTGAAGTCAACTATGAGAAGAACCTTCTCCCAAACATGACACTCCTTTGGCCAATAACAGGAGATCAAGCACACCACAGAGGAAATACTGTTTGTAGTCAAAGAATTATTGTATAAATTATATAGTCTAAATGTTCATATAAAATATAATAATTATTTGCATACAGATTGTCAATTTAAAATGTTAACATTGATCAATAACAACACTGATTACAAGATTAAAATGACTGAGTTTATTAGTAAGAGCCTTGTGACCGCAATGCTGCAAGGAACGCTCCGGAGGCAGCGGAAATCTTGCGCTTCTAAAGAAGCAACAGATTTTCACGCTGCCAGCTTTGAACGTTTATGATATATTTAGACACTAGATGGCGGTTTGTTGTCCGTTGAAAAACACGTGCGTATGATGTGACAAGCAGCCAATCAGATGCAAATAAAAAAACACTCGACAGGCATCCTGGCTCTGCCCATTGCTGCACTTCAAGCGCCGCTTAATGAGTTTCCAGTCGAATTTAAATTACTCCCTCTGCATTCTTGCTTCATCGACCGATTCAGTTACGACATTATGACTGTGTTAGCGTGGCCATGTACCTGTTGTCTGCAGAACTGAAACAAGCCAGGGAGGTGTGCACGCAGCCTTTGTTGTTACGTTTCATTTAAATTACAGCTCACCGGCCGAGCATCCTATGTGCCCGAGGGCAAGGCCCTAAGCAAACCACGTCAGGGGCAATTCTCTCTGAGCCTGTGGCCTGTTCAGACGGTAACACAAGCGATGAGCTGTCACTCAAAACGAAATAAACATGATTGGCTCCGTGTATTCCTAGCTTGGCTTTGTCTTCCAGCACAAGGTCTTATCTGATTGGACAAAAATACAGTGCTCCCCTCTGGTGTAGCAATTCAGGATACGAGGTCATAACAAACAGCGCCTTACAATATAGGTAGTAGCCCCATAGGTAAAGCGCTGTGTAAAGAGCGTATGCTGCAAGGATGTTAGTTCGCTTCTTGTTCTACCCACCTAGCCATAGTCTTTTCCATATGGGTGTGCTGTCCAATGAATGGATTCTGGCCATTGGTGGTAGGTAAATGTAGAATAACCTTCTAGCACCTTCTAGCACATATCACAGCTGTCTTGGGCTGTATGTTCCCAGGGGCAGGGAAAAGCTTGAAGACAACAGGCTCAACAGTTGAAACCAGTAAGACACAGTGTAAAGTCGGACTTTAAACCTTTACTTCACATACATAGTATGATTATTTTTTTATTACATGATAATGGCTGACAATTAATGTAGTCTGCTTATGTAAAAGTGGATGCATGCCCTGGATATAAGAAATACAAAAGTGCTCCAGGGCTGTGGGAATGAAAAATAGATGTATTAGCTAGATGGAAGAGGTACTTGGAAATTGAAATAATCTTGGTTGAAATAATGTCAAAATGTTGCCTTTATTTGCACTGTAACTGTCCTAGGCTCCAGTCAAAATTTTGGAGCATTCCCATTGGTATTTGCATCGTCCCAAGGGTTCTCGGCTAGTTTTGAAGGTTCCATATAAACATCCATGAGTTAAGCCCTCTTTAGTGTTTGTCTATTATAGCCAAAAACAGCACACCTGCTTCGACCCATAGGCGAGTGTCCCAAACAGATTTCCAGGATCTGTGATGCATACTCCAGCATTCCTGAAAGCCCTGCATCACCTGAGCAGAATGCGAAATGTTTTGGTCTGTGTTTGAATACATTTGATGAATGCAAATAATATTAAGTTTGCATTTCTAAACAATTTCAAAACATTTAGCAAGATCCATATGGACATTAATGGAAGGCATGAGAATGATTTGGAAGAAATGAAAAAAAAAAAAATGATTATCCAGGAATTTCCACTGATTTACCTCCTATTTCATTTTATAAATACAACCTTTGACAAACTATTAACTCTAAATCTAGGTGCAATTCAATTTTCACAGACCAGTTGTGACCAGATTGGGGTGAAACCAGTTATTGGTCCTCAGCTGAAAACCACATAACCCCATAATTAAGTTATATTGTTGTTGATTAATGGAATTATTATGTTATTTAAAAAAAAACAATTATTATATCATTTACATGAACGTAGTTGTCCGAAAATCACCATGTAAGCATGTAAGCGGTCACCCGAAGGTTGTAAGGTAGGATGTAGTTTATGTTACAAACCTGTCTTTTATAAATATTTTAATAATTTTATATAGAGTTTATTACCTTACATACGGATTTGCGAGAAAATTCAACTGTGCTAATGCATCAAAATGAAAAATGCTGGAAAATTCAGAAATGCCAAATTAACCACTTCCACAGTAATTCAGTTGATAAGATTGTAAGGTAAATGTGGGATTTTGCTGTGCCATGGACAGTTATACAAAGAATTCATGTTATATATTTTTTATATATTAAATTAATTAATACATGACAACTGTCAACCATTCTACAATTAAGTGTTCATTGTCTGTTGTTAAACAGTTAATATCATGTGGTGAACAATGTGTGAAGCCAAATAATTAACTGTTAAAATAACATTGTAGCATTTAACATGTAATGTTCATAACAGCAGTCATGTATTCCGTGTTAAGATTGGCCATTTATTGGGTAAGTCACCATAATTGATAATATAAATTTCTAATATTTCTTTCAGCAGCTCTGCATCTAATCATGTCTGATATCAAAGATCATTGCATTCAATTTTCCAAAAATTATTAGAATATGAACTTTGAAGTATAATATGAACTTTAATGACAAGAAATCATGAAAATAACAAGAGTATCACATAAATCCTTAAATAATTCACTTGAGGCTAGAGCTACACACTATCATTCTACACATAACGCTGGAGGCTGGTAAAAGCACAGGAGCGTTGGCATACCTTTGTATCAGAGTTAATTATCTATTCAGTGAGCAGGGATAAGACTGTGCCATTGATCTCAGCTCACCAGAAGAAACCTTGTAATGTTATAAATAACACTTCAAAAATGATCCAGTTTATGTGTAGGAATTAACCTGTATATGGTTGTTGATTGATTTCAGACTTTAAGACACAGCAGATAAGATGACATTAAATTTCAATAGTTACTTTTCCCAGTAAGGGCCTGTGATATTTAGCCTAACTGGTTCTGTTGGTCAGATTTACTCTTCTGTTAATAATGGCATGTTCTTTATTCTCAGTTTTTCACATATTTCCCTATTTAAAGGTCATATTGTAATGAAATACACATGGATACACATGTACAGAGAAAGGGTTTCTCATATTTTCTAGGTATTTTCTAGTTTGGCATAATTCACAACAAGCTTGCTTAGCTCAGGAATAGACTAGGTGTTTGCAGAGCTGCAAAAATGGTGTTTTGCTATTGCTTGCTACGTGGTAACTTAGATGTAGATTACTGATAGGTACAGATTGTAGTCCACTATGTTTAACAACAGAACTTACAGAAAGAGATGCTGAAATTTAAATGAGTAATAATTATAAGTTCAACTGGTGATCACTGATCAATCATAGTGTAATATGACATAGGATATTACTATTGTGTTATATTTGTAGGAAGTGCAGTTTGCATTCTATTTAGATTCTACATTAGTTAGTGTGTTAGTATGCAGCAATGCATCAACCTTGGCAGCTATGCACTTGCCTGTTAAGATACAAGATGAGACAATTATAGTATATCAATCTGTAATTCTCTATCATGCAAAAGTAATAAAGCTGAGTGACACAAATAAGGTAAGAAACTTCCTTTAACCCTAATGTGAAAATGGGTAGACTTTTAAACAAGAATCTCTTGTTAATTAACATGTCAAAACATGCATGCAACACTACATACTTATAGGCCTACACATCCATCAGCTGCAATTTTGGCAATACTATTACAATAAAAGTGACAAAATGGTATTTAGATTAATCATAGCATTGTTCCTGTACATTGGTAAAAAGTCATATTGTTTTATTTTATTCAAAAGAAATAAGAATAGTTCAATATCTGTTTTGATTTTTGTGTATCACACTAATACTCTGACTGTCCACTAAATTCCACTTCCATCCATTACTTCCCGAAGAAGGTGGAGGAAACCCCATTTCCTCCACTTTCTTCCAATGTCTTGGAAGAAATACATTTCTACCAGAAGAAAACCAACCCTGATTGTGTTTGAAATCTGTACTGCATGTACATGCCTACTGCATAGGCCGTTTTATTCTTCAAATTTTAAATTTGATAAAATTCTTTTTCATTGTACTTCATTCCACAAATAAATTATTGCTTCCATTACTTCCTTGTTCTGCAGTTTCTCGCATGAAACTTGCTTCTGACAATTGACTGCAAATTTCTCCCATAAAACAACATTCTGGGATTGACTGCATATATGGCCACATAACTTGTAACTTTGTGGATCCCAAACATTTAATCAGTTGAGATAACTTTTGTTCATGTTGAACCATAAGAAACAAACTCATGGAGGTTGGGTTTAAATGAGTGAAATCATCAAAATGATATTGTTGGCCAGGCCAGAGCTTCAAGATGAAGACTCTGACAAGAAAATAAAGATTAGTCAAATGGATCCTGAGTCGGTGTCTGGGAGCACACTATAGGTAGAATAGCTGTTGACATACCCAGGATGTTTGACAACTACTTTTAAGTGTTCTGTGATTGAAAAAGACATGCTCAATGAGAGTTTACCTTGACCTATGTATGTTCAGAGACCCACTGCCCTATATTATATATGTGTTGTTATCGTAGAGTAGTTTCGAAGCTCCAGGGATTTTTTATGTAAATAATCATGCCAGAATATAGTGCACAACTGCAAACTGGAGAAAATGAGAAAAAAACCAGGTGGTCTGGGAACCTGTAAAGTCTGCTCAGGTCTTAAATACTACTAACCTCAGTGTAATTAATGGTTAATGTATTATTGTGGCCCCTGGATGGAGTTGTATGTCTGGGCAACTTTGATATTCAGTACGCCAAAATTGGAAATGAGAAATACCCAGCAATAACAGTTACTTTGGCTGGGATTGATTGTCTTTGCTGGGGATTTCAGTGCAGTGGGGGCTCTGGTGGCAGGTTCGTGTATTGTGCTCACAATCTCTGCTGGGGATAGGCATTGAGCCGTAGAAAGCTACCAATTAGCAGGCATCGTAGGTGAAAAATTGAACAGGGGTTTCCACAGCAGAGTGCTGCTCTGATTTCTGTGCCTGTGTTTCATTAAGATGAGTTGTGTGAAAGTCACAGAGAACTATGATGCACAAAGTCATTTCTCTCTTCCCTGCAGTATGCATTGTCTCCATAACTTAAAAAGACTTCATATATTATATGACATGAAGGTGACTTAACAGTAGAATGTATAATCAGAATTTCAAATGGAAAATGTCTCACAGGTATTGTGTCATTGCATACACACATATATATAAATATGTATATATATTAAAAAGATTTATTGAAAAATGTGCAAAACTTAGAAAAAAATCCTTAAAACAATTAAAGCACTGCTCTAAGCATTATTTAAAGGCATATCAAGTCACACCCAATAATCATTGCAACTTGAGCAATTGTTGCTCTTGGTAATTGAGCTGCTAGAATCAAAATACAAAGGTACACTTGAAAAATCAATGTACGAGACACATTTCTGATATTCATAATCAAATGGTAATAAAAAAAAAATACATACACCTAGTAGAACAGTTTTTTTATACTTTTTGTTTGCAAGTATAATCATCCATGATAGTTGGTTTGCTGAATAGTTGCTGGACTGGATGACTTTACTCTAACAGTAACAGCCGATAATGGGTAATTAATAGTAGATTAAGCAGCAGTGCAGCCCTGGGAGTGCTGCTGTCAGCCCCTGGATGCTGCATGGAGTCAGCTGCTTGTTCTCTGTCATATGTATTTAATCTATACCAGGATGATTTATGCAGGTGGGGTAGGTTAAATGATCATTTGCTACAGTAAACCTGATGATGCATTGACAGGACATGAAATGATAGCTCACAGGGTCACCTAGGGTGGTTTAATTACTGGGGTGTTCATAGACGAACTTGGCAGGACAGATGAAATGACAGCCCACAGGGTCACCCAGGGTGGTTTAATTACTGGGGTGTTCATAGACAGAACTTGACAGGACAGAGGACATGAGAGCCTACAGGGTCACCCAGGGTGGTTACTTGGGTGTTCATAGACGGAACTTGACAGGACATGACATGACAGCCCACAGGGTCACACAGGGTGGTTTAATTACTGGGGTGTTCATAGACGGAACTTGACAGGACAGATGACATGACAGCCCACAGGGTCACCCAGGGTGGTTTAATTATTTGGGTGTTCATAGACGGAACTTGACAGGACAGATGACATGAGAGCCTACAGGGTCACCAAGGGTGGTTTAATTACTGGGGTGGTCAAAGATGGAACTTGACAGGACAGATACATGAGAGCCTACAGGGTCACCAAGGGTGGTTTGATTACTGGGATGGTCAAAGATGGAACTTGACAGGACAGATGACATGAGAGCCATCAGGGTCACCCAGAGTGGTTAATTACACAGGTGGTCATAGATGGAACTTGACTTGTTACTAACTAGCAACATTCTTTGAAGGGTAATAATAATGTAGGTGTAACTATGTTATGAGAGGGATGAATGTGTGAATCATAGTTGACTAGTAAAACAATCAACAGGGTCACAGAGAGTGGATAAATTGCCAGGATGGTCATGGAACCTGACACAACTCAACTGCAGTGTATGTACAGTAGGGTAGTTATGATGGAAATGTAACTAACTTTGTTATGGGGGGGGGGGGGGGGATGGTGTTATAATGGATGTCCAGTTAATTTGTGCAACCCATGACATGACAGCCCAAAGGGCCACGGAGAGTGGTGAAGTTTCTGGGGTGATCATGGAACTTGACACATTACAACTTAACATCATTTGTAGAGTGTTCATAATATGATTGAAGATAACTGTTTTATGGAGGGGGTGGGGATAGGGGTTAGGGGTTCCTGTGTTTGTCATAATGGACAGGTAAATTAATGCCACCAATGACATGACAGCCAACAGCATGACAGAGAGTGGAGGGATAAATAAACAACTGGACATGTTACTTGTGGTCATTGTGGATATTTAACTTATCACTTTTAAACAGCATTACTTGGATAGTTGGATTTTTTTTCAGTGTTTCTAGGGTTGTCATAGTAGACATGGCTTGACTATGGTGGTCATATGTCAATATATAGTTTGTCAAATGCATTGTTTGTAAGTGTTGATTTTATGCTGAAATTTAAGGAGCTGTTGTAAATTGATACTTCATCACAGTGAAATTTCTGTAATATCATAGGGTAAAATTGAAGTGATATCACAATACTCAAGTTTACCTGTAAAAAACATATAAATACCTATGCAGTTGTATTTTAAAAGCCAAACACATGCCTTAGAGTGAAACACAGGTACATGATAACCAGTGGTAAATCTACTGGTGTGTTGTATATCTGTTATGTATCCTGGCCAAACTTCCTGTTTCAGACAGCGAGTTACGAGATAGATTTTAGCTGTAGATAGTGGCTGTTGCAGGATGGTGCAAGCTAGCTGGAAGTGTAAAAGGTTCGGATGTCCTTTATTGGGGACAGGAGGTCACAGGGGGTCAGGGTGCAGGCTGATATCTACAGGAAATGGCAGTGTGCATGCTCAGTCAAGAACATCTGTATAATTAATGATACAATGTTAGAAAGGGAAGCAGTTTACTCAATGAATAATGCTCAGAATAATGAAATGATACTAGGAACATGAATAGAAACTATTGCTCACAGCAATGATAAAATGTTAGAAACATCAAATAAATCATGTTTACAAGAGAATACTAAAAAAAATTAAGGGAAAGATAGAGACTGCACAGAAACTGACTGCTGTAGTCCTTAGAAGCTGTAAATGAGCAAAATTGTTTGGGGGCGGGGAGGGGGTCCGTACGACAAGACACGCGATTTCTAGTCTTTCCTGTATGTTTACATAACAAAAAGAAATTAGATTTCATTTGGTGACTAATCAAAGTGAGTAAAAATGTTCTAGTATTAAAGGCATCTAAGTATCTGGATATATCTGAAAATAAGGTATGTCGCTCGAAACATTTCAAGTTAATTTCCCTCTGTGTACTGCATTTCTATTGTCACACATTAAGCATCATTTTGATAAAAATAGGTTGTATTGTATAAACAGTATGGTGCCTTTCATTTCTTAATTCTACTAATCTTTACACATTACCATCACTAAACAATGTCTGTTTTCAGCATCTTTGACTTGCACATGCTGTAAACTCAGGAATGTCCTCCCTTTGAGAAATAATTTGACAGATTCCCTAGTCCAGAACTGGACTGCTCGGGGCCTATTTATAATCTGATAGTTGATGTTGCCCCTTCACAACATAGATTATCAGATTATAAATAGGCTCCGAACAGTCAACTTCTGGACTAACAGATTCCCATGCAAATGCCGCGCTACCTGACCCAGTAAAGTGTTGTAATTGTGAAAGTAATTGTGTTTGCTTTCGCACTCTCTGATGCACATATGAAAACGCTGCATGGTATTACATAAAAGCATTTTTATCACATTTGTTCTCACATTTGTGCTTATGGAACCGCAGCTTTATCCTTCTCATAATGTGTGAAGAAAGCTGCTTATTCACTTTAACTTTTAAGGCTGGCCTACATGTTGTGACCCACCGCAACAGGTCAAAAACCATTCTGTTGAGTTGCTTGCATGTGTATGTGTCAAAAGGAAGAAACTCAATCATAGGCTGGCACCAGTCAGGGGCAGATTTTGCTTCTGGCTATGTAAAAAAATTATGTCTAGTTGAGCTGTGTCATACAGTTGCAAAGTCAGCAAATCACAACTGTGTCTCTTTTCACATTAGTGCCTAGGTTATTTGTTCATCTGGGCCAAAATGACATGGTGTAAAGGAAGACAATATTACACTGTACCAGCATTATAGTATATTGAATATAGTTTTGTCCGTGTCCTCCATGCAATGGTGACATAATATCAGTATCCTCAAATCTAGTAGCCTGCACACAGAGTGAATATTTATGTCAGCTGCCCTATTCGTGCATTTCCTGCATGAACTTTAAGGGTTGTGAAAATTGCCAGGGGTTACCATTTATAAGAAATATCTGTCACCATGCTCCAGTTGGAGGCTGCCCACTGGCCTCCAGGCTATCTGAATTGCAAAAATACCTGTCCCGTGCAGATCGATCTTAACATAGAATGCTGGATATTATAGTCCCTTGGTGTTAATTGTAAACCCCTTTCCTTCCCCAAATTTCTGGATCTGCTCTTTAGCGTATCAAGGTAATTTCTATACCCCTCAAGAGGAGGGTCTTTTCTCTGGTGTGCAGATTTACCATTAAGTTGCCTGTGATTGAGACCAGTGTGGATTTGGTCCTTTTGCATATATAATAAATTAAGTTTTATATAAATTTGCAGCATCAATGATATTGGTTTCTGTCTCATTTATTGCCAGAGTACTTACAGAATTGATTCACTGGATAGTAAATTTTCAGTATGGACTCTGGGAATAAATTTCTCTAAATAGCTATCACCACTGCTTGGTTGAGTGAGGGAACAAGGTATAAACTGAACAAGCATTTATGGATTAATACTCTAATGAAAAAAAAAAATGGGCAGGTGACAGACATATTTTGGCAGGTTAATCAACTAACTACCCAGCTTGGCAGGTGAGATTGAAAGTGTGTCTAACCCTGAGTTGACATTTCCTCTTTTTTATGTTTCAGGAAAGAGAAGGCTGAGGCCACGGTGGAGAAGATTCAAAAACAGCTGGGTGACCTTGAACTTGATGACCATCAGAGACAGCAGCTGGAGTTGTTCTTGAATCAGAAACAGAAGGTCGGTGACCTGCAGCCAGATGACTTTGAGAACTTGAATGAGCTGGGCACCGGCAACTCTGGGGTGGTGTGGAAAGTTCGCCACAAACCTTCAGGGACCATCATGGCCAGAAAGGTGACAACTTTATTTATGTTCGTATAAAAGTTAGTGTACTCAGGGAGTGCATTGCTTCTCTAGTGCTAGAAATTTTTTTAATATTTATATCAAATGTATTTATCAGATCACAAAGATTTAATAATCTTTTTAGATGGTGAATTTATATTAGTACCAGATTCTTACACTTGATGACAGCTATTGTAGCAGATGTTTCTGACAAGACATACAGAGACACAAAAATTCATATTGCCTCAGTACACCTGAATCAAGTGAGCAGATTTAAAATCAAGTGAGCACACGAAAAGTCAAGTGATGAGATTCATGGCATCTACCTGCCTTGTTAATTAGTGACACTTTTGAGATATTATATTGCATATGAAATGTTGAATAAGAATTTAACAATTCATAAGGAATCCAAAAGTGAACCAAGTGTGACCAAGACCTAATGGAGTTAGGATTCACCTGCCATATTAAATGGAAGTTGATATAAGTAACTGTTTTTAGGATATCACGTGGCATAAGGATCAATACCAACAGACAGACAGATGGCAGTAGATTACCCTGAGCATTCATCTGATGTCCCCTTTCCTTTATCATTTTCTGAAAGAAATTTCATTGTATACACACAAACTGTTTAGATATAAAATTAACTCCATATATCAATATATTAGTGAGAAGCATGAATTCAAATTTTTGTTGTAATATTTCTGAGAATCATTTTGTCATTGCATGTGTTCATCCAGCTACCTTCATACTTTTGATCTGGTTCACCTTACACATGCTTTTTAGTCCATATAGAATTTTTATCAATAACTGACTATTTTTCTTTTGCTTGTAGCTTATTCACCTTGAGATTAAGCCTGCGGTGCGGAATCAGATTATACGAGAGCTCATGGTGCTGCATGAATGTAACTCTCCCTACATAGTTGGTTTTTATGGTGCATTCTACAGTGATGGAGAGATTAGCATATGTATGCAGTACATGGTCAGTAGTCCTTCCTCTTTGAAACTCTGACATCATCATTCATTAAAGTGCAAATGTTAATTTTGAAGCAGAAAAAAAAAAATAAAGGTATTGTGCTCAGGCACCGCCCACATCAAATTTAACCCCGTGCATAAAAAAAATTAATTGTATTTTGATTTTCATCTTTTGATAATTTTGATTAGATTTCCTTTGAGATGTAGGGTTTTTACCTGTTTAGCTGAAAAATACTTTTATTATCATGCTTTTCCCTGATCTTATGACAATTTTATTGAAAATATACAAAAAAAGGTAAAAAATTTTTTTAGCCCACACTAATTTAAGAAAAAAAAAGTGCCTGAAACCATACCTTTTTTTTTGGCCATAGGTCTATAATAGTTCACCAATGTTAACACAGTGTTAAAGCTATGTAGTTCTTCAAATTTTGCTTTTCATTTGGAAAGCCCTTATCTGTTGATCTGTTTCCATGGCAGCCTTTACCTATAACCAGTAGCAAGTTGGCATTGTGCATCCAGCTCAGTGTAATAAGATCAGTGTAATCAGACCAACAAGAGTGGATCTCCCATGTTTAAAAGTTTTAGCTGGATGCACAGTGCAATACTGCAGTCCCATTAGTCTGATTACAATGCTTTGCTCTGTGCCAGCCCTGGTGGTAGAACCCAGAGAATTTCGCTATTCAAAGCAATTTTTAGAAATTAAAAAAAAGGAGGTCTAGGACGACTGTTGTGTGTAACCACTGTGTGAGAAATGGTGTGATTTGATGACATCACAGACTTTTAGTTCCATAGACAAGTTCAGTTGTTGCCATTCATAAACAGTCTTTATAATTAGCATGCAAAGCTCAACAAAATTGTTTAACCTAAGATAGCCTCCAAGGCCAAATCATAGACCACATTGTTCATATACTATCTGTGTATATGGTTGTAGAACATCTGTGAATGTACCATATAACATCTGTGAATGTATAATCTGGGACTTTGTGGTTTTTTCCACAATGTACTTTTGTGGTGCATGGTCAGGGGATGTGGTCAACCACAGGATGAGTCAAAATATAGACATCAATGATGGTGTGTGGTTAGTAATCATAAAAAGGGTAGTGTGTGCACTGTTGTGTATGGAGGAAGAATGTATGGCTGATAAGGTGTATGTACCAGGATGTCATGAGAGGTGGTGGCTGTAGGCCTGTGTGTGTTTGCTGCACTACCACTTTTTCCTTGCCATGCTGGTATTTCATCCCATATGCCATTTAACCAAGATTAAAAGAACTATGCCAAGAGGCAAAGATCTGCACCCCCCCCCCCAAAAAAAAATGTGCATCCTTTGTAGTATCATTACAAGGTGCACATGTACTTGAGGTTGGTCACTAGGACAGGCATGGAGGTCTTATAGGCACATGCACATGTGACAGTTGAGTTCACTAAACAATCCATTGATGAAACAGTGATTTACTATAAGTATAACACAGCCTCAGACAAAACACTGATATCCAGTGGTCAGAGCTTTACTTTCGAAGGGGGGGGGGGGGATTTGGGGGTTGAGACTAAACCCCCCTCCCTGCTCCCAACCACCAACCTTTATTAGAACAATTTTAAACCATGACAGGTATATTGCTTGGAATAATCACAAAATGACACCTGTTAACCCACGACCCCCCCCCCCCTGCAAAAAATCCTGGATCCACACCTGATGATTCAGGGTTTCACGCCTAGGGTTTTAGTCGTAACATACTTTAAACTTCACCAGAATAAAGTGTATCATTTGGTAGCTGTATTGACATGTATGTATTTGTCCACCTTGAAGTTATTTTGTGCACCCAGTTGGGTCTGTGAACCTAATAAAAAATTGTATTATGTCATATGTAATCCATTTAAAACTTCACTGTACTTCATAAGCACTTGACAGGAACATGAAAACAATTTTAAACAAACTGCTAAATCTGCAATACTGAATTACAGTATCCTCTTAAAAATACGAACTAGCCCATTTGGCTTGCCGCAAGCATTTTTGTCCACCATCTGTGAGAATATCCCATGGCTGGCTGCAGCTGTGAAGATATGAGCTGTAGATGGTAACACCTATGTTGACCTTTCTTTTAACCTAAAAGATGTTTCCCACTTGTCCAAAAATAAGTCCTACATATTTGCTCTGCAGTTCTCATGTCATAGTTTGCAGAAAATATATATAGACCAAATGATTGGTTGGACCAAATGATTGAATATGCAACATCATGCAAATTTGGGCTGCAGGGAATGTCATTGTGTTGGCATACCTTTTTTTGTGAGGCAAAGTGACATTATCCATATTTTCTAAGATCAGATGGGTATAATTACTTTCCAGTTTATGTATCAACTGGTGCAAAAAATTGTTTATAATTTCCATTATTTAGTTTATGGCAGCTGAGATGGTATTTAAATCTCTCTGTTTTGATTTATCATCTTAAGCCATCATGCACAGTATTGCACAGAGGGGACTCAAGACCCATTGCTGTATTGTCAAATGTAAATGGTTTTCAGTGTCAATTTAAGAGTCTGCAGGACTTTAATGTGTTTTGCTTATGCTGTTTTCTATTATTTTTAGGATGGTGGGTCATTAGATCTAATTCTGAAAGAAGCAGGACGCATTCCAGAACCGATCTTGGGCAAAATTACCCTAGCAGTAAGTATATAGAGGTGCAGGATTAAGAAAGAAGTTAGATTTGTAATATTCCTTATTGTAAAATTAAAATGTGTATGTCATTGCTAAATCCTTCTCTCAGTTCTGAAGTTGTCACTTTATATCAGGTCCTAGTTTGTGCTGATCTGCTAATTCACCCAACACATGGGTCATTAATTAAAGCAGGATGCAAGCTGATCAGGTGCAATGGGATAATAATAATTTTGTTTATAAAGCCCACTTTAAAAAGTGGGTGCCCTATGGTAATCACCATGTCCCTATTTGTCCGTCCAATTTTTTTTTCTGGATGATAACTCCAGTTTGGATTTTGGGATCCAAAGGTCAAGGTGTCAGGGGCCATCTGTCCCCCATTTCATATCTGGATGACAATTTTAGTTTGAATTGACATATGAATTTCAAACTTCACTTCTATATTGCCCACCACTAAAGCAAGAACCCTATTGATTTTGGAGTCATGAGGTCAAAGGTCAAGGCCACAGGACTCACTTCTGTAAAGATTGGAGATGCATTGTAAGCCAAACTTTTCATCCCAAACCATCCATCTTGCACATATACCTCAATTGACCTGACAGCGAGTGCGTGATCGACAGCTCTATTAGCCAATCAGCGAACGTTATTGCCGGACTGAAAACGAGGCCATGTAAACACACGTGGAGGTCGGACATCAGGTCGGACATTCCTGACACGTGTGTAAACTTTCAGCTATAAATGCTCGATATGGACCTCTCATAATAAATATGTTTTATTTTTAATACGGTCGAGGCATATGTTGATAATTTTTATAAAAGTTACCCCAGGTATCATTCAAAGTAACAGCAATCTGTTTTCTTCCTTCTCTTCGTAATAAAAGCACAAGACGAGGAGAAACGCAGGGATGGGACAAGGCATGCAGGCCCGATTTGGCCTGGTCATATATTGAGTCCATAAAGACACATGAAATTTTCAGTTAGTCAAAAGACGCAGCCTATATGATCCTATATACCATCTATTGGTAAACACTGGCCTGTAACCAGTGCTAAAAAGTGTTACATTTTCCCCACACCAGAGCTTCACTCTTTAAAGTTGATGGGTATAAACAAAATGTATCAATCTTGGCCCTGTCGAATCAGAGCGTCTCCCACTCCCATGTGTTCATGTGCATGCGACGATATGCAGTATTCATGTGTTCATATGCATGCGACGATATGCTATCTCCTGTTACCAAAAATATATTTGATATATCTCTGGTAATTTTTAGGTTAGTAACTTTTATTGACGAGGATACAAGTTTAATTGTATAGCCCTCTGCTTTATATTGTAACCATGTCGACAATTTACATAACAGTATGCATTTATTGGCACTCAAAGATGCAAGACGGCTATTACTGCCTTACTGTCATACTGATTACTGGTGACTAACAACTCACAGACCTGTTGGTGTGATAAAAGCGCGAACTCAGATTTTGGTGATCGACCTAGATCTTCTGATTGTTCAATTGACCAAAAAAAAAAAAAAATACAAAAAATCGTCAAGAAACTACCGAAAGACAAAGGTACAATCTTGAATCATTGAGCTGTTCTTTAATAAAATTAATAAATATGTGTAACTGTCGGCTATATTAAAGGTATAATGTTTATATTTTTCACAAAAATTTAGTCTGTTCATTTGTCTGTTATTTACAAAACTTAATATATTTAGTGATCACATAGCTTGTTGATTTTTTATAATATAAAACAATAATAATATTGCATTCTATGGCCGCATATGTATCCTGCTGGGGGGCAGGGGGGTTTAAGAAAGAGAAGGGAAAAATGCTATTTTTTAGCTAGTAGTAAACAAAAAGCGATAAAAAATTCATATTTGTTATTATAATCCACTTGGAATCAGACATTATGACAGCCATGAGTCATAATTAGAAAATAATCCTTAAAATGTTCCTGTTCAACCATAATTTGGCATAAACAAGATAAAATTTTTCGCTGACAATATGTGTTAACACCTATTATGTACATTTATTTGAAATTGAGTGAGAAATTGTTAAAAATTAATTCACAGTTCATTTAGGCTATAATGATGCATTACACCAGAATATATAACAAATACTTGTAAGTTGTAATAACGAAGTGAAACGGTGTTTACTTTCAATGACTGAATTATAAAGAAATGAAATAAAAACACCATTAAACATTAATGGTTATTATCTTCATGAAGATAATATTTTGATGTGTCACAGTGTCTTTTAGACTAAACAAATACCACAGGTATATCACAAATGGAGCATCACTTCAGTTCTCCTTGATATATATACAATATACTAATATTATTACATGCATGGGTGACTGACTCTTGAGTGTTTAAAGCCTAAAGGAAGATTCTAAAAATTATTGCCACAGGTTGCCTTAACTGACAGAACAGCAGATTTTCTATAATATGCACATGTATAAAATAAAACAGTTATTTTGCACACACACACCCTCACACATAAACACAAATGTTTATATACTGGCAGATCCAGAGGGCGTGGGGGAGGGGTTGAGCCGCAACAACCTTTCTTCAGAATTTTAAAATTTTTTTCTGGCCTACGTGGACCCGTCACATTCTGGAGCAGGGGACCCTTTTATAGGTTTCTTAATTAGTCTTCCTGGGTTGGACCCTCCCCTTTACAAACCCTTGATTCGCCCCTGATATATATATATATATATATATATATATATATATATATATATATATATATATATATATATATATATATATATATATATATATATATATATATATATATATATGCACTTGTCCCATCACATCTTTTAAAACAATACAAAAGACTTAAGGACCTTCATAAATAATATCTATATCATACATGCATTTAAATTTCTTCTTGTACACACATCTTTCTTCCTGTGTATAAACAGGAGGCTTCCTATTAAAAACATCAATATACATGCAAATATTTTTTAATAATTTCAACTTCAGTTTTATTTCATAATTTTCTCAGAATATTAAATTTTATAAAAAAAAAACACGTTGTGATGTTCACACACCATCTGTGATTTTACTTGCCCTTCAATAATTTATTGTTTGAATACTGGTTTTGACACTTGTTCGATTTTTATTATTAATTTTAATTAGATGACCAATTAACTAACTTTCAAAGGTAATAAAATCTCTGCTTGAGCAATACATATTAAGCAAGGCTTCCTTTAATGATTATAAAAAAGGAGTTGCCCCCCCCCCCCCCCCATCCAATGACAGCATATATGTCGCTTTAACTTATATTGAAGCAACACTTTTTACGTTGTCATCTTTAATTTTTTGATGAAACTGCACCCTATGTCATAGACAAATATTTTAAAAACTGTTACTGTGTTGTTTTTCAAATTTGTTCTGCTAGACTTGAACAAGTTGTAAATTTTAACCAACCGCTGAGGTGTCAAGGCTGATGAGAGGGGTCAGCTGATTCGTTCTCTGATACCAGCCGTATCGAGCAGAAACGGGCGCAAATTCATCAAACTTCTCAATTTTATATTTAAAACATCTCTGTAGCCTACATGTGTACACTTTTAACCTAAGGGTGCTTTCTTGGTAAAATTAATACTGTTTGAAGCCTGGTGCGATATACGGCTGAAGTGCCGGTTCCACGTGTATAAGAAGCACGTTTTTTTGGTTTAATGTCCTACCTAGCAACCGTATCCAAGGTGGGCGGAGCTAACTCGTCCATGCCGTCACGTCAATTGCCAATAGGGAAAGAAATCTCTTTTTTTGGGGGGTCATATGGTCAAAAGGTCAAGGTCACAGTGGCCATATGTCAACAAATTTGTTTCAGGATGTTTGGATTGACAAATTTGTTTCAAACTTGATTTATGTATGACCCACCACTACATTTACTGATTTTTAGGTCGTCAGGTCAAAGGTGAAGGTCATACAACCCGCATATTTAAAAAAAGCCCTTACAAACCTCCCATCTTTCACATATAGCTCACCTGCCATAGGAGAAGATCCTTTTTGATTATGTTCTGTTTACATCTAAAGAAAATTAAGAAAAGATATCTTTGAAAGAGTATTGAAGTTGTATTGAAGAGCATTGACTCTATTGTTTTTGTCAGACTGTGTCACATACCATGCTTAATCATTGTGTCCATATTTTCTTTGTTAACTTTTAAAAATGGCTCCAAGATTCATACTATCTATTCCTTTTACTCCAGGTGCTCAAGGGGTTAACATATTTACGTGAAAAGCACCAAATCATGCACAGAGGTAAGTTGTTTACTGTTTACGTAGTGATACTTTTGAAGAAATATTGATATTATTGTTTATTGCAAGAGCAGACATGCACCATGGTGTCTTCATAATTGCACATCTGTTCAGTTAGGTTTAAAATATATCAATTTAATTAAATTTGGTTTAATTCAATTTACTTTGCTAAAATTGGCAGGTGGTCTGGATAAATTGTAGGAAAAGTCTTCAGTACAACTTGCTTCAGAGCATGTTGATGGCTTTGTTAAATATGATACACAGAAAGACACAAGTCCAGATATTAAACATATGCTGGTGAAAATGGTGAAAGTTTCCATAATATAAATTTTGTCGAAGTCATCATGTTATCACCCAGGCTTATCAATCCTTGTACATATTACAAAAATTAAATAATTAATATTTTTTAGAAATTGGTTTTTCTAAAAATTTTCAACGAGAGTGTGAATTTTTTGTTTTCTGACACCCATGCAGCTGTAGATCTATTAGTATTATTAGTCTGCTTATATATCTAAAAATTGGTTGGCCAATGGTGGTGACACCCAGTGAAAGAATTGAATATCATTAAGAACAATAAGCAAAGGCTTCTGAGGCTCAGGGGTAGAACCCAGAACACAATGCCGGGAGATTGTGAGTTTGAATCTACGCCAGGTGGTGAGATTTTTCACAGTAGGCCCCCACCCAGGCTGAGCACTCTGCATGTTTAATGGGAAGACTGTACCTCACGGTCATGTTTCACTCAAAACCAGTGCGCCTTTTGGGGTTTCTCAGTATTATGACCCATTAAAGGGGATGACACACCCAGTACCTGCAGGAGTGGTACGTCAGCCTCCTTGACACATGGATAACTGGGTTTAAGCCCCTGTCATGAAGTCTGAAACCTGAATGGAACTCTACAGATGTACATAGTAATAGTTAAGTAAGCATTACTCAAAAATGAAAAAAAAAAATTAGCGAGGAGAAATAATGTTAGCAGTTGATCTTCAGATTGGCTTATAAAATCTCTCATAATCCTTGAATATGGACATTAAGTCAGTTATGCAGCTATGGATGGCCAGTTGTGACAAACTAGACCTTTGTCCAGGCTGTGTAGAACCTCCTGTATACCTGTATGTGTTTTAACTGGAATGTTTTGTGCATTTTCAGATGTGAAGCCTTCCAACATCCTGGTGAACTCTCTAGGGGAGATCAAGATATGTGACTTCGGTGTCAGCGGGCAGCTGATTGACAGTATGGCTAATTCATTTGTGGGCACCAGGTCTTATATGTCAGTAAGTATACCTGATTACATATCTAAAGACCCATGTGTCTTGTGTGTATGTCTGTGTGAGTGTTGGTTGGGTTTAATTCCAGGTGGATTTACTATGTCCAGGAAGGGATATATATATTTTTTTGTTAATTTATGTTGGTTTTAATGATTAGGGATGAGTGATATTATCATAATGTTAGAATATTGTGATAAGGGAATTTGTTAATTACATATCATGAAATAATTTTTGAAAAAGAAAAACAATGCACACTTGGTGTAAATGGATTAAATAAAGTAGACAGTAATGGGAGTTGGATATGTTATCTTTAAAATGTCCCAACCCTTAGAATCAACTTAACTATTCCACCTAGAACCTTCAAACTTAAGTTTAAGGAGGTCCAGGGCAAATCTCCTACCACACCTGAGATTCGGTCATGATGACCTATATTCTGTGTGCTGTGAGTGGAAAACCTCATTTTTTAGCACCAAGAATTTCAGACAGGGCTCAAATCTTACCTGTTGGCTATAGAAATGTCTTTCTTAATGTGAAGGGAGGTCATTGTAATGTCTCCTTATGATCTATAATCTGCAAGATACGTCAAATAGCCTAGAGGCATCTGTCTGTTTGTCTGCCATGGGATAAAATCACTCATATCTCAGCAGTGGTTTGACTTATCTGCCTAATATTTTGCAATTGTATACAACTTGGATAACTTCCTGGATTTTGTGGCAGGTGGCGCCACCTTCATACGCATTTCAGCTGCAGACGTCCATGCTAATATGCAACACACCTCTCTTTATTTTCCCTTGCCACTGAATCCATGCCTCACTTCACCGGTCCCACTCTGGTTTAAACGGATACACATAGTCGACACTTGAAATAATGTCCCTGTGACTTATAATCTGAGAGTTTGTAAAACCCTACGGGTAGACAGGCACAAATGGTAGAAGTAAGACCTGGATATTTCTAATTTGAATAAGATCCATGGAGGTCCTTACAAAGTCTTATTGGAAACCCTTAATAATGTCACTGTGACTTATTTTCTGTGAGCTATGTGAAAGACCATGATTTTAGTACCCTTAAAGTCAGTTGTATGCAGTCTTAGCAGTTGGATGTAGAAACTACTGCTTAGCATTTAATGTAATCATGGTAAAATCTAAATTAGGTTACTGTAACCTATTTGCTTAGGTCTGTTACCAAAGAACATGATTTTAAGCACTCTTGAAGTCATTCTACCCATAAGACTAGGTTCCTTAACAGATATTTACCAGATCATAACATTAATAATTGTATCCACCAAGCCTAGAGTTTTTGCCACTACTATGTTTTCAGCCTAGTTCTGCCGCCGCTGTCTGTAGAACTCCTCTGAGACCCCTGGGCGATCTTTCTGAACCTGGCATAAATATTGGGTCACATTTGAACTCTTGCCTCACAGCGGCGCCACGTGCAATCCTTTTGCAAGCAGTGTCTATCAGTGCATGCTACTGATAATAGCCCTTTTCTCAGAAGTGGTTTGCTGTAAGGCCTAAAATTTTGCATGTCAATAGATCTTGGATACCTCCATCTTATACGGAAGTCTAATAGGGCCACCTGAAATAATTTTCACATAGTGTCCATATATAAATTTGTTTTTGGTAAGTATTGCACAGATCGCTGGAGTGTATGGATGTATCAGCCTGAAATTCTGCATGTTTATCCGTTTTGGATAGCTTTATCATAGACCAGACAGGAGGCGCCACCTAACATTCTGTTTTTGTATAAAACATTGATGCCCTTTTCTCAGGACTGGATCTATGTATCCTCCTGAACATTTGTATGTCCATAGATCTTGTATACAAGACTGGTGGTGTCACCTACAATCAGTTTCATCTGGTGTCCATCTCTAGATCTGCTTTTAGTGAATATCATACATATAAACCACTACTGAGATATGAGTGATTTTATCCCATGACAGACAAACAGACAGACGCTGTGCAAAAATGGTTGCAGGTGGCGCAACCAGTTTTGCGTATAATAAGGAGCTATGTGAGATCTATGCACATGCAAAATTTTGGCCCAATCAGTCAAACGGTTCCAAGATATGAGCTTGGATGTCTGCAGCTTAATCTAGAATGTAGGTGGTGCCACCTGTCATAAAATCAAGAAAGCTGTTCAGGATGTATAAACCTGCAAAATTATAGGCAGATATGTGAAACCATTGCCGAGATATTAGTGATTTTATCCCACGGCAGACAAACAGACAAACGCTGTGCAAAAATGATTGTTGGAGGCGCCACCAGTTTTGGGTATGGTAAAGAGCTATGTAAGATCTATACACATGCAAATTTTCAGGAAGATACCTCAATTCAGTCCACATATATAAGCATGGATGTATGTGGCGTGAAAGTAAATGTAGGTGGATACCTGTAAAAAAATCAAGAAAGCTATCCAGAATGTATACGCATGCCAAATTCATGTGAATTAGTCAAACCACTGTGGAGATATGAGTTATTTTAACCCAAGGCAGACGAACAGATAGACACTGTGCAAACATGGTTGTAGTTGGCGCCATCAAATTTTGTTTAGTTATAAAGCTGTCCATGGGCTACATTTGTACAAAAATTTTTTCCTGGTCGGTCAAATGGTTCCTAAGATATGTGGGTTTATGTGTGAACACAGACGCACAGATGGACGCAGAGCGCAGAAGAAAGGTCAGAGGACTAAAACAAAATCGGGGCGCAGTAGTTAACATGTGACCCGAACATAATCCCAGGTTTCCTAAAATTCCGCCCAGCGACTCGGAGGAGTTCTCTGGACACCTATGCCGCTGCAGCGGCAGACGTGGTTGGGCTGAAAACATAGTTTTGGTTGATACAATTAAAAAAACTATGATCTGACTTTTTCAGCCGGAGCGCTTGCAGGGTACACACTATTCAGTCCAGTCTGACTTGTGGAGCTTGGGACTGTCTATGGTGGAGATGGCCATTGGTAAATACCCAATCCCACCCCCGTCAGCAGAGGAGCTCGCTTCCATATTTGGCCAAAATGCCCAAGAGGAGGCGCTGGAAGCTGCCAAAACGGGAAAACCCCTCAAAGGTAATATAATTGTTAAAGATTTGTAGTATGGTCTGAAGATTTTCGGTAATGTGCTTGTTGACATATTCTGAATCTGACATATAAACTTCACATACTTGTTTAGTTTCAGTTACACTGTCATTGGTCAGAGATGCATGGCTCAGTTTGTACTTTAGTGCATTTACATGAAAGGAATTGATTTTTAACAAATTATTGTTAGAATGTTAAAGGTCACACCTTTGGCCAGCCTCATCATGTTTGTCCTATCATTTATCAAAGTATGAAATACTATTGTGAATTTGTAAAGTATGTATACTTTAAAAATCCCTGTTTTCCAGTAATTCTTTGCATTTAAGCTATTGCAAACAAAACAGTAAATATCTAAGGAAGATAAAGCTGTGCATCTCCAGCCTTAAAAAATACAACACAAAAAAAGTCTACCTGTTATTTAACATAAACAATGCTCTGTTTCAGTGATTAGCCTCGCCAGTATGAGTGCACCGATGCTATTTACAGTATTTATATTTTCCCTTATTCATTTAAGTGCAAAAAGCTGACATATCCCTCAGGCTCTTATTTTTTATAAGTACATCCATAGAGGATGATTATTTCTTAATCTTGTGTGATTGAGGTAGATGTTTTTACTTGAGGCTTTTAATGAAGTAGTTGTGGTTAGTGTAGGATGAGATGTTTGAAGCTGACCCTAGATGAATCTTCTGGTCCTGTACGTAATCAATAAAACATAAAACTACCTGCCAACACTGCTGGTAACAATAGTCAGTTCCAGGTCCCTGGAGAGCTGGTTATCACCACGGAAACGTAGAATGGGTAATACCTGCGTCATGTTGTGTTGTGTTGGCTGCAGTCAGGGGTCCCCAGAAAAACAGTAGGAAAATGTATACATAAAAATAACATGCTCCAGGATTTATACAAAAAGTGAGTTAGTGGTTCACCAACCCACACCTGTCATATACCAGTACAGTGTATATTCCATCGCCTTTTAAGAATTTGATATTGCATCTGTTGTACTCTTTATTGTACATCATATTCAAAAGGATATGAGATTGCATACACAGTTTACTTTTACTTGATATCCTTGAACAGAATTTCAGGTTTAACAGTAATATGTATTAATTTTAAAAACTGATATTACTTTACCTGATAATCACACTTTATTCTAAATGCTTGATCTTTCTAAAAAAAATTTGTCTTTTGAATTTTTTCTTTTACTGTGTTCATTGGATCTAAGACTACTTTCACAGCAACTACACACTTTTTCTGTGTATGTGGTTTTGCTGAGAGTGGCTACAGACAGGATTTCCTTTGTGTTGGTCTCAGCCAGGAATCTTTTCCGCAAGCTTTGTTCCTAGGCATTCATGACTCATGCTTGTAATTACATCCCTGGATGAAAAGCCTGATAAATGTAAAAAAAAATTTGATATTAAAATTTAATTGTCAGGAAGTATGTGGCCTCTTGTTAATACCTGCTGTCTGTAAGTTTTGCCAGACAAAACAGACGAAACCTTTAATTCACCTTGATAACACTTCCCTAAGGTTCAAAACTGAAAAAAAATTTTTTTTTCAGACAGGGAGAAATTCCTCACCATATATACAGTAAATAATGCCCAGTATAATTTAACAATAGGGTTTCCAGCAGTGAGAGAATAAGACTGGGGATTTTGTTTAGGTGAATTTCATCAAAAGTCAGTGATAATTGGTGAAGAAATGAAAAATAAAAACAATTAATTTAAAGGTGGTTATGGTGGCTGCAGCTAAATATCATTTGGAAAGGGTTAAGTATCCCTTGCTGTAAGAGCCAGCAAATGATCAGTCCATACTTAATATTCAATGTCCTTTCAATTGAGGTTTTAGTGTGTATGCAGATTTAATTGTTTTTCACTGAAATATTTATATGGGGAATTCAGGTCAGGCATAAAATAATCTGTGATCAAACTAGTGTTTGTCAAGTTATTCTTGAAAACTTAACAAAGTTCAGTGAAAGGTCAGAGAATTGGTTGCTGACAATCCTCCTTCAATAATATTGCTTAATAATAATAATACAGGACTGGGTCCTGTCTAATCTATCTTGCAGTGTCCCCTTTGTCCACTTTGCTAGCTTTTGTCGTAATGATTATTAAATATGTGATTTACAAGGCAAGGTACAGGTCAGTCCCTTTGTTTATAAACTTTTTTTTGCAAGCAGAATTTTTATATAATGTACCCTTCATACACATGTCTATATAAATAGTGATACATAGGTTATGTCTACCGATGGATGATCATCAAATATATACTAATACTGTATATGATAGGAAGGTACAGATATCCATATATGGAACACTCTAATGGATAACTGTTTAATATCACTGGGAGGTTATGGCCCTTTCTGTTTTATATATTGCAACTGTTTAACAATGTCTGTCTCTTTTAGCATTATCAACATGTATAAGACCAGATCTTAATGATAAGGTACAGAAAATTCAATCATTTATATTTTCTTTTCTGATGTTCAGTTTTTAAATTTTTCATTACATTTAGATATTATTCATGGTACATGTTCCTAAGGGTTCCCACATACATAAAAAAACCTTGATGTTTACAAGGCCTTTAAAGTGCTTGAATTATCATTTATTGTATCCCCAGACACAGTCGGGGGATACTATGTTTTCATACCGGTCCTGCCGCCGCTGCCGCCGCATATAAATCTTGTTGGCGCGATAACTCAAAAAATATTTCACGGATCTTTACCAAACTTGGTATATGTATAGATATGGGTGAGAGGACGATGTCTATTTAAAATGACGTCATGACCTTGACTAGGAGAGTGTCCTTGACCTTGAATAGGTCCAATTTTGGGGAAAATCACACAAAACCTTAAATATCTCAAGTGAGCTTGCATGGACTGGTCCAAAAATCAAGGTGACTGAAGATCTTGGATAGCCTTGTGATATACCGGAAACTGGTGGTGCCACCTATTATCCTTTTCTTGTTTTTACGCCTAGTATACCCCCATAATTGCCACTTGACAGTACTGTAAGCATTATAAGTCAAAAACTAATGGACAGATTTCTTTCATATTATGCACATGCAGAGAGATGGGTTATGGGATGAGGTCTATTTACATTTGGGTCATGACCCGTACCATGAGAGTGGCCTTGACCTTTAATGTGTCCATATTTGGTGAAATCACACACCCTAAAGTAAGAACCCTATAGGTTCTAAGGTCATGAGGTCAAAGGTCAGGGTCACTGGACTCGCATCTTTAAAGATACTGTGGATGCATTTTAAGCCAAACTTTTATCCCAGGTCTTCCATCTTGAATATATAGCTCACTTGCCAATAGTGGTAATCCATATCAGTTTTGGGGGCACCTGGTCAAAGGTCAAGGCCACAGGAGCTATCTGTCAAAAAATAAGTTTCTGGATGATAATTCCTGCTTTTATAGATGTATTGATTTCAACCTTGACTTATATATGTCCCATTGAAAAAGCAAGACCTGAATTGATTTTAGGGTCATGAGGTCAAAGGCCAAGGTCACAGGACACATCTTTATAAAGATTGTGGATGCATTTTCAGCCAAACATTTCATCTCAGACCTTTCATCTTGCACATATAGTTCATCTGCCAATAGAGGAAGACCCCTATCAATTTTGAGGTCACAAGGTCAAAGATGAAGGTCACAGGAGCCATCTGTCCAAAAATTAGTTTCTGGATGGTAATTCCTGCTTTTATTGATATATGGATTTCAAACTTGACTTGTATATGACCCATTGGAAAAGCAAGACCCAAATTGATTTTTGGGTCATGAGGTCAAAGGTCAAGGTCACAGTACACATCTTTAAAAAGATTGTGGATGCATTTCAGCCAAACAATCCATCTCAGATCTTTCAACTTGCACATATAGATCACCTGCCAAGAGTGGAAGACCCCTATCAATTTTGATGTCACAAGGTCAAAGGTGAAGGTCACAGGAGCCATCTGTCCAAAAATTAGTTCCCGAGAAGATAATTCCTGCTTTTATTGATGTATGGATTTCAAACTTGTCTTTTATATGTCCCATTGAAAAAGCAAGACGTGAATTGATTTTTGGGTCATGAGGTCAAAGGTCAAATTCACAGGACACATCTTTAAAAAGATCAGGATGCATTTTTAGCCAAACATTTCATCTCAGATCTTTCATCTTGCACATATAGCTCACCTGCCAAGAGAGGAAGAACCCTATCAATTTTGAGGTCACAAGGTCAAAGGTGAAGGTCACAGGAGCCATCTGTCCAAAAATAAGTTTCTGGATGATAATTCCTGCTTTTATTGATGTATAGATTTCAAACTTGACTTGTATATGTCCCATAGGAAAAGCAAGACCTGAATTGATTTTGGGGTCATGAGGTCAAAGGTCAAGGGCACAGGACACATCTTTTAAAAGATTGTGGATGCATTTTCAGACAAACATTTCATCTCAGACATTTCATCTTGCACATGCAGTTCCCCTGCCAATAGAGGAAGACGCCTGTTAATTGTGAGGTCACAAGGTCAAAGGTGAAGGTCACAGGAGCCATCTGTCCAAAAATTAGTTCCCGAGATGATGATTCAAGCTTGGATTAATATATGGATTTCAAACCTGACATATATGGCCCATCATTAAATCTAGACCTCTATTGATTTATATATAAAAGTCGATGATCAATATCAATTTTTGGGTCACAAGGTCAAAGGTCAAAAAATTAGTTTCTGGATGATAATTCCTGCTTTTATTGATGTATAGATTTCAAACTTGACTTGTATATGTCCCATAGGAAAAGCAAGACCTGAATTGATTTTGGGGTCATGAGGTCAAAGGTCAAGGTCACAGGACCAACATCTTCAAAAAGATTGTGGATTGATAAATGGAAGAAACAATAATTGCTTGCCAAGTGTCAGTATATGCTGCTAAAAATGGGGGCCTATTCTTAAAGGGGGGGGGCTACCATGTCTGGAGATACTCTGGCACCTGCGGTTTCAAGAAATTTCTAGTTTTGAATATTTCTTTTGACAGACCACTCTGATGGCTGGTTATGGCAGACCCTAATTAAAAGAGAATGGCAAGCATTAACTGTTAACAGAGATCTCATTTTTTGCATGAAAATCATTAAGAAAAAAATTGAGAGCATAGAACTGATGAAGTGATCTGTTAACTAACCTACAAAAAGACCACTTGAAAATACAAATTTGTCCACAAAAAACTTGAAAATACCTTAAAAAGTGATTTAAAAAAATGTTGGAACCCTGTCCCAGTTGCCATGGTTATACACTTCTTATTACAAACAGAAGCTACCTGTCTGACAGTATCATTATGCCAGTTTATTTGACAGGATTTTGGAGACATGAGAATCTGCCAGATATATCACGGACTGATTATACATGTGCTATGACGAGTTAAAGGCTTGCTCAGCAGTGTACAGTGGTACTTGCTTCAGTTAGCAATGTGTTGTATGTTCCATGTTTGTGGTTGACTATCAGAGATTCCATCTGCTGTTGCCCATTTATGTAATGCATAGGCCCATCAGATTGCTTATAGAGTTATGCAAATTTGAAATATGAAATTGATGTGCTTAAAGCCATTGAATTGTGAAACTCTTTAAAAACATAGTCTTGAAATTTGAATTTGCCACAGATTGGAAATTCTGTCATCACTTTTCTCAATTTTTCATGAAACCATAATATAAAGTGTATGTAGAAGGTGGCTTCATTACTTAATTACAAAACTTGATTCCATTAAGTATGAATTATATGGGAATAATCATTTAATGTTACTCAAAATTTAATTACTTTTCTTCAATTCATTTACAATTTGGGGATCAATGATGATAATATATCTTGGACATGGAAACATTGTATCAAAAGTTATCTGGTGAGGTGCTTAATTTTGTTACAATGGTTTTTAAGAAGTCTTTGAAAATTCTTGAATTTGAAACTTTTGATATGTATTCAATCTGTTTTAATGATGTCGGGTTCAAGAAACCTGTCTTCATGATAGTTCCCTTTTTCAGTTTTTTAGAACATACTTGCAACCCTTCATGATTAACAGCTTCAGAATCCTTTAAACAAATTTTGATTTAATTGAAGTTAAGATGTGGGTATCTCAAACCTTTCTCAGCCCTATGTATTGTTACTAGTTCTAAAGCCTAAGTTCTTCAAAGCTTGTCTTTCTTTTCTGAGCTAAGCTGATGTCTGAAATTCAGATAAATACATCCATGACATCTTTATCAGTTGCAGTTGAATCTTGGAAATCACACATGCTGACATCTTGCCTTCAGTTTTTCTTTTTTTACAAATTTTAATTTTTGTTCTTTTCAAATTGAAGGATAAATCTTCTGTTACAAAATTGTTCAGAAACTGTTATATATTTCTAGTAATAATTCCACATGAAAAATTTCACTGAAGTAATTTGCAAACTTGGCATGAAAGCAACTGTTTAAGATATGAATGGAAATTTTGAAATGCACATGTGAATATTTTTCATATAATATTACATGTTCCAATTTAATAGGTAATTTTAAAAATTGTACATTGTGCAGTGTGATTTAAAGATTTGGATTTTGTAAACTGAATACATCTCCAATTATGTGTTCATTTTGAAGGTTGCAGAGTGACCTTAACAGTAAGCCTGCAATGAAAAAAACTCTCTGGCAGACCAGAGGTCTAGCCCAGTGTGTTGAAGACCCATATTGTCTTTCAGAGTGAAACCTTGTGTGTTGAAAGTTTTAAATTAACCCTCATGGTAAAATTAAAATAAGGGATGTGTGTTGAATGTCAGATTGTGACCTTCAGGGTGAAACCAGGTGAACTGCAGGTCTGACTTTGACCCTCAAGGTGAAACTGGTGTCTTAAAGGTCATACTTTGACCTTCAAGGTGATTCTTGGTGTGTTGAAGGTCAGAAGTTGACCTTCAAATGATGTCTGGTGTGTTGAAGGTCAGACAGTGACCATGATTTTGTGAAGCCTAGGTTTATGTGTACAGTGTACGTTTGATCTCTTTGTTTTCACGCTAGTTGTTGTTTATAGGCTGTCCTGGGAATAATGAAGTCATTACAGGGGATGGCCCTCTCCCCATGGCCATATTTGAACTCCTGGAGTACATTGTGAACGAGGTAATTGGTGACATGCATTAATTGGGTTTCGTCATGGTGTGTAGACATTGCAGCGTGGCTTCAGTGGAGACACTTGCTGGCATGCTCCGCATGGTTGGAGGTCCTCCTATGAGACCACTCTAACCCCAAAAATTTATAAATTTAAATATATTAAAAATTCTGCACATCTTATTTGTAATACTCAACAATTTCTCTTGGAAATTTGTCTTAAGATCTGATGTAAGAAGGTTGTATGTAATACTGTCATATTTCAGTGTTTAGATTTTGGACAAGTATAAGATCTAGAAGAAATTAAAAGAAGCAAGAAACTGATCCAGTCCATGTCAGAAGTGTATGGATGTATTTTTTAGCTCAGCTGACTTTCAGTCATGCTGAGCTATAGCGATCAATCTTTGTCTGTCGTCCATCTGTCTGTTAAACACGCACAAATCCTAACCGCTGGACCTAGAATCTTGTAACTTGACATTCTGAGAGGTCCGTGAAAAATCTCCGTGGAAACCAGAAATTAAGTCTCTGTTACCCATATCCTTTGAGCTATTGGGTCCCAAAGTACCCCCCAGAATAGTAAATTTCATACAAAAACTTCAATATCTCATTAACTACATCACTGATGGTCATGATTTTTGGCTACATATTGATCATGAGATGTTCCATCAGTTCCTGCAGACTGGTGGAGCCACCTGTATTTTTCGAATTTTTACGAATTTATTTCTCTATTTTTGAGACCTTTAAAAATGTTAGCATCTGTTAACAGGGCACAAATCATGTAGACTGGACCTAGAATCTTCATTCTTGACATAGTGAGAGACCTATGAAAAGTCTCCATGGAAACCAGAAATTAGGTCTCTGTTACCCATATCTTTTGAGCTATGGTGCCCCAGAGTACCCCCCAGAATAGTAAAAAATTTCATACAAAAACTTCAATATCTCATTAACTACATCACTTATGGTCATGAATTTTTGCATACATATTGATCATGAGATGTTTCATCAGTTTCTGCAGACTGGTGGCGCTACCTATATTTTCCAATTTTTTTAGAATTTTTTTTTTTTTTGAGACCTTTAAAAATGTGAACATTGTCAACAGGGTACAAATAGTAACAACTGGACCTAGAATCCTCATTCTTGACACACAGGGAGACCCATGAAAAGTCTCCATGGAAACCTAAAATTAGGTCTCTGTTACCCATATCCTTTGAGCTATGGCACTCCAAAGTACAGCTCAGAACTAGAATATGGGTAGTCGACAAGCGACTACTTGTATCCGCCTAAATCAGAGTGGAACGGGTGAAGTGTTGCATATTAGCATGGATGTCTGCAGCCAAATTGTGTATGTAGGTTGCGCTACCTACCAAAAAATCCAGAAAGCTCTATACACATGCAAAACTTTGGCCCAATCGGTCAAACGGTTCCCAAGATATGAGCTTGGATATCTGCTGCATAAACTAGAATGCAGGTGGCGCCACCTGTCATAAAATCAAGAGAGCTGTCGGGGATGTATAAACTTGCAAAATTTTAGGCAGATATGTCAAACCACCGCCGAGATATGAGTGATTTTATCCCATGGCAGACAAACAGATGGGAGCTGTGCAAACATGGCTGCAGGTGGCGCCACCAGTTTTGGGTATGATAAACAGCTATGTGGTATTTATACACATGCAAATTTTTGGCCCAATCGGTCAAACGGTTCCCTAGATATGAGCTTGGATGTCTGCAGCGTAAACTTGATTGTAGGTGGCGCCACCTGTCATAAAATCAGAAAAGCTATCCAGGATGTATAAGCATGCCGAATTTCAGGTGAATTAGTCAAACCACTGCAGAGATATGAGTGATTTTAACCCAAGGCAAACGAACAGATGGACACTGTGCAAACATGGTTGCAGGTGGTGCCACCATTTTCAGGGTATGTTATAAAGCTCTCCAAGGGCTACATTTGTGCAAAAAAAATTTCCTGATCGGTCAAACGGTTCCTGAGATATGAGCTTGGATGTCTGCAGCGTAAATGTGAATGTAGGTGGCGCCACCTGTCATAAAATCAGAAAAGCTATCCAGGATGTATATGCATGCCAAATTTCAGGTGAATTAGTCAAGTCACTGCAGAGATTGGAGTGATTTTTACCCAAGGCAGACAAACAGATGGACACTGTGCAAACATGGTTGCAGGTAGCGCCACCATTTTTGGTGTATGTTATAAAGCTCTCCAAGGGCTACATTTGTGCAAAAGAATTTTCCTGATCGGTCAAACGGTTCCCGAGATATGAGCTTTGATGTCTGCAGCATAAACTTAAATGTAGGTGGCGCCACCTGTCATAAAATCAGAAAAGCTATCCAGGATGTATACGCATGCCCAATTTCAGGTAAATTAGTCAAGTCACTGCAGAGATATGAGTGATTTTAACCCAAGGCAGACGAACAGATGGACACTGTGCAAACATGGTTGCAGGTGGCGCCACCATTTTTGGTGTATGTTATAAAGCTCTCCAAGGGCTACATTTGTGCAAAAGAATTTTCCTGATCGGTCAAACGGTTCCCGAGATATGAGCTTGGATGTCTGCAGCGTAAACGTGAATGTAGGTGGCGCCACCTGTCATAAAATCAGAAAAGCTATCCAGGATGTTTACGCATGCCCAATTTCAGGTGAATCAGTCAAGTCACTGCAGAGATATGAGTGATTTTAACCCAAGGCAGACAAACAGATGGACACTGTGCAAACATGGTTGCAAGTGGCGCCACCATTTTTGGTGTATGTTATTAAGCTCTCCGAGGGCTACATTTGTGCAAAAAAATTTTCCTGATCGGTCAAACGGTTCCCGAGATATGTGGGTTTATGTGTGGAAACAGACGCACAAACGGACGCAGAGCGCAAAGGAAAGGTCAGAGGTCAAAACAAAATCGGGGCGCAGCAGTTCACATGTGACCCGAACATAATCCCGGGTTTCGGAAAATTCCGCCCAGCGGTTACGGAGGAGTTCTCCGGACACCTACGCGGCGGTGGCGGCGGCGGCGGCCAGCTGAAATCATAGTATCCGCAAAACTCTGTTTTGGCGGATACAATAATGGAAAATTTGATACAAAAGCTGAAGTATCTGAACAACTAATGCAGAGATCACCATAATTGTTTGCATGGATATTGATTATGGAGTGTTTCATCAGTTTCTGCAGACTAGTGGCACCACCTGTATTTGTTCGGATTTTTTTACGAATTTTTTCTCTATTTTTGAGACCTTTAAAGATATGAACATCTGTTAACATGGCACAAATCATAACAACTGGACCTAGAATCTTCATTCTTGACACACAGGGAGACCCATGAAAAGTCTCCATGGAAACCTGAAATTAGGTCTCTGTTACCCATATCCTTTAAGCTGTATGGCTTCAAAATACCCCCAAGAATAATGAAAAATTTTATACAAAAACTGCAGTATCTTAAAAACTACAACACTGATGGTCATGATTTTTGGCATACATATTGATCATGAGGTGTTTCATCAGTTTCTGCAGACTGGGTGCGCCACCTCTTTATTTTTTTCAAATTTTTACAATTTTTTTCTCTATTTTTGAGACCTTTAAGGATGCTGTCATCTGTTAATGTGGTACAAATTGTAACAACTGGACCTAGAATCTTCATTCTTGTCATGCAAGGAGTCCCATGAAAAGTGTCTGTGGAAACCTGAAATTAGGTCTCTGTTACCTATATCCTTCAAGCTATAGGACTCCAAAGTATCCCTCAGAATAATGGAAAATTTGATACAAAAGCTGAAGTATCTGAACAACTAATGCAGAGATCACCATGATTCTTTGCATGGATATTGATCATTAAGTGTTTTTATTAGTTTCTGCAGACTGTTCAAGCCACCTGTATTTTTTTTAAAGTTTAAGCATTTATGCTCTATTTTTGAGATAGTTAAATACAGACACAATCTTGGACTTATGGTTGATCTGTTTGATGCTTCAGTTGAATGGGTATACACAACCATTCAGATGATAAAATTTCCTTTTGCGAATCTCTTCCCAGTCAGCTGAGTGTCATGACCCATGGGTCACTTGTTCACTTGTCTAAAACGTGTTTATCTCAAGTATTACACTTTAATTAGAGCCTGAAATGGACAGGTACTTAACTTTATTATTTCCGATCATTAAAGATAATAGTAGATATACTGAGTAAACGGTTAGTTTTTTGTGCAAATAGGTAATGGATTTCTCATAATGCTAAGAAGACCTAGATCAACATAAAGTAAAACCTTTCTCATAATGCTAAGGAGACCTAGATCAACATAAAGAAAACCTGAAGGTGATATTAACTACTGGCTCATGATAGGGTTAAATTAGTGTGAGTGTTTCAATGTTAACTGTTTACTAAATCATAAATGGTGCTATATTGACCATGGTCTGCACCAATTGAAATTTTTTTTAGCTTTTACCTTGGGATCTTTACACTAAATAATTCTGACTTGTTTATTTTTTCAGTTATTGGTTTTTGAAATTTTATTTAAGCAGGTATTAATATTTTATAATCACATAATGTACATCTGCCAGATGGTTATCACAGATACATGTCAAGCCATAGGAGAAGAAGACTCTGTTTGCTAAGATTGCATGAGAAGTGTGCTTCCAAGCTTAAGCTAGATGAAGGCTAAGTTTGTTGAGGAGATAATGTAATGCAGTAGTTTTAAATTGTTAATGCATGTTAAAATTCTGCAGGAATCTTCTAGTTTTTAACATCTGAGGTATACTATTTAAGTTGGGGGTGGGGGTGGGATAAAAGTTAAGATTGTCATTTGAGTATAGCCTTATATAAACATGATTACATTTCATAATACCTTTTCTAACATAGATTCGTACAGATAACCAAATTGTTACAGGCATGTTCACACTGCAGTTTAAAAAAAATGTGATACTGCCCCATCTGGCCATTTGACAAACCAAAAGTGCTCCTATAAGGGGATTGAAACTTATAATGTAGTGGCTTTACTCCATTTATTTTCATCATTAAGTATGGTATTAGGTAGATTTCACTAGATAAGACGGCAAATATTTGATTTGGTAAATATGTGATACAAGTTAAATTTGCTAAATAGTTATAACTTTATAACAAGGAGGTGGAAAACAACCTGTTACGGTATGTATTGAGCTGCACAGCAGATGATTCAAGTTAGTTTGCATTAAGAATCTTACCTCAGAGATTTTCCGGTACTGGAGTATGTAATATTCTGTCATGAAATCTTGGTCATTTTCCAATCATGAACACGGGAAACCAAAAGCTGTTTACTGGTTAAACATACCCATTGTCTTACTGTATTCTGAATCCTTGTTCAGTTTACACTTCCCTCTTCAGGCCACTTTCCAAACTATAAAAACAGACTAGCACACTTATGAAGTCTCTACTTAAGTTCAATTGATCTTGATCAGCGTAATATCTGCTGTACACTTGAACAGTAAATTAATATTTTGATGAATAGATGTATATTTATATTGACATTTAAATCTTTTCATGTATTAGATTTATCATAATTGATTATTACTAGCCAGACTGAATAAATTTAATGATCAGATATATATATATATATATATATATATATATATATATATATATATATATATATTGACTGTCATTTCACATTTTGGAAATATTACCTTTCAATAATGTTAGGCACACACTGCAAGTTTTTCATGTAACTGACCCTTAATTGTCAAACTAGTACTGATGAATAAACTGAATATATAATATTTGAAATAGTATAATTAGGTGTTACTGAACTTATGCATGTTGTGAAAACATAATCATTGATTGCATGGAACTGGAGAACAAATTACTAAAGGAAGTGATAATTAATAATAATGACTCCTGAAGTAACATCAAGAAAGACAAGACAACTGAATCTGTGGTACAAGCTACAAATTGTCTGATCCCAAGTTTATAAAAAAATTGACCTCTGACCTATACAGCCCAGGGCCAGCTCTGTGTTGGGCTGCATGCCAGTGACATCATGCCAGCAAGATAAGATGTGTTGATGGAAGTACAATTTCAGTAGCATCTCATATTGACTTTTTTTCCCTTTTTTTTTCTTCCACAAACTCCAGCTGCCCACAGCTGGGTGGCTCTGCTTCATAAAATAAGAACAGCTGCCTTCAGATGGCTTTGCCATAAGGGAGATCTGCCTGAAGTCAGCTGGCATGTTTGATAGCTCTGTCATTCCCACATTTGGCTCTGTAGACTGAGAAAACCAGCTGCCAGCATGAGTCCCACAAGGTTTGCCCTCTGAGTTTCAGCTGCATGAGGCACATAATGTTAGCTCTGTCAGTGACAGCTGCCTACTTCAGCTGACAGGTTTGTGGTAGGCTCTGCCACTGGCAGCTGACTGGTGTGTGGTAGGCTCTGCCACTGGCAGCTGACTGGTGTGTGGTAGGCTCTGCCACTGGCAGCTGACTGGTGTGTGGTAGGCTCTGCCACTGGCAGCTGACTGGTGTGTGGTAGGCTCTGCCACTGGCAGCTGACTGGTGTGTTGTAGGCTCTGCCACTGGCAGCTGACTGGTGTGTTGTAGGCTCTGCCACTTACACAGCTGCATGATTTGTGGTCAGCTCAACTATAAGGAACCCCTGCTGCAGTTGGTTATCTCTCCCATGTGGGATGTGTTTTTATATTCTGATCTGTAATAGTGATGCCTATGTTTTCTGTGTTATTGGGTGGGGCAGGAGTCTGTGTGGCTTGTTTGTGCTGACAGTATTGTTGATATTGTGGCTTCTCTCTGCCATGTGTCTGTCAGTTTCAGATTAATAGCCTGGTTTAAATTTACTTCATTTGTGCACATGTCAGAAACTGTTGCGTGATGAGGATTATCTGTGAGCCTGAGGCATCCTGCGAAGACAGTGACATCTTGTATGACATATGGCATCAATCATGTGACACTGACCTCATGGAAGACCTTTGACTCAGCAGTGCCCAGAGTTCTTTGGACAGTGAGCAGCCCAGTGAATGTTGATATATTCTGACCATTATTTGCATAATTTATGCGCTCTTGACCTGCACCTGACCTACTGGCACTCCACCTTGATGGATGTGATGTGGGACCTCTGCTGTTGTTGTGTTTGCTTGACTCTTGCCTGTCTTGCTTTCAGGCGGCCGCAACTCCTATGTACCCCCAGGAGGTGATGGGCCGCGACCAATGGCAATATTTGAGCTTTTAGATTATATTGTGAATGAGGTATGTGCACTGTCTTGCCTTCTTAGTTTTAGTAAAATCTTTGTGCATGTCCCCATATATCAACTCTTTTTCCTCCTCTCTCTTCAGTCTATGTTTGCATGTTGTTATTATTAGCAGTTTTAGTTGTTCTAACCTAGGCCGCCCTGTCTGCCCAACTTAACAAAGGCAGATGGGGGTTGAGCTTGAGTCAATAATTTTAAAATTACACCAAGCGGCTCAGCCAATGAACCATGTTCGGTCAGTGGCACTGGTAATGTATCTGCGAGCACAAGGACATGTTTCTGTTTATCAAAAGGTAAAATTTTACCTGGTTTATTAGAAAATAATCATATAATGAGTAGATATCTGCAGACTTTTTTTAGTCAATGGTAAATAATGCCCTACTTGATAAGCCATGACTTAGGAAATTTCAATGAGACTTTATATACCTGGTGTCATGTTAAATCAGTTTATATATAACGTGATGCTATCAGTCAATATTATGATGATACTATGCTGGAAATAATGATTTTGTTGTCTTTCTGACAGGACTTATTTTTATTAATTAGTGATGTCATTATCTGTTGCAGCCACCTCCCACACTTCCTAGTCAGTACTTCTCTTCAGAATTCCATGAACTGGTCAACAGTTGGTGAGTCATCCTTTCTTGTCATACCTAAGGTGGCATTCCATTAAAAGGAATATGGGGTACATATATGCAGGACATAAGCGTATGTGACATATTTTAATCACTCATTGCAGCATTTGAAACTCATACGCATGGTAACAGTCAGAGGAATTCCAAACTTTGACATCAGTGATAGGGATTTCCTCTCACTGATGACTTCTCTTCTTCAGCCCTTTCCAATATCCCCAAGGTTTTCTGCATATGCACCGCATTCGTATACATATTTATTAGTGATGTGCTGATGATCGATTATAATCAATGATCTGTGGGGTTAGTGCAGACAATATGATGATCATAATCAGTTGCAAATTTTGCCGTAACTTAGGCTTTATTATTAGGAAATGTGTGCTTTTATATACATTGTGCAAGCTAACTAGAGAAAAGTTTATGTTTACTAAGTCTAAATTCCTAATCAACTATATTGAAATGTATGCTGTAGAATTATGACATTATTAGCCTGAATGTATGCCGACATATATGCTGAGATGATATACTGGTCTATCAATGGTCTGAAAGTTCATACTTCTAAACAACAGATTATTTCTGATTATTAATCAGTAGAGGTCAGCTGATTTTATTGATGATCCATCATTAAATTACTACAGATTCCCAACATGTATTGCTACAATCACAGGCATCAAATTTTTCAGCTGCACGTGCACATATATACTGCATGCGTTTATGTACTGCATACAGGTTTATGGAATGCTAACTTTATCTGGTGTAATAAGAAATATCTTTTCAGTATACTTTGTCTCCAGATTTCATTAACATCTAAATGTCCTCATAATTTTGTGGCCCTCAGTTGTGCCCCAAACAGAAACACACATAGGGGATGAAGTTTATCCAAACATCTTGGGAGCATCTAGTTTTTTAACTGATTGATAAGACGTACTTCAAACTTAAATAAGAGATATTTGTTTCTCCAGAAAAAGCTGTATACCATTTATAATTGTACAGTCAGAACAGTCTTCTGTATGAGAGCATGTTAGAACCTTTAACGTATCAGTTAGAGTAGTTTTAGCCTGTTACCTGGGATTTTAAAATAGTGCAAACTACCAGATGACTACAGGTAAGTGTTATGGAATTTGTCCTTTATCTAAGCACATGTATATACAACCCTTTACTTCCTTTACAGCTTGAAGTCCAACCCTCAGGATCGTGCTGACCTAGCCAGTTTAATGGTGAGTTCTGTAAAAAATGAGTAATACAACCGTGTTGGATATCTTGGTCTCAGGCTTTCCTCACACCTAACTTGCACAAGGTTATCCCTTTACAGTGTGTCCCTTGGACTCCTTCAGGAGTTTCTCTTTACAGTGTCTCTGGTTTCTCATCTCAGTGAGTCATTTGATTTCATTATTTCCCAGTACCTCCTGCTATCTCAAGGCCTACCAGTCCTATTTTATAGGACTTTTATAGTACACATTTATGGTACACATTCTGAGCTGTAGAATATTTTTAAAGATTCTGATACATTTCCAAGACTTTGGAAACCCAGGAAACATAATGATATGCATTAAACTTTTCTTGCCATGTAATGATGGTATTTTATCAACAATTATGAGTAGAAGATTATGATAATTACTTGTTTCTCTGATTGTCAGTATCTGAGGACATATTAAAGCAGTTGACCACTTAATTTCATGTGTAAAACTTTTGTATAATACATGGTTTCATTTAGGTATACTAAAATGTGTTACATAAACTGTGTTTAAACATGTTTCTAAGGGTGATGCTGACTTATATTAGTGGATACATAATTCAGTGGTGAAAAAATTATCTTTGTAGGCCTTTCTACTTCTAGTGACTGAAAAGCTTAACTTCCCCAGTACTGGAGTATGCTACAGTATTAGAGTACATATCATATTGTAAAACTTCACTTCTTTTCAGAACTATTCAGTAAAATTCAGAATAATATTTCTTGGAGAAATTAATAGGTATAATATTAATATTGAGAAACTTTTGTCTCAGGGACATCTTTCATATATTCCCAAGATCCTCTTTTATGAGGAAAGTATACACAAACTCCAAAGAATGTTTTTTTCTTCTGGGTGTATTTATAAATAAATATAACTTGAAATTTTTTTTTCAGGAGCATCCTTTCATCAAGAAAGTGGAGACAGAATATGAGAAACAGATTGACATTGGTAAATGGGTATGTAATATGATGAAATTAGAGCAGCCGACATGAGGACACCTTTGGTGTAGTCAGCATTGAACTGCCAGCAGGCATCGCGGGAACCTCGCAGACACTGCAGAGCAGGTGCTCTCTCGTCAGATGCTCTGCGGTCGGCCCTCTTGAAGTCAAAAGTGTAACCATAGACCAGCACCTCCTGGAACCCTCAAAGTTATTATGACCTCCCGCTTGGTCCATTTATACAGATACAAAGATGACGTTTCCAACATGCACACTGTACAATTTGTATCATTTCTACTTAAATTGCACGTGCTTGGTAGGATTTCAATTAGTCATCTTTTAATAATATATGATAGTTAGCACACTTTCAAGCTTTGGAGGATTAAATTAATGAAAACCTGTAATTTTCTTTATTCCAGTGATTTATATAGACAAGAATCTGTGAATGATTATGAATACACACACAGATACATTAACCTTTTTAAAACTCAGCATGTAATCATGAGCAGATTCATTATATTGACATTACTAAACAGAACTAAATACAATGATATACTTTATGTAGAACTTATAAAAAGACTAGAAAAATTCAGTATATTGAATATATGTAGGTAGATAATCAATATATAGTGTAATTAAATAATTATTGCACTTGTGTTGTATAAACATTGTAGAGGTATTTGACTTAAAGAGGGCTGATTGGCTGATTAATCTACAAGGGGTTTATTTGACCTGTTATTTCATGAATTTGATGTGGTGTGAAATCTTTGAGTGGGCTGTGTGCGCTTGCTGTGTGTAGTCTCGTCATAAGCCTGGTCTTTTTCCTCTCACAGTAACAAATGCAGTCTCTTCTACACCACTCAAATTGTCACAGATAGAATCATTACATTAAATAATTCTGGCAAATCTTGAATACTTCACATAGGATATGCTTGCTGATGCAGTACTGTATCAATAAACAATTAGTTTGTCCACTTTGGATTTCCCACGTTGATACATCATTGCTGCTGGAAATCTTTAGGCATGTGGTCTTTGGTGCATATAGGCAGTTTATTGTCTGATGAAAGAATTTCTTTAATATTTAAGATCATCATCACTTTCTACCGGTAGGTCTAAATATAATCATCCTTACCCAGACGTTTGAAAAAGCAGCTGTACTTTTTTTTTTAAAGTGCTAAAAATAAAGCTAAAAGTGAATGTTATATTAACACCAGTATTGTGTCAGCAGGCATTCCTTATTGTATATATACTGTATTCACTACACCAAGTGCATAACTGAGGCTTCTGGCCATTTCCCTCTCTGGAGAATGTACGGCCTCTCAGTTGATGTTTCTTGATCGAAACCTTGGCACATTTCTGTATCAGCCTTGTGTGCTCCCCTGTGTCTACAGGAGGATGTCAGGTGGACACTGGACTATAGCAAAACATGACACCTGAAGGTACATGTTGCACAAACTGTACAGCACCAGAGAAACTGTCAGCATCACGCTAGAAAAATTGTATCAAAATTACACTATATATTATATATGTATACACACTGAATTTATACATAAGTTTATATATATAAAGATATTCAACTGTCTGTGACTCTGATGAATTAAAGTAAATAAAATCAGTAAACTGTATTTTTTTTTGTGAAAGTTCCTCATTTGTGTGTGTGTGTGCGCAAGTCCTGATATGGTGTTCTCCCCCCCCCCCCCCATTTATGCAAAAATATAATTATCATAAAGCACATATACCTGACAGTAAATTTTGAAAATTTCACAAAGATACCTTGAACAATTACTGATTTTATGTCTCGTATAGATTTATGACAATTGGTGTAAAAAAATGCCAAATCTGAACAGTACGAGGATGACAATCCACAGGATAATCGGTACAGTCAAGGGTTAACACATGAAAAACTGTGAATATAGTTTATTATCATAGAAATCCTGAGTGAAATTCAAAATGCAGAAATCATACAAGCCTTTTTCCCCAAAGAAGGCTGGTTCTCTCTGATATGTCACTTTGAGCTTTGTCAATTTAATCACATTTGCATGCATGCACTCCCTGAAAAAAATGTTTTAACAGAAGAATATATGATTCAACATTAAAAAAGCATGCTATTTTCAAATCAGTGTCATTTAAACGGTTTTGGTGAATGGTATTTTAAATGTTCTGCAGGCTGGACATAATTACAATCAATATCATCCTCTGCATTTTCTGGGCTGGTGCTGCTGGATTTACTGGGAGGAGAAGTGGCGCCCCCTGTCTTCGGTCCTGGTAACCGACTGGGTTTCTTTAACTCCAGTCTAGTTCTACTTTTCCACTTTGGAGTCTCTGTTGAATTGAGACTTCCAGACAGACTCTTCCTCTGAACAGGAGTCCCCTTCCCTGAGGCTCTATCTCTGACTGACAGAGGTGCTGATTTGTTAGGTTTTCTATCCACCAGGATATTTGATGAATTATATTTTAATGACCTCACTGGTGCTGTTTTCTCAGCTTCGCCCTCTGCCCCGCAATCACAAGATATATTTGTTTTTGTCCCTTTACTAATCATTGGTTCCATCTCCCTCTTGTAGGACATCTGAGCACTAGATTTATTCTTATAAGCACTTGTGGTTGAAGATTTAACATATTTAGCACCAGATCTAGAGACAGACGGAGTCACACTGGGTGTTGAGGGGGTAAAGCCCTCGGGCATTGTTGGTGGTTCGTTGTCAGACACAGGTGATGTCTTATTTTCCTCTGCAGGTTTATCGAGTTGGAAGAAATCCCTGTACACGGCTTGGTATTCCTCCTTCTCTTGCTTCACTCCTTCAACCTTGTTGAGCAGTTTGTCTCGTTCAGCCATGGCTGCCATCTGTTTCTCGGAGAGGCTCTGGAAATATTCTGTTCCCAGCTCAGATAGCTCCTCATTCTCAGCATCTGTTGTTATTAAGCAATATATATTAATATATATATATATATATATATATATATATATATATATATACAATGAAATGCTTAATTAATAACAAGACATTTTAACAATAAACATTTATCTTTTTTAAGAGTAACCTAAAATGTTTCATTCCTTTTATTTTTCGATCCAAGGCAACCATGATGGAATTGAGCACAGCCTACAGGAGTCTACAGATGAAATGGTCATGAGAAATTAAATGTGAATCATCTGGGTACCTTGCAATCACAGATTTATTTTAAACTATCAGATGTCTTAATATGTCTGGCATCACTGATGCTATGGTATGTCCAGACCTTAATAAGAACTCTTTAAAATAGGCTCTGTCCTCTAATATTTTGTTTTTTTATATACCAAATTTTAGAATATTTTAACACATCCACTTGCACTGTTTATGCACAATTAATACTATGTAAAAACAATGGAACAATAGTACAAAAAACCTTGTTTAACAAAGTATTATTCAGACTGAATAAGCATTTAAATTTTCACAACAAGCCATGAAGCTGATGTAATTTGGCAGTGTAGGTGGCTCCGCAAGTCATTCAAGTGCCATTTTAAAACTACCCAAGGTCAATGGGCACAACATGTTTTTCAAGTTTGTAAAAAAGGTTTATTTTATACTTGATAGATGACAGCACTTGTAGGGACTGGGTCCTGCCTGAAAAACATACATCATGTGAGTTAGATAAAGACTTATCCTTAGCCATACTTACTCTTTGATTCTGGTGGTTTCAGCTTTGTTATCCCTTCATCAATCTGAAATAGCAAGATAAAGACCTTCCATCAGGATATGCCCCTCTCATCAAACAATAGTCCAGTCATTATATGGAAAAAAGTGGCCCCACCCACCACAAATATCAACAGAATTTATTTTTTTGCCATTCATCTGGGAAATATCCCTGGAAAAACACACTTAAAGTCTAAAAAAAAATTAATTAGTGGAATAGTCCTTAATTTGCATAAATCCTAAATGGCAACCAGGCCTTATTTCTGATCCATATTGACTACTCTGTAGTGTTTAAGATACGTAACTGTTGAATCTAGAGACTTTTTACTTAATATCCTGAAGATGTATCCACATGTCATAATTTTAGTAGTGCATTGGGAAAAAAAGGGAAATTTTTTGTTTGTTTTGGAGCTGGTGATAACAAATTTTCAAACAGACACACCAAAACTAACCCTACCCAAGGTATGCATTAGAGCAATCACTGACCCACATCTGAAAGAAATCCGATAATATTTAGGAAAGATATCGCACGGAAATGAAAACCCGACTAATGGGCAGACACAGGGACAGACAGACAATTGGACAGACAGACAAACCCAAATCAATGTCACCCATTCAATGGAAGCGGGGGACAATAAATAAAGGTTATATTTAAGTTTATATACAAATATCAGCTGTACCCTCAAAGGACAAATTACAAAACAATACTAATGCAAATGTCATTGCTTTTAGATCTCTGAAGCTAAGTTTTTCTGCTCTCAAATTGTATTACTGAAAATGTACATTATAACCAGTATTCAAGTCTGTTTATTGTTAGCACAATGTGTTGCTTTAAGTCTGATTCAATACCAAATATGAATGATAGTGAACATACTGACCTGCCTGGCATGTAATTTAAATGACGCTAAGAAATTCTTCAATGCATCCTCATTGGCTGTTTTCTCCAGATGTCTGTATTGTACCATCACCTCTGTTATAAACAACAGAAAAAAGATATATATGAGATAAGTTTTCCCCTTTTACATGTTTTTCATGATCTGCAGTTGATTCTATCAATTTATACTTACAAATGTAAACTTTTTAAACTGAAAGATCACTTTAAAGGGGCCTACACGATATCTACATTTATTAACTAAATAAAAGCCCGTGAACCTTTCATAAAATGAGGCCAGAAAACACTGATCCCATTACACACAGGCTGTTTATTTTGTTGATATTCACATGTTTATAACATGAGCAAGCCTGCTAAAAAATTAAAATTACATTCAACTTGACCAACTGGCGGCAAGTTGGTTGAGTTTTGAAAAGTGCGTTTTGCAAATAACAATCTTTCAGCTTCTACCCATATATTACACACTACCTTTTGTTACGTGGTTCTTCTGTTTGTCAACACTGGCACATGTACCATATGTACTAACAGATAAACAAGCTCATTCTTCTGTCACAGAGGCTTGATAGGAATTTTTCTTAATTTTGCATAGTGAGCCAGAAATCACACACAGAAAAGTTTGTTGAATAGCTGGCTTAAGCATACTCCCTGATTTAAGGTTTCAAAAATTTAATGAATATTATAAAAGCAGCCATTTAGCCTACTTTTCTGCATCTCTTGTCTCATGTTATGCAGTACTTGTGATATACTGTCTATCCAATTACTATCCAATGATATGGCAATATCAGACTAATGGGTCCTCTTGGTTAGTGTAGTCTTTGTCTACCTTGCTCAGTGTGGGGATGGACTTGGGCATTTTCCCCATGTGATAAAAAATTTTCCTATTTACAGTGATCTTACCTTCTAATGGTTGTGCTATCACATCATAGACTTCTTGGTTAAATTCCAAGCAGCTAGTCCTGAAATTGAAAGCAGGTTCAAGTTTTTAGCTCAGCTGACTTTCAGTCATGCTGGGCTATAGCGATGGGTCTTTGTCCGTCGTCCTTCCGTCTGTCCGTCCAGCCGTTAGCAGGGCACAAATCGTAACCGTAGGGGCTAGGGCCATGAACCCTATGCATTCTTAGAGGTTCTAAAAAGATCTCCTTGCAAACCTGAAATTAGGTCACTGCGACCTATATTCTCGAAGTTATGGGCTATGTTTGCACCCCCCAGAAATAATTCTTTTAGCCAAAATTTTCATCCCAAACCTTCCACCTTTCACATACAGCTAACCTACCAACAGGGGAAGAACCATAATTATTTTGAGGTCACAAGGTCAAAGGTCAAGGTCACAGAACCACAAAAGCCTCAGGATGCATTTTAAGCCAAACCTTTCATCCTAATTCTTTGATCTTTCACATATAGCTCACCTACTAAGTGGGAGAAGAATCCTATAGATGTTGAGGTCACAAGGTCAAAGGTCAGGGTCACAGGATCCACTTCTTTGAAAAGGTTGTTGACACATTTCAAGCTAGACCTTTCATTCCAAACCTTTCAGCACTGATATCGCTTCTCTGCCAACAGGGGAAAAGACCTGTTGATTTTGAAGTCAAAGGTCAAGTTCACAGCACCCTCTTCTTGCATGGAGTCATTTTCAGGCAAACTTTTTAATCTATACTTTCCATCTTGGCTATATACGGCCAACCTACCAATAGGGGAAGAAGCCTATTGATGTTGAGTTCAAAAGGTCAAAGGTCAAGGTCACAATATTGTTCTAAATGCTTGTGAACATATTTCAAGTGAAACTGTTCAACCCAAACCTTCAGTCTTTCACATATGCCACATCTATGCATCACTGAATGTGATTCAAACTTCATATTTATGGGTCTTTTTGCATTAAGAAATAACTAATTGATTTTGAGGTCAGCTGGTCAGGAGGTTAAAGGTTGCAGGTCTAAATCATTCACTCATTGGTTGCCAAGTAATTACACCCGGCCAGATGTAAGTGATGAGTGGTTACCCATCATTTAGAAAGAATCCAGTTGATATGTGGGCAAAAGGTCAAGGTCATAGGTCAGGGATGTTCACAATAACTTATTTTGTAGACGATCTCTATTTTTCTTGTACATATAACCATTGGTTTTTGTACATCTCACTGTGTGGCTGTAATTGTGAGTGATGATGGTGACATATGACTCTCTTATGTATCAGCCTGTTAAGTGATAAGGCTGAGTGATAAATACCTCGTTACTGCATAACAAAAACACTGTTGCCGGAATGCTTTAGCCAGGCATAAAGACTGTGACCTATATTCTCTGAGTTAGCGGGTGTGTTTGCACCTCCCAGAATTAATTCTTATAGCCAAAATAATCATCCCAAACCTTACATGTCAATAGAGGAACAAACCTTTTGATATTTAGGTCATAGGGTCAATGTCACAGGACCAGCTTCTTGAAAAAAGTTGTGGATGCATTTCAAGTCAGACTTTTCAACCCAAACCTTCCATCTTCCAAGTATGGTCAGATACCATATGGTATACCATCAGGTTTTAAATACAGGTCATGCTTGTCAGCTGAGCGTCATGACCCATGGGTCACTTGTTTTTATTTCTATCAGACTTTTCACTCTCTTCCTTTTATAAACACATTTAAAACCATATGAAATGTTCATACTTTAGCATGGGTTCCCTGGGGCAAATTTGATTTTTAGCCTGATGATATTTTTTCAAATTAGCAAGAGTGCATAATCTTCAGCTAAGCAGTGATTATTTTTAGCCATGTCATAAATCTTTAGGCTAGTGCAACAATCATTTGTAGCACCACTGAAAATCTTCAGTCCTATACTTCTATTACTTTGCAGGAATGATAGGATTCAAATATAAATTATTATTTAAAGAATACAAGATGCAGTGACACTGCAACCTCCTCCTGAAATGCTAGGGCTGAGTTGTGGTGTTCCAGATAGACTGAAACTATAGCCGTTGGAGACAAAAAATAACACATGGAGCAGTTACTTCTGTTAATAATATTTTGCCAGCTTTTTTTGTCAGGGCAGATAATTTGCCAGGCAGACATTTATTTCGCATTGGGCAAAAATTGCCAGCATTCAAGAATATCAAAAAGGTCCAGGTATCTGGTAATTTCTATTTTAACAAGTGACCCATGGGTCATGACGCTCAGCTGACTGGGAAGAGATTTGCAAAAGGAAATTTTATCATCTGAATGGTAGTATATAACCATTCAACTGAAGCATCAAACAGATTAACCAACAGACTGAGATTGTGTCTGTATTAATATATCTCAAAAAAAGAGAAAAAGTGCGTAAACTTTAAAAAAAATACAGGTGGCTCCACCAGTCTGCAGAAACTAATAAAAACACTTAATGGTCAATACCCATGCAAAGAAGCATGGTGGTCTCTGGATAAGTTGTTCAGATACTTCAGCTTTTGTATCAAATTTTCCATTATTCTGAGGGGTACTTTGGAGTCCTATAGCTTGAAGAATATAGGTAACAGAGACCTAATTTCAGGTTTTCACAGACACATTTCATGGGCCTCCTTGCATGACAAGAATGAAGATTCTAGGTTGAGTTGTTACAATTGTACCCTGTTGACAGATAACCACATCTTTGAAAGGTCTCAAAAATAGAGAAAATACTTCGTAAAAATTTGAAAAAAAATAGAGGTGGCGCACCCAGTCTGCTGAAAATGATGAAACATGTCATGATCAATATGTATGCCAAAAATCATGAGTATCAGTGTCTTAGTTATTGAGATACTGGAGTTTTTGTATCAAATTTTTCATTATTTTGGGGGGGGTATTTTGGAGCCATACAGCTTAATGGATATGGGTAACAGAGACCTAATTTCAGGTTTCCATGGATTTTATGGGTCTCCCTGTGTGTAAAGAATGAAGATTCTAGGTCCAGCGGTTACGATTTGTGCCTTGTTAACGGATGGCCGGAAGGCTGGACGGACGACGGACAAAGAGTGATCGCTATAGCTCAGATGACTTGCAGTCAGCTGAGCTAAAAATTAAAAAAAAATTAAAAACTCCACTTCTGTTCTAACTACCAATACACCTAAGACAAAGTTATAGCTATACATATTACTTATTATTACCTGTAGTATTTTATACAAGAAAGAATGAGTAAAAATTCCACATAAATAACATATATATATATCAGAAAATTATTCAATGCAAATAACAAATGCATCAGGAACCTCCCTGTTGGTAGATTCAAAATGGGTTTTGAGAAACATGTCGTAATAGCCACTGGAGTTGAAGGTTATAGCACTGGTCAGTAGTGACCAACCTTAGTCTATGTATTGAAACACTGACTTTATTTATTCTACACAAATAACACTGGACTATATCCATGAGATGTACATACCTGAGAATGTTGAACATCGACTTCATGTACTCCTGTTGATGCTGGTATACAGCGCAGTGGAACTCCAGCTCCTTTTTAAGAGCCTTCACCTGTCAATCAAAACCAGCTTTGCTGTTATAATAAAAAAATATGCAAATGGGACACTCAGTTTTGCAAGGTCAGTCATCATTGTACTTGTCATTACAACTTTCAAAACTAAGAAAATGCTGTCCAGGGGATAACAACTATAAGAAACATTAAGAAACCATTAAGAGTTCCAAACCTATCTACCAGAACTACTGCCAGTAGGATTATCTTGATCAGAGGACCTGAAACTTCCCAGTCAGTGTCATACCTGTAGTTGTGCCATTGTGCTCTGGTAGTTGAATGCCTTCATGGCTGCATCTACGACCTCTTTAACGTCAGCCTGTTTGGATCGTGGTAGACTAGACATACGTGACATCACAGCTGTGGTTGTCAGGTCCTGTATGACGGGCTTCCTAAGTTTTCCCTGAAAGAAATGAACAGTCACCTTGTGAGGACAAAAAATACAAAATGCAAGAAGGAATATTGTAAACAAGGGACCCATGGGTCACATCGCTCAGCTGAATTTTGGAAAATATTAGCAAGTGCAAAATATTTTTATTTCTGTTGGTTTTTCATGTATATTATCATTAGAAAAGCTATGAGAAAATGGCCCTGCTAAAATGAAACTCTGTAAATTATAGAATAATGGACATGAGCTAAACCATTTAGTGATGCACCAAGGGAAGAAATAGGCCTACAGTAAGTGTTATATAAAAGTAATATTTCATAAACAAATAATGTGTGAAGGTAATTAAGTTTTCAAAAGTTAAATATATGGCCATATGAGTTAAAAAATAATCCAACAAAGTTTGAACAATATTCCTAATTTTAATACTTAGTTAACAGTGTTATTCACACCCAGGCCCTGCCAACTTTAAGAGATATGAATGAAATGCTACAAAGTATTTATATCTTCTTAAATCTTGTCAGTTAGCACTTACATTAGATCCTAATATTTTATCACATTTGAATATTAGGATTAAATTCCTGAAATTTAAAAAAAAAAAAAAATCAAAATTATCCAAGTTTCATCAAAAAGAATTTATTTAACATTAAAATTATAAGATTCATCTTGTTTATTAGTCCTGTGTATTGAAGGGGTGGGTGGGGGGAGGGGTCTCCATTGTTACTGCTCGTTGCTGAAAAAAATGTTAATTTTAAGATTCATCTAGTTCATAGTACAGGTCTGTCAAAAGAATGGGGGGGGGGGGGGGTGCCAGAGAAAAAGGCTCCCTGTGGTATGGTATTAACTGCAGACAGCCTGATCAAGCTCAACTCTTGAGAGAGCTGCACTGAATGATCTATAGTCACCAAAGTGGACTGCTTGACAATGTAAGGGAATACAACAAGAGCCTAAAAAAAAATTCAATTACTAGCCTAATTTTGCAGCTTTTATTTTCAAATTACTAACAGGAAACAAGGGACCCATGGGTCACGGCACTCAGCTGTTATATATGATAAAAAATATGATTTGGGAAAGAGGCACATGCTTGTTTTGTGTGGTAATAAATATAAGCTTTATTTTGAGTTGTTGGTGTTTAGCTTATGTATGATTTTGATAGTATCTTTGGAGACAGGGAAGAGGAGTGATTTCATTTATTTTATTAACAAATGGAGTGCTATTGTCACATAGATTTTGATTTGGCCATTTAACTAATAAGCAGCACATATAATAAAAGTTTAACTATTTATTAAAATTTAATAACAAATATTGTGCCAATATAATTTTTATTAAAAAAAATAATAAGAAAATCATATGATATTTTAAAATAAAATAGAACTGAAATTATTATTGAAATAATATTATAGAATATATTCATGAATGCATTCATGAATACATTTTGAAAGTATCTGCACTGGTATTCAAATACTTTCATTTTTACCTGAATTCCCATTCTTATGCAATAAAATTTTTTTATGCAGTACATATTCATATTCGTATTCAAATACATTTGCAAAGCATTCGCACCATCTCTAGTATTTATTCAGTTTTAGCCAAACAATGATGTTGAGAATCCAGAATATACAAAATTCACAAATTTAAATAATGATCAAATGTACCTGGTTTTATGGCTTTTATTTATATTAAAAAAAAAATAAATGTAATTTATTCACTTTGGACTACTCTCACATCAATGTACACACTAGACACAGTAGGAATCTAGATAAATATTATCAACTGCATCTTTGTCGATCATTAATTTCCTTCATGTGATCCCTAATGATTAGTACTGAATAATATGATTTATTTTTTTATCATTAAAATTTCACTGAAAAATACCATAGGTGACTGCATGGTGTTATTTGGAATATTTTACATTGACATTCTATCCATCCATACAAGATTCTTACATCATCAGTAACTGCAAGATAATTTTCTGTTACTCATCAACTAACAAATTCCTTTTCTATAAATTTTTCTTTAATTTGTTATAAGAAACCAATACAAAATTATTAATTTATTGTTTATTGTTATGTTGTTTTTCAAAACAACTACTAGATGAGTTGGGTTGGACACCTGGATCAACTGTGGCTGGGCATTAGCTGCCTGGCTGCCCCAGTGTATGCTTTGCTCAAGCATGCATAATCTGATGAAAGGTCAACAAGGGCAACATACCGGTGACTGAAGAGGGCTGGATTAAGCCTGGGTCTGACATGGTCTCATAAAAATATTAATAAAAGCTACAATATTTGGCCAATTTCTTTCAGCTTTCTAAACTACGAAGATGAAATCCTTATGTGTGCATGATATGAAAATTATATCAACAGTGCTCTCAGGAAACAAACATGCCTAGGTCAAAGTTGGGCAAAATTTAAGGTACTAATTTTATGTTTTTTCTAATAACTTATAAAATTTGAAAAATTCAGAACTAATTTTTGGTATTCAATTGAATCTTGATTAAATAATGTAACATCCCTGACAAAAAATCTCTAGCTTCAGCAATCCTCTTGTTAAGGGAGTAAATATATTTCTTAATTTTTTAAAAAGTGCATTATGTTTGGGCCCACAACTTAAAAGAATTACGCAATACTGACATCATTTCTGGCATGTGCATAGCGAATGTATAGAAAAAAATGTATATTAAAAATGATCAAAGTCTGATCAGTGGTTTTGATATCAGGCAGTCTTACAATGTAACAATGGGTTTTTAATGGAAAAATGAAGTTTTTCATTAATATTTCGAAGGAATTAAGTCCTAGTGATCAAATTCTTGGCATGGTAGGGGATTTTGGAGACATCTAACTGTATGCCAAATTTAAGGAACTTAGAACCGAAGCTGGGGAGCTGAGCTCTAGCAAACTGCATAACACTAGCTTGATGTAAACTTGATGTGACATGGTGCTTGAAAACGTGAATAAAATCTACAGTTTTTAGCTCAGCTGACTGAAAGTCATCTGAGCTATAGCGATCACTCTTTGTCCGTCGTCCGTCTGTCCGTCTGTCTGTCTGTCCGTCCGTTAACCAGGCACAAATCGTAACAGCTGGACCTAGAACCTTGTAACTTGGGATTCTGAGAGGTCCATGAAAAATCTCCTTGGAAACCAGAAATTAGGTCTCTGTTACCCATATCCTTCGAGCTATGTGGCCCCAAAGTACCCCCCAGAAAAGTCAAAAATTTCATACAAAAACTTCAATATCTCATTAACTACTTGACTGATGGTCATGATTTTTGGCATACATATTGATCATGAGATGTTACATCACTTCCTGCAGACTGGTGGCGCCACCTGTATTTTTCCATTTTTTACGAATTTTTTTCTCTATTTTTGAGACCTTTAAAAATGTGAACATCTGTTAACAAGGCACAAATCATAAAGACTGGACTTAGAATCTTAATTCTTGACACACTGAGAGGTCCATGAAAAATCTCCTTGGAAACCAGAAATTAGGTCTCTGTTACCCATATCCTTTGAGCTATGGGGCCCCAAAGTACCCCCCAGAATAGTAAAAAATTTCATACAAAAACTTCAATATCTCAATAACTACATCACTGATGGTCTTCATTTTTGGCATACATATTGATCATGAGATGTTCGATCAGTTCCTTCAGACTGGTGGCGCCACCTGTATTTTTTTATTTTTTACGATTTTTTCCTCTATTTTTGAGACCTTTGAGGATGCTGTCATCTGTTAGCGTGGCACAAATCTTAACGACTGGACCTAGAATCTTCATTTTCGACACACTGAGAAACCTATGAAAAGTCTCCATGGAAACCAGAAATTAGGTCTCTGTTACCCATATCCTTCGAGCTATGGGGCCCAAAATTACCCCCCAGAATAGTCAAAAATTTCATACAAAAACTTCAATATCTGATTAACTACATCACTGATGGTCATGATTTTCAACATACATATTGATCATGAGATGTTTCATCAGTTTGTGCAGACTGGTGGCGCCACCTGTATTTTTCAATGTTCACGAATTGTTTTCTCCATTTTTGAGACCTTTAAGGATGTAGTTATCTGTCAACAGGGTACAAATCGTAACAACTGGACCTAGAATCTTCTTTCTTGACAAACAGGGATACCCATGATAAGTCTCCATGGAAACCTGAAATTTGGTCTCTGTTACCCATATCCTTTGAGCTATGGCACTCCAAAGTACAGCTCAGAATAATGGAAAATTTGATACAAAAGCTAAAGTATCTGAACAACTAATGCAGAGATAACCATAATTGTTTGCATGGATATTGATCATGGAGTGTTTCATAAGTTTCTGCAGACTGGTGGCACCACCTGTATTTGTTCGTTTTTTTTTACGAAATTTTTCTGTATTTTTGAGACCTTTAAAGATATGAACATCTGTTAACAGGGCACAAATCATAAAAACTGGACCAAGAATCTTCATTCTTGACACACAGGGAGACCCATGAAAAGTCTCCATGGAAACTTGAAATTAGGTCTCTGTTACCCATATTCTTTAAGCTGTATGGGTCCATTTCAATAACTACAACACTGGTGGTCATGATTTTCGGCATACATATTGATCATGAGCTGTTCCATCAGTTTCTGCAGACTGGGTGTGCCACCTCTATTTTTTTTTCAAATTTTTACAAATTTTTTTTTTTTTGAGACCTTTAAAGATGTGGTTATCTGTCAACAGGGTACAAATCGCAACAACTGGACCTAGAATCTTCATTCTTGTCATGCCAGGAGACCCATGAAAGGTGCCTGTGGAAACTTGAAATAAGGTCTCTGTTACCCATATCCTTCAAGCTATAGGACTCCGCAGTATCCCTCAGAATAATGGACAATTTGATACAAAAACTGAAGTATCTGAACAACTAATGCAGAGATCACCATGATTTTTTGCATGGATATTGACCATTAAGTGTTTTTATTAGTTTCTGCAGACTGGTGGAGCCACCTGTATTTTGTATCCGCCAAAACGAAGTTTTGCGGATACTATGTTTTTGACAGAGTTCCTCCGCCGCGGCGTTGTTCGTTTCCAGAGAGCTCCTCGGAGACTAATGGACCTTTTTTTTCCAAACTTACACCTATTATCGGGTCACATGTGAACTGGTGCCTAACCAATTTGCATTGACCTCTGACCTTTTCTCTCTATCCAGTGTCCATTTGTGGGTCTGTTTCCACTCATAAACCCTCATATCTCGGGAACCGTTTGACCGATCAGGAAATAAAATTGATACAAATGTAGCCCTTGGATTGCTTATAACATACACAAAAAATGGTGGCGCCACCTGTAACCATGTTTGCACAGTGTCCATCTGTTCATCTGGCCTGGGTTAAAATCACTCATATTGACTAATTCACCTGAAATTCGTCATGTGTATACATCCAGGATAGCTTTCTTGATTTTATGACAGGTGGCGCCACCTACGTTCACGTTCACGCTGATGACATCCAAGCTTATATCTCGGGAACCGTTTGACCGATCAGGAAATAAAGTTTATACAAATGTAGCCCTTTGATAGCTCTGTAACATACACAAAAAATGGTGGCGCCACCTGTAACAATGTTTGCACAGGGTCTGTCTGTTAGTCTGCCGTGGCCTAAAATCACTCATTTCTCTGTAGTGGTTCGACATAACTGCCTAAAATTTTGCAGGTTTCTACATCGTGGACAGCTTTCTTGATTTTATGACAGGTGGCGCCACCTACATTCTTGTTAACGCTGGACACATCCAAGCTCATATCTCAGGAACCATTTGACCGATCCGGCCAAAATTGTGCATGTGTTTAGATCTCACATAGGTCTTTATCATACACAAAACTGGAGGGGTTACCTGCAAAGATTTTTGCACAGTGTTTGTCTGTTTGTCTGCCATGGGCAAAAATCGCTCATATACATGTAGTGGTTTGACTTTTCTGCCTAAAATTTTGCAGGTGTATACAACTTGGACAGCTTTCTGGATTTGTGGTAGGTGGCATAACCTACATACACATTTAGGCTGCAGACATCCATGCTAATATGCAACATACCTCACTCTATTTCCCCTTGCCACTCAATCCATGCCTCACTATCCGATTTTGCAGATACATGTAGTCACTTGTCGGTAACCTGTATTCTAGTTTTAAAAGTTTACACATTTTTCTCTATTTTTGAGATATATAAATACAGACTAAATCTTGGCCTGTTGGTTAATCTGTTTGATGCTTCAGTTGAATGGGTATATACTACCATTCTGATGATAAAATTTCCTTTTGCGAATCTCTTCCCAGTCAGCTGAGCGTCATGACCCATGGGTCACTTGTTGATCAACTGGTTTCAAATTTTTGGTGTTTACAGACAAAATGCTAACAAAAACATGCTGTGAAAATTAAATCCACAGTACTGACAGAAAAAAAAGGTGCCATGGTCAAACTTGGGCAAAATTTAAGGTACCAATTTTATATTTTTGCCAATATTTAAAAAAAATTAACAGATTTTGATCTAATTTTTGGTATACAATTAAATTTTGATCAATTAAAGTTGTATTACCAAAAAAAGTCCCTACCTTTAACACTTTTGGTCTTAAATGACCAAATATCTTTCCTGATTTTTTAACAAAGTCCATTATGTTTGGGCCCATAACTTTTTTAAATTAAATAATGCTGACTTAATTTCTGGCATGTACATAGGAACTATATAGAGGAATATTTATGGTAAATATGAAGAAAATCAGATGAGTGGTTTTGATATTAGGCAGTCCTGAAGTGTGAAAATAGATTTCTAATAAAAAATTGAGGTTTATCCTTAACATCTCAAAAGGAACAAAGTCCTATTGACCCAATTTTCAGCATGGTAGGAGATTTTGGGGACATCTAACTGTATGCTGAAATTCAGATTCATAGGTCCAATGGTGTTGAAATGTGTCAGTCTTACAGACGGACAACCGGACAGGCGGACGGACGACGGACAATGGACCACGACAATAGCTCAGATGACTTATAGTCAGCTGAGCTAAAAATTTATAAATAAGAGCACACACGTCATATTTGAAATGTCCATCACTGCATTACATTTTTGTCATGCTCATTATATTTTTAGTCTCCTGCCATAAGGAAAGAGGACTACTAAAAGGTCTCGGTCTGTCCATCTGTCCTTCTGTTCCTCCCGATCACTGATGCCACACTTTCCTAGTTAAAAATATATGGCAGGGGACTATTTGTGCCTCTAGGCCCTTGTTGTTTCTGATGTCACACATATAAACATGTACAAAATATGTATTAACAAGGGCACCGCAAAGCGGAGCATCCCCTCCCATGGGAGCATAATGATATGGGGTGTATTACGCAAGTGTTAAAATAAGGTGGGAAGGTGTGTGAGCTTGAGCTTCATCAAACTCAATAAGTTGCATGTGTATTGGTGTGTGAGGCATATGTGCAAGATAAAAGGTTTTGTTCAAACGGTTTGGCTTGAAATTGATCCACAAGCATTTTCAAGAAGTGGGTGCTGTGGCTGTGACCTTTGATCCCGTGACATCAAAATCGATAGGTTTCTTCCTCCATGGGTGGGTAAGCCACATGTGCGAGATGAAAGGTTAAGGTCAAACAGTTTTGCTTAAAATGTGTCCACAAGCTTTTCAAGAAGTGGTTGCTGTGGCCGTGACCTTTGACCCTGTGACCGCCAAATCAATAGGTTTTTTTCATCCATGGGTGGGTCAGCCATATGTCCAAGATGAAAAGTTTAGGTCAAATGGTTTTGCTTAAAATCGATCCACAAGCTTTTTCAAGAAGTGGGTGCTGTGGCCGTGACCTTTGACCCCGTGACCTCAAAATTGACAGGTTTCTTCATCAGTGGGTGGGTAATCCAAATGTGCAAGATGAAAGGTTTTAAGCAAACAGTTTGGCTTGAAAAGGGCCACAAGCTTTTTCAAGAAGTGGGTGCTGTGGTCATTATCTTTGACCCCATGACCTCAAAATCAATAGGTTGCTTCATCAATGGGTGGGTAAGCCATATGTGTGAGATGAAAGGTTTAGGTCAAACGGTTTGGCTTAAAATTGATCCACAAGCTTTTTCAAGAAGTGGGTGCTGTGGCTGCCGTGACCTTGACCCCGTGACCTCTAAATCGACAGGTTTCTTCATCTATGGGAAGGTGAGCGATATGTGCGAGATGAAAGGTTTAGGTCAAACGGTTTGACTTGAAATCGATCCACAAGCTTTTTTAAGAAGTGGGTGCTGTGGCAATGATCTTTGACCCCGTGACCTCAAAACTGATAGGTTTCTTCAACCATGGATGGGGGAGCCATATGTGGGAGATGAAAGGTTCAGGTCAAACGGTTTGGTTTGAAATCGATCCACAAGCTTTTTCAAGAGGAGGGTGCTGTGGTAACGACCTTTGACCCCGTGACCTCAAAATCGATAGGTTTCTTTATCTATGGGTAGGTGAGCCATATGTGCAAGATGAAAGGTTTAGGTCAAACAGTAAGGCTTGAAATCGATCAACAAAATTTTTCAAGAAGTTTGATGCTGTGGCCATGACCTTTGACCCAGTGACCTCAAAATTGATAGGTTTCTTCATCCATGGGTGGGTAAGCCATATGTGCAAGATGAAAGGTTTTGGGCAAATGGTTTGGCTTGAAATTGATCCAAAAAGCAATTTGGACGGACAGACAGAAGGATGGACGCACGAACGGAGGTGTTACAATATCCCTTTCGCAACTTTGTTGCGAGGGGATAACAAGGGACCTATGGGTCACGACGCTCAGCTGTTATATATGATAAAAAAATATTATTTAGAAATGAGGTACATGCTGGTTTTGTGTGGTTATAAATATAAGCTGTATTATGAGTTGTTGTTGTTAAGCTTATGTATGATTTTGATAGTTCCTTTGGAGACAGGGAAGAGGATTGATTCCATTTATTTTATTAACAAATGGAGTACTATTGTCACACAGATTTTGACTTGGCCATATAACTTATAAGCAGAACATATAATATAAGAGTTTAACTATTTATTAAAAAAAATTATAAATATTGTCCCAAATAAAATTTTTATTAAAAATAATAAGAGAATCATATGATTTTTTAAAATGAAATATAACTGAAATGATTATTAAAATAATATTAAAGAATATATTCATGGATGCATTCATGAATACATTTTGAAAGTATTTGCACAAGTATTCATATACTTTCATTTTTACCTGAATTCCCATTCTTTATGCAAGAAATTTTATAATGGAGTACATAATCATATTCGTATTTAAATACAATTACAAAGTATTCGCACCATGTCTGATATTTATTCAGTTTTCACCAAACAATGATGTTGAGAATCCAGAATATACAAAATTCACACATTTAAATAATGATCATAAGTACCTGGTTTTATGGCTTTTATTTATATTAAAAAATAACTGTAAAAAATTCATTTTGGACTAATTTCACATCAATGTACACACTAGACAAGAGTAGGAATCTAGATTAATATTATCAACTGCATCTTTGTCTATCATTAATTTCCTTCATATGATCCCTAATGATTTGTAATGAATAATATGATTTACTTCTTTGTCATTAAAATTGAACTGAAAAATGCCATAGGTGACTGCATGGTGTTATTTGAATACGTGACATTCTACCCATCAATACAAGATTCTTATCTTCAGTAACTGCAAGTTAATTTCCTGTTATCATAAACTAACACATTCCTTTTCTATTTTTCTTTAATTTGTTATTAAAAACCAATAAAAATTTATTAATTTATTGTTTATTGTTATTTTGTTGTTTAAAACTACTGGATGAGTTGGGTTGGACACCTGGATCAACTGTGGCTGGCCATAAGCTGCCTGGATTCCGTGTATGCCTCGCCTCAAGCATGCATAATACAGGTGACTCAAGAGGGGCTGGAGAGAGCCAAAGTCTGACAGGGTCTCATAAAAAACATTAATAAAAGCTACAATTTTTGGCCAATTTCTTTCAGCTTTCTAAACTAAAAAGCTGAAATCCTTATGTGTGCATGATATGAAAATTATATCAACAGTGCTCACGGGAAACAAACGTGCCATGGTCACAGTTGGCCAAATTTTAAGGTACTAATTTTATATTTATACTAATAACTTATAAAATTTGAAAAATTCAGAACTAATTTTGGGTATTCAATTGAATCTTGATTAAATAATGTTACATCCCTGACAAAAAAATCTCTAGCTTCACCAATGCCCTTGTTAAGGGAGTAAATATATTTCTTGATTTTTTAGAAAGTGCATTATGTTTGGGCCCATAACTTAAAACAATTATGCAATGCTGACATCATTCTAGCATGTGCATAGAGATTGAAAAAAATGTATATTATTTATGATTAAAGTCAGATCAGTGGTTTTGATATTTGGCAGTCTAGAAGTGTATCAATGGGTTTTTAATGGAAAAATGAAGTTTTTCATTAATATCTTGAAGGTATTAAGTCCTAGTGACCAAATTCTTGGCATGGTAGGGGATTTTGGAGACATCTATCTGTATGCCAAATTTAAGGAACTTAGAGCTGAAGCTGGGGAGCTGAGCTCTTGCAAACTGCATTACACTAGCTTGATGTAAACATTATGTTACATGGTGCTTGAAACTTGATTAAAATCTACAGTTTTTGATCAACTGGTTTCAAATTTTTGGTGTTAACAGTTGAAATGCTAACAAAAACATGCTGTGAAAATTAAATCCACAGTACTTACAGGAAAAAAACGTGCAATGGTCAAATTTGGGCAAAATTTAAGGTACCGTTTTTTAAATTTTATTAATATTTTAAAAAATTTAAGAGTTTTTCATCTAATTTTGGGTATACAATTTAATTTTGATTGATTTAAGTTATATTACTGGAAAAAAGGTCCATAGCTTTAACATTTTTTGTGTTAAGTGATCAAATATCTTTCCTGAATATTTACAAAATGCACTATGTTTGGGCCCATAAATTTTTTAAATTAAATAATACAGACATAATTTCTGGCATGTACATAGGAACTATTTAGAGGAACATTTATGGTAAATATGAGGAAAAACAGATGAGTGGTTTTGATATTAGGCAGTCCTAAAGTGTGAAAATAGGTTTTTAATAAAAAATTGAGGTTTTTCCTTAATTTCTCAAAGCAACGAAGATGCAAAGACCCAGTTTTCGGCTTGGTAGGAGATCTTGGGGACATCTAACATTATGCCAAATTTTGGATTCCTAGGTCTTACGGTTTCCAAACGTGCCACATCTACGGACGGACGGACGGACGGACAGACTGACGGACGGACGGACAGACGGACGTACGACGGACAATGGACCACGACTATAGCTCAGATGACTTATAGTCAGCTGAGCTAAAAATGTTACAGTCTGAAACTGTAAATTTACAGTAATCCAGAGGTTATGCTACTACAAAAAGAGATTTAGATCATCTAAATAATTTTACAATTCACACAAAATTAATTAACAAGTCACTTATCTTGTTTTAACAGATATGGTGTGACCTGGTAAAGTTTTGTTAATTTTAGTCAGGAGAGAATCATGAAATTTATTTCAGGCACATACATGAGTATTTTCCATGTTTCATTGCCATATTGTTTGACTCTGACAGATATAACATGCACTTACACATATTTCTTTACTTTTATCATTAGGAATTACAGTGATATCCCACATGATTACCACCCTCTACTGACCACCAAGTTAAGACTATCACTATTCTTGGTCCCTGTCTTATGTAAGCCATCACAAAAACCTTGCACTGACATGCCCACCACACTTACATGTTCACTTTGGCTGGTCTTGCTGGTGGTCGTATGTGAGAAATTTCACTGTTTAAAAACATTAAATATGTATAAACAAAAAGACAGACAACCAATCAAAAACCAAATCAAAAGAGCAAGATCGTGTATTAAGGATTTAATCAAATGGCAGTATTGCTTTTAACAGTAACAGACCTTGGTATCAATGACCTGACTAAGGGCAAGGCCTTACCCATGGTGCACTGGGAACCAGCACAGACAGCTGCAGGAGATCCGCTGTGGCTTGCTGCAGCTGTCTGGCAGCTGTGACCAGGTGGGTTGCTAGGCGATCATACACAGCTGTTGGGACCTCTCTGTTGAACTCTGCGCCATGGTCAGGATCAACACTGGTCAGAGGGACCAGACATTGATGTGTCCCAATTAACTCCTTGTACAGTAGAGACAGGCGGGACTCTAGCTGGGCCTGAGAATGATATCAACACTTTGACAAAATATACTTTTATCATAATACAGGATAAATTTGTAATATTAAAGATAATTTTCTAAAATTACAAAATTCGAAATGTTTCTGAGTGGAATAATTGAAAATACTATACAAGAGATAAAGAAAAGTACAGAAAGATCATGAACTTTTGAGGATACTTTATAATATTCTACACAAATAATGTAAACTAGAATATGGGTAGTCGACAAGCGACTACGTGTATCCGCCAAAATCAGAGAAGGACGGGTGAAGTGAGGCATTGATTGAGTGGCAAGGGGATATAGAGTTACATGTGTTAAATATTAGAATGGATCTCTGCCACATAAACATGACTGTAGGTGGCGCCACCTGTTATTTGAATGAGAAACTATCCAAGATATATACACATGCAAAATTTCATGTGGAAAAGTCAAACCACTGCAGAGATATGAGTGATTTTATCCCACAGCAGACAAACAGATGGACGCTGTGCAAAAATGGCTGCAGGTGGCGCCACCATTTTTGTTAATGTTATAAAGCTATCCAAGGGCTACATTTGTGTAAATTTTTTTTCCTGATTGGTCAAACGGTTCCCGAGATATGAGCTTGGATGTCTGCAGCATAAACGTGAATGTAGGTGGCGCCACCTGTCATAAAATCAAGAAAGCTATCTAGGATGTATACACATGCCGAATTTTAGGTGAATTAGTCAAACCACTGCAGAGATATGAGTGATTTTAACCCCAGGCAGATGAACAAATGGACACTGTGCAAACATGGTTGCAGGTGGCGCCACCTTTTGTTGTGTATGTTATAAAGCTATCCCAGGGCTACATTTGTGTAAAAATTTTTTCCGGATCGGTCAAACGGTTCCCGAGATATATGGGATTATGTGTGGAGCGTTAACATGAATGTAGGTGGCGCCACCTGTCACAAAATCCAGAAAGCTATCTAGGATGTATATGCATGCCGAATTTTAGGTGAATTAGTCAAACCACTGCAGAGATATGAGTGATTTTAACCCCAGGCAGATGAACAGATGGACACTGTGCAAACATGGTTGCAGGTGGTGCCACCTTTTGTTATGTATGTTATAAAGCTATCCAAGGGCTACATTTGTGTTAAAATTTTTTTCCGGATCGGTCAAACAGTTCCCGAGATATATGGGATTATGTGTGGAGCGTTAATGTGAATGTAGGTGGCGCCACCTGTCATAAAATCGAGAAAGCTATCTAGGATGTATATGCATGCCGAATTTTAGGTGAATTAGTCAAATCACTGCAGAGATATGAGTGATTTTAACCCCAGGCAGATGAACAGATGGACACTGTGCAAACATGGTTGCAGGTGGCACCACCTTTTGTTGTGTATGTTATAAAGCTTTCCCAGGGCTACATTTGTGTAAAAATTTTTTCCGGATCGGTCAAACGGTTCCCGAGATATATGGGTTTATGTGTGGAAACAGACGCACAAACGGACGCTGGGCAGAGACGAAAGGTCAGAGGTCAAGGTCACTTGGTTAGGCACCAGTTCACATGTGACCCGATAATTTGTGTAAGTTTCAGAAAAATCTGTCCAGTAGTCTCAGAGGAGTTCTCCGGAAACGAACGCGGCGGCGGCGGCGGCGGAACCCGGTCAAAAACATAGTATCCGCAAAACTTCGTTTTGGCGGATACAAATATTACCCAAAAAATTACATATTAAGATAAAACTTTTGCTGTATTTCATTTAAAGATATCAGACATGAACACATAAATAATGCTTTTAAACTGAGCAACACAAAGATTGTTAATACTGAATGCAATGATATAATAAATAAGTCTGTGAATTGCTAAGATTTTTTTCAGTTTGATAATTGAATATTTCTTTTGGACTCAATTTTGTATTCAATTATTTCAAACAAGTGTAATATTCTGTCATCGACAAATATCTACATATAAGCCTGATGTATCAGTAACTCATCAGAGTCAAAATATTTTTGTTTACAAGCAGTATATCCTATCAATTCTGACACACAACTTTGGGAATCCGAGCTTTAGTCTGCATGTGAAACAAAATTTTTGTGAAGTCAGGTTTAACAAGGGCACCCCAAAGCAGAGAATCCCCTTGCATGGAAGCATAATTAAAATGGGTGTATTGCAGTGTGAAAATCAGGACAGCAATTCTGTGACCGTGAGCTTTGACCCCATGTTCTCAAAATCAATAGGGTTCTTCCTCTATGGGTGTGTGAGCAGTTTGTGTAAGACTGAAGGTTTGGGATAAAAACTTTGGCTTAAAATGGGTCCCCAAGCTTTTTCAAGAAGTAGGCACTGTGGCATTGACCATTGGTCTGTGACCTTAAAATCCATATGGTACTCACTTTTTCGGTAGGTGAGCAGTATGTGAAAGGCTGAAGGTTCGGGATGAAACTTTGGCTCAAAATGTGTCCACAAACTTTTTAAAGATGTAGAACTGTGGCCTAGACCTTTGACCCTGCAACCTCTAAAATCAAAGGGTTCTTTCTCTTTTGGTGGGTGAGCAGTACGTGTAAGAATAAAGGTTTGGGATGAAAACTCTGGCTTAAAAAAGGTCAAAAAAGGTTTTACACTGTGGCCTTAACCTTTGACCCCGTGACCTCAAAAATGGAAAGGTTTCATCATCTTTGGGGTTGGAGAGCCATATGTGAAAGATAAATAGTATTGGTCAAATGGTTTGGTTTAAAATGTGTCCACAAGCTTTTTCAAGAAGTGGGTCCTGTGGCCTTGACCACAAGCCAATTCCAGACGGACAGACAGATGGACAGAGAGATGCATGAATGGAGGCATGACTATAGCGAGGGGATAATAAGGGAACAAAAATACAACAGAAAAATACTCCTGAGGACAGTCTCAAGGCAGGGATCACCTGCAGGGAGTTTTGTGGTCAACAAACAGCCTTCTAAGTAGAAGCTGGAGGAACACTGTGAGGAAGACCATGCCCTCATTTGAAAATTATGGTGAGAATACAGCATAACAAAAAGAGAACATTACCTATATAGCCTTACCACATGCTTCAGGTTCAGATGGTCAAGCTGACCACTACACACGTCCAGCAGACTGACCTCTCCCTTCAGCGACTCATTCACAAACCCTCTCATAAAGGCCAGAGGTTGCTGCAACCTCTCCTTAGACGTGTTCTGCAATTTTAAACCATAAGTACATCCAAGCTCTAGCCTATCAAATGTGGCAAGCATGCAAACAATAGTCATTTAGCTTATCATGATAAAAAATCATTGAAAGGTTAAGAAACATGGAAACACAAACAAAAAGACAAAGATATGCCAAAAAAGTTAGATTTTGTCATGCACAACTTATGTTTAGGCGTGCAGTTGGCATTTAGTGAAAAAGTACAAGAAATCCTAACTAAATATTGTAAATCAGCTGAGTTAAAAGAAATACAGATTAAAATTTAATTTAAATACTGTTTTACCTTGGAGAATGGTTCAAGAAAATACTATACCTTTATTATGGTAGCCAACCTTGTGAATGGATAGCTTTATTAACATATCAACAGGCTTTGCCATACAGATATCTTTACTTATACCTCCACATTTTTGGACAACTTTATTCTACAGGACTCTGCAGTGTCCAAAACCTGCTTCAGGTCTGCACGGTTGACCTTGACCTCACCGATGGCACCCTCTGCCTGGAGGTTGGCCCTGTGAACAAATTATGTGACTTGATATCGAGAGTGGTGTACAGCAAGTGTATGATCAAACATTTTGAACGTGTGACAAAGTTATGACACAAACTTATAGCAGAATGATAATGCAAAATCACACACATATGAACATTAATTTAACTATTTAAGCAAAAGAAAATATGCATCATAATGTAAATGATATTTTTTGCTGTTTTCTAGGCATAGTTTACATTACAGAAGACAAACAAATGCAGTTCATCTAAAGGTTTTAAGATTCTCTACACGTTCATTTAACAGTTGCATCCTAATAAATAAATGTAAGCACATCAGTGTAACTATCAAAATGACTTATGCCTGCAAATATATATAAGAAAATTCTATTAATGTACTTTCTATAAAAAAAGAAACTTGTAGTCACTATCTAAGAAAGTCAAGATGGCCAAATACTGCTTAAAGACTGACTGGTTATAACACATGGTAAATTTTAGGAGTCTAAAAAACATCACCCACTTCATAACAGATAATGGACACTTAATCTTGTTATCTTCTGAAAAGCATTAATTGGTTAAGAATTTTTTGGTTTTGTAAACAAATGATTCCAAAATGTTATCCTCACAAGATTTATTTGGAATAGAAACTGCTATTTAATGACCCTTATGAATGAAAAAAAAAAACATTTTTTTATAATCTCACCTGCAAATGTCAGCTATAGATGATAAGCCATTTTCAACATCTAGAATTGTATGTAAGCGGGAACTCAGTGCTTCATTCAGTAACAGAGTCTGTTTGAAGAGAAACATTCACAAAACAACTCTTTCTATAAATGCAACAACTATAAACATATAGGAAGGATGCAGTGGGTGATATATGAAATGGAAAACTATGGAAGTATCACAATCTAGTAGACCACAGTATGAAAGAAAACCCAGACAAATCTATGCTTCCAGCATTTCATGCAAATGAAATCCCTGAATTTTTTCCTGGATGATACCAAATCATCCAATGGATACTCTGTTTCAAAAGGAGACAAAACATGACAAACTGAACATTTTCTCTTTTATTTTGCAATCAATTTCTCCGTCTTTCCCTAAACAGCACAGGGACTAATTGTAGGAACAGTAACAAAAATCTTTGAATCTGAAAACAAATGCAAGCCCTATATGTTCTCATAAATATAACAACAAACAAATGCAACTGGTACTACCATCATGCAAGTAACTCCCGAAATTCATTTATCAATTTCAATACAGAATTCAAGCACTTCTTGATCATGCATAAAGCAACATGCTTTAAATTTATAAAGCTAAATCCTGGCAAACACAGTGGCATTTTGGTCTCATCAGATCACAAATGATATGATAAAAACAGCCATTGGAAGCAACTGAACATCTGTATGGTGTTCAGATGTCACCTTAATTGTATTAAACTAAAGATTCTGATTAGATTTACCTGTCGTTCCACTTGTACAAGCTGTGATTTCAGAAAATTCACTCGTCTTTCATCAAACTTCTCATGGCTCTGTTCATCTACCAGTAACTTATATAAGGAGCTAAAAATAAAACAGTGATTCACTGACCCTTGCTTTGCTGATATTCCAATGAGGAAAGTTACTACAGCAAGTGGTAAATCTTTGAGGCAGATGTCAAGATTGCTTAACTTTTCATGAGTTATAAGCGGTCTGAGTATCTGAACTAACTTGGCTTAATGTTAGAAATAATACTCTATGGTTTCTTTTTGTGCTGTTGTATACACCAACATAAAATCTAACTTTAATAGTATTGTGTTTTATTGTAACACAACTTTATTTTGTGTTCTTACAGTGGTGTTTGCCAAGTATTCACTGTTTTTTCAAATTTATTAGCATAGATGTCAGGTAGAAGGCATGTACTTAAGATTATTAAACATTATTAGTTACTTATACATATATTCCAAGTGGCAAAGGCAATATTTTATTTATCCAGGTCTTATCCTTGTACTCAATGGATGTTTTTGTCATGGTACATTTTGTTAGCTAGAAAAAATTGTTATAACCGAGTTTAAAATCCAATTCATTCACTTCCACCTTAATATCCTGGTAATTGAATAACTCATAAGTAAAACAAGTGACCCATGGGTCATGACACTCAGCTGACTGGGAAGAGATTCACAAAAGGAAATTTTATCATCTGAATGGTAGTATATACCCATTCAACCGAAGCATCAAACAGATTAACCAACAGGCCAAGATTGTGTCTGTATTTATATATCTCAAAAATAGAGAAAAAATGCGTAAAAAATACAGGTGGCTCCACCAGTCTGCAGAAACTAATAAAGAGACTTAATGGTCAATATGCATGCAAAGAATCATGGTGATCTCTGCATTAGTTATTCAGATACTTCAGCTTTTGTATCAAATTTTCCATTATTCTGAGGGATACTTCGGAGTCCTATAGCTTGAAGGATATGGGTAACAGAGACCTAATTTCAGGTTTCCACAGACACTTTTCATGGGCCTCCTTGCATGACAAGAATGAAGATATTAGGTCCAGTTGTTACAATTTATGCCATGTAAACAGATGACAGCATCCTTAAAGGTCTCAAAAATAGAGAAAAAAATTCGAAAAATTGAATAAAATATAGGTGGCACCATCAATCTGCAGAAATTGATGAAACACTCCATAAACAATACCATGCAAAGAATCATGGTGATCTCTGCATTAGTTGTTCAGATACTTCAGCTTTTGTATCAAATTTTTCTTTATTCTGAGGGATACTTCGGAGTCCTATAGCTTGAAGGATATGGGAAACAGAGACCTAATTTCTGGTTTCCACAGACACATGGGCCTCCTTGCATGACAAGAATGAAGATTCTAGGTCCAGTTGTTACAATTGTACCATGTTGACTGATAACCACATCTTTAAAGGTCTCAAAAATAGAGAAAAAAATCATAAAAATTTGAAAAATAGAGGTGGTGCACCCAGTCTGCAGAAACTAATGGAACACCTCATGATCAATATGTATGCCAAAAATCATAACTATCAGTGTTGTAGTTATTGAGATACTGCAGTTTTTGTATCAAATTTTTCATTATTCCTAGGGGTATTTTGGAGCCATGCAGCTTAAAGGATATGGATAACAGAGACCTAATTTCAATTTTCCATGGAGACTTTTCATTGGTCTCCCTGTGTGTCAAGAATGAAGATTCTAGGTCAAGTCTATACGATTTGTGCCCTGTTAACAGATGTTCATATCTTTAAAGGTCGCAGGGTAGAGAAAAAAATTTGTAAAAAAACCCAAACAAATATAGGTGGTGCCACCAGTCTGCAGAAACTGATGAAACATTCCATGATTATTATCCAAACAAACAATTATGTTGATCTCTGCATTAGTTGTTCAGATAATTTAGCTTTTGTATCAAATTTTCCATTATTCTGAGCTGTACTTTGGAGTGCCATAGCTCAAAGGATATGGGTAACAGAGACCTAATTTCAGGTTTCCATGGAGACTTTTTATGGGTCTCCCGATGTGTCAAGATTGAAGATTCTAGGTCCAGTTGTTACGATTTGTACCCTGTTGACAGATAACCACATGCTTAAAGGTCTCAAAAATAGAGAAAAAAATCGTAAAAATTTGAAAAAAATTCAGGTGGCTCCACCAGTCTGCAGGAACTGATGGAACACCTCTTGATCAATATGTATGCCCAAAATCATGACCATCAGTGTTGTAGTTATTGAGATGTTGCAGTTTTTTTTAATCAAATTTCCATTATTTTTGGGGGTAATTGGGAGCCCCACAGCTCAAAGGATGGGTAACAGAGACCTAATTTCAGGTTTCTATGGAGACTTTTCATGGGTCTCCCTGTGTGTCAAGAATGAAGATTCTAGGTCCAGTCTTTACGATTTGTGCCCTGATAACAGATGTTCACATTTTTAAAGGTCTAAAAATAGAGAAAACAATTCGTAAAAAATCGAAAAATACAGGTGGCGCCACCAGTCTGCAGAAACTGATGAAACAGCTCATGATCAATATGTATGGCAAAAATCATGACCATCAGTGATGTAGTTAATGAGATTTTGAAATTTTTGTATGAAATTTTTTACTATTCTGGGGGGTACTTTGGGGCCCAATAGCTCGAAGGATTTGGGTAACAGAGACCTAATTTCCGGATTTCATGGAGACTTTTCATAGGTCTCTCACTGTGTCAAGAATGAAGATTCTAGGTCCAGTCTTTATGATTTGTGCCTTGTTAACAGATGTTCACATTTTTAAAGGTCTCAAAATAGAGAAAAAAATTCGTAAAAAATCGAAAAATACAGGTGGCGCCACCAGTCTGCAGAAACTGATGAAACAGCTCATGATCAATAGGTGTGCCAAAAATCATGACCATCAGTGATTAAGTTAATGAGATATTGAAGTTTTTGTATGAAATTTTTGACTATTCTGGGGGGTACTTTGGGGCGCAATAGCTCGAAGGATATGGGTAACAGAGACCTAATTTCTGGTTTCCGCGGAGATTTTTCATCGACCTCTCAGAATGTCAAGTTACAAGATTCTAAGTCCAGCGGTTATGATTTGTGCCAGGTTAACAGACAGATGGACAACGGACAAAGAGTGATCGCTATAGCTCAGCATGACTGAAAGTCAGGTGAGCTAAAAATTAGTTTTCAATCACAATTTTGAATTTTTTTAGGGATAAAAACACAAACAAACTAGATATTTCTTGGCACTGCAGGTGCCATAGTATCCCCAGACAATTAACCCCCCTCTCCCTCCTACCAGCCCTTGATAAGATGCATTTTGCCCTGTAAGTTTGGTGACTGTACCATCAATTTTTTTTTTAGTTATTGCCATAATTTCATTTTAACATTATCCCTGCTGTGACCTTGAAAAAATGTATCAAGGTCATCAAATTTCAAATTTGTCTGGGGATACAAATACTGTTTTAGCAAAATATCTGAAATATTTTCTTTGCAGCTATGCAGATTTGTCTACCTGCTTTGTTAAGTATTGAACCAAGTCTCTTCAAAGTGACACCCCAAGCTTTGACAATAGACTGTCTTGGTCTCAATGAAACAATGTTTTAGTTGGTAGCCAGTGGAGAAACTTTGTTTTACATGCAACTAACCTGATATCAGAGAGGTCACTCTTCAGCTTTTCGTTTTCTGCCTTTAAAGCCTGGAAGTAAACTGTAACTTTAATATTTCATAAAACTGAACAAGATCAGGAAACCCGCCAAAAGGAGAGGAAGTGATTTCAGAACCAACAGAATAAATGTAATAAGATTACTTGAATTACTTTCAAAAGAGAATGAATTACAAATGAGTTAAAAATACATACATCTCTGACAACCTCATTCAATCAAGATGACTTCAAATTAACAGTTACCCTACAATGTTATCTGTAAATTTCCACTTGGATTTAAATTTAAAAATAGAATAAAAGGTTTTCAAAAAATTTATTTAACTGAAGCTTATAATAAATGTATTCAAATCAAGCCATCCAAAAATAATACAAAAAGAGATACAACTTACACCTGCAGTAGGGTAACTGTATGTTATTTAAATTAGGCATTCATTTCAGCGACAAGAGCTGGGTTAGACAGCTCACCTTTATTTCCCGCTCTGCTTTTGCAAGGCTAGCACTATTTGTTCCTGAAGATGGATAGTCTTGTTGGTTCATGGTGTTGTGCTCTGTAATGTTTGTGGCTGTTCATTGGTCAATTATCTGTCATTGAATGTCAATCATTTTATGCCTGCTTAAGGAAGCATCTAACAAAAGAAACAGGAAAAAAATAACAAATGCTTGTGCATGTTAATGATAAACAAATTATTTTTATGTTATCTTGTAGAAACTCCCCCTGAAAGAATTCCACAGTCACATTTTTGCATTGGTATAGGAAGTGATAAAATATACATGCATGACTTTCAAGAAATAAATGAATGATGGAATGTGTGATGCTGCTGCTATCTAGAAGTTGATATCTTAACTAAATTACAACATGAAAGCACCCAACATTGTGCCAAAACATGACCAGCTGCATGTACACATGCAGGTGTAGCCAGTGCCAATGGTCTCTGAATGATACACGGTGAGATAGCAGTCATACCACACCTGTATCACAGTATAAGTACCTTTTAAGTAACTGACAAGTGTAATATTCAAAACACCAAGAGTCACTTTTTCAATTACTCTTTACTTTGAAATCTAAGCCCCCCCCCCCCCCCCACATTCAAGCCTTCATCATAACATATACAATTTTATGTCATATGTGATTCCAAATGATAACTCAGTCAAATAAAGAAGCTGAACTGAGCAAGATATTCTTCTAGTGGTACAGATGCAAGTTTTGAAGGCCCATCAGAGACCATAGAGTGGCTGACTGGAAATCCCCTAGACATTCCCACACTGTGGGGGAGGCATGGGAGGGACCTGTCCTACAATATTATAAGCACCTGTTATATATTTTCTGATAAACAAACTGACTAATGCTTCTTCCTTTCTGTTTTATATAAAAATATATGGTATATGAGGAACTGTGGGTTGGTGAATGCATTTCACACTTGCTCATAAATACCTGGTATGTATATATTTTTTACATGTGGGTGACTGTGTATGTGCAGGGGTCTGGACAGCTGAGTGGTAAAATGCTTGGCTCTCTCTGCTGGGGACCTGGGTTTGATCCCCTGAACTGCCATGAGAGTGGGTTGTAGTTGCCCATCCATGGTCGGTGGTTTTCTCTGGCTCCTCAGGTTCTGCCATCCATATAGACTATTGAATGCCATCATCTGAGCCATGGACAGTGCCTTGTATTATTAACTACAGCTAGTGGTACAATCCATGTTTAATAAATAAAGTTTAAATTAAATTTTTATATTACAATTTATGTTTATTAAGAAGAATTTTTAGTCTCCTTGCAACTGTGATTCAACAAAGTAACCAGGCACTTTGAGTGTTTTTACAAATAAAAATATTTAAAATATAATGTAAATACTAACATTTCATCAGAATCATTGAACTAGAAATAAACCTAGACTACTGGTTCTGGTAAGTAAATACCAATGCAGTAAAAATTGTGTTAATGGATCTCTACTTTTTGCCTGTAAACATTATGAAGTTAATAAAAATATGAGCTATATTGTTAATTTTTTATAAGTAAAATTTATATGAATAAATGAAACACTTAAGGTGGCCTAAAAATGGAATTAATATGTTGGTGAAACTCCAGATAGATCATGACTGATTCTTTAGAAATGAATGGGTATTTGATCAATCAGCATCTAATTCTGGACTTACTATTTAATATAGATCTCCACTCTGACGGTGACCCAGTAAGTGACATTTAGAATTTTTGCTGAACATGTGTAAGATCACAGCACACTGTGCCATATAAAATGACACTATCATGAAACATTGACAAAGTATACCTGTCCCTCAATATCTTGAAGATATGTGTTAAAGATGAAAATCAGCATCTTGAAGATCATGATTCATAAAAACTAAATATTCAAACAGATCATCATCTAAAAATGTATTAAAATATATTCAGAAAATGGTCTTTCTCATGATGAAAATATACTTATAAAATATAAAACACAGTATAGCACCAGTTAACGGTGACTTAAAGCTTTGGGGGCAGGGTTTTTGTTCAAGTAAATAATCTTTGGATAAACACTGCTGCATGATTCACCCTGAATGCCAAATTGCCGCTGTGCAGGGGGAGACTGACAGAGCATGCATTAATGAAAAAAGTCCATAATTTTCTTTGGCAACAGCTTTTTTGATAAGTTTTCCATCAAATTAATCAATTGATCATGTAAAATACATTGAAATTATTGAGAGGCAGCCCAGAGAGAGAAAAAGAGAGGGGGGGACGGAGTCAAGTAGACACAGGAAACCAAATAGTCAACTTGGAACTTTAAAAAAAACAGCAGGAAGTGTTCTGTTTTAAAAACAGAAAGACTAAAATGAATAAAAACAAGGGACCCATGGGTCACGGTGCTCAGCTGATTGTGATTGTACTATAAATGTTTCTCCACTGTGATACTATATCGAGTCGATAAAAGCTTATGAATATCATGGACATGTTGGGCTATTATAAAGGAATGTAATGTAATATGTGAGTAAATGATAAATGAAATTACCTGACTGATGGATTAATAGAGTCAAATATAGTTGTTTATTTTTTATTTATTTAGGAGGGGTTGAAAATTGTGATATATTTGAGCAAATATGAATGCAATGACAGCAGTAATAAGCAGGAGTAGAATGATGATAAGGCTATTTGTTGAAGGATCTCAAGTGTATGGTAGTCTGCAAGCTTTTAATTTGACAGATATGATGTTATGATTAACTATGCTGATGAAGTGATTTATGAATTTGTGACTGTATGACACAATATCTCTTTAGTCTTGACAAGGTACATTATTGTGATGCCCACTATGTCTACATATTACACAATATTGACATAATTTCTGGCATGTACATAGGTACCTATGGAGGTATAGTTATACAAAATATTAAAGTATGAATATATCTGATTCATCTTGTTCTTGCTTACTGAGGCTGACTTTGGGATGGATTTCGAGAAGAGAAAAGTGAAGGCAGCACGAAGGTGGATGTAGAAATATTCTATTGTAATGTTTTTCATTTATATAAGAATATGAAAAGCTAAGAGGAAAGGGGCCCTCCTACTTCGTTATAGTAAAGTTCTAAATATATGATTGCAAACTAATACTCTGACAAGACTGTCATGAAGAAAAAAAGTAAAATTTTGAGATACTGTGATGCATATGAAAATTTACAGATGGACAGGCAAGTGGACAGAATGGACTAATACCTTTATTTCACTTTCAACGAAATAATGCATTTAAGTTTATATATAATCCTATTTTTTTTAAGCATATCCACTTTTTCCATTAAGAAGTTTTTATCTGAATCATTTTTTTATTTACAGGTTTTATAAATTATTAATAAAAAAACCTGAAAATATAAGTTAAAATATTAGAATTGTTGCAAAAGTTGCAATCATTATATATACAGAGTAAAAAACTGAAACTATAAGTTAAAATATTAGAATTGTTGCAAAATTTGCTATCATCATATATCTAGAGTGTAGCTCATATTGGGTCATATTATGCATACACATCTATTTTATTATTTTTAAATCATAAATGTTTAAACTGAATTTAAAAGAAAATAATGCCACAACATGGCATCTACAAGAATATTCCTTGAATCACTCTTAAAAAGTTTTGCACATTGGAGTTTTCAGTACATGCTTAATTTTATTCACCAAAATAAAATAAAAGTAAATTTGCTAAAATAAAACATCTTTTCAAATGAAGTATACACACTGTTGGTTGAATGAGGGACAAACAATATCATTGTGCTAATTACTATCCCAGTTTTAATTAATTACTGGAATTAATAGTCAATTTCACACCTGGTGAAGTTTTTACTCTTCTGAAGTAAGGAATTACTTATCTGATGAACATCCACACTTTAATAATATTACACAACTTTGTGGACACAATTAAATGTACACTTTAATCATTGTAACCCTGGTGGTACAATACAAAATCTAAAATGTAGCATAGCCTAGAATAAGAATGAATCAAATACAGAAAATAATAACATTCATCTAGTTTATGCACCATCTGGAGGGGGGGGGGGGAGTGCAGGGCAGAGGGGAAGCCTGCTGGTAGTGGCCAAGCTGACCCAAGGCAAGCTGCCTGGGGTGGGTTACATAATGCAAGTGAAGGCTGTACTACTAGGTGGGCTAGATGTAAACAACACTTGACATGGTGTATGGAAACTTGAATAAAAGCTGCTCTTTTCAATCAATTCCTTTGAAATTTCAGATTTTAAAAGATTAAATCCTTATGTATGTATGTTGTGAAAATTAAATCAACAGTGCCAAAGTTGGACAAAATTTAAGGTATTAATTTTTTATTTTTATGCTAATAATTTGAAAAATTTGCAAAATTCAGATCTAATTTTGGGTAAACAATTGAATCTTGATTAAATAAAGTTATATTCCTGAAAAAAAGTCTCTAGGTTCAGCAATTCTCATGTTAGGTGAGTAAATATATTTCCTGATTTTTTAAAAAATTGCATTATGTTTTGGCCCATAACTTCAAAATAATACCCAATACTAACCTAATTTTTGGTATTTTCATAGAAAATGTATGAAAGAATGTGAATACTAAATACGATCAAAAAAAGATCAGTGGTTTGATATAAGGCAGCCTTGAAGTGTAACAATGGCTTTTTTTATGGAAAACAGACTTTTTTCCTTAATATCTCGAAGGAACGAAGTCCTAATGGCCCAATTTCCGGTATGGTAGGAGATTTTGGGGACATCTAAAATTATGCCAACAGCCTGGGGAGCATAGAGATGTGCACTGAATGACCTACAGTCATCAAAGTGGACTGCTTGACAATGTTAGGGAATACAACAAGAGCCTCCAAAAAAATTCAATAACTAGCCTAATTTTGCAGCTTTTATTTTCAAATTTCAGATTTTAACAGATTAAATCGTCATGTATACATGCTGTGAAAATTAAATCCACAGTACTTACAGGAATAAAACGTGCCGTGGCCAAAGTTGGGCAAAATTTAAGGTACAAATTTGATATTTTTGCCAATATTTAAAAAAATTTAACAGATTTTGATCTAATTTTTGGTATACAATTAAATTTTGATTAATTAAAGTTGTATTACTGGAAAAAAGTCCCTACCTTTAACGCTTTTGGTCTTAAGTGACCAAATATCTTCCTGATTTTTTTACAAAGTCCATTATGTTTGGGCCCATAACTTTTTTAAATTATATAATACTGACTTAATATCTGGCATGTAGATAGAAACTATATAGAGGAATATTTATGGTAAATATGAAGAAAACCAGATGAGTGATTTTGATATTAGGCAGTCCTGAAGTGTGAAAATAGATTTCTAATAAAAAATTGAGGTTTTTCCTTAATATCTCAAAGGAACAAAGTCCTATTGACCCAATTTTCGGCATGGTAGGAGATTTTGGGGACATCTAACTGTATGCTGAATTTCAGATTCGTAGGTCCAACGGTGTTGTGAAACAAAAATGGGTCCCACCCCTAATTCTGATAAACAGTATTACAGGGATGGGAATTTTGTAATTAATTAGTTTGGGTAGCGTGGCTAAATTTACAAATACTCCTCCATGCATCCAACTGACTATATTGACTAAGGCAGTTAAAAGTCAATTAGTGGCCACAAGAATTTATTACGAAAGAAACTACAAGATTACCGTACTGATATTACATAACAATTATATATATATACAAACCAGAATGTGGCTGTCCAGGTTTCCCTGGTCCCTTTAATCTCAGCTTCTGCTAAGATGGACCAGAGAGGCTCAAAGCCCTGTGGGACAGACACCCGCACATGTGCAGTGTTCACAAGTCCCGGGCCTAAGAGACAGGGCTGGGCTGGTACATGGCTCATGTATCAGTCATTCCAGCCCTGCATCGCCAGCTCTGTGGTCATTGGTCAACCCAAGAGATCTGCATCAGGTGGCATTAATACCAGGGGAATCTCCCCTGGTAGCCATGATGTCATAGGGTGTTCCCCTGGTAATACTCGGGGTAGGGCATTTGTGTAACACTTGAAATGTGCCAGTCTTACGGACGGACATCCGGACAGACGGCAAGACGGACGGACGACGGACAATGGACCACGACTATAGCTCAGATGACTTATAGTCAGCTGAGCTAAAAATTTGAGGATGTTATGACTCAACAGTTTAAAAAAAGTTTGAAAACTATGTTAAATCCTAGCTAGTGAGTAGTGTCTCACGGACACTACAGCCTTAAACTTTACAGGGTCCACAGAGTTTGATGCCGATAACCAACTGTATTCCGCAAGAATATCAGTCCAGGAAACTACATGCACACATCTCTAGGACACAGTAAAACCACAGTGCATAGCCGGCCCCAAGCTGCCCCAGCCCTGCCAGTCCTACCACAGTTCAGAGGAAGCTTGTCCAGAAACATCAAAATCACTGCGGGTAATCTGGACGAACGTCGGTTGGCTAATTAACCGCTTACTGAACTAACAAAGAAGTGTAGTTCTTGCTAATTCTTGAACTTTACTGTCTTAATGAACGATATTTGTTGATATTATTACCGTTAATTATACAGTATAAACTCACTCGGTTGTACATGGTTGACTTCGCCTGAGTAAACACTCGCGTCTTTCGGTATGCGTTGTGTTGCGATCCACACCTTTCACCGAGCTCTGTGCTTGGTCATGTGACTTACTGAAGTAGCGATCATGTGACCCCGCTGAACTTCACAGAGAAAAACACAGTGCAACTTGTACAGTGAGTGGGTTGCATATCGTGATGATATACGACTGTCAACGCGTCCTCCACCATACTGTAGCTACACCAATACCAGCCTCCGCAAAGTAGGTGGGGCACTTATGGCAGTTACATAGTCTTATATGAAACACAGCAGAGACAGAGTTTGTGATCGACAGTGCTTAAAAAATTCTCCTTTAGCTGAAACTTGTTTTCGCCACTCGGTCACTTGGTTCAGTTCCAGGTCGGAGCCCGCACCGTAAAATTTGTCTGACTCTGCTTAAAAACTGTCAATGTCAAGCTCAGATGAGTCTTCTTGATCAAACATAACTTAAAGGTAAGGTGATTGCTTGTACGTTATATTTTATTCTTTAGGTTATTTAGCTAAAAACTTAATAAACTTTGTTTTCAGTATTTATTTGTTCATGAATCATGTTGCAATTTAAATTCATTATTCATTATTCTTCTAATCTGCTGTTACATTAACCATTACATATATTATTATTTTTATTATTATTATTATTAATAATAATATTATTATTATTATTATTATTATTATTATAAATTCACAGTAATAGAAGAACTTAGTAGATGCAAGTGGTCTATAAATGGTCAGTCAAAATTTCATGTTAAATTAAAGCACTTTAATTGATAAAGAATATGTTATACTTTGATCCCTTTTATTCATTTCTCATTCATTTTTCAAAGAAAAGAGAAGTAGGATTTTCATGTGTGTGTAATGTAAAGCTTGTATAAAGACATACAGGGTGACCTTTTAAAGGAAGATATATTTTCTTTTCTTGTGGTCTGTTTTCACTTTCTCTTTAATTACTTCTGTAAATATGACTAACAGAAACAGTCTTCCTCTTTTCATTATAATTCCAGCTAACTGTCAATATCCAAAGTTTTCATATAGAAAACACAAATTAGAAAAATACAATTACTAGAATGTCAAATAAAAATCCTCAGAAATTTAAAATATATTCATGTCAGCTTCAAGTATATTTTATTATTGATTACATTGTAATTGGTTACCTCTGCTAAGTTTTTATGTAGAAATTTATATTGAACCAATTACAGGTGCAAAAATACAGTAAGGTATTTTAAAGTAGTAATACAGGTTTTGCTGTGAAATTTTGTGTCTTAATCAAATGTGAAGTGTTGTGTATTCATCAAAATCTTTGCATTAACATGTGTACATCTAAGTTATCATTTGGTAAACATGCGTCAATGCTTTCTTCCATGGAAACACCTGTAAGTTACCAGTATCAGGTACTTGACAAACATTTGTTGCCAAGATGTACAAAAATTGTTCTATTGTTACTTTGCATGACTCTTGAAAACATTAGATTTATTTATAGCAGAGCAATTCCATCACAAGCATGTTAGCTTGACTGATAAAACCTACTTTGAGCCATTCATGACTGTCATTCAGTCATTCTGTCAGACTGAATTGCACTGACTATCTGACACCAATATGTGGTGTAGGTGTACACAGTTGGAAGTCCTAACAACACACACTTAGGGATCAATAATGTTTCCTTTAGCTATCATGACTAAACTCAGTCATAGGAGACACACTTGCTTGTTGGCAAAAATTCAACAAATATACCCATGTTCTGAGTTATAACACAATATATGTCACACATGGTATTAAACCAATATTTAACAGTTGGTTAATTTACACTGAGTGACATGTCATTACTTGTATGTGATGAGGCATTTTAAAAATTTAGGATAAGTCTGATTCCTCATCAAACTTTTCATGTAGTCTTTGATATGACTAGGTCTGCTACTCTGATGTGGTTGATAGACCCTCCAGTCATCAGAGGGAGTAGGCTGAGCTTTAACCTATTAGAGCTGCATGATATAATCAATATATTGGTATAAAATATATGATGCAGAGTTCTAATTTTTTTAATGATATTTTCAATATTTTTCAGACATTACTGATATCATTTAAATAAGTATCGAATCTGTTACAAATTTAGATGTCTAAAGTGTTTGGATAAGTAAACAGCTGAGAGATCATGCTAACCATTCTACTCTGCCTCAGGTCATATGATAAGAACTACAGGAACTGATCAGGCAGGCTCAACAGACCATAAGACAAAAGGTCTGTCCCAGGAAATTATATGAAAATATATTAATAAGGTATGAAATATGTATATATATACCATTAATCACACATATTTCTTATATAAATTGATGCAATAATATATTGCAACCTTTATCTCAATATGCTTTCAATATATTGCAATACCAAATTGTAGGCAATATGGAGGCCTGTTGAGTATTGGTCATTGATGGGTTTCCTCACATGCTGTCACCATCTGGCTCAACATGTTTTGTCCTGTGCCACTAATCCATAACCCATCCCCCCCCAACACCTCAATATACCCTAGGCTAGGCACATAGGTCTGCCAGATGCTGCACTCAGCCATTGGTAGTAACATTATGTGGGCATGGTCTCTTTTTGTTCTGAATTGATTCAATAGCCATTCATAATGCAAGGTGAGAAATTGTCTTATGTAAAACCAAATGGCATAATAAAAGCTAAACTCCAATTGATATATTCAGATAAGAGTTGGAGCATTAATAAATTCTACAAACTGATGAATGGAGTCTTATCCGGTAAAATTCTATCATTAAAAGGGATACACTTCAAGCTTTTAAATGCTCCCACAAATGGATCTGATCTGGGCACAAGCCTCTTCTTGTTATCTCTATATGTCTATCATATATATGTATATGCACATGTGGGTGGAAGGTGGAAGTAAATTTAATATATGGCGGATGGGTTGTCTATATTTTATATATGGTTGTGTTATGTGAGTGGGAAGGTAGAAATGAAACTTATGTATACAGTGTGTGTTTTACCTACATACAGTGGGAGGGTTATCTATATCTAACACATGTTTTTATGTATTTTGGTTGGAAGGAAGCCATGAAAACATGACTCAAATTAAGGTACTTTTGATTAACTGATGGGGTCTCCATAACATATCTATCTAAGTATGGGTGGCAAACAGCAACTAGTGGGAAGGTGGAAGTAAATTACCTGAAGTGGGTGTGTGTGATATAATATCAGTAGATATGTAGGTATTTACTTGTAAAAAGTAAGTTTGTTGTTCATATTTTTTATATTTTATGTGTGGGTAGCAGTGGGTGTTGAGTCTGATTTGTGACCTTAACCAGGAAGGTTATGTTCTCACCAAGGATTGTTCACTAACTTATTAAATTTTTAACAGGACTGCCTAATAGTTTCTTTATAAACATGGTAGGATTACTGTTTATAGCACAATGAAACCCTTTAAATATGGTTATGATAAACCTACAGATGTTGCTCCAGGAAAATAGCTTTCATCCAGATTGCTTTTCTCCATCCCTTTAAATCCCTTTCTCAACCACAAAAAAAGAGAAAACAATCTTGCAAGTCATGTGTGCTAGTTTGGGCTGGTTTGGTGAGTGGTCACTTTGAATCAATATTAATTGTTATAATATTATAATTGTTATAATTGTTTCAAATATTCACAATGTATCAGGACCCATAACACTTTAATGTTGAGTTGAAGAGGAAAAGACCCTACATACATATCATGAGAGAGGAAAACTTTAAAAAATTAGCTCTTCTTTCTCTAAACCCATAACTATTTATTAGATATCTCATAGACAGATGAACAGACAAACAGAAGATGAGAGAGAGAAACATGGATTAATGTATCAGGGGTATAGAGGTGTTTTGAGTAAATGCATGGAGTAAGTCATAAGGGAGGTGTAAGGTACCAATAATTGGGAGGAGGGTGTGAGTGTGTATGGAGGGTGGGTGTGGGGAGAGGGTGGGGGGGGGGGGGGGTAGAATCCTTTTGAAAATATGGCTAAAAGTGCAGACTAGGTAAAAGTTTTTCATGTGTATCATTCTGTTTCTCAATTTTTTAAGTAATACAGGGACTTGCACCTTCTATAACCCCCCAAACCCTCAATCTGTCCATGTGTTTGATCTACTATTAAACTTACCATCCATCATCCATGTGGGACACTGTCATTATAACTGAGTGTTACCCAAGGCAGGCCTACCAAAGGCAAATGTCCGTACAAAAAGAGTACGTGCTCTGGAAAAAAGAGGAACCTTCTTCGAAATAAAGAGTGAAAAAAGAGTAAAATTAGTGGCAATTAAATATTCCTCATTTTATTTCCCACAAACTGAATAAAGGTGTGCTTTGCATACTACGTGTGTGTATATATATTGCACCAAAAGTCATTAACATACATTGCACATCCTGCATTATGATAAGGGCATTTTCCACATGTTTTCAGACATGCTTAACATATGCACATGAAAACTGCTAAGTGTCCCATTCATTTTCTGTATGGATTGTTAAAGCAGAAGAGAAATAGTATATATAGAGTTTTCTTTCATTAAAAAAAGAGTAGAAAAAAGAGAAATTAGCCTCATTTTCAGAAAATCCTCAAAAAAAGTGTGACTCTTTTTAAGAAATCTTGAGTGATTTGGCAGGCCTACATAATACTTCAATAGGCAACCATTGAGCCTGTGCTAGTCTTGAATAATCCATACACTGCTCCGTACAGTGTTTGTCCCTTCATACAGGTAGTCAGTCAGGTGTACATACATAGTGCATCAGATGAACAGTGTTTACAGGTACATAGTCTGTCATTAGGGCCAGTTTGGAGCCATGGGCGTGTGAGTAATGACAGCACAGCACAGGCTTTGGATGATTATTGATATAACAGTACTTGCAGTCACAGTCATTAGCACAGCTTGATCTTGGACAGTTCAGGTCTGAGGACAAACCAGTAAGGTTGGGCTTGTATGTAGTCAGGACAAACTGATAAGGGAGGACTTAATTGTATGCAGTCTGGACAAACTGGTAAGGTAGGGCTTGTATGCAGCTGGACAAACCTGTAATGTTGGGCTTGTGTGTAAATCTGGACAAACTGGTAAGGTACCACTTGTGTGCAGTCTTTGAAGTGGCTTCAGCTTTAATAGTATCAAGAACCTCTTAATAATTATTATATAAGCTTAGGCAGGTGAAGGATTGGAACAGATTTAGGTAAACTATTTATGAATACTGTTATTAATTTGATAATTGTATCCCCAGACAAAGTTGGGATACTATGGTTTAAGCACTGTTGTGCTGCCACTGCCAAGGGTCGGGGTCAAATACAGTATGCTAAATAAAAATACGAGAGCTGTTCTCCTCCAAATACAAATACTAATACAGGTGGGTGAAGTTAAAAACAAATACAAATACAGAACATCAAATACAAATACAAATATGCAAATGTAGGTTATACAGAATATTTATTAATTTCGAGCACCATAAATATTCATAATGTCTACTCGTACTGATACTACTGGTGTACTTTTAGCGATCAAGTCCTTCTATATTCTACAGAGTTTAAACAAACATTCCTGTTGCAACACAGGAACATAAATTCCTCATATCTACTGTCTGAAAGACATCTTTATTCTAGAAAGTCTTAATAAATTCCTTGTTGCAACGCAGGAACATAAGTTCCTCAAACCTGTTGTCTGAAAGATAGCAGCGCTCCGGCCTGAAGACACTTTACCAGTTCTGACACTTGCCACTGAACAACCTGGTGAGGCAGAGGACATGGGCAGTTATGGACCAAGAGCACAGTGACAAAGCAGTTAATTATCCAGGCACATTTGTGTTTACAAACATCAGGAAGAAGTGAAACACTTGACCTGATGCTGCCTTTTTGGTTGTTCAACAGATAGGAAGTAGTTTAATTTTCAAAATTATGGAAGATATGAATATTTATTTATACATAAGTATTTGTTCAGTATTTGATGAAATACATCAAATATTGAGATCAAATACAAATACAAATATTATCATCATACACACTTTGACTGTATTTAAATAAAAATATGTACGTATTTGACCCCAACCCTGCCACTGCCAAGGTTTCTTTTGGACTTGATAACTCAAAAAATATTTCTTGGATCTTATATCAAACTTGACATGTGCATAGATATGGGGGAGAGGATAAGGCCAATTAAAAATAGGGTCATGACCTTTACTAGGAGAGTCACCTTGAGCTTGATTAGGTCCAAATTTGGGGGGGGGGGGGGAATTACACAAATTCTTAAACATCTTAAGAAATCTTGCATGGATTGATAAAAAAATCAAGTTGACTGAAGATCTTGGATGGTGTTGTCATATACTAGAAACTGGTGATGCCACCCATTACCCTTTTCATGTTTTCATGCTGTTTAATACCCCCATTATTGCCACTTGACATTATTGTGAGCTTTATAAGTTAAAAACTGCATGAAAAATTTCTTTCATGTTATGCAAATACATAGACATGGGTTATGGAATGATGTATATTTAAATTGAGGTCATTACAGATTATTCCTGTGAGAGTGGCCTGGACCTTGAATATTGCCATATTTTGTATTGGTCTGAAATTTGGCATGTACATCCATCTTGGAGAATTTTCTCATAAAGCAGGCAGGTGGTGCCACCTACTGTTTTCATTGTATAAAATGAATGCCCTTTTCTAAGGAATGATTTGCTGTATTGGCCTGAAATTGTGATTGTATATAGATCTAGGGTACCACCATCTTATGTTCAAGCCTGGTGGCACCATCTGCAATCATTTTTCATGTTGCCCCCATCTATACATTTGCTTAGGTGAAAATTGCTTATATCTAAGGAATAGTTAAATTGTGTTTGTCTGCAATTTGGCATTTACATCCATCTTTTTCTCGTCTACCAGACAGGTGATGCCACATACCTTACCATTTTATAATATAAACTAGAATACAGGTAGTCAACAAGCGACTACGTGTATCCGCCAAAATCAGAGTGAGACAGGTGAAGTGAGGCATGGATTGAGTGGCAAGGGGAAATAGAGTGAGGTTTGTTGAATATTAGCATGGATGTTTGCAGACAAAATGTGTATATAGGTGGTGCCACCTACCACAAATCCAGAAAGCTATCCAAGTTGTATACATTTGCAAAATTTTAGGCAAATGAGTGATTTTATCCCACAGTAGACAAACAGAAGGGTGTGGTGCAAAAATGGTGGATAGGAGGATACAGCAAACCAGTCCTGAGATATAAGCATGGATGTCTGCAGCCTGAACGCGAAGGTAGGTGGCACCACCTGTCATAAAATCAAGAAAGCTATCCAGGATGTATACACATGCAAAATTTCAGGTGGATATGTCCAACCAACGCAGAGATATGAGTAAATTTATCCCAAGGCAGATGAACAGATGGACACTGTGCAAAAATGGTTGCAGGTCGTGCCTTGTATTGTATATAATAAAGCTATCCAAGGGCTATGTTTGTGCAAAATTTTTAGCCTGATCGGCTGAGGGCGCATTAGTTCACATGTGACCCCATCATAATTCCGAATATAAAAAAAATTCCGCCCAGTGGTTATGGAGGAATTCTCTGAAAACCTATGCTGCGGCGGCGTCCGACTGAAAACATAGTATCCGCAAAACTTTGTTTTGGTGGATACAATTAGAAATTAGAATTTCAGAATAGGCTTTGAAATGTTCTGATTTAAATCAAGTTTACTTATATATTTTGAAAACTTTAAAGGGAACAAATTATAGTCTTTCATATCAAATATACATATATGTACGTGTGTATATATATTAGTTGTGTATGGATGATTATATTCATGATTGGCCGTTTCCTTTCAAAATTGATTAAATTGGTTGCATGTTTACATAATCAATTACAAACTATTATGTATGAATGTGCAAGGTTGCATGTTTACATAATCAATAAAAAATTTAGTGTGTGAATGTGCAAGGAAGTTATATTATCCGGAAAAAAATAATCTAATCCTGTCAGAGATACAAGAAAGACAGAACACAAAAATGAAAAATATTAACACAGAACCTTACATGGGCAACAAGTGTCCACAAACCAGCTATTTCCTTGACCTTTCAGTATGAAAGCAAGTCAGATACTACTAAATACTCAGTATTTAATAGGTATAAATCTATTCAACAGAGAGGAAATATATATATATATATTATAATGGTAGAGCCATGTTAGTTAGTCGTAGGTAAGAGAACTAGTGACACCTTTTAGATAGACTAACTTGTTTATTAAACAATATTACCCCAAACTGCATTATATTTGTTCCTCATAAGTATATTTACAAAAACATGAAGCTTACATATCATGAAACCGAATTGCCCCTGGACCCCTTGCAGTGACCGCGTCCACTTGCTTTGCCAGTGTCCATAAATTTAGGGGGCACTCAAAATTTTCAAGCAATAACCCTGTATATATATATGTATATATATATATTTGTTTATAACAAACAGAGAGAGTGCAGCAATATCAAGTTAAATAATTATAATCACAACACTATGTACTTGCATACACTTTGTCAGTGTTGCTTGCAATAATATGCTATTTATCATTTATCATTTAGTCATTTATCCTTTTAACACCCCAGATGTATGAAGGAGAATAATTGACAGAAAAAGTGAAACTGTTTGTAGCACCTGTGGCATGTGGCATGTTCAGCTGGTAATACAGTTATTAATACAACAGTAACACATGATGTGCTTCATGAACAAAACACATTATGCACCAATCATTACTAAATATAGCAACAGCAGTATCACATATTCTTTGTATTCACCAGACTGCCACTAATGAAACAGCATGAATGTAGAAACTTAGTTATTCAGAAGGTAAATTGATGCTATCAAAGTGTCATCCTTTTTCTATATACCTGAAACAGACACATACAAATAACCATTAATCATTTCAGTGTACTTTTGTTTTATATATATATATATATATATATATATATATATATATATATATATATATATATATCAAGCCTATTCCAGGAATCCGTATAGTCTACAACCATATAGCCTTATCACAGCTCCATCAAAAGATAAATGCAAATGGCAATGTGTATGTATTGTTTTGTTCGATGGGCAACCATTGAAACACTACCAACTGTTGCAGGGTTGTGATACTTTTTCTAAGCTATTGTCAACACATGTTTGGTGATAATTAATATGTCTTGATCACCTGCAAGTCCAAATGTTCATGCACTAGAAATCATATGGTATCAAAGATGGTATACTTCAACCCAGAATAGACTGTAAATAGTTTATACTCTGCCAAAACCAGATTTCTTTAATCATCTTTTATATTAAGAATTCCCTTGCCTCAAGAATACTGTTTTGATGGTCCTCCAGTCATTTAGAACCCTGTCTTGATGGTCCTCCAACCAACATAGAACCCAGTTTGAATGGTCCTCCAACCAATCAGTAATCCCCAGTCTAAATGGACCTCCACCAACCAAGAAACCCATATCTTAATGGTCATCAAACAAACCAATAATCCTGTCTTAATGAGGCTACATCCAAACCAAGAACTTGTCTTAATGGTCCGCCAAACAACGAAGAACACTGTCTTAATGTTCCTCCAACTAAATCAAGAATCCCTAGTCTTCATTGTCCTCCACCAACCAGGTATCCTGTCTAAATGGTCCTCAGGCAAACCAAGAATCTTGTCTTAATGATCCTCCATCCCAACCATGAACCCTCTCTTAATGGTCCCAATGCTAACAAATCAAGAACCCTGTCTTAATGGCCATCCACCTAAACCAAGAACCCTGTCTTAATTGCCATCCACCTAAACCAAGAACCCTGTCTTAATGGCCATCCACCTGAACCAAGAACCCTGTCTTATTGCCATCCAACTAAACCAAGAACCCTGTCTTATTTGCCATGCATCTACCTAAACCAAGAACCCTGTCTTATTTGCCATGCATCCACCTAAACCAAGAACCCTGTCTTATTTGCCATGCATCCACCTAAACCAAGAACCCTGTCTTATTTGCCATGCATCCACCTAAACCAAGAACCCTGTCTTATTTGCCATGCATCCACCGAAACCAAGAACCCTGTCTTATTTGCCATGCATCCACCTAAACCAAGAACCCTGTCTTATTTGCCATGCATCAATCTAAACCAAGAACCCTGTCTTATTTGCCATCCACCTAAACCAAGAACCCTGTCTTATTTGCCATGCATGCACCTAAACCAAGAACCCTGTCTTATTTGCCATGCATGCACCTAAACCAAGAACCCTGTCTTATTTGCCATGCATGCACCTAAACCAAGAACCCTGTCTTATTTGCCATCCACGCACCTAAACCAAGAACCCTGTCTTATTTGCCATGCATGCACCTAAACCAAGAACCCTGTCTTATTTGCCATGCATGCACCTAAACCAAGAACCCTGTCTTATTTGCCATCCACCTAAACCAAGAACCCTGTCCAAATGGCCATTCACCTAAACCAAGAGCCCTGTCTTAATGGCCATCCACCTAAACCAAGAACCCTGTCTTATTTGCCATGCATCCACCTAAACCAAGAACCCTGTCTTATTTGCCATCCACCTAAACCAAGAACGCTGTCTTATTTGCCATGCATGCACCTAAACCAAGAACCCTGTCTTATTTGCCATCCACCTAAACCAAGAACCCTGTCCAAATGGCCATTCACCTAAACCAAGAACCCTAGCTGTCTTAATGGCCATCCACATAAACAAAAACCCTGTCTTAATGGCCATCGACCTAAACCAATTAAAAACCCTTTTTTAATGGCCATCCACTTAAACCAAAAATCCTGTCTTAATGATCATAAACTGAGACTCAAGTTTTTACGGTTCTAAAATTAAGTTTCTCCTGTCCTTATGACCCTTTCAGATTAGCCCTTTATCTGAAGGAATTATTTCTTGTGTATTACTCTAACCCTCCTGAAAATAATTTTGAAATCTTGTTAAAAAATTTTGACTAAGGATGCTCACAGTCAAAGCAACCAAGCAACCAAGCAGTTGTGATAACAGGATACTTTCTAGAACAGGTGAAGAACAATTACTTCACAGTGAAATACTGACTCATAGGTAAAGAGCTCGATGTAAAAATAAGTAATAAAATCATCTATCTAGAACAGTAGAGTATTATGAATCTGTCACACTGTAATATGTCACCCTGTCAGGATGACATTTGTAGCACAGATGATACAATGTGATACTTGTCCTTTAAGCGATTAATAACATAATCACAATGGCAGTTTCATACTTCACTCAGACAGGCAGAAGCTAGCATCTTTATTTTTAGTTTCTGAACTATGAGTGTTAATGTATAGTAAATTGTATGTCCTGGATACAGCTAATGATGGCACATTACTGTCACTGTCGTTGGCCCTCAATTACACTGCAGTGTAATGTATACAGATATGAATATTCATGACCCTAGAGGCATGCCATCAGCCTTATGAATAAAAAAATATGTTAAGTGGTGGTAAAAGGTTCTGTATTAACAAGAAGCAGATGGGAAAGACACAGAGCCCCAGTTAATTAAGATTAAAAGCTTTATACTGAATCCACATTGTTGTTATATTAAGGTTTGCAGTATCCGCCCTCTAAATGAAGTGTATAGTTTACATTATACATTATCTGTATTCCGTTATCACATTGGCTGTCACAGCCTGTGCTGATGGAGTAACAAATATAATATGTTATATATGTTCTACAAATGTATGGCCTACCTGCTTTTTTAACTTAAATAGAATAAAATACTTTCTATTTATGTATATATGTTACATATATTTATAATTATGTTGTCAACAATTTTACAGTAATTAGCATAGCAACCTGCTGCAAGTTGGAACAGTAACAAAATGTCTTGTGGTTTTAACCACATAAATCCTTTTTTCATTCATTAACATGTTAAGGCATGCAGGTTTATATCAGTGAATAGCTAACTGAACTATAATTCCCAAAAAAATCTCTCATATTCTCTCCCCAAGTGTGTATTCAAGAAAAATAAGCAGTTCCTTAGCAGGAATACATGACTACTCAATTAAGTCAGTTGGATAATGTCCGAGTCATTGCTTGCTATGCCTAATGTAATTGAACCAGAACCATAACAAGAATCAGACAGTTACCATGCCTGATTGTTAATATCATTGCTGTAAGAATAGCTAGCATGCATTTCCGTTGGAAATTTGAAACTTATTTTTGTTTTTTTTTTTATTTTGCGGATAATTTGTTTTTGACCGGGTTCCGTTCGTTTCCGGAGAACTCCTCTGAGACTACTGGACGGATTTTTCCGAAACTTACACAAATTATTGGGTCACATGTGAACTGGTGCCTAACCAAGTGACCTTGACCTCTGACCTTTCCTCTCTGCCCAGCGTCCGTTTGTGCGTCTGTTTCCACACATAAACCAAAATATCGAGGGAACCGTTTGACCGATCAGGAAAAAAAATTTTAAACAAATGTAGCCCTTGGATAGCTAATAACATACACAAAAAGGTGGCGCCACCTGCAACCATGTTTGCACAGTGTCCATCTGTTCATCTGCCTTGGGTTAAAATCACTCATATCTCTGCAGTGGTTTGACTCATTCACCTAAAATTCGGCATGCGTATACATCCCAGATAGCTTTCTTGATTTTATGACAGGTGGCGCCACCTACATTCACTTTAACGCTGCAGACATCCAAGCTCATATCTCAGGAACTGTTTGACCAATCAGGAAAAAATTTTTTATACAAATGTAGCCCTTGGATAGCTTTATAACATACACAAAAATGTTGGCGCCACCTGCAGCTATTTTTGCACAGCGTCCATCTGTTTGTCTGCCTTAGGTTAAAATCACTTATATCTCAGCAGTGGTTAGACCAAATTACCTGAAATTCGTCATGCTTATACATCCCGCATAGCTTTCTTGATTTTATGACAGGTGGCGCCACCTACATTCACGTTCACACTGTAGACATCCATGCTTATATCTCCAGACTCGTTCAACCAATCAGGAAAAATTTTTTACACAAATGTAGCCCTTGGATAGCTTTATAACATACACAAAAATGGTGGTGCCACCTGCAGCCATATTTTGCACAGCATCCATTTGTTGTCTGCCTTGGGTTAAAATCACTCATTTCTCTGCAGTGGTTTGACCAAATTACCTGTAATTGGGCATGCATATACATCCTGGAAAGCTTTCTTGATTTTATGACAGGTGGCGCCACCTACATTCACGTTCATGCTGCAGACATTAATGCTTATATCTTCGGAACCATTTGATCAATCAGGAAAAAAATTTACACAAATGTAACCCTTGGATAGCTTTATAATATACACAAAAATGATGGGGCCACCTGCAGCCATTTTCACACAGCATCCATCTGTTTGTCTGCTGTGGGATAAAATCACTCATATCTCTGCAGTGGTTTGACTTTTCCACATGAAATTTTGCATGTGTATACATCTTGGATAGTTTCTCGTTCAAATAACAGGTGGTGCCACTTACAATCATGTTTGTGTGGCAGAGATCCATTCTAATATGAAACACATGTAACTCTATTTCCCCTTGCCACTCAATTAATCCATGCCTCACTTCACCTGTCCTTTTCTGAATTTGGCAGCTACACGTAGTCACTTGTCGCCTACCAATATTCTAGTTCTTTTGGTTTTCATTCAGCCAGGGTCGGCAGGAAGGTTTTAACCATAGGTAAATATTATAACCTGGTCGAAGCTGTCCCGTCTAAAACAGGATTTACACAGGTTTCATGTACTGAAAGTGCCTAAACCTATTTTTATTTTAATTGATCACTTTTGATGAATTGATGAAAATAGCTGGGCTAAAGTATGCGCAGTCACAAGGCTTTGGGAGGTTTCAGGTATTAGTAATGGACAAATTCCTGTTGACTGGGATCTTGCAGTTTTCCAAGAGCCTTTACATATTTCTGAGCTTGCAGGGGCGGATCCAGGATATAGGAAAAAGGGGGGGGGGTCCAACCCAGGATGACTAATGAAAACCCTTAAAAAAAGGTCCCCAGGTCTGGAAAAGGGGGGGGGGGGGTCCAGGCAGCAAAATTTTGCCTCAAGCCCTTGATAAAACGTTTCTGATGAAAAAGGAGGGGGGTCTGGACCCCCCCCCCCCCCCCCCCCCCCAGATCTGCTTATGGCATGAGACCATGTTTGTGTGGCACATAGTTTTATATTGTGTCCCTGTGATATCATCATCAGAACCCTTTGAGTTTCATGCTTGATAAGATTGATTCATGTTTATCAGGGTGATTTGGTCATAAGACCCACTGTGGTCATGATAGTGAATGATTCAGCTAAATGTTTCAAGGGCAAAGAATTTGAATAAAACAGCAAGGTAAACACACAAGAACCTTCACACCTGGACTCAGTCTGCATCTCAGTATCTAATTAATACACCATTATCAACCACAAAGGTGAGATACAGAGTTTACCAACTGAAGAAGAAATGCTAACTTCCACCTTTGCCAAGATGAGCTAGATATTGCTTGTGCATGACTTCAGCTCATTTTCAGATACGTCTTTATAGGGGTATGTAATATCATTGAAACATTGGTATGCCATAATACAGGGACCTGTATATTGCATATGGCAATATCGTTTTCTCATATATATATATATATATTTTAATATTTCTCATTAAAGACCTGACAAATTGTTACTTAAATAAGGTTTCTGTCACAAATTTAAACATTAGGTATAAGTGAAGGGCTGAAAGCAAATATTTTAATTTTTTATACATGTCTACAAACACACTCAGTTGTGAGGCTAAATGTAAGAGATATATCCTGAACTGATACAACTGCTAAGCACAGCAGTATACTGTGGTTGGCTTCATATTTGCGAGGCTAAAATTTTGCGATTTCTCCGGCTTTTTGAATGTTTCACAAAGGTTTCATTTTCGCAATCACACCAGAATCTATATCAAATCTTTGGTAAAGCTATACCTGTGTGTATTATAAAATGAGAATAAGTCATGAGTTTGTGATATTCAACTCGTATAACGATGGTCCCATGCTTATGGTCTTTTGCATAGGTAGTTTAGTTCAAATTTAGGGAACGTTTTCCCTATACCTGCATGGATGCAATTTATTATATAACTTCTCACTGTTCTAACCTATTCACTACAAGTATTTGTTTCACTGAATATTATGGACATACTCAATTGGCCAATTATTCCCTAGGTTTTCATAATCGTGATTATTTCCCATTCGTGAATATCGTGAAATTAAAACCCTCGGGAACAAAAAGGCAACAACAGTATTTCAAAACACAAAAATCATAATCAATACCAAACCCTAATCTTTATGCAGAACCATATAGGACACGCTTGTCAGTGCATGATTTTTATCCAGATGAAGTCATGAAATAACAAAGTACCCCACAAGATGTCAGCACTGATTACAGTTCCTTATACTGAGACACCTGCAAACAGACAAACAATGACCCTGCATCCATATCTTGTTTTTGATCACCTCAAACAGATTTTCTCCTTGCTTAATCCTACAAGGAATATCAGTGTTAAAAACACAACTGTATACAAACATATAAACAGACAAACACACCAATCTGAATTATAATCATTAACAGAGTTAACCTTGGTACAATACTTAATAGAATTTCATGAGGATCACAATACTAAAAAAACATTTCATGAGGGTCACAACGCTTAATAAGATTTCATGAGGGTCACAATACTTTGAGGGGCCCAATCCCCTATCTGACCTTTATAAACTAAAGGTAATCCCTTGGAGCTTTAACAAAAATAGGCCAGAAAACGTAAAAATCACTGCACACAGGCTGCTTGTTTTGTTCATTTCAACGTGTTTATAATATGTGAGAGCTCTGTAAAATAAATTCAACCAGAACATCCGGCAGTGGTCAGATAAGCCAGAGCTTTGCAAATAGCGTTTTGCAACAAGTGACCTTTCTACCTCCACACATATGCAACCTACCACCCCTTAGGTTACATGTTTTTCCCTGTTTTTCAACATTGCTGTGTTTACAAACATGTTGCTGATAAAAAGTTCATACAACCTTCATGGAGGTGTTATATAGGAAATTTTCATAACCAGAATTACCCTTAGATCTTTAATATATACTATGAGAAAGCCAAAAATTATGTAAATTCTTTTTCAAAAGGTAGGTGAATGGGCACCTTTAACAAAATTTCATGAGAGTCATAATACTTAATAAAATTTCATGAGGGTCACATTGCTTAAAAAAATTCATGAGGGATCCATGTGTTATGTTCAGCCATGCATTAATGATCATTAATACTGGTTTTGATCAGCTGGGCAGCTGGGATATATACCAGGAAACAATAGATCACAGAAATTGCTCAGAATCTGGGTGATTAATTGTACTAATGATGGAGGTTTTGACTGAGCATGCATGTTAAGCTGTCATTATTGTGCAACAACAATAGAAAAAAAGTGACTGATTATGATGCAGTATTTATATCTCTAGTACTAGGCATTAATGTTATCTGTGTATTTTACTGTACTGTGTTACAAAACTGGGCTTGATATATAGGTGCATTATCTTGAAATCAGTATATTATGATCTGGCTAAACTAATAACTGAACTTACTTTTTCGGTAAAAAAAGTGTGAATATGCATTCTACATATTAATATTTACCAATTTGCAAGTTATTATTAAATGAATTGAACCCACATATTTTCTGTTCATGGTTAAAGCCTCTTTGGTATTTTTGTTAATGATGTGAGTGGTAAATAAACACAATATGTATCAAGCAAGAATGGCTTCTCTGGTCCAGCTTGAAGATCATGTGTTCAAATGTCAGCAGAGAAATATTTGCGGATATTTCCATTCCCACCAAGTGTGAACACCCTTTTTAATAAAAAAAAATGAGTGTGCTTTTGGGGGTTCCTTGGTGTTTTAACCAAGCTATTGATTTCTGTGGATTAAATACATTTTGCCATCCTTCTGTTCTAGGCACAATGAGTAAAGCATTACGGATGGTATTCATTGGGGCTAACAGACACCCGTGTATCTTTCCGGAGGAGTGCATAGTCCCAACAGTCCAGGATGGACAGATGCTCATACAGATCACCTTGGCAACCATCTGTGGCTCTGACCTTCACACTGTTCTCGGTAAACGACAAGAAGCAGTTCCAAGGTAAAAGGAGAGAATGGCTTAAGATACAAATGTCTATATATGGTTGATGATGTACTGTAATGTCTTTATTAGTTCATATCCTGCATTTCTTCATAAACAGAAGCAGATCCATTAAACAGGAACAGGGGAGGGGGGGTCCAAGTCCAACCCAGGTGGACTAATGACAAGCCGTAAAAAAAGGTCAGCAGGTCCGGGAAAGGGGGGTGGTCCAGGCCCCAACAATTGGTCTAAGACCCTTGAAAAAAGTTGAGGCAGCTGAAAAAGAGGGGGGGGGGGGGGGGGGGCTCTGGATCTGCTTTTGATAGACCCTATTTTCTCTGGAGATATTTTCTAAACAGTTTTTAATAAGGTTATTGGTACATGGATATTCTGGCATAAAAAAGGGGATACCCCTTCATGACATCCTGTGTGAATTTAAGGGACTGTTGGAAATACAACAGATTTGTATTTCCTTGCTGAGCCATATTACACATGCTGTGTTGTTTTAGTTCTTTATTTATTCATTTAACAATAAGGATATACATTAAAAAAATTAACCATCTAAATTTGGTTTCATAACTGCATTATCTCACCGGTTCTTGTGACTGCCATATTCCTTGAATCAACATTATTCTTAATCGCATATGTACATATGATGTTAATCATTTTATCCAGTATGATCATTTATGTAGTACATATATACCAAGGAACAAATGTGTGAAGACAACATTTGTGGGTTCATGGAAAGAGGACAGGGCTAAACCTTGAATGCACAAGATCAACCTTAACCCAGATTAAGCCACTGGAACATGTGTGTGTACAATTAGCAAGCACCCATCATAATCATTAAAGTAATATTCTCTTTATGCAAAATCCATGATAAACCAATATATGGATATCAGAAAAGTAACCTGAAAGTGCACTTACTTATGTCACATTTATGCTTTCATTATTTATTGTAAGACCAAGATTTAAATACATGCACTCCATTGAAAATTGAAGTTGAATTTTATCATAATTTTATTGTCATTCAACATGACAAAAAAAATAAACATCCATAAAAATTTGTGTGTATATAAAAAAATGCTGGATCACAATTAATCTTCATAATGAAGTACATATAGATTTATCTTTGTTTTACCATATATAATGTCTGAACAAATTTGAATAAAAATGGTTAGGTTACTTTTGCAATATCCATATATTGTTTAATGATACATTTTGCAATGCAAAAAAATTGATGGCTTGTAAATGGAGACATGATCTGTAATTAAGTGACAGAGCCTGAGACATTATATCTAGGACATGTATCTGGAGACATTTCTGTGGCAGGCAGTGAGAGACAAAATACATAGTTGACATGTAACCTCCAGCCATCACATATTTGTGATATATAACTTGGGACATTACATACAGGTGACATGAATATGTCATTTAATCTGTATATAAGACTGTTACTTTTCCAGTGTTCTTGGCCATGAAGCTGTAGGATTGGTGGTAGAAAACAAGCGATCAGGTTCAGACATATCCCCCGGAGACAGAGTCACATTTTCCGTCACCAACTCATGTGGGACATGTAGATGCTGCACAGTGGGGCTTACACAGAAATGTTACAGTGTCAAAAAGGTGGGTAATCTTCCCCCTCCTCAAAGGTACATAACATTAGCAAAAATATGTGTATTAATTGTTTCTTACCATTAGCATTTTTGCTTAAATAGTTTCCCTAGTAAAACCATCCAGGCACTGCAAAATACTATCATGATTCACCTGATTTATACACTGTTGTGTTTCTGTGTGTGATTATACAAAATCAACGTCTGTTTACTGTAACACAATCGTGTGACTAGAGTTCAGATCTTGCACATATGCGACACCTCCAAAATGAGAGAAAACATGAAAAAAGAAACACTTGTTGGAAACTTGAAATCTTTCAATGATCAAAAATGATTTGTGAAGTTGTGCAGTATGGCTAGCAGAAGACGTGCACACAATGTCTAAGTTTTGCACCTCTTAATGTGCTCAATTCAAGCTTATTCCCACTGTTAGTATCAGAGTGAAATATTGGTTAATACCATAATAGTTTAGGAGAATATACTATATTCAAAACATACTTGGTATGTGAATAGGTTCCTTCAGCAAAAAAAAAAACACAAGTGATATTTTTTTAATATAATAAGCACACCTCAAGATCATACAAAATGTGACTGGTTTAATAAAAATGACACCCTTAATTAGTAGCTGAGCTTGGATATGGAACTTCAAGGCTAGAAAAAGACAGTTTATAATGAAGTAATCTTTAATTCTTCTTTGATGAAGTATTTCATATAAATTTGCAACAGAATAGTATACATTCAAAATAGCAGAGCTGATGAAAAGATATCTTTTGGTTTTTTGTATGATATGTTGGGATGTTAAACCATTATATTAGATACTCATCCATTAAATTATCATGAATGTATTATATTTAAAAATAAAAAAGAAACTGATCAGGAACATTTTGAAATACCACAATTTTAATGTGTTAGTATAATAATCTGTTTATCAAATATTATGATGAGAACTGGACTACAAAGAGGGGCCCCTGTTGCACATCGAGAAATGGTGTTGCAATGTACAAGAAACTTTTTATTTTTATTTTTTTTTATTTTTTTTTATTGACAAAACAAAAACATAAAAACAAAACTAGCACAAAAGTGTGCAGTTCACATAAAAAAAAAACAAAAAAAAACTCAGACATCACATATATTACAATACATTGATTATACATACACAAACAATAATATAGTAATAATCTTATGACAGATATCCATGTGGATTGATAACATCTTCCTCTGCTTCCCTTTCATTATTTTCTATTAAATCTATTCTATTAAATTTTAAAACCAATGAAATAAGTTTTCCTTGTTGGGATTTAACAAGGAAAACTTATTTCATTGGTTTTTAAATTTCTGTTTTTTTTTATTTTAAATGTGACAATCAAGTGAATGTCAGTTTACTTAAACTTAACTCTTTTAAAAAATAAAATATGTATATTGTAATTTTTAATGTCTGTGTGCAGTATTTGGTCTTTTTTCTAACATCTTTGAATACTACAACTGTGATTCTGGTTAGTTCCTGTCAGCAGTCAGTCAGGTGTATACACCCTGAATGTCTAGACTTCTGTCATCCTGGCCTGAAGGCCTTGAGCTGTGGGAAGATTTATTCATGTCTTACTTTAATGATCACTTTAATTGTTATTGATCCTTCTAACCCACATAATAGGAAACCACAGCAATAGCTCAGCATTATTATTTCCGCAAACAGAGACATGTTTTCCGTATCAGTATTTTTCAGGTGCTGGGGGCTGTATTAGTACATTAATTTCACAAAGGATTAAAACTTGTTTAATTCAAACGCACTTCTTCTAAAATATATCAAAATGCTTTCATGTTTACACTCAGACATGAGGTCAAAGCAAATTTTACAAATCAATGAGAGCCTAACCACACAAGTTTGTAGCAAAAGTCATATATCAGTGGTTGCCATGATACTGCTGTCCAATACTGCACTAGTCCTACTGAGGCTAATTGTAATTTGGAGTGTTCACACAGCACATGTAGGAAATGTTTTTACAAAGATCCAATGAATTCGAATCCACTTGAGATCTCTTAATCAGTTTACCTACAGTGGCATTTGAAACACTTGTCTGTTTTCTGAATGCCCAAATACAACTGAAATTATTTTAAATCATATTGGAAATGTTATATATTAATACCTTAACAATTTCAAGTACTCATCACAATATTTATTGAAAAAATTTAAGGTATCATGATAAGTTTATCCTTAGGCACCAGGTTTTTTCTCAGGTTTTTCAATGTACATAATTCATTGATTGATGGCAAAGGATTTAAGATTAGTATTTAAAAATAACCATGAGACTACACTTCAAAGGATTAGTGACAGATTTACACATGAGATATTCTCTCATGTGCTCTCCTACACACAAAAACATACCACAGGTAAAGGTCAGGTGTACAGCCAGTGCAGGTAAAATTCTGGGGCAGATACACAAAAGGTGCTGACATTTACAGGAAGGTGATAAATAGATTTTTAAGGACTGATTAAATGGAGAGATCCATCAGATCTTCAGCACAGGTTCCAGGCATCTTTGAAAATGATCCTAAAATCTTTGATTTTTAAAGAGTGCCTAATGGCTGACTCCAAGATAAGATTTGTTTCTTTTTAAACATCTCATGATTCCATTTATGAGTTATTTCACAAAAGGTTATTTATCTTTAAATTCAATTCAAATGTAACTTAAACTTTACTCCAACATTAAAGTTTGTAACCCATACAGAAATCTCTTTAAGTCATGATATTTGAAAAATTGAAATCTATATACTAAAACAGTGATTGAATTTTAGAACATGTTAAAAACTTTAAAAAGATAATTGAATTTAACTTCAAGTGAGTTTGGAATTTCTTTTGTTCTCAATTAGGTTAATGTGAGACGGGAAAATGGTCATGAGAAGTCTTTAAATCTGGCAGCATCTAGTTGAAGAGAAGCTAATTATGTACGATGCATCATAAGATCTGTTAATGTTGTATGGGAAATCAATGCTTTTATACCTGGGTGGTAGTTCACATTCTTGCACTGTGGCAAGGACAGATCTGCACTGACTCGGAGACCATCCTTTCATGAGGATCAGTCTGAACCAGCCAGTGATTAAAATGCTCACCTGGGTAGCTTGATGGCTCACACCCATAAAGCTCATTTTTCAATCATCATCATCGGGCCATATATGACCAAGGTAGTAGGTACAACTAGTGAACTTGTTAATGGAGTCACCTCTATATGTAACTATCCTCAGGCAGGTACAAAAAAAACTTTAATGCGAATAGAAAGAGAATCTATATGCTTGTGCTGAATTCTTAACCAGTTAATATGAAAAAAAAATCAATCAACTTTTTGTTACCTGCCTATAAGGCAGAGCTTGGTAGGGCCAATGTCATTGACTTGCCAGGGTCATGATCTGTTTTTAACGCAGGTGTCAGCAGTGGTAGCAGGTCCTTATTTAATCAAAGACAAATATACATAACAGCAAAATATGATCCTATATCCACACCTTGATTAAAATAAAACCTAAGCTAAATCAGCTTAATGAAACAACTTATATTGGTCTTCAAGAATGTCACTGTCAACTGTTGAAAATGTTTGAGATATTAGCTGCACAGGCAAGCAATTAACAAACAAACTAGAGAAAGCAGTCAGGGATCATATATATATATATATATATATATATATATATATATATATATATATATATATATATATATATATATATATATATATATATATATATATAAAACAAAATCTTGATTAATCTTGGATATGTGTTAGGAAACATATGAATATAAGCTCATAGAAATGTTTCACAGATCATCAACTTAAGATTTGCATCACAGGTGAACTCTGCCTGCCAGAAGACAGACTCAACTAATACCAGTGAATGACTCTTAACTCTTAGCTAGGACAAACAAATCAGCCTATCTTGTAATGGTAAAGAATACTTTAAAAAAAATCATATCATGGTGCCCAAGATTATCTCCAAATTTTAATGGACTCTTCACTAGGTTTTAATCTATTTTTTCAAAAAATGTTATAAAAAAATCCATTTATAACTTTTTGAGTAAAGTTACATTAAACCAACCAAGTTACAAACCTACTTTTCAAGTAACAAACCAACAACAACAAAAACATGATGCTTCTTGGCAGAGATTTAACAGATAGACAAATAACAAACATACTGACCTGCAGAGTGAAGGACAGAGTAAACTATGTCCACTCAGTCTGTCAGCTCTGACCTAAGGAACTATAAATATAAAGTGCAATGAGATTGAGAAATACTTAAACTTTCAAGTATTTATTTTATTGTGTGGCTTTAATAAAACAGGATTGAACAGAACAATTTATAAAGATTAATTAACTTGCTCATACAGTCTTAGACCATTGATTCCCCCTCCCCCCCCCCCCCCCAAGTCATTTAAACCAGACATACCACAAAATGTATGCACTGAAAAACTATTGACAAGACCACTTATTTATGTTGGTTAATTCTTTATTTACAACATTAGAGGTATTGATATGGAGATACCATGAATCCTCTGGATAAAAGCAAATAAGTGTCTGCCAGTGCGCGCATGATGATTATAATAATTATAAATACATGGTTCTTTTCTTACATTAATATAGGAGGAATTCTCTCACAGAAATATGCTCCAATATGATAGAAACTGACAAAACCATGTCCACTCGTAGGTATTGCCATATTTTAAAAATCAATAGTCTAGGCGTAAATAACAGGACCTCAGTAACATTACATCAGCCTTAATGCACACCCACTCACTTTCCTTACCACAGACCAATATAACAAGAGACCTGGAGTCTTTATGAAAGCTTTTAAAGTTTGGCCATTATAATTATGCTGTCATCAACGTAAAATGCTGGATGACTTAGCAGGAAGAGCCTACTGGATAACATGCTGTGTTCATTGATTCAGTGCTGAGTGCTACCTTGTGATCTTGGTTAGTGCTTTCATTAATTAATAATTTATCCATTTTTGGTCAGATCAATGACCTTTGTCTGTCAGCTCACCATCATCATATCCATCAGTACAATACATATGATCCATGCTTTCCTTCCTCTGTCATTAATCAACATCATCAATGAAGTTTGTGGAGGTTATAGTTTTGCCTATGTCTGTCTGATATCTTGTGTGTTTTTTTTTATTGTCTGTCTTTCTCTTTCTCTCACCAAGTCTGTCTGTCTGTCTTTCCTTCTTTCTGTGTCTGTTTGTATGTGTGTCTCTCTCTCTTTGTCTCTCTTTGATCTCTTGTGTTCGTGTCTCTGTTAATGGTCTGTCTGTGTCCAAGAGACCTCAAGAGGACACCAAGTACAGATTAACTTAAATTAAATATAAGATTTCACCTGGATCCTGATGTTGCTGTAAGCTATAATTTGGTCTGACTCCACATACATCTGCAAAAAAAGGAATAACTTAAGTGATATCATCTGGTGGTGGAATGTGGTACTATATGTCAAATGGATATTTTAGTATTATAACAATATAGTTAGTTACATTTTAGAAGTGAAGTAGGGATCATTCAGGTATTAGTTTAGATAACCATTGTCCAAGAATTGTCCTTTAAATTTTCTCTACCTGCGGTGGTCCCACAGTTCATCTCTCCTCTGTGAACCTGGTCAGTTTTTCGTTTGCTCCAGATATCCATATATTACAGTTCTCTTGTTCTGCCTTCCATACACTGCAAAATATGAAACAGATTGGCACTGATTCAATTTGAATTCACTATGTCGAATTTTTAGGAAACAGTTGAGAAATTACTGGGGTATTATCCATATGCTTAACTTTTTTTGGACTTAATAAGTACCTCCATTGAAATTCTGTGTTCATCATTAACCTTCTGCCACCTCGCTTCAATGTACATTGTGTCAATGTCAGTCTTAAACCAAGACCAAGTTGCGGCTGTGTGGTATACTACAGAACCGCAAATGGGTCTGTCTTAAACCCTTCCCTGTTTCCTTCAGGTTCAATATAGCTTCCTTTTCGTTTACCAACCCACACTACATTCAGTGTAGTCCCTATGTGATGCTGAATGTTTTACATGCTGTGCATGCAGCGATCCCCCCCTCCTTCATCACATTTGTAATTTGTCCGTGCTCTTGTCTCCCTTTATTATAAGTCACAATGTATTATAATGCTGTTCATCTATGCTCTCATTTCCCTTTTGTAATCATCTATGTTGTTAACTTGCTGGTTGATCCACCAATACACTTATTATATCAATAAAAAAAGCTCTCTTTTAGTTTCATCAGACATTTGGAACATTTGATTTAAGTAATTAAGGTTTCTGTAGTTATGTCTGGCACCTGAGGTCTCTTCTCTTGTCATAATTATAGAGATATAAAAGCTTTACCCTTTCATTACAGTATGGGCACTTGCAACTCTCACATGGATCAGGCTTCAGTGGTTGCTATGCAACTCATATTGTGCTGGACAAAGGTACTGCAGTGTTCAAGATCCCTCCTGAACTCAGTGACCAGATGGCTGTGCCCATCAACTGTGCCTTAGCAACCATGGTGAATGCCGTGTCTCAGATACCACTATCTGCAGCTTACAAGACTGTGCTGATACAAGTAAATATAACTTGTAAATTCATCATGTATACTAAGCACTGCAAGCGCTGTACCTGACATTCATGACCTTAAGTGGCATCATAATCAGGTTTTTCTTTAGACATTTCAAATGTCACCATGCATATGCTGGTAATTATAGCATTAATGTTTTCCCATGAGGCAAACTTATCTTGTGAATTTGTAAATCAACAATTATAATTTATTAACAAGGATAACATTTGACACTAGCTTGATGAATGAAATATTTTTGTTTAATATTTCTGAAAAATAGCTTAATTTTGATAAGTATATTACATAGTAGAAGCTAAATTGACAAAAGTTTGCTGTCCACCCCATATATATATATATATATATATATATATATATATATATATATATATATATATATATATATATATATATATATATATATATATATATATATATATATATATATATAAACATTTTCAATGGGCCATTATGATAATAATGTTATACAGGTCTCAGGTTATTGATAAACTGATACTGACAGGGGTATACTGCCATTGGTAAGGTTTTTGGACATATTAACGCAGATATACTGGAAAGTGCAACCTACATAGATGAAATGAGAAAAGTTTTGTATTGACCAGTCCATAGTACAAACAGAATGAGATAGTATGGTATTATCATTGTATGGTAAAAAAAAACACATAGATAAAAATTCTCAGAAAACCCACCAATTGTCAGTTTGTTTGTTAATAAAGTTTGCCAATAGGTAAAACAAATACTGAATTATGCTGGCAACAGTTTGAATTTGGACTTCATTTTGAAGTTACATGTATTAAATAAATAATGTTTCCCTTTGCCACCAGGGGGCAGGTTTGCTTGGACTCTATGGCTGTGCCTTGCTCCATGACAGAGGAATGAAGGTTTACTGTGTTGATACAAATCCGAACAGACTATCCAAAGTACCTCTGTTTGGAGGTCATGCAGTTCACCCAGGTAAATATTATGTTATATATTACACACTGACAGAACATGATCATGTATTAAACTGGGATAGGATACATGGATTAATAATAATATACATGTCATATACAATTAATGGAAAATGATAAATTGATTTTTAAGTTATATATAAAGATAATCTAGAAATAATTATTATAATTAATATAACATGATTAAACAATATAGAACAGAAGTAGACAATTTCTGATCTGCTTCTGTGTAATGTAAATTTGATATTCTGTATTGCAGATTTTAATAATATCATTATAATTTTCATTTAGTTTTATTAATTTCCAATATGATTTGCACATATATTAAGTTTTCCCTGATTATTTATTATGGTAAGCAATATAATATGTGTATGATTTATATTTCATTATTCACCCAGACATGGGGCATGCTGACATGAACATAGACATTCCCCGTGAACAGCAGATGGATGTCGTGATTGAAGCGTGTGGTAATGCGTCTGTGATACACGAGGGTCTCTGTTACCTACGACCTGGAGGAATGTATATCCTGGTTGGTCTTGTCCATCCAGAGTCACATCTAAATATTACAGCAGAGCAGGTCATCAGAAAGTGTCTGGCAATAAAAGGTATCGCTATTATAAAAAAATCATGACTCTGTTTATACATAACATATATATATATGAAAAATTCAACTTACAATATATTATTAAAATATATTGGGCTAAACCTGCAAACAATTATACTTTAGAATTTTGTCTAAAAATCTGAAGGAAGTTTTTTGAGGTGATGTTATATTTTGATACAATTATATATTATTTGATAGAGAGTACAGACTGAATACCAAATACCAAAGATACAAAAATGATAGCATATTTCTGTTACATACCAGTTAATTGATTTGTAGTCAACAGTTACAAAATTGGAGTAACAAACATGGGTTTCCATATATATATATTTTATTCAAATGAATTCAAATTCATTCCAATTCTGATACAGATTTAACATAAACTGAACCTGATTCCTGGAGGAAAAACATTTTCTCTATTTATTTTTCCAAGCTGTTTTTTTTTTAAGCTGTTGCCTACTGGCACATCTATGAACCATGTCAACTTGGCAATGTCTTCACCCACTGGTAAAATCCCTGAGACTTAAATTCTAGATCTCATAAAAAAAGAAACTTAGCACTTCCGACCCTGTCAGCCCCAAATTTTCAGGGAAGAAAAAAAAAAAAAAATGATGTTTGCTAGATTTCAGTCATTTCTGAATGTTCACAGGTAATTATTTCTATAAATTTGCAGATGTTTATTTCTGAATATATACAGGTTTTTATTTCTGAATGTTTACTGGTGTTTATTTCTGAATTTTTACAGATTTTTTCTAGTGCACAGACAATTATTTCTGTATGTTGACAGGTGTTTATTTCTGAATGTTTACAGATGTTTTGATTTCAGTGAGTGTACCTGGCTATTTCTGTATGTTTGAAGATGTTTATTTTAATTTTTTACAGGTGTACATAATTATAATGCCCAACATCTGAAGGAAGCCATTGATTTCATGAGCCGTACACACAAGAGGTACCCATACAATCAGCTGGTCACAAACACATATTCCCTCAGAGACCTAAGTGTGGCCCTGACTGACGCTCATACACAAAACCACTTCAGAGTGGCAGTAAAGCCATAACTTCAAAAAAAAATTTTAAATCACTGGGAACTTACAATACACAGGGTCTTATATTTTATCAATATGCATAGAGGTCAACTAGCCATGATCATGAGGGTTAGCTGTGGGACCATTTTCTGTGATTCCATGAAAATACAGATGTTGTTTTTCTATTTTCTTTAACTTTTGATAAGTTCATGTTCAGTCAGTGGTACTGTCTACTTAATGCTGGCATAAAATTATATATCAAAATAATTCCTGCTGGATTTCTGTTTTTATATAGGTTTTATATACATGGGGTTATGAGTATTCCTTTGTGATGTTCCAATTAATCCATTTAACTGATGACTGGTCATTTTTTTTTATAAATCCCCAGTTTATGATTCACAACTTTTAAGTCTCTTCACAATGTTCTGGCAGATATGATTTGCCCCTGCATGAGTAGCCATCTTTGTTTTAGCTGATTATATTTTTCTAGAGTGTTTACATGACATTATCCAATCAGCAGCTGTCAACTGAGGCGGTTTTAGCATGTGACCAATGACTATACCACCATAAGTGGATCTGATATGTATAATGCAGACTGTTTTCTCATATTTTTTAACAATTCTTTGCTTAAAGAAGTAGCTGATTATTTACAATGTTGAAAATAAGGTCCTTTAATCTTCTACCCTACATGAGAATTTTTCCCTTGAAATGCAAATAACAAAAATTTCATTGCAAAAAAACAGGTGGACATGAGGAATGAAATGAACTATGATATCCTTGTTTATTTGGGAGTATATAAAAATATGCTAAAAATGTAAACACCTTGTTTATTAATTTTCCCTTGAAGTATATAAACTGGTTTATATTTATTTTCTGTATGTAACTGAAAATGTGTCCCTGGTCAATAGATGACATCTAGTGGCAGATTGAGAAACTAGAATGAGTAGAGGATTACTTGTGCTTCAAGATGCAGCCACACAATGTAAATGAAATACCAACAAGTTTCTTTGCATTTACAAGGTTAGGTATTTTTAAAAGTATTTAAACAAAGCTGTCTCAACCTAAGATGTTTAGGTTCTTGTTAAAATCTGTGTGATATGTTAACCAATTGTTTTAAATTGTTATGCTATTTATATATATATATATATATATATATATATATATATATATAGATATAGATATAGATATATATATTTATATAAGCCTATGAATGTAAAATGTGGTAACTGTTAATTGAGATACTATTATTGTAAGAAATTGTTATTGTTAAAAATGTATGTAAATAAAAATATTCTTACAATTATGGCCAAACATGATCTGGTAGTTTCCCAGTTGAAACTTATAAATTTGTAACTGCTCTGATTCAACAGAAGGAACATATTCTACATAGGGACCAAGACATGTTTTTTCTTGTATTTTATTATTTTTTTTATAATGTATGTTATTGATTAGTGGCTAAATGAAAAACTGCTATTAGGCTTAGTTGAAATACACTGCTAGAATACAACTGCTAGATGGCACCACTATAATTTACATGCCATGCCAGTTAGGGTAAGCAATGTCACATGACTCACATCCCAAGATGATTTATACCAGTTTGCTCTGTTGCTCATGTGAACTGAGAATCACTGTTGTTGTTTCTGCGGCAAGGTGAGCAACTGCTTTTAATGCAATGACCTGGTAGAGGTAGCACCTATCTCCACTCAGAGCTCTTGTGATAGTGATGTAAATACAGACACATGGATGAGTTGCCTTAATAGTAGCAATGTTATCTCTAATTGAAAAATTCCCATTATACTTAAAAATATATACATATGAAGCAAGAATCACAAATTTATTTACCCGTTATAAAATGAGATGAACCTTACTGAGGCAAAATAATTGTGTGTTATTTTATTCAATCTTAATTCTCAAACCAAACAGCCATGACATTATTATACAGTTCTTTGTGTTATCCAAGTGCTGCCAATATTGTTGTTATTTAGTCACTGATGTGGTATATAAAATGGCACCTGGGCTGTTTTTGGCCTGTGTATTTTACGCTGCCGAATCATTATGTTACAGGTGTCTGGTCTGGCTATAAACAATTTGATGGTGATTGCTTGCATATCTGTAAATTGTCTCTCTGTCTGAAAGACCAACTGTCTGTTTATTAAACATGTGCCTGTCTAATAAGACTACCTGTTTAAGAGCAAGTTTTGCCAGTCACACGAGTGGTTTTGCTATACAAGTTTCATGGTTTATTCACAAGGACAAAGTAAAAGTGCAGGTGACACAAAATACACAATCCTTTAAGTGTTCTCTTATTTCTATTAGAATGAACATATATATGTGTAAAAGTCTCACAAATATACACTGAGGTCACATGGGTATGACCCTTATTTAAAAAGTTACCAATATTGTAGGATTGCATCAACTGCAAGAGAACCTACACACCCACTATCAGTGCAATATCTACCATACGGTGGATACTCTGCTTGGGGAGGGAATCAATCATTTTGTGTTCATAATGCATACACTACATTATATCAGTCATTTCAAGGGATCTGCCAGAAAAGATCTTTATAAAATAGCTGCCAAAAGTTCTCTTTGGAAGTGTTCATGAATTACTGGTACATGTATGTTAATTTCATTCAGTTTATTTAGGCCAGCCTTATTTTATAATTTATAATATATACATACACAACAGACAACAAAACACTGAATTTCTTTAGATTTTGTTTTATTATGTAGCAACATATATTGTTACCATTTCCTTCCAGTTTATATCGCACACATCTTGTTGATCATACATCAGAATGTATTGGGTACCAGCACCTTTCGTTTCTCATGATCTTATCTCCTTTCAAGTGATGAATTTCAAGTTGTTTTTTTTACAATTTTACGATTTTATCTGCAGTTAAGAATGAAAGATATGTTTTTTATTATAAACTACTTTGTACAATGATTTTTAATTAACTATGTACTTGCTCTCTTGCCTTTTTTTGTTGGTGAAATGCTACAGTCAGAGCAAGGCCAAGTCTAAAAAAAAAACATTCCTTGCACATGTTGTTAGCAGGAAATAGTAATATTTATACAGCTACATGTACCTAAATAAATTTTCATTGAAAGATTCAAGTCTTGTTGTGCTTGTCAGTTAGATAAATAAAACCAAATGTGTGTGTGTATATATGTGATTACATATATGTGTGTATTTATATGTGTGAATAAATGTGTGTGTGTACATATGTATGAATATGTATATATTATGTATATACTGATACATGTAACAGGTAGGTGTGCATATTTTAGTGTCATAGTATGTACATAATACACATAAAAATTTTATCTAAACATAAGTGTTAAATAGTGTTAAAAGTAGTTTCATAAACAAACAGCAGTGTACTACATCAAAAAGTATCACAGTGGAGCCTGTTTCTTCAATCACCTTTTTGCCAGGTTATATTCAACCAAAGTACCATTCTGGTATGATCCTCAGACATATCAAATTCCATCAAAATCATCAATAACTTCACATTTCACAATATTTGCTAACAAAATTATAAATTCTACTTTTACAAACCCTGCACAATGTAAGGGTTATTGTTTTCACTCGATTCTGTGTGTGTGTGTGTTTGTCCAGACTTTTTACTGGAGACAGTATAAGAGATGTTATTGAAATTTATCATGAAGGTGGGTGTTGTGAAAGTGTTTACAAAGTTCAAGTTTGGTGTAAATCTAAGCTTAAATAACCTTGGAATGAGTGTTTTAAGGGTTTTTATAGCACATTTTACTACATGTACTTGTTCCACGTGACCATATGGCCATCTGTCCAGCGTGATCCATTACATCACGGGTGACAATGATGTCACGTCATGTGCTGTTTCCCTGAAAGAAGTCTGTAAACCAAAGTACATCTGGGGGGGGGGGGGGGGCATGATTGTCTGAAGGAATAATACAGGTTGATTAAAATTCCATATCATGCTCTTCTGTGCAGGGTTTGTGTCCCCATATTAGATCCTTTTTAATTAGGGACAATACACCCTTTATTAATTCTCATGCATATTACTTTAACAATACTTCATGAAGTACAGGTGCAGACTGGGGTTGGGGGTTAAGATCTGCTTCTTCAAAGGGAATCGCTGGATAGTGAAAAATATGGATGGAGCTCAATAAAATGGTGCTACTTACCACAGAGAATTGACAGTAACCTATCATGATATATTATGGCAGACACAATATAATTCAAAAATTGGATTACAGTATTATACAACAGGATTACATCAAAGCACAAAGATACATACTTTATTACTGCCCAAGCTAATTCAACCCATACCTAACCAGGAAGACATTCTATCACAGGTCTGCTTCTTCTACATGTATGCTAAATACGACAGCATACAGAGCTGCAGTCAGAAATAAAAAAAATTGTAGCCACCAACAGTTCAACTGGATCACAGACAAAAAAAATACATTCTGTTGGTTAAAATCTGCTGCCCATATGACCAGAGCCCAGTTCCTCTTACAAATTTTCATGTTGTTATGATAGCAATTAGTGTAAAAAAAATCACTTTATATTTACCCCTGTGTTAATTCATCTATCACTGCAAAACTGTCTCCTTATCTACAAAGGACCATCTCCATCCTCCACTGATTATCAACATTTTTTACCTGAGTGAACATTTGTGCAATCAGATGGGAAAAGTTATGAAAAAGGGGTAAGGGAAACCTTGCTGTCTGGAGTATCACTCACGTCACAATCACAACCTACAAGTCCATGTAAAATATATTATTGCCACCTTGTGGCTTGTGCAGATCAGAGTGTGTGTGAATGTTTTTCTGCTTGCAAGCCCCAATGAATTTGACATAACTTGGTTTACTTTATTTTAGATATACTGGGCTTTAGGCCATACAAAATATTTATTATAATGTAGATTCACCACTCCCATTTTTTGTGGATCATTTTTCTTGCAAATGAAGACCAGGTCCTTGGTAATTTTGCAAATTTGTGCAATGGCACAATCCTCTAAAAGAATATTTAAGGTTTGGAAAATAGACTAAATTTTGTGCAGATAGTTTATGCCATATCAAGAATTGAAGCAAATTTTTTATATTTTCTTGGCCAGCTGGCAAAATATAAAGTCTTATATTTGAACATAAAAAAAGCCTCAGACTTTTTTTGTTCCTAAAGTTTATAGAATAAAACCATTTTGTGTGTAGCCTAAAAAAGAAGTCCAACCACATACTTAATCCAGCTCAAACATAACATAATGTTTGAGAGTATTTGGGAGGAGGTTTGTTGAGCACAGTCCATACAGCATATTGCAGTTGAAGTTTTGTCTGATACGGAGGCGACTCAGATGCTGCAGAGATGGAGCACATCTTCTGTATCTCTTCATCCCCTGCATCTCTGTGCTAAACTCAGTCCCTAACAATTCACAGTCCTCTTCACTGAATGTATACCCCATCAGGGACAACAGTGTGATAACCTGATGAAGAACTGTCCTGTTCCTTTCTATGTACAATTCTAAATTCCTGATTATCATGGTAACAATATTTTGTACCATGCGGTGGCTGAAAGCTGTCTTAACAAATAATAAAACAGTCTCTGGACCCACGATTCCTTGTGCAACAAAGGGTTCCACACCCATTTGGTTACTATAACATTCACGCATATCAAACCTGCTATCCCAGAATGCACTTGGATTTAACCCTACCTGGAGAACAGCACGGCAACAGGTGCACCAATCATGTATAGCGGATACATACAGCAACTGTCCTTTGATGCTGTAAGAGTTCGTATTTATGGCCACATGATAGACTGTTCGTAACCTGTCTTGCTCATTGAGTAGTGTAAATATCATATCTATAGCATTTTTACTGAAAGATTCAGCACCCAGCTGCAGTAAAAGGGCCATTATATCCCAACTGTCCTTGTTCCAGTGATGAACCACAATATTGTTTAATGCTAAATCAAAAGCGGTCTCCTCATACTTGCCGTAGGTGTTAAGTAGGGAATGCTTGTCTGTGTAGCAGCTGAGGAACCACTGAATTTGCTTATGGTTACATTTCTTTATAACTTCGTGGAATTTATCCACTGGATCTTCTGGTGTCCATGCCCTGCTGACAGAGTTGTGGGACCTCCTCCTTGCATTGTGGAAGTTCCCCATGATTCAACCACTGAAACATATTATTTATCTATCAATTTATTTATTTAACATTAATACAATATATATACACTATTTTACATGGATTGTACAACTAGTAATAATAACTAATGTAATTCACTTGCCATGGCTAGGATGGTGGGGTTCAGTAGTCTGTAGTCACAGGGATGGAGGAAACTAGAGAAAACCACCAACCTTGGACAGGCCACTACAACTCACTCTTATAGCAATGTATGCCAGGATTAACCTGGTCACCAATAGAGAGCGCTGAGCGTGTTACCCCATGACTGTCCAGGCACCTTGAGGGGGCCCCTATATACATTGGTCTTAATATTCAGAGCACACTTGCATGATGCATTTAGCAAAGACAGACTGTATTAATACTTGTGAAAAGAAAACAATTTTGACCAGGTTGACTATATCTGATAAGTTAAAGAAATAGCTAAATAATACCAGGAAGAGAAGTTGTAGAATAACTAGTACTTCTCTTGCCACACACCAGGAAATCTGTGAAACCAAATCAACTGCCTTCCTATCAAAGGTCATGAACAACACAATATATCATCTACATTCAGAGTTTAGATGTAACATTCTGCAGAACTACTCTCTTTAAAAAATCTCTTGTGCCGTACAGTATTAAACTTTTTTTAACTAACAGCCCTTAAGATATTTAAAGGGACATAATCAGGAGCAATATTATTCCTATTCTTTCACACTATCAATTCAGTTTTGCTTTATACGATCATTTCCCAGCAAAACCATCCCAGCACACATTCTCGTTTCCTTGCATACAACTGTTTAACAACTGCATGTTGGTAAACACAGTCTATTTACCATAACAAGGCCAGGTGCTCAGAGGTCTGATTTAGAGGGACAACACGCTGTTTCAGCTTGTGGGAACATGTATTACATTTTTTTGGGCCAAGTCAGTCAGGGCATCTCCTGATTGGCACGTGTTGTGGCTATGTGAAGCACACGGGTTGACTCACTATGTTTATGTTGACACCTGCAATTGTGCCTTGTTCACTGTTTTTAACACTTTACAGGCGTAAGCAAACCGTTTCAAGGCAATATTCTGATAGGTACAGATTTATTTTTAAGGGAAGGATCTATTTTTCATGTCAACTCAAATGCTTCACAGGTGATTTGACCCCTTTTATGTTTTGAATTATGTCTATTACATGCAGAATTATGTTTTATCATTTCTATTTGCTTATTTTTATATCCATAGTAAAATACAAGTATTTTTCTGTATTATTTTTATGTATTAATTCATTTTTATGTAATTAATTGCAAATCAACAACAAATTCCTGAAACTGAAGGCTAATAAATGTTATCTTATGTTATATATTGCGCATTTTTGAGGGTTATTGTGCATTTTAGATGTTTCTTTTTTAAAATGGCTTATTTTGCTGTCTTTCACTATCTCTAATGCATTATTATCAAAGAAAAAGTTATATACATATATATATACTGGGGTATATATATATATATATCGGGTGCCGATACCGGCAATGGCATGAAACTCAGTCTTGGAGTAACAACATGATGCTCCAGCATGCTTAACATTTAGTTAATGTGCTCTACCTTAGCTGTATGGAGCACTATACTGTAAGCACTGGAACCAACTTAGGTATATATATATATATATATATATATATATATATATATATATATATATATATATATATATATATATATATATATATAAAATATTAAGTTATATATATATAATTTTAAGGTTTATTCCTGTAACTTTAAAATTTAATAGTGTTAGGGCGGCTCTGGCCTTTTCTCTTTGGATTCTCGGATCTGGCTCTCTGAATTTTACTTTTAGACAGACCCTAGGCTATGGCAGTATAGCTATAGGCATGTACACAACTCTTGTGTCAATTGGCTGTCTGCCAAACTGTCAGATTAACACCAAATTCTTTTACTTATTATACAGGCTTCACTTACTTACTTTTATCAGACTCCAAGGTATTTTTGTTTATCAACGCATGTCCTGTACAGCAACTGCTGCACCGTCATACAGATCTATTGCCACATATAATTATAAGCGTTCGTATTCTCAGCCGAGGAAGGCGTCAGCTGTCTCCCTTGGCAGTAAGCGACAAAATAGCCTGATTACAAACGACAAAATAGCTGACCAGTGGGAGAAGTAGTGGGGGGGGGGGGGTTCTTACACATCATGAGCATTTCAAAGTCTATATATTTTATTCACCTTTGCCTGAGAAACTTACCTACTAGGTAATCATAGGTGCATACTTTCTCAGAGTGACAGGAAGTCAAGGCAAACAGAATATTATCAGGATCCGCGTGTGTATGTTTTCAATCGTTCACGATAAAGATTTTAGTCAAGCTTTTGCACACCAGATGTCATCCTCAAATGGCCCGGCGCAGTAGGTTTTCTGAGAAAAATTAAGATACGCTACTGTTAGGCCTATTTTGTTTTAAAGGCAGGTCTTATTTCCACTCCCTTAGGGTCCTTATTTCTGCTCCCTGATGATAAAGGCTAGTCCAGTCTAAGCTATTTAAAAGTAAATGTAACAAAAATTTGGTTCTCTGTCTATTTCAATTATAAATCAAGTCTAAATTATTGCTTGTTTACATATCCTCTTTTATGTCCACCTGGGGGCATTTTGGACGAAAAGTTATACTTTAGGTAAATTATTTTTTTATTAAACAATGCTAAAGCATTTGTGATTTTGCAACGATCTTGCTATTAAATTACATCCATATTAGTGAACAAGTTTTAAAAGACAATCAAAAAGTAATTTTTCAAACATTTAGAAAATCTATTTTGAACAAGCATGCAAAGTGCATGTAGTACAAATAGGGTGAGAAAGATTAAGACAACACTTAAATGTTTATTGGCCGAGACCTTGACGGCAGTAATCAGTTAATGCTTGGCATTAGCGGGTGTCCATATGCTCACACCAGTGCAGTCAGCTCTTAGCCCAGTATACCAGGTTAAATCCAGACAGATAAACTGGATTGGCACAGCAACCCTGGTAGATTGTTGCTTCAGTTATTAACCATACCACTGATTTTATCTAGAACATTTTGGATTACAAGACTGTTGTGTCAAAATAAGTGTAAAATAAGGTCTACTAGACCTGATCAAAAGAAAAACTAAACTTACAAACAACATTTGATAAATAAAGGGGCGGATCCAGGATCTAGTAAAAGGGATGGGGTCTAACCCAGGAGGAACAATGAAGACCTTAAAAAAAGGTTCCCAGGTCCGGGAAACGCCGCAAAATTTGGTCGGAAACCCATATAAAAGGCTGCGGCGGATGAAAAAAAAAGGGGGGGGGGGCGGACCCCCTGGACACCCCTTGGATCCGCTTCTGAAATATAAGACTATTGTCACCAGTTTTGGATCTCAAAGGTGCGTAAGACCAAAAACCTTTAATATTGTATGATATATATAGACTTACTCAGACAAACAAAATTATATAGGGCTGCTGTATATGAATATCTTCACTCAAAAACACTCTACTATTGTGTCTTGCAGAGAAAGTGGAAATAAACACTTTTAAAAATATGATATATATCTTGTTTTGTGATACATATTTCCCTTTATTATCCTCGACGTTGGTTTCCAACGACCTCCTTTCTTACGTTTGAAGAAAAATTGAAAACTATTTTGTGATGGTGTTTTAAAAAAAAGTGTTAACTTTAACTAAGATGTATGAGCGCTAGTGGTCGCTGATTTGAATACCAAATCGAAATCGGCTCTGGAGATGGCTCCAAAACAGTTCTGATGCACGATACGGCGTGGCTTGTTCAGGAATATGATGCTCCGCAACTGATTAATCTGTTTGGGTGCATGTCACGTCTTTCGGCGTCTCATTCAAATCTGGGCAATGTAAAGCACGAAATATGTTAACATAGCTTTGGTCTATCATCCCTTCCACCAGAGGTCGTCTACTCGATTCGAATCTCTTCCTGACAGGCACATGCGCGACTACATGTCTCAACTGTCAAACTTAAAAATAAAAGTATGTTATTTGCAGGGAAACGTCTTCTGTTTATATTTCATATGCGTATGCTGATAGAATATTACTTTTTCCGTATAGTCCTTCCCACAAAAACACCAACGTTTATGTCATTTGCCTTGAAACAATTCAAAGCCAACATAATTGACGGACTATATTGCCCACTTCACTAATTTTTTACACACGCTGCTGATGTATGAGGAACCCGCGGTGCATTGTGAGGATCAAATTGTGACGTTCATAAACCCTAAAAAGCAGAGGCCTACTCTTGTGAGTCGAGTCTGCGCAATGTGTGGTTTATCAAAATTATTCAAAAGCTGTTGAGGTTCGATGCAATTTAGTTCAGGTAACTGGGGGTCTTCTGGGCTTTTGTGATCACCATACGCCTTCCGATATTTCCTAACACCTTCCTTACACTTTCCAATAATTATCCTTATTTTTCTATCATTGGAAACACTTTCGTAACACTTCATTAACATCCCTAACACTTTCCTAACAACTTCCTAACATTTCTTACACTTTCCGAACACTTTCCTAACATTCCGAACACTTTCCCAACATTCGTATACTTTCCGAACACTTCACTAATATTCCTTACACTTTCCGAACACCATCTAACCTTCCCAACACTTTCCGAACACATGCGTAACACGTTGCTTACCTTAGTAACATTTGTAACACTTTCCTATAACATTCGTTATACCTTCCATACATTTCCTATCATTCTTAATAATCTCAGAACACTTTCTTAGCATACGTTACACTTTCCGAACACTTTCCTGACATTCGTAACACCTTCCTAACATTTTCCTATCATTCCTAATATTTCCTGAACACTTTCCTTACATTCGTAACCACACGACTTGTTCACCGTAATGTATTTGTTATGTAAAGTTGAACGTAGGCCTATAAGATTGTCAGGAAAGTGGCCAAGACTGCCCATAATTACCCGGGGGAGGTACTTTAAATTCTCATTATGTTTTTCTGTTGCCACAAAAAGTATTGAGGGGATCTTAATAAAACTTGATTTAAGGTCAGGATGACATACAGGGAACATTGCATTAAACGTGCTGGTCCACTACGCTCTTTACACAGCGCTTTACCTATAGGCCTACTACCTATATCGAAAGCGCTGTTTGTTTTGACCTCGTGTCCTGAATCGCTACACCAGAGGGGAGCACTGTATTTTGGTCCAATCAGATGAGACCCTGTGCTGGAAGACAAAACGGTTAACCAGCCATGCGAGGATTACACGGAGCCAATGTTGTTCATAACGTTTTGAGTGACAGCTCATCGCCCCGGCAACCGTTGGAACAGGCCACAGGCTCAGAGAGAATGGCTCCACACGTGTTTTCACAGGCCCTTTTGTATATAGGATGTCCGGTCGGTGAGCTGTAATTCAAACGAAATGAAACAACAAAGGTTCCATGCACACCTCGCTGGCTGGTTTCCGTTTTGCTGGCAAACAGATACATGCATGAATGGATACGCTAAGATAGTAGTAATGTCATAATCGAATCGGTCGATGGTGTGAGAACGTAGAGGAAGCAATTGAAATTCGACTATTTTTTACTAAGAGTAACCACTTGAGTGCAATTGAAGCCATGATGCCTGTCGAGTGTTTTTAATGGCATTTGGTTGGCTGCCAGACTACGACCCACAACCTAGTGTCTAAATGTTTCATAAACGGTCAAACCAGGCAGCGGGAAAATCAGTAGCTTCTTAAAACGCAAGATTTCCGCTACCTCGGGAGCGTACTGGTCCACAATGTCTGGGAGAATATATGGATAAAAGGTGTTTGCTTTACAGTCTCATGTATAAAATACTTAAGTTTTTATACATTGATGGTATAAAAATAATAATAAAAAACCTGGAGGGTACTACTATGTCCTTTTCGGGCAAGGTTTTTTATCTACTATGTATAAGTACAAATTTTATATGTATGAATTTTTCTTTGTGACATAAGAGGCAAATTAACATTAAAAACTATTGTATTTGTTACTTGTAAACCCCAAACAAGTTAAAGGTCATGTTTTTGTCATTTTGGAAATCTATAAGTGTATGTATTTAAAATATTAAACTCTGATGGCAAAATATGCTGGAATGCAAAAAAACGAGCTGATTCAACAGGTGGCGAGGACTATTCTTTCCCTGCAATTAAGAAACTTCATTTGCACCAATAAAAATATTATTTCCTCCTCTTCAAAAATAATAAAATCTGAGCCATTGAATGGTTCAAACTCTGCAAAAATGAAATAAGCAAATTTCTATCATAAACAAAAATAATTAATTCTGGTTCTTATAACAAACTTTGAATATAATATAGACCACTTTAAGTGTAATTCGGACCAGTTTTAATTCAAGAAATAAAAGGATAAACGTTTTCTTAATATTATGCATGTTACTCTTAATGAGCAAGAAAATGAACCCGAAACTTACCAGTAATAAACGCATTAAAAAAACTTACGTGGCAGGGACAAGATCAGAGAAATAGTACTGCAAATTACAGGTGGGTAACTCTGTAGTCAAACTTGGTGTAATTATTGTGTTAGGTTTCCTCAAATAATCGACAGCAATTTAGATGATGCTAAATGTGCCAAAAGCATTTTTCCATATATATTTAGCTATAAAATGGAAAACAAATTTAACCAAAAGCCAAGATGCCTCTTACTTATCAGATTTTTTGAAAGGTGTAGCAGTCGTAGGGATGTTGATTTCAGTACATTCTTGGAGCGTATATATTAACATACAGGTGACCTTTGTTTGTACACTTGTAAATGAAAAATAAGCAGTTCAAATCTCAATTTGTATAGTTGTCTTCAAGTCACAGACTGAAGATACACTTTTACACCCGTGAATAAATACTTGCATTTCTTGATGACTGAAATCAAGGCTACAAACTATATAACTGGCTCTGGTATGCCTTTGCCGACATTCTGTTGTGATTGTTATATTCTTATATTATATGTAAAGCTATCCACACCGAGTCAGAAGCCTAATAATAGTTTCCCTTTAAAATTAATAAGGTCTACTCTCCTTAACCATCCTGGTCTCCTGACCTCCAACTGCTTTATACTACAGGTGAATGCTTGATTATAAGTCTGAGCAGTTCTTAAAAAGACAGATTAACATAATATTTTTCACTAAGTTATCCAATAGACTCTCAGTTTTAATGTATTGGGCATATCTTTAAATTTTCCCGTCGGTATAAATGGTTGCGTTTGTTATTATATATCGTGTTCATGTCAGTAGAACATTCCCGTAAGTGGGTTTCAATCAAAATATGTAATCATGAAAAAAAATGAAATTTCCCTTAACTGTATAATAAGAAGCAGAAGTGGACCTGACTGACAGGCAACACGTTTAGAAACATCTCTGGGTACAGATAACCTGGTGCAAAACACTGGACTAACGTAGTAAGACATGAAGGACTACGAAATCAGTTTTTTTACCGAGCTCAATTTTCAACGAAATGTCAAATTGAATTGACACAAATTATGGGACAAAAGAACAAAAGGGCAATATAGTGTTCTCAGACAATGGCAGAAAACTCGGCGGAAACACGAGAGACACACCTAAAAGGCCTAGGACACTAGCGACAGTATTATAGTTTGGTATAGGACCACGAGTACGGACACATGCACAGAAAACCGAAGAGTCAAGAATCCAAAGAATTAACAAAAAAATTTCACCTATCAAATTTTATGAAAATATATTCAGTGGTAAATAATAATAGTGTTAACAAAATATTTCTATTTCAGCTTATGTGACCTTGAAGATGAAGGTTAAGGTCGTCGGTGTTTGAACACTCCAAAGATTTTGGTTGGAACATTGTTTGAGTCGAATTTCATGAAAATATACCGATTGGTTATAGCTTTAACAAATAATTTCTATTTCAGCTAATTTGACCTTGAAGATTTATTTCAAGATCACCAGTTTTCGAAGTGTTTCAAATTTGTGGAAAAAAATGGGATACTTTGAAAGTTATGGGGTTCACAAAAAAATTCTGCTTATGTGATCTTGATGGTGAAGGTGAAGTTCGCCGTTTTTCAAACTCGTCCAAAATTTTGGTAGAAACAATTTAAATGTCAAATTTAATGGAAAAATGTTGAGTCGTTCAAAAGTTATCGCGTTCACAAGAAATGACACGACGCCGACGACACCGACGACAGACCAAACACTATATGTCTCCACCATGGGTTGGGAGACTTATAGAAAAATAATTTTCGCCAATTATCTCAATTTTTCGATGGTATATAGAAACCCTGTGGCTGTAAAACACGCACACACATGATCAGATCTACCTAGTGTCCAGCTGTTATTTACATATAAAAACTTTCGTCTATTGGATGAAGTGATACCAATATTAAATTCAATAGAAACAAATGTCTATCTTATTATTCACATGTTTCTGCTTTATAAAATAAAAAAAAAATTGTAAATTATAATTTTTATCATAGTTGTATATAGATATGAGTGTTCAACATGCATCTATTATTATGTACTGTCTCTATTGAATATTAAGGAGATAAAGGTATCGATTTTAGATATCATTCTTCATTTGAATTTTGCAATCTAAAATTTAATAATTCTTAAGCTTTAGTCAACAAATTGCTGAGATACATAAGATAAATCTGCCTTTTTAAATAAAATTAAGAAGGGGTCGTTAGTTTAGGAAACGTTTTATTTAAAATTGAATGGAAAAAAATAATAAAATTAGCAGAATCAATCAAGTTTGACCCAAACTTATCAGGAAGGGAACCATAAGATGCAGCTGAAGTTTTAATTAGAAGAAAATAAGACTTAAATTTTTAGGTGGTGCCTCACATGAAATGTTATAATCAAAATTAAAAGAAATATTAAACAGCAATTCAAGTGTGAACAAAATTCTTCCAGGTAAGAGACCCGCAAGACGTATCATTTTAATTGGGAATAGACATCTGACAACAGTTTCGAGAAATTGTTCAGTTTTTGAATTTACTACGGCTGCGCAGACAAACAGCTGATCACTATGTCCTCCAACCAATGAGCTTATGCAGGGAAACATTTTTTTGCCAGGGGTGCGGACAAAGTAGACACAGACGACTGCAGCAGACACAAGAAAGCTATCCTTAATAAACAAAGGGGTGCTACATGTGTGAAACTCGTGACAAAATAGGGCGAGTGTGTAGGGTTCAGCTGATAATTTCTGACTGGGGCAGAGGTGTTGACAAGTAAACCGACACCTTAATTCTTATGAATACCGCTTGAGAAGAGATCTGATGAGGTGAATATAAGCATGGCCTTACCCTGCTTTAACTGATATGACCTGGGGTTAGGACCTGGGTGTTGACATGATGTATAGAGCTGTTAAATGTGACATGTGCGATTACCAATACTAGTGAGTTTTGCTTATATATTGTCGAGACATAGAGTGGAAGCAACAGGGGCGGATACAGGTTTTCATAACATGGGGGGGGGGCTCAAATCTCGAGGCAGGGGACAGGAGGTCCCACGGGCTGGAATATTTTTGGTTGAAAATTCAAGCCTTAAGTGGATAGTTTCAACTTTCTTTCTCGTACTAAAAGTGTACTTTTCAATTGCCCAGATTGCCTGAAGGGGCTGGGGGTGCAAGGGTATCTTAAATCCGCCCCCGGGGAATTATCGCCGAGAGGCAGCGCAGTTTGTGCATTACATTAGAACAGTTCTGGTGTGTAGCCATGTAGTATCAGGCTTCATGTTTTTAATAGTGACATATTTGTCCAGAGTTCAAAATAGAAAAGTTAAACATCACCTGTGTATAATCTATCTAATATATATATATATACATATATATACATATATATATATATATATATATATATATATATATATATATATATAAACTGGCCATTCCAAGTGACTGCGTATTACTTGTGTGAAAAAAATCTTTCGTATATCATTCAACAAGAACAAAGAATCAAGACCGGGAGACTGCACTGACAGAAAATGCATACGGCTGTTGTCGAGTGAACAGTGAACGGAACAATGAGCTGTGCAGCCAAGTGAAAACAATTAAAAATCAGAAGACAGGACTACACAAGTACAAGAACCACAGAGTGGACAGCCGATCAAAATGAAATAAAGTTTTATATATATATTACTTTCGTCTAAAGTGATGGAAAAAAACCATTTAATGATGAGCTGTATGAACCATAATAGCTTTTTGTGTAAACGGTAGTGGTCATGTGATATGCAAAAAGAACTGTAACATTTGAGTACAAGCAAAGTAATAATGTGCAAGACCACATGGATCATCAAGAACTCTGGAACTGAATGGATTTTATGATGTAATATAAAAGCAAGACGTTGAGACCACTGGTAAATTGTAAGTAGAAATCTTGTTGTTTTATCAACTGATATATTAACTTTCAGTATTTGATATATTAGGAGCTGACATACTCGTTATCCAGCAAAAGAAAAGGCTTGGTTGAATATTATTTCTGTAGTTTATTATATGACAACTCGGACTATAGTGTTATTACAAGATGGGCAAATATTCCATTTACACTGTATCGTGTGGCATTAACATTTGTCTCGCACTGAGATCGCAACAACACCCACATACATAATGTAAATAACCCTTAAATACTGTCTAAGAGTGAAGCGTTTCATATGCACATGCAGTGTAGACTCAGGACAGGTAAGGGATTCTATCTGAACATGGATGGAACGACAGACAAGAGAGATCGTTGGTTGGTCCCAAGTTTATCAGAGCAAAAACCTGTCGAATGCCTTTTTGAAGTCAAGTACATGCAGGAAAGGCGCACCTGTGCGGCAACGACAGCTGGAAAACGCGACATCCCTGCAAATTTTATGTCCCACAAATTTATATTATGTCCCATAATATGACGCGGCAGGCATATTGCACTTGGCACTCATTTGAACGCATACAGTCGTCTCAGAGGAGTCCATTAGCTTAAAATAAATTCTATGAATGCTATAACAATGTATGATAATAATAATAATAATAATAATAATATAGTAATAATAATAATAACTAGAATACGGGTAGACGACAAGCAATATACGTGTATCCGCCAAAATCAGAGTGGAACGGGTGAAGTGAGGCATGGATTGAGTGGCAAGGGAAATAGAGTGAGGTGTGTTGCATATTAGTATGGATGTCTGCAGCCGAAATGTGTAGGTAGGTTGCGCCACTAACCACAAAATCAAGAAAGCTGTCCAAATTGTATACATGTGCAAAATTTTAGGCAGATAAGTCAAACCACTACATGTATGTGAGTGATTTTATCCCACAGTTGACAAACAGAAGGACTTGTGCAAAAATTGTGGCAGGTGGCCCCTCCAGTTTTGTGTAGGATAAACAGATATGTGAGATCTATCCACATGCAAAGTTTTGGCCCAATCGGTCAAATGGTTCCCGAGATATGAGCTTGGATGTCTGCAGCGTAAACTAGAATGTAGATGGCGCCACTTGTCATAAAATCAAGAAAGCTGTCCAGGATGTATAAACCTGCAAAATTTTAGGCAGACATGTCAAACCACTGCCGAGATATGAGTGATTTTATCCCACGGCAGATAAACAGACGTACGCTGTGCATAAATGGTAGACCTGCGTAGGTCCCTATAATTTTGTCTGTTTCTGATTTTACATAAATATACCCCGAGTAAAAGTAACCCCTATTCTGTTACTCTGTTGACTCTATGTCCAGCTGCCCTGTTGCTGGGATGACCAGTTCCAGTAATTCACAATTATGTGAGATCTATACACATGCAAATTTTCAGGAAGATACGTCTTACCAGTCCGGAGATATAAGCATGGATGTCTGCAGCGTGAACGTGAATGTAGGTGGCGCCTCCTGTTATAAAATCAAGAAAGCTATCCAGGATGTATTCGCATGCCGAATTTCAGGGGAATTAGTCAAACCACTGCAGAGATATGGGTGATTTTAACCCAAGGCAGACAAACAAATGGACACTGTGCAAATATGGTTGCAGGTGGCGCCACCAGTTTAGTGTATGTTATAAAGCTATCCAAGGGCTACATTTTTACACATTTTTTCCTGAACGGTCAAATGGTTCCCGGGACATGTGGGTTTATGTGTGTAAACAGACGCACAAATGAACGCTGGGTAGAGAGGAAAGGTCAGAGGTCAACGCCAATTGGTTAGGCACCAGTTCACATGTGACCCGCTAATTGGTGTAAGTTTCGGAAAAATCAGTCCAGTAGTCTCAGAGGAGTTCTCCGGAAAAGAACGTGGCGGCGGCGGCGCCGGCTTAACCCTGTCAAAAACATAGTATCCGCAAAACTTCGTTTTGGCGGATACAATAATTATAATAATAATAGAAATACAATATATAGGTAAAAACCATCAATTTGAGGTGAGGTAGAATAACTCAGGATATTGGAATATAATTGTATCCCCAGACAAAGTCGAGGAAGTTGGAAAACCCTGTTGATTTTGGGGTCCAATTTCCTTCTAGACAATTTAAGCTAAGCGTTGAGACCCATGAGTCCCTAGTTGTAGAATAAACTAATGCCTTTTTCTGAGGAGTGATTTTCCCTATTGGCCTGAAAAGGTACATATCCATAGATCTTGACTCCTTCATCCTGTACCCAAGACTGGTGGCGCTAGCTGCAATCGTTTTGGCGTGGTGTCCATATGTACATGTGCTTTGGGTGAAAATTGCTCATATCTCCGGATTGGTTCAAGGTATTGATCCAAGATTTGGCATGCCCATCCATTTTTGAAAGTTTTCTCGTAAACCAGGAAGGTGGCGCCACCTACCTTCCCATTTCCGTAAAATAAATTAATGCTCTTTCTGAGGAGTGATTTGCCCTGTTGGCCTGAAATTGTCTATATCCATAGATCTTGGACTCCACCATCTTGTACTCAAGACTAGTGGTGCAATCTGCAATCGTTTTGCCGTGGCGTCCATCTGTACATGTGCTTTAGATAAAAAGTATTCATATCTATGGAGTGGATCAAGGTTTTGGTCCTAATTTTGGCATATCTATCCATCTTGGGAAATTTTCTTGTAAACCAGACAGTTGGCGCCACCTACCTTCCCGTTTCCGTAAAATAAATTAATGCTCTTTTCTCAAGAGAGTTTCAGCATATTGGCTCCCATATTTGGTAAAAAAATATTGTTTCTCAAGTTGATAGATGGAAGAAACCATAGTCACTTGCCAAGTGTCAGTATATGTCGCTGAATAGGGGGGCCTATTCTTAAAGGGGGGGGGGGGGGAATTAATTGTCTGGGGATACTATGGCCAAGAAATATATACAGAGAAGTCTCGTTATAACGGGGTCCGTTACAACGGAAGACTCGAGTTACGGACAAATCTCAAGGGAACGAACGAGTGAAAGTTAAAATTGGCTTCGATATAAGGAAAAACTCGTGTTCCGGATCTGAACGGACTTACATGAAACAAAATGAACCTCGCCGATATACTCAGAATCGTTATAACGAACTTGAGTGGTGGCGGTCAGGTCCAAGTTTCCCCAGTCGTTTGATCTTTGTTAAACCAAGCCGACAATGACAGGCTAATTAATACATGACAGGGCAGGTTTCACACCCAGGCCATATTGTCGAGTGGTTATGTCACCGCTGTTTACTCCCTGTCTCGGTTGAGCGCACCCGTGTTCACTTCTCAACAGTCTCCCAGATTTTCTGAGCGCAGCAGACAAGTGGTCAGGTGTCGCTGTAGCGATTCAAGCCAGGTGATCCGATTTCGCGAGGGGGAAGCATGGAGTACTTAAGATGGCACTCTTCATGTGGGTGACTGACAAGCAAACACATGGGGCTGCCATCAAGGACGAAATGCTCGTTTGCCAGGTGCCACACCAGAAAACCAAGGGTCCCCCGAAGAGAACGACACTTGCTTCGTCCAGGCACTGGAGGCAGACATCAGGAGTGTTTGTATGGAAACGCCACTGGGAGCGAAGCAGTAAGCCGCGGTCGATTCAGCTGCAGAAACCGAAGCCGTGTTGGACGATGCAAGTATTTTGTCGATCATCGGAGCAAAAGCGGACCAGGAGGAGGATGGTGACATAGACGGAGACGTGAATGATTCGCCGGTTGAACCTGTAAAGAAGGCTGATGCCAGAGATTGTCTGAAGGCCGCGATCAGAATCTTCGAACAGCCACCATGTGCCGTGGATAGGGCTAACATACTGGAGAATCTTTGGCATGCCGCCACAGTGCTGGATTCACCATACGGATGTAACTAGGCTAGCATCACGGATTTTTCAACAGATCATGTACATTAAAGTTGTAAATTTTGCTTTGTATATACATGTATGTTCAATATGTAATAAACATGTTTTATTTGATTTGAACTTTTTGTTCTTTTTGGATAAATGTTCACATGTCTGCGTGTGTACTTTTATCAATTTTCTGCCATGCAACATAAACCGCATACTCCGAAATTTCATTACAACGGAAATTCGATTTACGGAACTAATTCTCATGGAACAAACATGTACGCTATAACGAGACTTCACTGTAGTTTAGCTCTACCCCGGGACCACAGAAGAAGGCCAGACCACAAAAGCGGGTCGTGTAAACCGGTTTATTACTCGCACGCCACCTGGTGGCCATTCCGCTCAACTTCACAAATCAAGATTTTTTAAGCTTCAGATGGGTATTTTTTTTATTCTTTTTCATGTCTTTCTCCTTGTGTGGGAGTTGTCGAACTTCTGGTCACGCTGTCTTGTTATGGTAAGCAGACACACGTGGACTGTGTTCCAAAACAGGTTAATTCAAGACAGTTGATAAAATGTCAGGATGATTTTGACTGGAATTGTTGTATTCGGCAGAAATAAACTAATATCGTGCGATAATATATTTATTATGTACCTTTTACCTGTTGCTGTAGTCAACAATTCTCAGAGGAGGATGTTGTCCAATGCATCCTAAGCTTTTTCTGAGACAGACTTATCTCAAAATCTCTGGTAGGCCTTAGATCAACTTTCTGAGCGAAGGTCAAATCTGTTTGAGCTTGGATTGGACATGTTTCATGAGAAAAGGAACAGTGAGTATAATAAAGACTGTTTGACCATTATGTAATAAGTGCTAAAACAAACACTGTCCTTTCGAGGGAGAAGGGGAGGGGGGACTTTAATTCTCATGCAGTGTGACATCATCAGCGCGGATTGGGCCCAATATTAATATGAAGAATGAACAGAGCTTCTGCTCTCTAACATTAATTAGGACATGGACATCAGATCAGTGCCGAAGCCTGATTGGAGCATGTACAGGCACATTAAATCAACTTAGTCTAATTAGTATGTTCCCATCTCAGACAAGCCCTTATCAAGAGAAACTGAAGCCGTGAGTCGGGTGAGGTCAGATGAAATGATCGCCAGGACGTGAACCTACATCATTCACGGAAAACAAAACAAAGTTGTACCATTGAGGTTTCATTTTGTTCCTACAAACAAATATTAAAGTAAGTGCATGTACATTTCATTTAGAGAAACTCAATTCAAAGCAAAATGAATACCTATAGAACTATAGGCTATAGTAATTTATAATATGACTCATATATATATATATATATATATATATATATATATATATATATATAATCACGATAATGCCATTGGTGAGTAATACGAACCCCCTGATCTTTGGTCATGCGTTTATGATCGTTATTATCAAGAGTTCGATGATTTTTAAGTGATAAGAATTATTTTCATTATCAAACATAAGACTAAGAGAGGCTTTATTACTTAATAGGAAGTGGCTAAAATGCCGGTAGTGCATGCAGTGGAAAATATTATACCTAGCTGGCACCAGACTAGACTGCTGGTATAAGAAATACATGTTCTTATTTCAGTGTAATGATTTGTAATCTTCGTTATTATGACACTGAGATGATGACACTGAGATGACAAGCTGTCAGCTTGCTTGCAAACCAAATTAGGTTTTGAACTGGTTTATATGTATGAATGACAATGTGTAAATGATAAAACTTTTTTGTGACATTTCCATGGTAGTTCTCATTTATGAGAATGGTATGTCTCATTTAAATATATATTGATGATTGTTACAAATGGTTGCATGCATGAACTATAGTCTGAAGTTAACCTTGCCTAAAGTTTATATAAATACCAAAGTTACTTTGAAGTTTTGATCAAGTGTGAATTTGAGACTGGTGGACATGGCCTCTCGGTTGCATATAAGCTTGTGAGGAAGTAAGCATTGAGCTGTGAGCAAGCGCGAAGTTCTCGAGAGATCTGATATCAGAATATCAGCAAATTACTTGATTACAGGCAATCGTTTTGTTACAGTGTTCAGAATTTCAAGTCCGTCACATCGATCTGCAATATTTCACCTGGCACTAATAACATGCATTATGGTATGTGCTCAGTAATTGTATATTTGTCTTCATATACACATATATATGCACTTGTATGATACTTTTCGAATATATTGGAGGAAATGGAGACTACCATCATCATTTATTTAAAGGAAATCAAATGTGTACTTGAGACAGCTCGAGGGAGGGCAAATTCACAACTTAACTAATGGTAGAATCTCAGCCCTACCTAATTAAAGCTGCTACATTAAGGTGTGTCATTTTCACACCTAATCCTGGTATCTGAAATATTTTCAACCCCAATTACTGAATAATATGTTAGGGAACTCATAATTCAAGAAATGTAAAAATATTGGGTAAATCAATAATTAGCAGATTACATTATATATCAAAGGTAAACTTTATTTGAGAAATCTCCACAAAAACAAGCATATTGATGAAAATCATACGTGATACAGTGCGAGATATGATATAAGGCCGACCAGAATCGTATGAGGTGTGGCTATATATTGGATTAGCGCGTGTATGAAACTTCTTGGCGTCTCTTGGTTTAAACAATATTTATTGCAAACCAGCAAGAGGATTTGAAAACAGGGAACAACCCTATATTAATTCTTCTTCTCTTATACAAATAATAAATTCACATGATAAAATATACAAGAATTGAAAAGTAGTAAATTCATGCATATTGCACCTGTGCATTTGTACAATAATAATATCGTGCATCTTGTCATCTTTCATGAACCAAATACGTATATTTATATATATATTCGTCTGCACTCCTATACGTTTGCCCACATATATGCACTTGTACGCATAGCATTAGGCCGACCAGAATCGCTTTAGGCACAGGGGCTTGTCACAGAAGACTTAATGTTGTTATTAAGTATTAAGCCCGCGTGGCTTTAGGTGTCCTATTAGATTAGCCATGCAGTGTCCACACTTCGTTCCGCATATTAATCGGATTATTCTTAACTCAGTTTACACTCAACCAGTTTACTTATAGACTGAGAGTGGAACGCTTTGTCAAATATTGTGTTTAAGAGTGAAAACAAGACTCACTTTTAGAAATTTGCAACTCAAGCGCTGTAAAACTTAGAATCAGAAACAAAGACCTGCGTGACCATCGCTCTGTCGCTGTGGGAAAACCGAAAGCAGACATTTTTTAGCCGCTTATCAGGAAAATATTACTCTGATCGGCATTTAAAGTTGATAAACACTGTACAGTCGTTGTGATATGTTACATACGCTTTTGGCAGAAATATCTTTTTATATTAAATGGTTACGAAATTTTAGCCGAAATATCATAATCTTATCGTTATTGAAATGTCTCCAGTTTTCTCAAAGCATCTTCTAAGGCTCTCACCCAGCGCAGCTTGGGAGAGAGCGCGGGATCCAGCTAGGGCTGCAGTAGTCCATCCCTGGACCCTATAGTGTCCTATGCTACACCTGATGGACGGACACGAAGGCTACAGTAGACCCGACTAATGCGGATTAGTGGCCTTGTGAGGACAGAGTAAACCGATTCACGTTCCGGATTATTTGCTAGTGCGGATACGGCCTTGAAACCCCTTCAGTCCTTAAAGTGTTGAAAGATGATTCATTTTATAAGGGGTTGTTTTGCCACTTTTTGGGATCGATAGTTTCGCGCAGTAACTACAGGTGGCGCTCCGGATATTTTGAATGATTTCATATATTGCCCGTAGGTGCCGACACATGTGGAGAGCACCAAAAACCAAATAGTAAGATATCTCTCATGAATTTTTTTTAATTTAAAGATATTTTAATGAAATAATTAAATTTCGTGAGTCCATGAAAATGAAAAATTTTGGAGATGCCGGGGTTTGAACCCGGGGCCTTTCACATGCAAAGCGAACGCTCTACCGCTGAGCTACATCCCCAAAGGACGACGAGGATGGGATTCGAACCCACGCGGGCAGAGCCCATTGGATTAGCAGTCCAACGCCTTAACCACTCGGCCACCTCGTCCTCGAAGACAACTATTTGTTTATGTTTTCAAAGGTGCCTGAGATCTCAAATGTCCATATTCGCCGGGTATTTTCAATCGTTTGCTTTACTTTTGAAATTCAAATTGTCATCATCGATTAGTGTGATGTTATTGTATCCACCGAAACAAAGTTTCGTAAAAATAATGTTTTAGCCGGTTGCTGCCAGCGCCGTTAAGTTCGTTTCCGGAGAAATACCGACATTACTGTTACAGAGAATTTTACCAACTTGGTCTGACACCTTTGTTTTTGAAATATGATCTCTCCAGCAGACGCCAGATGCCGCCACCGACATAAGCTTTGTGGCGAGCCTGCATGTGGAGGAGGCACACGACCAGTGCCCTGCCGTATCGTCTCTGTGCCATTTCTGACCTTTTTCCGTATGGATTTGTGGTGTGAATTCCAGCAATACGAGATCAATATATCTTTTCTTTCCTATTAAAAAATTCAGCAATGTTTGTATCACTTTTTGTATCACTGTGCATAAACTTTGGCTATCGATAAGACGATGTCTGTACATTCCGCTTGACGGCCTCTCAAATTATCAGTAAATATAAAACCTAACAATACGGCTAGTAACCGCCACCTCATCACAACGTAACTATTTGAAAGTTGTAGGTGCTCGGTGAATACTCACAATTAAGACACTGTAACGACTCTTCGGTTGGCTGTCGTCCGAAGTCGTCAAAAACACCAATAACAACCAATATGGATGATGCAAGCCACCTTTAATGTGCAAGTCGGTGTACAGCAAACCGGATGGTATCAGCACATCACAAGCCAGCTCGGACACCACCACTCGACTGTGTCCTGCAGCTAACCCTGACTCGCCCTATCTCCCGTGGGTTCCTAGTTCCTACATTCAAAACGTATCAGGTTCTGGCTGACCACCCCAGTGTGCAGCCACTCTTTGGCACTATTATAATTCAATCCTGTACTCTACGCCCAACTATCTAGGCCTACGTTTACCCCGCAAGTTTCCCATGCATATATACGTTACACAGCCCCCCCCCCCCCCCCCCCCCAAAGAAGACGCTTCCCCGCGGCTTATTAATTGCCATGTAAATGCGAATATAATTAACCAGTACACACTTCAACAAAATTTCTGACCCACCAGTAATTCATTAATCCCAGTGGCGGATCAAGAACAAACTGTTGGGGCGGGGGGGGGGGGGGGGGCATGGCTCAGATTCTAGCTTGCATGGTGGTCAAGGGCGCTACGCGCCCGAGGGGGGAGGGTGTGGGAGGGGCTGTCCCCCTCATACGTTGAGGAATTTTTGAAAATATGATGATTAAGAAGTCAAATTTGAGCATTTTCGGGCACTTCTGTTTGTCCTATCGAGGGTGTGAGAGGGGGTGTCTCCCTCACACGATGAGGAATTTTTTTGAAGATATGATAACTAAGAAATCAAATTTAAACATTTTTGTTTCTGATAAATTAGATAAAAAGCAGAAGTTTAAGAATATAGGCCTTAATCACTTCTGTTTGTCTGAAAAGTTATAAAAGTTAACCATTTGTCCCTTGTAATACATAGTGACTTGCTGCATGGTCCTGACACTGGCTTACTGGATTTTATCTACCAGCGCTGCTAGTACAAGGACAGCTTCAAATGGACACATGCAGTATCGGAGATATAAGATTTGATTGCTTACCATTTACTCATGTGACAAGTTAATATTTCTGTGAATGTTTGTTCCTTGTGTGTTTAATGCAGTGCTGATTATCCTGTAATCTTGATGTAATATTTCACTGTCAAATAGTCAATAAGGGCCAGGTTAAAAGTACATGTTTCCAGAAAACCTTGATACAATTTTTAATTTTCATGAGCCTGTAAAAAATTCTAAGGGACGGGGAGGGGCGATTCCCGTGTCTCTAAATTACATTACATCTTATTTATCGCACTATATAGAAGATGATATATAAAATAATAAAATAAAACTAAGGTAAAATAGAATGGTGTATATTATAAAGTGCACTTACTGTTTCTTCTTTCAGATGATACAGTTACATATTATATTTTAAAGATTTTTTTTTGTTATTCCCACATCACATATATAAAGACAAAACAGTTTGTTATTAGCTCATGGACCGTTACCTTACATATACATAGTCGTTCACTTATGTATACATATAATTGTACTGTATTATAGAATGACACATAACCCTTTCCAGACTGCTAACTAACCAACTGTCGTTATTGTATCCCCAGATACGATTGTACGAGACAAATAATCACTAATCCTCACACACTTAAGTACTGTCCCCTTTTTTCTACCTACGTGCAATTAGATATTAGCAAAAACCAATATTATTCAACTTAGTTTTATTCGAGAATCATTAGAATAAGAAACGATACCTGATCAAATTCATAAAATGATAAACCTGTAGAACCTTATAATAATTATTAGCAAAATAAAAATAATCAAATGCATATAGCTATATTAGCTGTGTAACTTCCACGGACGGTCTAACCCCTAAAATAAACAAAACGGCGCATATTACATATAAATGAAGAGGAAATATTATCATGCAAGGACGTGCACAAAGAGTTTTAATTTGTATTCCAATTAGTGAACAAAATCCAATATTTTAAATAAAGTCCAAATTAAACTTAGGAAAAACGTTATAATCCCGAGGTTCCTTCTCACGGCCAGGATACCGACGGCGCACAGAGGTGTCGTCAAGTTGTCGCGCTGAATCTTCCAACTCTGACCTAGGCTAGGCACCAGGAGGTGACGCTGCGACAGCACGCGGCACTAAAGTAACAAACTTGAACGTTGTAGGGAAAGGAACATCCCACCGTGGACTGCTTGTATATATTCTCACGGGCGCGCATTCCGTGTTTGCGACTCTGACCGGTATGAGCTCACCCCTTGGCCTTGCTGTAGTATAAGACACCGTGTTTCTCTTGAAACTCGACCCTAGGCTCGACCACGCCCTCCGACTCAGTCGTTATGCTGCTGTGGCTTCCAACGACACACGGGATGATCATGTCGTGCTTTGCTGGGATAACTATACGCTCCCGAGGCAGCGGAAAACTTTCGCTTCTAAAGAAGCTACTGATTTTCCCGCTGCCTGCTTTGAACGTATATGATGCATTTAAACACAAGGTGGCCTGTCTGCTGAAAAAGTGCTGATGTGGCAACAGCCAACCAAATGCCAGTCAACAAACACACGAAAGGCATCAGGCTCCGCCCAGAAACCACGTGCGGGGCCATTCTCTTTGAGCCAACGGCCTGTTCTAACGGTTGCCGAGGCAATGAGCTGTCACTCAAAACGAAATGAACAACATTAGCTCCGTGTATTTCTCGCTTGGCTGGTAAGCCGTTTTGTCTTCAAGCACAGGGTCTCATCTGATTTGATCAAAATACAGTGCTCCCCTCTGGTGTATAGATTCAGGATACGAGGTCATAACAAACAGCGCTTAAGAAATAGGTAGTAGGCCTATAGGTAAAGCGCTGTGTAAAGAGCGTAAGATAACTACCGTTCACGCAACTAACCGTGCATATCTCCGGTTCATTTGCGTTAAGTTTCACTGCATTTATCCGATTTCCCGGTACTCATCGTTAACTGTCCGAAGTTAATTTTGTAACAGTTATAACACACGATATCAGTCCCCTGAATGCATTCACAGTTCAAGGCTCTTCAGAAATTTAACACGAAGTTCCACCACGTATGTACCCTACGAGGCTACAGTCACTATGCCGCATGCTTTCAACGACAATCGTGTCGTGCCTGGCCAGGATTTTCGCCGTCTCATGCAACCTCATCATGCATCCCTGCGGTTCCACAGCATAGCGTTCCAACTGTTAACCATCGTTACGGTGACTAATTGTTGATTCCTTGAAGTTAAGATTTTTTCCGTTAGCTAATGTAAGTTTTTTCCCTGATTGCTCTCTTTTTATGACAGGTTTGCTTCAACGTTCTGGGAAATGCTCATGTAACGCGCATAGTGGAAATTTCAGACCTACTATACGCGGTTTCTGTGGGTGATGGGGTGGAAGTCTCCCGGTGTCGCTGGTTATCATGTACCCCCATACATTTGCTGGTAAGCTGGGGCTGGCGGTTCGTTGCGGGTGCTGCTTCGATGTCCGCCACGGCGCTAGATTCTTCGAATTTCGTGGCCTTCGTTGCTGTGGTTCCTTGAGAGGACTTTTACCGTCGCCCGATTTGGGATTTTCACGGCTGGTTTCACCATATAATATCGCCCAGGTATGACGACGCTTCGGTCTGGCTGGTTTTGTAAACCACTGGTTCCTTACCGTGGCGGTGTTCCCTCCTACATCAATCCGAGCAGGGCCTCCATGTAACGACTCTGCGGTTTGGCTCTCGTCCGAAGTGGATGATGCAAGCCACCTTTAATGTGCAAGTCGGTGTAGAGCAAACGACATGGTATCAGCACGTCGACCGGCAAGCACTTGACCGTGTCCAGCAGCTAACCCTGACTCACCCTATCCCCCGTGGGTTCCTAGTCCCTACATACCAAACATATCAAGTTCTGGCTGACCACCCGCTATTTAGGCCTACGTATTCCCTGCAAGTTTTCCATGCATATACATTACAACACAATCAGTGTATAATTATTCAACTGGAAAACGAACCAAATACACGAATGTACCTTACATGGCCATCTGTCATGGCAAGTTTCTTTTCCAATCTGGTGGTATGTTTATTTCTGTTCATCAAGCGAGTTTCGTTTGTTTTGTGTTATTTTCCCAACAATTTTCATTTTTCTGATATTATGATATAATGAACAATTAGAATATTTAGAGTAAGATATAGGCCTGTGAACGCTAGCGCCAGATCGGCCCTTTGGCATTATGGCCAGCTTACTGGCTTGCCAGAGTGCCTGGACATCTAACTCTGAGGATCGCATTATAAGGCGCCATGAGGATGCAAATATTTTCGTCATTTTTGACAACGCCTCATTGCTTACAAATACCGTGTCACTTCAAATAAACCCACTAGACCTTTTAATAAGTTTCTTATCTCTCCAACGACACCTACCATGTGTGTGAAATATTCCGTTATAACCCAATATATTCGTATATTGTTCTGCATGTATCTGAGATTTCTGCCTGCAATCTACCTGCTGACTGTATGCGGAGATACGGTTATAAAGCGTGGCGTGGACTTGCAGGGCGGTTCTAAATTTGGCTTGTGTCACGACTCAGTATGGGCTCTACCTGAGTCGTGTTTGTCACGGCTATGTGAACGCACGATTTTCGTGCGGATAAGAGAGCTAATCCTCACGACCGTGAGAGACACTACCTTTGATTACGCAAGAGAGTGCTTGTTAAAGTAGGCCTGTTTGTGGTTGCCGGTTTTTACCAAGTCAATTTTAGCCCGCCAAACAAGGAGAAACTTTAAATCATTCTTTTTAGATTATCATAAACAGTTGATGAAGTGATGCCACAGATACCGAGCTATCTTCTTTTTATATAAAAAAATTAGGCTACTGAATATAAAGATGTAAAAAGCTATGTTCCTATATGGTCTGTTCCATAGTATAGGGTGCCCATTGAAATTTGGTAATTATTCTCTGAAACGCAAACATTATCACAAAGACTGACCTTAAAGCTGATGAGGAACCAAAGGCCGATTATGAGATGTAAAACTTCATGACAAAAACCAACATTTATAATTTGAAACCCTTTGGTTCTTCTCAATCTTGTGGTTAAGTGACATTGCGTCTGTCATGGGTTGCAGACAACTGCATTTGTTTAGAATAGGGCTATTTATGATCATTTTGGCAGTCAAGAGCTTTAAGTGCAGATGTTTGAGCATGTGACCAGCGACAGTCAACCTCACACTCCATCACGAATGGGATGGAGGTGTTGTAAAATACTGACTCTTTAATCAGGTATTGATTCAATTGCATTATTTTAATATTTTGCAAATTATGCATGGTTTTAATTATAGGTAATTAGGCCAATACTCCATTTCATCATTGCAGCATTCAACCTGGAATTAATCTGGTAGTTAATGATAATATTGCCAGATTTCAATAGGCACGTGTACTCCATCGTGAAACAGACTATATTATGATTCTATGGCATAATGAAAACAAAACTAAGAATTGCCTTCAAATAATAATTTAAATTACTTACTGATAGAGCAAAAGTTTGCACGCATAGATGTGAATCTGAATTTTGTCCAAAGTATAAGCCTATATGAAGACTGTAAGACATTTTGGCATGGTTATAACATGTGGGTTCACGAGTTCTCTCGTACAAAATCATATACAGATACGCGACGCTTGGTGCCTGTTCCATGGTATTTAGAATGACGGGGTTTATGAGTTTATTTCAAAAGCTGGAATTGGGGCCCAATGCATGTTTATAAGTCCTATAATACAGATTTGTGCGTGATATTTATTTTTTAACCTTGACGTTTATTCCAAAGTCGAACACTCCATATAGCCCATTCCCCATTATCGGTCACGCGGTCCGATTAGGGTTCTAGTGATCGCTTGGAGCGAGGGTTTTTGTTTTCGCTCGATTCTGTGGGTGTGTGTATGTATATATCCAAACAATATCTGGAGACGGTATAACGGATGTTATAGAAATTTATCATATAGGCTGGTGTTGTGAAAGTATTGATGAAGTTCAGTTTTGGTGTATATCAAAGCGTAAATAACCCCAGAACAGAAAGGGATCCAGGGGTTGCGGGACCCCCCCCCCTTTTCATCCGCCGTAACTTTTTTAAGGGTTTTTGACAAAAATTGTGGCCTTGATCCCTCTGGTGACCTTTCTTTAGGTTTTTCATTAGTCCTCTTGCCCCCCCCCCCCCCCTCTTTTCTTATATCCTCGATCCGCTCCTGTCAGAACGAGTGTTTTGTGGGAGCACATTTTACCACTTACACTAGTTGCATGTAACCATACGGCCACCAGTCGAGCGTGATCCGTTACGTCACAGACGACAATGACGTGCCGTTTCCCTGAACGGTGGCCGTAAACAAACGTACATCATGGGGGGGGGGGGGGTGTCATGGTTGCTGTTTGTTATGTTTTTAGTCAAGTAAAGCAATACCACGATGTCCAGGGCGTTTTTCAAAATATTCGGTTAAAAAGTTCCAAGGAATAACACGAGTTAATTAAAATTCCATATCACTATCTTCCGCACATGTAGAGTTAGCGTCCCCATATCGGACGCTTTTTTAGCTCAGCTGACTTATAAGTCAAGTGAGTTATAGTGATCGGGCAGCGTCCGTCGTCCGTCTGTCAGACTGGCACGTTTTGACATCATTGGACCTAGAAACCTATAACTTTATATCCAGATGGGTACATAAAAAAAATCTTCTTGGAAACCTGAAATTAGGTCACTGTGACTTATATCCTCCGAGCAGTGGGGCTCGTAAGTACCCCCTCCCCCAGAATAATTGAAAATTTGATATAAAACCTCAAATATCTAAACAATTTATGCATGGATTACTCTGAATATGGGCTTTAATATTGTCCATGACTCGGGTTGTTATTCCCCGAAAATTGGTGGCGCCACTTGAATTTTTAGCTCAGCTGACAGTAAATCAACTGAGGTATAGGAATGGCGCTTTGTCCGTCGTCCGTCCGGCCGTCCGTTAGCAGGGCACAAATCGTAACTGCTGGTCCTAGAAACTTCTAAGTGAACATCCAAGGAGGTCAATAAAAAATCTCCTTGGAAACCTGAAAATAGGTCACTGTGACCTATATCCTCCGAGCTATGGGCCTGGAAAGTACCCCCCCCCCAGAATAATCAAAATATAATACAAAACCTGCAATATCTTGATAATAAATGCATGGATTGTCATGAATCTTGCCTTGAATATTGACCATGACTAGTTTTGTCATTTCCCGAAAATTGGTGGCGCCATCTTTATTTTTTTATTTTTTTAACGAATATTTTTTTTACTTTAAAATTACAACAATCATGTCAGTTTCTCAGCTGTAATTACATCTAGTAAAAATCTAGTCCCAAATCCTGGTGTGTTTATTGATCACAAGTGGATGCCATATAGTTATCACCCTGTCTGTCTGTCTGTCTGTCTGTATGTCTTTTCGTCTGTCCATCCGTCCATCCACACAAATTTGTTTCCAGATGATAACTCCGGGCTGTATTGACACATTGATTTCAAACTTGACTTACGTATGGCCCACCACTAAAGCAAGAACCTTAATGATTTTGGGGTCACGAGGTCAAAGGTCAAGATCACAGGACTCACGTATTTAAAAGATTATGGCTGCATTTTAAGCCAAGCTTTTCAGCCCAAACTTTCCATTTTGCGCATTTAGCTGTCTTGCCACTATAAAAAGGTAAGATAAAGTCTGCTGGACTTTTACACCCAGGTTTAATGGCTCATCAGGCCGGAGCTTATCCCGGTTTCGGTAGCGCGAAGCGACTTAGGAGTTAAACTCCTCCTGGATGGGACGCTCTTCCATTGCAGGTTACCTTCCCAGTATTTACTTGTACCCATTTCTACTGCTGGGTGGACGGAGGCACGCTTGCGGTTAAGACCTTGCCTAAGGGTCTTGGCACAGTGTGGGTCTGACCGGGATCATGAGCCCGGCACTTTAACCATTACACCACCGCCCCCACGTCTTGCCACTATGGGGAGAGCATAAATGACTTTAGGGTCACATGGTCAAAGGTCAAGGTCACAGGGGGCATCTGTTCACAAATTAGTTTCCAGATGATAACTCCAGTTTATTTTGACATATTGGTTTCAAACTTAATTTATAAATGACTCACCACTTAAGTAAGAACCGTGTAGATTTTGGGGTCCAACGGTCAAAGGTCAAGGTCACAGGACTAATTTCTTTAAAAAGAATACATATACGTTTGAAGCCAAACTTTTCATCCTAAACCTTCCATCTTCAAGATATTGCTAACCTGCTAACAGGGGAAGATTCTGTTCAGTTTTGGAATCATGAGGTCAAAGGTCAAGGTCACAGTACCCGCTTATTTAGAAAGATCGTGGATGCATTTTAAGCCAAACTTTTCATCCCAAACCTTCCATCTTGTACATATAGCTGAGCTGCCAATAGGTGAAGAACCTGATTGATTTGGGGTCAAAAGGTCAAAGGTCATGGCCACAGTCAAAGGGGCCCATCTTTTTACATTTTTGTTTCTGGATGTTTTGATTGACATATTGGTTTCAGTGTTGACTTATATATGACCCACCAATAATGTAAGAACCCTTTTGATTTTGGAGTCATCAGGCCAAAGGTCAAGGTCACCGGACCAACTTCTTTAAAAAGAATGCATATCCATTTAAAGCCAAAGTTTTCAACCGAAACCTTCCATCTTCAGGATATTGCTAACCTGCCAATAAGGGAAGATTCTGTTCAGTTTTGGGGCCATGAGGTCAGAGGTCAAGGTCACAGTACCCACTGATTTAAAAAGATTGTGGATGCATATTAAGCCAAACTTTTCATCCAATACCTTCAGTCTTGCACATATAGCTGAGCTGCCGATAGGGGAAGAAACTTATTGATTAAGGGGTCACAAGGTCAAAAGTCATGGTCACAGGGGTCCATCTGTTCACATATTTGTTTCTGGATGATATCTCCATTTTGGATTGACATGTTGGTTTCAATTTTGACTCATACATGACCCACCAATAACCCACCAACATCTTCCAGATGTAGCTCACCTGCCAATAGTGGAAGTAACTTATGGATTTTGGGGTCACAAGGTCAAAGGTCAAGGTCATGGGGCCATCAATTCACATATTAGTTCCAGATGTTTACACCAATTTGGTTGAAAAATTGGTTTCAAACTTGACTTATATATAGCCCAACACTAAAGTAAGAACTGTTGATTATGGGGTCATGAGATCAGAGGTCACATGACCCACTACTTAAGAAAGATTGTGGATGCATTTTAAGTCAAACTTTCATCTCAATCCTTCCATCATGCGGTGCACCTGCCAATAGGGGAAGTTTCCTTTTGATTTTAGGGTCACTAGGTCAAAGGTTAAGGTCACAGGGCCCATCCATTCACAAATTAGTTTATGGACGATAACTCCAGTTTGGGTAGATAGGTTGGCTGCAAACTGATCACAGGACCAATATTTTGGAAAACCTCATAACATATATCTTTATAGACAAATGCAGCTGAGCGTCGAGAACATTGGGTCCCTAGTTTCTGAGTGTTACGAGTGTTCTGAGTGTCATTTTCGAGACTGTCAAAATACAGCAATTGAGTCTGTTTCTCAAATTCATTTTCATTTCGTGTACTGAAACCTCACGTATAATTGATTATGACTGATTTCTTCAGTTCCTGGTGGCGCGGCCTGTATTTTTTCTATTTTCACGATTTTTTTCCTTTATTTTGAGAATGCGAAATTATATTGAAAATATCAGATTTGTAACTGTGGTTTCATCTCGTGTCCTGAAATCTTGTGCATTATAAGGGTCCTGTTTGAGTAAGCGGATGTTCTATATTAATCACCCAGTCTGTCCGTCTGGTTGTCTTTCTGTACGTTCGTCATTTTGTTTCATAGTGATGACTCCAGTTTGGATTTACATACGGATTTCAAACTTGACCTATATATGGCCCACCTCTATCTCAAGTACTACAAAGAACTACAAAGGTCATGAGGTCAAAGTTCAAGGTCACAGGACCCACTTATTCATAAAGATTGTGGATGCATTTAAAGCCAAATTTTCATCCAAAACCTTCCATCTAACACATATAGGTTACCTGCAGTAAGGAGATGAACCTGGTTGGGGTTCACCAGGTCTAAGGTCAAGGTCACGGTGGCCATCTATCCATATATTTGTTTCTTAGTGATAACTGCATTCTTTGGATTATTGGTTTCAAACTTGATTTATATATGGCCAAACAATAAAGTAAGAACCCTTTTTATTTTGGAGATATGAGGTAAAAGTTCGATGTCACAGGAAAGAAGGCTTTATTCAGTATTATGTCAAATTACAGTCTGAATCAGGATTTTGGCTTGACCACATCATGATCAGGGTTTGGAATGGTCAAATTCCTGATCGGGATTTGGTCTGGACGTTATTAAAATATTCTCATTAACATTTTCAGCTGAGCGCCGTGAACCACAGGTCCCTTGTTTTCATATTTAAACAATTTATAAAGGAGGTGTGCCCTAAGTAGGTTGTTATATATATCGAGAAGGGTATACAGCCCACTCACAGTTTCTATACACTGCTTGCCAGCGATAATAAGCGTTTCATGTAAGCTGAAGAAAAAGTTAATTATGTTAACAAAGTGGCCGTGCTTGTTTTCAAAGACGACAAAATGCCCGCGGCCTCGTCAACAGTGAGGTAACATTGGTACTCAGTTTATCTTGTACACGTTGCTTGGCTGTGCGTGACATTTTTGTCGACTTCACAAACGCTTGTCACACTTATTATAGGTCCTTTATTATCGTTCAAGTGGTATTAAAACCCGAGGAGCAGGTGCGAAACAGATGCATGCATAAAAATTACTCTTGAGTTTATACTGGCAACCTTCCCTCTTAGTTGCCCTCCTAATCTTGGCGATAAATCTTTAATCCCTACACCAAGAAGTACACGTGAGAGAAAACAATATTTCTTAAATTAAATCATTCGTCGGATGTATCCATTCAGACATAACAAATAATTTCTCGTGGCCCATGGGTGACGGGGCTCAGGAACGAAGATATTTATTTATTATAATATTGTGAAGGGTGGCCTGTACCAGAATAAGAATTCTGTTATAAGCAGGGCCCTCTTCCAAGATATACAAGATATTATAAACAATGGAACATGATAATAAAAATACATAAAAGTACATGTACAATGCGAAATATAAAAGACATAATGAGACTGTAAAATCATTACAAAGGTATGATAATATCATAAAATTAATAAAAGGGACGGTACTAACAGCGGTAAGAGCAACGATTACATCTAGAACAAATTCGTGCTGTGATAAGATTATGACATCATTGTAAAATCGGAGAAGTACGAACGTGATAATTTTTTAAAATGCTGCAAATTGGAAGCAAACTTAATGTGTCGAGGAAGGGAGTTCCATAGAGTACTGCCTGCATAAAAAGAGGTAGCCTTGAAGGCTTCAATACGCGGTTTCGGAAGGATACAGTTTTTGTTTTCGGTTAACCGCGTCGAATAATTATGAATGCCCTTCGCCATATGAAAATTCTTACATAAATATGAAGGGGCTAAATCATTTATGCATTTATAGGTTAAAATAGATAGGAGGTACAAATATCGCTGTTCAATTGTCATTAAGCCTATTTCTTTCACTAAATCTAAACTTCTTTGAGTTGGGTCGTAATTTTTTGTTATTATCCTAGCCGCACGACACTGCATTCGTTGGATTGCGGCACGGAATGTGCTGGGACAGTTGCCCCATACTGTTAGGCTATAATCTATTGAGGGTTGAACAAAGGCGTGATATATAGTGACTAAAAACTTCTGTGGTAGAAATTTGCTGAGCCGATGTAAAAGTCCAATTTTGCAACATAGCTTTTTAAAAACGGTAGAAGTGTGAGATTTCCATGTGAGATGGGCGTCAATGATCAAGCCAAGGTAAGAAAATTCATCGACATTCGGGACAATATCTTTATCGATAATTATTTGTAATGAATTTGATTGTTTGCGTTGCTTGGAACTCACAAGCATAGTAGCTGATTTTGTGGCGTTTGCAATTAGTTTGATTTTATTAAGCCATTTAGTAACTTGGTCTACAGCAGCCTGTAACTTATGTTGTGCTGATTCGCGATCGATGCCGTCTGCGTATAGCGTGATGTCGTCAGCATAAATCGAGCATTTTGCGTCTGTTACATTATCGGGCAAGTCATTAAGATATAGTAGGAAAAGAATGGGTGCAAGTACAGTGCCTTGTGGTACACCTGTATCCATGGTTTTCACCTCAGAATTATAGTTATTGAAGCAGACAAACTGCTTTCGGTCGTATAAATAATTATAAAACCAGGTGTGCGAGTTTCCATTTACGCCATATTGTTTTAATTTACCCAATAATATATCGTGATTTAGGGAATCAAAACCTTTTTTAAGGTCGAGAAAGCATATGGAGTTTACACGTCCGCAGTTCATAACTGTCAGCCAATTATCAACTATTCTATGTAATGCAGTTTGGATAGAGTTGTTTGCAAGAAAGGCAGTTTGTTCAGGAGATATCAAGCGTTTGTGGTTTAAGTAATTAAGGAGATGACGTTTAATGTGCTTCTCTAAGATTTTAATCACATGGCTGGTGATCGAAATTGGCCGGTAATTGTTAGTATCAGAAAGTTTCCCTTTACCCTTATAAATGGGTACCACCCTTGCACACTTCCAGTCAGGAGGAACTATTCCTGTACTGATATAATAGGAAGGTCTGACAGAAGAGAAACAATGATAGGACATGAAAACGAAATACAGTTTTAAAAAAATATGTTTATAAATTAACAACTAGGCCCAATTGACAACTAGGCCAAAAAAAATCTGAAATTTTGTGATCAGGTTGACTGTTTTTAATACTTTGCACGTTATAATACATGCCGGTGTGTCTGTGGATAAGTTAATTCGACAGCTCAGTCCCCCTTCTTGAGGCCACTCTTAAGGCCCTGCAATATAACTATAAAACTAACTAATAGTCTATTATGTATAACCACAAAGTTCATGCTACGCCGTTATTCTTTTATAATAATTAAAACACTGATGGTCGGGGATACAATGGTTAAAGTTTAGGAAGGGGGACATCGAATTCACTTGTCTGCGGATAAGTATAGCACTTTAAAAGTGATTTCTTCTATAACACATATATTAATATATATGTCTGGCATAAGACTGGTGGCGCCACCTATAGTTTTCATAGTTTACCATCCCAACATTGCAAATCGTCCAAAAAGTCCATTTAAATTTTGTATGTAGCGTATAAGTTGCGTTTGAAGAGTTAGAGTTTATATTAAAACTTGAATCGTGAATTTTATTATACGGTCAGACCTGAAACTTTGGTTTGGGAAAAATAAGTAGCAATCCAATAAAAAAAACACAGAATGCTCAGGCCAAAAAGATTTTTGTTAATTTTAGTGTATACCCTTTGACTTAGCGTTATCAATTTCACTTCTTTATGACCACTTACAATCACTGCAGTTTTAATTGCACATAGATAATGTACGAAGAAAAACTAAATTAACTGAAGGATTGCGTCGTAATTTACATGTCCATCCATATGGGTAAGAAAAGTTAGTTTGATAATTTGAAATTCAGCATGTCGACAGATAGAAAGAGGATGGTTCTTATTTAGAAAGAGTCTTGCTAAGGCCTGGGTATAGCGTCAGTTCTCAGAGTTACTACATTATAAGATAAGATACATCACGGGAGAACTTGTATATTACAATAAATGTATTTGACTTTTCAATAATGTAAATGAATGTGCATAAAAATATAATGCTTTAACTCAGATCTCAAGTAAATAATTTTGCGCTTTTTTTGTGCTGCCGCCAAAACAAAATTACGCTTATAATAAGCTTATTCCAAGATCTCTAACATATAAAGACGTCCACTTTGATCGAGTCTGTTCCAATCAGCTGTTCTGAAGGACTGACTAACATTTTCACTACGACAAATTGGCAACCTTGAATAATGCAGAGGCCACCCGGCACACGTTAAAAAAGACAGATTTATTATAAATAATGTTTACACAATGTAAAACCGGGCTAATGAACCGCGTATAACAAATCGAAAACAGGTGGATCCGTCTGAAGAAAACAACCTGTCGATAGCCACATCATTCTCCAAACATACTTTGCTACTTTTCGGTTGTATTGGGTCTTAAATGACATATTGTGTTGCGAGTGTAATCAGGCGTTATGGAGGGCCATTACGGGCGGTTCTAACTATAAAGGGGGACGTTTGGTATTTGATGGCTTATTTATACATGGTCTTAACGGTTTAATGATATGACTCCCTTGAGACGTGGTAGGCTCCTGGATTTGGTTGGACACTTTGTTGCATGTTGTGGGTACGAGAGGGTTGTGTTCGAGGTATGTTTATACTTTGTACTCAAAGAATACACGTACCTGCATGGATAGCCACGTATACCAGTCAAACAAATATATCAACCAGAAATAGTCAGATATGCCCATGACGACGACACACCATGTAAATACAGGTAAATTATATTATTATATTTATATTATACTATTTTATTCTTGATTATTAATTCCATATTATTTTGTAATAATAGTTCAATTACTACAACCGTTTATTCTGATTTATTTCAGATAAATTCAGACTTTTATATGGCAACATCGACTCAATGAAGCAACATATATTCGACCGTTTTAAAATATATATCAGTTCAATTTAGAATGAAACAGCACACGCTCAAAATGTTCATGTTCATTTATATAAGAAAATGAATATAATTTCACAAGGACTTATCAAAACGTGAGCGCCGAGTATGGCATTTATTTTGTTTTCACTTCATATCTGCACCTTGGAGATATTTGTTTACGTCTGTTGATGAGAGAAGGTCAGGGGCGTAAATATATCCGCCCCCACATTTTGGCAAGAGGGGATGGTCAATGTCATCACCCCCCTCCCATACACACACACTAATCAGAAATTATTCATAGATTGCAAATGTAATACACTTTTAAAAATAATTTATGAGGTTGCCATGAAATATTATATCTAAGCCTGGTTTAGAATACTTATTTTGGAAACATAATGCTTTATTTTCTAAAGCCTTATACTTAAATATAATGTATTTGAAATGTGATTAAGTATATATATATTTGAAATGTACCATACACACCATGCATTCACACGCTTAAAATTTATTATTATTATATATAAACAGGGTTGGGTTTTAGGCTGCCCAAAACCTGTTTTTGGCAGGGCAGAGCCTAAAACCTGCCTTAAACTGCCTAAAATAGGTTAAAACCTGCCTAAAACTGTCTTTAACTGCCTAAAACCTTACATACCCTCATCTATGACTTGCAGTTAAGCTATGTTTTATTATTTCACAGCTAAATTTATTTAAGAAATATGCCCAACAAAAGTTAAAAGTGAGGAACACTTTATTTAAACTAAATAATTAAACCATGATACAAAAAAAGCATTAAATGAATACAACACTACTTCAGGTTTTCCTTATGAACACAGTTCTCTGACAGTTTCAGCCTATATCCCCAAATAACAAATTTGGTCTGAGGTCTCCCACCTCCATTACTGCCATTACTGATAATTTATAAAAGAATGGTCACACTGTAAGTTTATAACCAGATACTTCCATTGGATTTTTTATCAAAATGGATTAAATTTTGTTATATATGCGAAAGAAGTTTTCATAAATTTAAAAAGTTGTTCCATTTACACTGATAATAGCCCTGTATACTATAGTCTCACTAATAGATCATGTGTTTTGTGTGCCTGTAGCTTCAAATGGCAAAAAGCAAAATACTGATGTTTTAAATTATAACAAATCTTTTATGCTAGCCATCAACTAAAACTATTTATTCCCTAAGCTAGGTCATTTTGTCAAATTTTTAAGATTTTCTGCACATACTTATTGTCTATATATATAATGATGGATATGCTCTGTTAACTATATAATGAGATTGTGAAAGGTTTACCTTGTGAAAATGGAACCCTCATGAAACACTATAATTATTATAAAACTGAAAACTTTGAAAATATATTGCAGTGAATATGTTGCAAACCACAGAATATTCATTATCAAAGTAAAGGCCTGAGAAACTTACATGTCATGGTCAGGGGCCCTGACTGCATCACTAAGTAAAGAGTTTGACTCAAGAACAGTTTTCAGGGCAAGGGCTTTGATCGCTTCATCCTAGTCATGTATGAAAGTTCACATGAACATCTACTAGGACACAGCAGTGAGACTTATGACCATTGAGTCTTATGTTTTGACCCCATCACCCTGACAAATAGTAATTAACTGGTCTAATCAAGCATGATCTGCCCCTCTGATACCCTGCCATACAAGAGGCATACTGGAGGCTCTATTACATCATTCCTGGTAGCAGGGCACCCATCAGCAAACTGAAAGGGTCCTGATAATGACATTACCTTAGCCCATGAAACCATGTGCCATACTAACATGGTTTCATGCTCAAAAAACCTATACAGGCTCTTTGAAGACTGCATGGTACCAGCCAACAGGAAATCATGCATTCCTAACACCTGAAACCTTCCAGAAGCAAAGCAAAGCCTTGTGACTGCAACACCCTAGCCTGTTTGTTAGTTTTATAGATCTTTGAGTCAAAATGGAACACGAATAGAGGTTTTAGGCACTTTTGGTGCCAAAAACCTGCCTAAAACCTGTTTTAGGCGGGGCAGTTTTAACCAGGTTATAACCTATGGTTAAAACCTTCCTGCCTAAAACTTGCCAACCCTGTATATAAATATATATATATATATATATATATATATATATATATATATATTTATATATATATGCGTGTGTTTAATTGTGTGTGTCTGCGAGTAAACCCCCCCACCCCCGCATCCTGGAAGATATAAATTGACACCACTGGATAAGGTGGCAAACATATGTAACTGGCTTTTTCATATATAATTGCTCTTGATTTCACCAGACAGCAGTTTATGTGACTTATGTACATATACATGTATACCACCCCGACGACAATATCCAAGTGTAGACCAAATTTATGACGTTGAAGCTATATATAGAGACGAATTGATCATTTAGGACACAAATTCCTTTAGTTTTCTGCTTAAGCCATCTCTCGCAGAAATCACCTCTAAAATAAAATACATATATAAGAAGATAATAAATACATGCGCATTGCAAGTAATGATATTTTGTAAGGTCAAATGAGCAAAAATTGAGGGTTTTGTCGAGTAAACCTTCGACAGAAATCTCGCCGGAGGCATATTTATTTTATTATGGGAAAAATAAATAAAATATAAACTTTCTTATTTATGCAGCGGACCCGAACACACGGTGTGTCGTTAGTGGTAGGTGGCGCTAGTGAGACGGAAGAGGCTATAAGAGCATAACTGCTGTATATAGCCTTTGTGTGGAAACAGGGGCGGAAAGATGATATATGCAAATGGGCGGGAATTGTCTCGAAGGTATAGAAGGTGCATGGGGGTTGGGGTAGCAACACTATTGATAATTTCGTCTGTAATGGTGCAACATGCGGTATTTCTTTAAGCTCCGTGCATATGTTGCTCCATTTCCAAGATCTTTAAGGTCCAAATAGGAGGGAGCGCCCCTCCTAAACCTTCCCTTGGGGAGTAGACCTTCACAAGCATGTATAGAGAAATTACCTTGTAGTCCTAATGTATTGCATTGATCAGATTAACAACCATGAGCACACACCAGTGTGGTGATTATAACCAACCTGTCATATTTTGTTGGTATACATATTTGTATTATATGTTTATACATGCTTTACATAATTAGAGTCCTGGCATACATCGATGACAGAAGAATGGGTGTTTACATATTGTTAACTTTTTTCTTTCCAACCAAGAATAATATCTCACAACAAAACATTGCATAGTACAAAAAGCACACATGTGTAACGTATATATACTTGATCATGTTGGTAGCTGATAAACAGTTAGCAGTTGCATTAGCTCTATAAATCCCTGAAAGCTGATTTTGCTTAAAGCCCTGAAAAATAAGTTTTCACCACACAGGCCAGAAAATGGAGTTCTGGTAAAATGTCGTTAAACTTCACATCAGACGGACCTCATTTTAAGTTGTTGATTTCACAGAACTGACACACTCCAGATCGTATAACATCATGTTAACAATAACCTTCAGTGAAGAAAGGCCATATTACCCGTGAAATGATGCAGGTAGTGCTAGCAAAGTGATTATGTATTTCTTTTGTACGTTCACAACTTTGACTTTAATGAGAACATACATGGATGCGTTTGGCTCCCCCCATCATCAAATACATGACGCAGTATGTATCTGTCTTGCCATCACGAACTGTCATGCACGGTCATATCTGCAAAAAAGATAAAAAATAAAAATAAAATAAATGCAAACATGGGAAAAATCAAGCCGACTAAACCCACTGCATAACTTCTGTAATTGTACAATGAGTCTTTATGTACTTGGGCAAGTTGATATATCCTTCACAAGCATGCGTGTATAGTGTGCCTTGAATACAAGACGGGAATACGGGCAAACTAATATGTGAATACAAGACGGGAATACGGGCAAGCTAATATGTATGTATAATAAAGTTCCTCGAGGCGTAGATACATATTGATTACATGAGCTGCCTTATGACTGAAGACCTGTCAGCCAGCACTGACAGACTGGCGTTTGTTCCTCTTACATGGCTTATGCTGTCTTGTACTCAGCAACATATATTGTAATCGCTTTAACATGTATATCATTATTAAGATCTATATATAAAGCGTCAATGTCCACCATAAAAATGTATACTAAATATAAATTTCAGTCAAAGGACTCGCCATTAATACAAACCTGAAAAGATAAAACAGTTGTATATAAATTCAATAAAATGATTAAGGATTTTCTAGTATTACTATCACTTCCCATGAAAAAAAAATCACACCGATATACCTTGAAGTACTCGTATATGAAACTACTATAGTTATCAAAAGCTTTAGTAATGGGCATATATTGGCCAAGCTTTGGCTTCCAAAACAACGACACCCTAATTAGGATTCCCCTTGTTGATTTTCACACGCAAGTATACATGTGCGTTGCAAGGAAACCCATTCGGGGAAACTGTTAATGTACAGAGGGTAAAAGGCATGGACCCTATTGACCTGTATACGTGCTGAAAATTAACCAAGGTGACAGTGTAAAAGTAGATCAATGACTTAGCCCTAAAAACCTGAAAGAACTTAAGCTGATTTATCCACGCCATTATAAAGTAGCAAAACTGTTGCCGGTGTGAGATGGCATAAAGAAATAATCCAAGGGGCTAATGGAAAATTATGTCTTTCAGGTAATCTAATAACGACGTATTGACGGAATTGCCTCGGTCGATATCCTTGATGGCCGACCGTTATAATAGGGCCTTGGTTTACAAAGCACTGCCTTACAGTAACCATCCGTCGTGACACTGAGAAACGTTCGATAATACGGCAAACCAATTAACATGATCAAATGCTTTAGCTTGAACTTGTTCAAATGCTTTATTAGGGTCTTGAGAATATTTCAGTTGTGCACGCCGCTCAGCTGAAGCGTGGCTTTTATATAGCGCACCGATACTAATCCTCTCTTGGAACTGGCTTACTGTTCACGCAGAATAGCTCCCAGCAGGTGCAGTTAGGACTGTAACGACCTTGACATTTTTGTAGCTCAGTAAATGCAGGTAATGCTTTCTATTCTGTAATGGATCCTGCATGGCTCAACATTAGTTTCACTTTCAAACCGATATTAATTATTTAATAATTTTATTACTTTTAAGAATCATCCAATATTGGTTTTAGATTGTTTCATTATGTTATTCTTTAAATCCAAGTCGTTTAATGACATGTACAAGCATATTTATAATCAAGTATACCAAAACGAGAAAGGCATATCAATTTCCGAATCCTGTTTTTTTTCCAGAAATCCTGTTTTGGTGCAGGTATATTCCGCTCCACGTTATATGGTGGTTTGCACTAGTTCCAGGACGGCAGCGGCGGGGAACCATGGAATCGAGGCTCCTAGCATATATATTGGACGTTGTAGTCTATAAAAACTGCTTAAGTACTACAACAGAACTTGTCACAAAAAAATCTCAAGAAAGAGGTTGCCTTTAACCTTAAACATATCATGTTTATAATAAATAACTAAACATGAATTTCATGGTCTGAAGACGTGTTTGATCTCACGCGATACAGGTTATACACTCACTGCATGGGGCAGGGGCGGATTAAGGGGGGGGGGGGGGGCAAGGGCCCCCTTTTCGAAAAACAAAATGGGAGATATCGCAATATATGTACTACTTATAAAAAATAAAAACTCCATCTTCGAAACAACCCCAGATTGTGCCATTAGAGCTTAAGGTTTCAAGAAGTTTCGCCCACCCCATTAGCGCATCGTATATAAGGTCCTAGCCCTTTTTTGAATTCCCTAGCTATTAGCCCTGCGTACTATATATACGTCGGTAAAGCGTCATCAGAACGAAAACTAATCTTATTGATAAGAAGTCCATGATAAGATTTCCAGGAGTCAGGATTGATTCGGAGTCGCTATGAAAAACCTTCACTCACCGAGTGACGTAAGGTATCAAGGAGCGGTAAGGACGTAATGAATGACGTGCGACTCGATTTTATGTTGTTAATTATGATAACACCATGATGTATAGGCCTCCAGGTGTAAGATGGCAAACTTGTAAGTGTTTTTTACCACCGAAAGTATTTACTGATCTAGGAGGTACGGCGCCATCAGTAAACAAAAATAAGGTATATATGACAGCTGCTCGCTTAATCGGTACTTAACCGAGTACAAGTAAAGGTTATATAAGAGTGTTTATTGTTTATTTATATGGAGGGACATCTTTTTATCATTGTCGATATATCATTAAACCAATATTTTAGATTATTGTTGAAATTGTCTGGGTATATCAAGGGATAATATGAGTCTCGAGCTCAGAGAGAGAGAGAGAGAGAGAGAGAGAGAGGGGGAGGGAGATGTTTTGTTATCAATATCCATCAGGTGGCTGTGCGTAAAAAAATGGTCCCACGTGATTCAATTATTTCAGATAAGCCCAAGAATCTTGTACTTTGGACACCAGAATAACACAGCGACGAGGCCAGACTTGTTTCTATGACTATGAATTGGTTTGTGTTTATTCCATGAGGGTAAAAAATCCTTGGCCAATATTACCTTTGAGTGTGGATTATAATTGTAGGTGAGTGGCAGGAGAACGTTCTGACGATCAGCTGATGGTCAGCTCCCCTGGAGGTAAGCAGTCAGGTAGGTATTTACCTTATCTGATTACAATCAATCACCTGGGTTTGTGAAATGTAGCACCAGAGTTCTGTATGTTCCATAAAGCAGAAAAACCGATAGGTTATAAATTATGTAGTGTTATAATGTGCGAGGGATAGGGCTATGCTTTATAACTGAGTGTCGTACAAGTTTGAAAGAGGAGGGGAAAATTGTAATCTGCACGAGGCTTAACAGAGCTAGACCTTTAATTACTTAGTTCTAAGTTAAAGGTCGAGACGACGGCGTGTAAATGTCAAGGTCTTTTTATTAAGGTACATGTTAACATGATGCCGCCTGTACTCCAAGTTTTCGATGCCTTGGTCTGGCAGGAGTTCCATTAGATTAGCCATGCACTGGAACATATATTAATGGATATAATAGGATTTCACTTACTGTGCTGGCCAAATGTCATCTTCTTATCAAGTCACCATTTGCAAAATATACCTAAATTTTCTAATTTGCTCCATTATGCGTACAATGTTGATTGACGAAACATTATTGACATTGTACTATAATATATTTTGTGATGTTAAGGTAAAATTGAGCTGCATATGTATGCTGTTCTGACACGCTGATCTATGTTACAGTGTTACTCTTTTGATAATTTACATTACCACTTTAGTGAATTTTGTTTTGATTCGAGAAGATCATATGAACAAGATCTAATGTTTTACTTCTATTCTTACAGGCTTGATTCTTCCAACAAGGTGGCAGATTTTGCTGTTTATAGGTGCATTGGACCAAGCGTTTCGCAGGAGGTATACCTTGCTCTTATCTTCATGAGATAAATTATCTTAGTTCATACGACCTGGTCTCCATGAGATAGTATTCAGTTATAATCTGAACAAACCTTTATGTGTAGTACAAGGACAAATAAGGTGCGTTTGGAATACGCTGGCTCTTCCTTTATCTTTTTTATAAGTTCAACAACGCTGCAGTGAGTGTGCATCGTCAAAGTAGGCATGGCACGTTTTGGCAGTGATAAAGAAATAGCTGCGGTGACACTTAATTTTAAAGAACAGCGTGTCTTGGAGAAAACATTACACACGCTGTCACTGGAGGAATCTTATTCATTGAAACTCCTGGATCTCGACCACAGAGAACTCAGGGTCAGTCATTCCCGTCTGAGGAATCGAGTCTCAAAAATAAAATCTCATCTCTCGCCAGAGCAAATCGCGGAAATCCGACAAATGGAAGCGGATGGCAGGTTTAAATTATCTCCCGTTGCTATGGGAACGAGCAGCGCGCAGCGAATTAAATCTGCCGGCAGGGCACTGAAACTTTGGTCTACAAGAAGGGGCAACACGCCCAACCAACCTATACGAGTCGCTCCGTCTGCACCTACCAGTCCATCTATTGGCTATAAAACCTCCCCTAATTCTCCGGTTCAGGGGGATGGCGTCAGCCCACCTATAATTGGGCGGAGGCCCCAGTCTGCATGGACATATCAATCAGAACGGTCTGTTAGTTCTAACCAAGTTACATCAGAACGGTCTGTTAGTGCTAACCCATTTACATCAGAACGATCTGTCAGGGCTAACCCAGTTACTCCCAGAACATCTGCTAAATCTAGAACAGTAAGTGCACCTGAAGAGGAGACACAGAAATTCAACGCCACTCCACTACGTCCTGTGAGCGTCTGCGCTCCACACAGAAAACAAGGAGTTACCAAACCTCAAGTAAGGGCAAAAACCGCCCTAGGATATTCTTCTCATAGGTCCCCGCGTCCCGGCTCAGATGACAACGCAGACGAGAGTTCCCAAGGGAGTGACAACCGGAAAACTTCCCAGGATTCCGTGGACTCTGTATTTGACGATTATTCTTACGAGGTGAGACGCAAGACACTGCTAGAAAATGAAATTTTACACGGCCAAGAATTGAAGGAACGAAGAGCAACTTTGTTCGAAAATGTTCAGAAAACATTGGTCCAAAGTCCGCCTATTAAATTCCAAAGAAACGCTAGTACGGATATCAGCGAGGATGAAATCACAGACAGGCCAGCGTCTAGGGCCACGGGGAGGAGGAAGTCACGCGTGGTAAGTCTAGCAGCAGCTGAAGGTGATTTAGTGAACGAGAATGAAGTGGGTCAGCCTCAAGAAATGTCGGACAATTTATGGAAGGACATGAAAAAGTGTCGGTATTTACGGATGGACGATGATCAGCTGGACTTATCTGGATATGTTACTTTAGTGAAAGCCCAGCTCCACGTAGGGGATGAAAAACCTTTGCGAAAGTCTCTCTCTGTCCCGGAACCAAGACAAGACGAAGACGTATTAGGAACACAAGCTCCATTATAAACATCTTGCACTACACAAGAAACCGCAAATGAAATTTGAACAGAACACACAATTTAAATGATCGTTTCACGATTCCTCGGTTGTTCCGTTTGAGAAGCTTAGAAGTACATTCTATGCACCCCGCTTTTAACTCTCTAAACACGTCTACCGTGTTTTATAATACTCGTGTCTGACACTTAATTGTATTACGTGTATTTGAGTACGCATTGACGGAGTATTTTACTCCTACTAGCTGTCGTTAAGTCTTAAATTGAAGTGTGTTTTGTACTGAGTAAATCAAGAGGTAAATATAATTGAGTCTACAGATTGAGTCTACAGTTTTTTTGTCAGTTTATTTCAGATTAGCTAAACAACCTTTACCTGCCCTCCATTTTTAGCTCAGCTGACTTTTAGTCATGCTGTGCTATAGTGAAAGGTCTTTGCCCGTCGTCCTTCCGTCCGGCCGTCCGGCCATTAGCAGGGCACAAATCGTAACTTTAAAAGCTATGATCATGAGACCTATGCAGTCTTAGAGGTTCTTAAAAGATCTCCTTCAAAACCTGAAATTACTTCCCTGCGACCTATATTCTCCGAGTTACGGGGTGTGTTTGAACCACTCAGAATTAATTCTTATAGCCAAAAATTTCATCCCAAACCTTCCATCTTTTACATACAGTTTACTTACCAACAGGGGAAGAACCAAATTTTTTTGAGGTCACAAGGTCAAAGATCAAGGTCACAGGACCCACTTCTTTGAAAAGCTTGAGGATGCATTTTAAGTCAAAACTTTCATCCTAATCCTTTTATCTCTCACTTATGGCTCACCTACCTAGTGGGAGAAGAATTCTATAGATTTTGAGGTCACAAGGTTAAAGGTCAAGGTCACAGGATCAACTGTTTTAAGAAGGGTGTGGGCATATTTTAAGCTAGACTTTTCATTCCAAACCTCCGAGCACTGACACATCGCTTCTCTGCCATCAGGGGAAAATACCTTGTTCACATATGCCTCATCTATGCATTACTCAATTTGGTTCAAACTTCATATTTATGGGCCTTTTTGCTTGAAGAAATATCTTATTTATTGGTTCAGCTGGTCAGGAGGTTAGGAGTTGCAGATCAAAGTTTTTCACAATTGGTTGCCAAGTGATTACTCCAGTTTTAAGTGGTTTGAAATTACCCATCACTCTAGAAAGAATCCTGTTGATATGTCGACAAAAGGCCAAGGTCATAGGTCGGTGATGTTCACAATAAAAACTTACTTAGTAGACCTCTATTTTTCTTGTATATATCACCATTGCACTCCAACTGGTACGTCTCACTGTGTGGCCGTAATTGTAAGTAACCCTTGTTCTAAATGACTCCCTTTTGTATCAGCTCATTGAGTGATAGGAACATCATTACTTGACATGAGTGCATAACAAAAGCACTCAGTTGCCCGAAAGTTTCGGCCAGGCATTAAGACTATGAGAGTATAGTATTAAGGTTTAGCTACTGTTTTATAGGATGATGGAAACATTTTGCAGGTTATTTTATGGATTCATAGCAATAAACTATGTTTCCTAGATATCTCAATATTTTTATACAAACATCGGATATACCAGCATGGGTTTGTTCTCATAATATGTAGGTCTGTATCTGGGTTTAGGGTGGCTTTATTTGATTACAATACTTTTAGTGATGCTTTCTGCATTTCTTTTCTTTCAGGTTTTGCAGTTTACCTACCCTACTGACCCCGCTGAAAAGCAAGTTGATAATTAAAAAATATAAGACTTACATTTTTTACATTTGCATGACCATATTTCTGATGTGAGAGCTCTCCAACCTGATCATGTTTTTTAATTATTTCGGAAGTATATTACTGTAACATTCTTTGGAGCAATTGCCACAAGTGTGGTCCTTTTAATGGGGGATGTGTGATATCAAATGTCAGACTTGTCAGAAATCAATTATTTCTGTCAGGTATCCACCTCAGAAATCCTTTTTTCGTAGTAGTTTCTGTGATTTTTTTTAGCTCAGCTGACTGCAAGTGGCGCTTTGTCAGTCGGCCGTTCGGCCGTCCGGTCGTCCGTTAGCAGGGCACAAATCGTAACTGCTAGAAACTTCTAATTGATTATCCAGGGAGGTCAATAAAAAATCTCCTTGGAAATCTGAAATATGGTCACTTTGACCTATATCCTGCGAGCTATGGGGCTAGAAAGTACCCCCCTGAATAAACAAAATATTTAATACAAAATGATAATTAAAGCATGAATTGTCATGAATATTGCCTTGAATATTGACCAAAACTAGTTTTGTCAGTTCCCAAAAAGTGTAGGCGTCACCTGTACTTTTTCATATTTTAACGATTATTTTTCTCTTTATTACAATAAAATGACAACAATCATATCCGTTTCTCAGCTGTGATGACATCTAGTGTCCTAAAACCTGGTGTGTTTATTGATCTCAAGTGGATGCCCTATAGTAATCACCCTGTCTCCCTGTCTAGCTGTTTGTCTGTCTGTGCATCCGTCCACCCACACAAATTGTTTTCAGATGAAAACTCCAGGTTGGATTGACACATGGAATTTAAACTTGACTTACATATGGCCCACCACTTATGCAAGAACCTGACAGTGTATGATTTTTGGATCATTATGTCAAAGATCAAAGTCACAGGACACTCATTTAAAAAGAATATGGCCGCATTATAACCCAAGCTTTTCATCCCAAACTCGAGATCCTGCGCATTTAGCTAACTTGCCAGTATGGGACAAGCATTTATGAATTTGGGGTCGAAAGGGCCACGGTTAAGGTCACAAGGATCATCTGTTCGCAAAATAATTTTCAGATGATAACTCCAGTTTAGTTCGACAAATTGATTTTAAACTTAACTTATAAATGGCTCACAACTAAAGTAAGAAGTCCGTCGATTGTGGGAAACATAGTCAAAGGTCAAGGTCACATAACCAATTTCTTTAAATGGAATTTTCATTTCAAGCCAAACTTTACATCACAAACCTTCCATCTTCAAGATATTACTCAACTACCAGTAGGAGAAGATTCTTTTCGATTTGGGGTCACAGGGTCAAGGGTCCAGGTGACAGGGCCCACCTATTCACAAACTAGTTTATAGATGATAATTCTGCTTTGGCTGGAAAGATTGGCTTCAAACGTGATTTATTAATGACCGACCACTCAAGTAAGAAACAATTTGATTTTCAGGGTCAAGAGGTCGAAGGTGAATGTCACAGGAGCCACATCTGTAAAATGATGGTGGATGCACTGTAAATCAAACTTTTCATCCCCAACTTTCCATCTTTCACACATGGCTTACTTGCCCAATGTGGAATAAAATCTGTAGATTTTGAGATTACCTAGTCAGAGGTCAAGGTCACAGGACCCACATTTTTAAAAGATTGTTACAATAATGTAAATGCTGCAAAATCAAGGATAATAAGTTCTCAGAATGTTTGGTCACAATGTCATTGGTTAAGGTCACAGGACCGACATTATGAAAAATTTCCTTAAAAATACACTTATTGATAAGGTGGAGATCCGTTACTGTCCTATGACAGTTACAAGAATTCTCGTTGTGGATACACTTCAGTTAATCTGTAGTCCAACATATATGTTGGATTCAAGGTTGTAGTTCGATCTATGTATATAAAAATATTATATTCTAAAATAAATTCTGATTTGTTACCTTGACCTTTAGTGCAGTAATGCTAAGGTATATTTCTTGAAACGTTTTGTGAACATGAAAAATGCCACAAACACATGCAACATGTTGCCTGTGCGTACTTAGTCGTTTCAGTTGATCCATGTGTAAAGCATTGCGGACACACAGAAAGAGTAGCCGTTTACTGTTGTGAATTGAAAGGATTACCAATGATGTATCGCTTTTATAATGAAAAGGACGTCCAAGAACTTGTCAGATTTATTGGGTATAAAATACATTCCTAAACCCATTAATGTGGACATAATTCAAGCCGCAAAGTGAAAGCTACTCGAACAATTAATCGATTTCTCAGAGCTGAGATTATGGAAGGAGATAACACTGGCACATTCATGAAATAAACAACGACACTGATAAAACAAGGTGTTTTGGCCTTTTGAAGGTGCAGACATTTGTTTTTCCACTCATTAAATTGAACATGAATTTTAACAATATTGTCAAACTGTCATTTGTAAATACACTAGTCAGTTGCAAATACATGTATTGAATCATAAAGGATTAGTGTGGTTATATTAGCAGAAGCGGGTCCAGCCCCCCCCCCCTCTTTATTAAGCCGCCGTAGCCCTTTTAGCTTAGCTGACTATATAAGTCAACTGAGGTATAGGAATGGCGCTTTGTCCGTCGTCCGTCCGGTTGTCCGTCCGTTTGCAGGGCACAAATCGTAACTGCTGGTCCTAGAAACTTCTATGTGAACATCCAGGGAGGTCAATAAAAAATTCTTCAAAAACCTGAAATTTGGTCACTGCGACCTATCGATATCCTCCGAGCTATGGGGCTTGTAAATACCCCCACAAAATAATCAAAAGTTTGATACAAAACCTCCCATATCTTGATAATAAATGCATGGATTGTCATGAAACTGGCCTTGAATATTGACCATGACCGATTTCGTCAGTTCCGGAAAAGTGGTGGCGCCACCTTTATTTTTTTTCTAAAAATGACAACAATCATGTCAGTTTCTCGGCTACGATTCCATCTAGTGTCCCAAAACCTGGTGTGTTGATTGATCACAAGTTGATGCTAATAGTAATCACCCTGTCTGTCTGTCTGTTCATTTGTCTGTCTAGCTGTCCATCCGTCCATCAACACAAATTTGTTTCTAGATGATAACTCCAGGTTGGATTGAAATATGGATTTCAAACATGACTTACACATGGCCCACCACTAAAGATAGATTCTATATGATTTTTGGGTCATGAGGTCAAAGGTCAAGGTCACAAGACTTACTTTAAAAAGATTATGGCTGCATTTAAAGCCAAGCTTTTCATCTCAAATTTTCTATCTTGCACATTTAACGGACTTGTCAGAATAGGGAGAGCATAAATGAATTTTGGGTCACAAGGTCAAGGTCACAGGGGCCATCTGCTCACAAATTAGTTTCTAGATGATAACTCCAGTTTTGTCTGACATATATTATTAAAACTTAACTTATATATGACTCACCATAAAGTAATAATTCTGTCGTTTTTAGGGTCCAAAGGACAAAGGTCAAGGTCACAGGACCCATTTTTTAAAAATAAATGTGTGTGCATTTCAAGCCAAACTTTTCACCACAAACCTTCCATCTTCGAGCTGAGCGTCGAGACCACTAGGTCCCTAGTTATAGTTCGGCCGGCGAGCCGTTAGCAGGGCACAAATCGTAACCGTAAGGGCTAGGATCATGAATTCTATGTAGTCTTAGACTTCCATGGAAAATCTCCTTGGAAACCTGAAATTAGGTTTCTGATACCCATATCCTCCTAGCTATGGGGCTCAGAAGTACCTCAAGAATAATCAAGCATTTAATACAAAAGTTCCAGTATCTGAACAAGTTATGCATTGGTCACTATGATTCTTTGCACGCATATTGGTCATGGAGTGTTTCATAAGTTCCTGCTGACTGGACAGCCTGCACAGCCTGGATTTTTTTTTCGAATTTTAAGCATTTTTATCTCAATTTTTGAGACCTTTAAAGATGTGGGAATCCGTTAACAGGGCACAATTCGTAAACACTGGGACTAGGATCTCCTTTCTTGACATCCTGGGAAGTCCATGAAAAATCTCCTTGGAAATCTGAAATTAGGTCTCTGTTACCCATATTCTCCGAGCAATGGGGCTTATAAATACCCCCACAATATTTAAAAATTGAATACCAAAGCAGGGCACAAATAATAACCATTGGACCTAGATTCTTCTGCCTCCTGAGAGTTCCTCAAATGTTCTCTGCAGAAATGTGAAATTAGATCTCTGTTACCAATATCTCCCGAGCTAAAGGGCTCGTAAGTACCCCTAAGAATAATAAAAAAAAAAGATAAAAAAGTTCCAGTATCTGAACAACTAAGGCGTTGATCACCATGAATCTTTGCATGCATATTAATCGTGGAGTGTTTCATCATTTCCTGAAGACTAGTGGCGCGGCTTGGATTTTTTCGAAATTTAAGAGACCTTAAAATACCGTTAACAGGGCATAAAACGTAACAACTGAACCTAGAATCTTTTATCGTGACATCCTCGGAGGTCCGTGAAGTCTCTTTGGAAACCTGAAATTTGGTCTCTGAGCTATGGGGTTTATAATACCCCCCCCCCCCCCAGATTTATTGAAAATTTGATAGCAATGCAGGGCTTAAATCGTAACCACTGGACCTATATGTACTATTGAGCTCAGCTCGAAAAAAAACCCATGGAAACCTTGGTCATCTATATTCTTCAAGCTGTGTTCTGGAAACGTCAACTTTACTGTTAGAACCAGTAGCCAATGTTCAGCATGCATAGTATCACCATTTTGCGCTGAACCATTAAGTAACGGGCTTTTTAAGTACAAATCTTCCTGCCCCTCCCCAATATTTTAACAACATATGCCTTCATATTCAAATATAAGACAACATTAGTAAAAATGAGGCCATTGTCTCATGCTTTCACCTGAGTGTCATGACCCATGGGTCACTTATTTTAAGGGTTTCATACCAAGTTTATAACCTAATTTAAGGTGAGGAGTTCCTGGAACTTTTTAAGATGGATCGTGTGGCATGAAAAGTTTGGCCAGTACCAAAATCATGTATAAGAACATGATGGAAACATCTGGTGTGTCAATTTTGAGGGGAAAACCTTCGGCACTACACATATTACAGGCTTCACAATGATCCTAGAATTCCAAGTTATAATTAGCACACCAGGTTTCAGGACGCTAGGTGAAATTACAGTTGAGAAACACTTACATCGTCGATAAGTTTGCAGTCTAAAAATAAATGAAAAAAAAATGCGACAAAAATAGTTCCAATCGACCTATCAGAAAAATGTCGTACGAGCACACTGGATGTCAGATGGGCACAAATTGCATCTATTTGGCCTTGAATCGTCTAATGCATTTTCCTAGGAGGTTTTAGGCAAATTTCCTTGGAAATCTGAAATTAGGTCATGTTGACCTATATTCTGCGACATGTTTTTAGCACCCAGACAGTCGGATGGGGCAGGGATTGTATCTTTAAGCCCTAAAAAAATTCTAATGTAACATTTAGGGAGGTCCAGGGTAAATGTCCATAGAAACATAAAATTAGGTCATCGTGACCTCTATTCTGCGAGCTACTGGCAAGCAACATGATTCTGAGCACCCAGACAGTCACACAGGGTGCAACCTTAACTGTTGGAACTAGAACTTTCTATTGTGAAGACAAGGGAGGTCCTTGGCAAATCACCTTTGAATCTCGAAATTAGGTCACATTGGGCATATATTCTGTGAGTTACAGGGGAAAAACATGATTTTAGCACTGTGAAAGTCAACTGGCCACAAATCATAAGGGATGGACCTAGAACCTTCTCACTTAATATTTAAGGTATTGGGCAAATATGGACAAAACGCCTTATTTTGAGCACTCTAGAAGTCATTCTATCCATTGTTCAAGGTTTCATTACAAATATTTTTTCAACAGATCATAGCATTAATAATTAATACATGCATCACCTGTATGTCGAATTCAGCTGAGCGTGATTGCCCATGGGCAATTCGTTTTATTATTCTGTATGGTACAAACAAGCAAAGTTTGATTTAAAAGATCTTTTTGGTAAACGATTATATTGGAGATAGTTCTTTAGTTTAAGGTATTTCCGCCAGATGCCGCTACTAGCATGTCTGACTGAAATTAACACCAGTCAAGGGTTGTTCCGTTGACGTAAACGAAAATATTCCAAATATAATTAAATTTAAGCAGAATGTTAGACTGTTTAATAAAACTAATAACACTGAATCCTGTGGCTTGTTTTGGTCGCTCTGTACGTAAAACAGTCTGTCCCCTTTATAAATCTATAGCGCTGTGGTTTGGGAAGAATGATATACTTGATATTTATAATGATATCATAACATCCTAACATCCAGGTGAGGGGAAAATTGAAACAAAATAAAACAAACAGTGAAACCTGTGTAATAAGACCACTTGTGGCGTCTTATAAGACGGGTCAGTAATAACCAATGTGAATGCATTCGGTTCACGGAAAGGTGGTTTTGTTAGTAAGGTGACGGGTTCCACTGTAAATATTTTGTAATTTTATTTCTCTACAAGCCAGGCATTACACTTTTTATGGTTATGGAATGGAGGCTAACCATTTTGGTAAGCATGTAAACTGATGTAAAACCATGGTTATACATGTATGGATACAGCGTACAGATTCTTGATAGATTGAACTAGTGTAATAAACCTAACATCAGTCCCAAAATCTGACAGTTTCCTTGTGTCAGCTTCACATGGTGGGCCTTTATTCTGTTGGTGTCTGTATGCAACGCCAGCTGGTGTCAAGGTAAAGAATTACCACGGTTACTGAGTTTCAAGATTTTGGAACTGCATGAAGCATTAATATTCACATAAGTTACCCCCCCAAAAAATATGTCTTCTGTCCTTGAAGTGACAAGATTTATATCAGACGTACGTTGATATTTGTTTGGTCTTGGTGTTTGTTTGGTCAAAAAGTAGGTTCTTTACTTTCTCTGGCAGTGGTTTGGAATGATATATAATGAATGATATTTAAGTAAATTAAAGTAAAGCTTAAAGCGCGCATAAATATTTTCGGTAGCATTTAGTTTAGTGGTGGGGATGGAATGTGGTGTCTTCCTGCCACTATGTGGAAAATCTGTTTGAATACAATTTATATGCCGTTTTAAGTATCTGTGACATTTCTATGGCAACACCATTGGATGAGGATTCAGAATAATTTCAGAATAAAGACAAAATGACTGTCTAAAAGTAGATAAGGTTTGTGACGTCACGTCATATATAACACTAAACATACTATATAAATCGAGTCTTCCGCTCAAACACGCTATAATGCGATCAAACAATGATGTAGTTTCCTATTCGCTACTTCTCACACTTCGGAAGGTCAGTTATGACATATTTGCAAACGCCGGGTTATACCTACATTTTACATCAGCCCCAAAGAATTTATATGTTTCTCCCGAACTGTATTTTTGTTGTCTCTTCGGTTGATGGAAGGATAAAACAAAAAAGACACTGAATTAATTTCAGCAAAACTTTGTGGAGGGAAAGAACATGAATTATCCCTTATTGAGATATTTATCCCAGGTTTTGGGACACTAGATGTAATCACAGCTGAGAAACTGACATGATTGTTGTCATTTTATAGTAAAAAAAAAATGGAATAATATTCGTTAAAATAACAAAAAATACAGGTTGGGCCACCTCTTTTCAGGAACTGATAAAACTAGTTTTGGTCAATATTCAAGGCAAGATTCGTGCTAATCCATGCAATATTTATCAAGATATTGGAGGTTTTGTATCAATTTTTAGCTCAGCTTACTTTCAGTCATGCTGGGCTATAGCGATGGGTCTTTGTCCGTCGTCCTTCCGTCTGTCCGTCCGGCCGTCCGGCCGGCCGTCCGTCCGTTAGCAGGGCACAAATCGTAACCGTAGGGGCTAGGGCCATGAACCTATGCAGTCTTAGAGGGTCTAAAAAGATCTCTTTGCAAACCTGAAATTAGGTCACTGCGACCTATATTCTCGAAGTTATGGGTTGTGTTTGCACCCCCCAGAAACTAGACGACCAGAGGTCGAGAGCTTGCCGGACTAAAATGACATACAGATTGGACAAACAGGACGAACTGTCATTTTCTATTGAAAGACTTTTAAAGCGATTGCTGGAAAGTTTGGCCTGTTGAACGACATATGAGTCAAAAGAACAGGCAAGCAGACAAAGCTGACAACAAAAGACGAACAGACAGACATACTGACTTTGTGAGACAAGATTGACACCAGATGACATAACCTGGTGATTGAGAAGATTCAAAGGAAGAAAATAATTTATGTAATTTAGATTTATAGTTTTTGAGGTATGGCGAATTAATGATATACTTGGGAGGCTGGACTGTAGCGCCCTCTAGCAGACATATTCCGAAGACGACAAATGCGTTTCGTATTATTAGTGTATGACATGAGATGTCCCAGTTTCAAAAGGATTCCGTCAAAGCTGTGGCCTGTAGAATGCTATATGTAAGGCGTAAGAACCAGCAAGCAGGCGACTTTGAGGATAACGGACAAACAGATGGACACACTGACAAAGTGACAGAAGATTGAAACCATATGCCTAAATCAGGTTATGGAGAAGACTCAAAGGAAGAAAATAAGCTATAGCTTATGTAACTGAGGCTTTGGGTGTAGAGATATGGCCAATACAATGGTATGTGTGTGAGGGTCGTGTGCAGCGCCCACTAGTGGCCATATCAGGAAAATGAAAAAATCATTTTTAGAAATTAGTGTAAGACATAAGATGTAATAGTTTCAAAAGGATTCCGTCAAAACTGTGGCCTATAGAATGCTATATGTGAGACGCAAGAACCAACAAGCAGGAGAATTTGAGGACAACTGACAAACAGACGAAAACACTGACAAAGTGATTCAAGATTGAGTCCAGATGACTACTCCAGGTTATGGAGAAGACCCAAAGGAAGAAAAAAGCTACAGTTTATGTTACTGAGGTTTATAGTTTTGGAGATATTGCCAAAGCATGATATGTTGGGAGAGGTTCGAGTTCAGCGCCCCCTAGCGGCCATATCCGGAAAATGAAAAATTGGTTTCGAGATATTAGTGTAAGACTTGAGATGTTATAGTTTCAAAAGGATTCTTTCAAAACTGTGGCCTGTAGAATGCTATATGTGAGACGCAAGAACCAACAAGCAGGCGAATTTGAGGACAACTGACAAACAGACGAAAACACTGACAAAGTGATTCAAGATTGAGTCCAGATGACTACTCCAGGTTATGGAGAAGACCCAAGGGAAGAAAAAAGCTACAGTTTATGTTACCGAGGTTTATAGTTTTGGAGATATTGCCAAAGCATGATATGTTGGGAGAGGTTCGAGTTCAGCGCCCCCTAGCGGCCATATCCGGAAAATGAAAAATTGGTTTCGAGATATTAGTGTAAGACTTAAGATGTTATAGTTTCAAAAGGATTCTTTCAAAACTGTGGCCTGTAGAATGCTATATGTGAGACGCAAGAGCAAGCAGGCGAATTTGAGGACAACTGACAAACAGACAGACACACTGACAAAGTGTCACAAAAATGTGACCAGATGACTACACTAGGTTATGGAGAAGACTCAGAGGAAGAAAATGTGCTATAGTTTATGTAATTGAGGCATATAATTTTGGAGATATGGCCAAAATATGATATGTTCGGGAGGTTCGCATCCAGCGCCCCCTAGCGGCCCTATTCAAAAAATGAAAAAACGATTTCGCGATACTAGTGTAGGACTTATAATGTCAGTTTCAAAAAGATTCCTGCAATAATGTGGCCTTTGGCGCAAGATGAATGAAATCTCGAAATATCTCTATTCACGAGATATTTTACAAGATACTGCAAGACTTGTAATAAAATCTTGTTGTACTAGTTGAATGCTACTTGATGCAAAAAACTAGATCACTCTAGCTTTAAAACTGACAAAGTTAGAAAAATAAGACCCCTTATTTTCGAATATCATGAGTTTTCCCCAAAATTTGTAACCATGGTTACGGCAAATTTGAGTCAGATACACACCAGATGACAGGCCTTGGAATGACGATTAAAATGAGCTATCGTTGAAGTAGATACGACTAATAGTCACAAAGATATGAAGAAAAAACCGTTTTGAGAAGTTTTGATGACCTTGACCTTGACCTTTGTCCTATTTTGACCAAAAACAATAGGGCACCTAGAAATTTAATTCTCCATCATCTCTGAAAGTTTCGAGGTGATTGTGGCAAAATTGTTGCCAGGAGAGTGCAGACAAACAAACAGACAAACAGACAAACAGACAAGATGACCAGAGGTCACGCGCTTGCCGGAAATGGAAATGATACAGACAGATAGACAGAGAGTGCATGTAGAAACAGTCATATGAATGAGCAACATTGTGGGGGCAGCAGAAACGGATAATATGTTTATTTATGCATGCTGACCTTTAACAGCTGCATATCTTTCTAGTGTAAAAGGGACCAAGTTCAAAATTTTTTCATGAAATCCCGTTAATCTCGTTTGACAAGAAGCAGTGAGACGTTTTCAGGTTTGTCATGTCAAGCTGGCCAAATGATATGAAATGCCGAAAACTAGACCTGTCTAGCTATAAAAGCCGCCGAGTTATAAGCATTTGCATGAAATCTCGTGTTTTCTCGTTTGACGGGAAATGGTGCGAGCTTTGGCGAGATTTCCAGTTTTGTCATGTCAGGTTTGTCAAATATTACAAAATGCCGGAAACTAGACCTGTCTAGCTGCAAAAGTTGCCGTGTTATCAGCATTTACGTGAAATCATGTTTTTTTCTCGCTTGACGAGATATAGTACGAGATTTGGCAAGACGAGCAGTTTTATTATGTCAAGACGGCCAAACGTTACGAAATGGCGAAAACTAGATCCGTCTAGCTGTAAAAGTCGCCGAGTTATAAGCATTTCCGTGTACTCTCGTGTTTTCTCGTTTGACGAGATATGGTGCAGGATTTGGCCAGTCTTGTAGATTTGTCATATCAAACTCTCTAAATGTTATGAAATGGCGAAAACTACATCTGTCTAGCTGTAAAAGTTGCCGAGTTATTAGCATTTCTGTGAAATCTCCTTTTTTATCGTTTGACGAGATATGGTGCGAGATTTGGCCAGTCTTGCAGGTTTGTCATGTCAAGCCGTCCAAATGTTAATTAATGCCAAAAACTAGACCTGTCTAGCCGTGAAAGTCGCCGACTTATATGCATTTCTGTGAAATCTCGTTTTTCCACATTTGACCAGATGAAGTGCGAGATTTCGCCAAGTATCGCAGTTTTACTATGTCAAGTTGGCCAAATGTTACCAAATGCCAAAAACTAGACCAGAGTAGCTGTAAAAGTCGCCTAGTTATAAGCATTTCCATGATATCTCGTTTTTTTCTCGCTTGACGAGATATGGTGCGAGATTTGGCCAGTCTTGCAGGTTTGTCATGTCAAGCCGTCCAAATGTTAATGAATGCCGAAAACTAGACCTGTCTAGCTGTAAAACTCGCCGAGTTATAAGCATTTCCGTGAAATCTCGTGTTTTCTCGTTTGACGAGATAGGGTGCGAGATTTGGCCTGACTTGCACATCTATCGTGTCAAGCTGGTCATGTGGAAGGAAATGCCGGAAACCAGACGTGTCTAGCTGTAAAACTGGCCGAGTTATAAGCATTTCCGTGAAATTTCGTGTTTTCTCGTTTGACGAGATACGGTGCGAGATTTTGCCAGACTTGCATATCTGTCGTGTCAAGCTGGTCTAGTGGAACTAAACGCCGAAAACCAGACGTGTATAGCTGTAAAACTGGGCAAGTTATAAGCATTTCCGTGAAATCCCGTGTTTTCTCGTTTGACGAGATACGGTGCGAGATTTTGCCTGTCTTGCAGCTCTGTCGTGTCAAGCTTGTTTGGTGGAACGAAATGCCGAAAACCAGACCTGTCTAGCTGTAAAAGTCGCCGAGTTATAAGCATTTCCGCGAAGTCTCGTTTTTTCTCGTTTGACGAGATATGGCGCGAGATTTAGCGTGACTTTCAGTTCTGTCGTGTCAAGCTGGCCATGTGGAACAAAAAGCCGAAAACTAGATCTGCCTAGCTTAAAAACTGACAAAGTTACAAAAAATGGTCGTGTTATTTCCAATTTCCATGATTTTTGCCCAAAAAATGTAACCATGGTAACGGCACTTGCATATCTGTCGTGTCAAGCTGGTCTAGTGGAACTAAATGCCGAAAACCAGATGTGTCTAGCTGTAAAACTGGCCCAGTTATAAGCATTTCCGTGAAGTCCCGTGTTTTCTCGTTTGACGAGATACGGTGCGAGATTTGGCCTGTCTTGCATCTCTGTCGTGTCAAGCTTGTTTGGTGGAACGAAATGCCGAAAACCAGACCTGTCTAGCTGTAAAAATCGCCGAGTTATAAGCATTTCCGCGAAGTCTCGTTTTTTCTCGTTTGACGAGATATGGCGCGAGATTTGGCGTGACTTTCAGTTCTGTCCTGTCAAGCTGGTCATGTGGAACAAAATGCCGAAAACTAGATCTGCCTAGCTTAAAAACTGACAAAGTTACAAAAAAATGGTCGTGTTATTACCAATTCCCATGATTTTTGCCCAAAAAATGTAACCATGGTAACGGCAAATTTAAGTAAGCTACATATCAAAAGAAAGGCCAGGTGATGACGAAAAAAATGAGCTATTGCAGAAGTGGATAAGCCTATTTATGGCGAAGTTATAGTGCAAAAACCGTTAACCACACCTGTCGTGACCTTGACCCTTGACCTTGGAGCAATGTTGACCAAAAACAATAGGGTTCCAGGGTGTTCGGTTGTCAATCAACCCTGTAAGGGTCATGTCGATTGCTGCAAAATTGTGGCCAGGAGAGCGCAGACAAACACACAAAAAAACAAATAAACAAAAAAACAAACAAATGGACATACGCAACTGACCAACCAACTTGCCGAAATCGAAGATTTCCGGCAAGCAACAAACAGACAAACAGACATACGCAACTGACCAATATGCTTGCCGAAATCTTTGATTCCGGTAAGCAATAATTCTTTTAGCCAAAATTTTCATCCCAAACCTTCCATCTTTCACATACAGCTCACCTACCAACAGGGGAAGAACCATAATTATTTTGAGGCACAAGGTCAAAGGTCAAGGCCACAGAACCAACTTCTTTGAAAAGCCTGTGGATGCATTTTAAGCCAAACCTTTCATCCCAATTCTTTGATCTTTCACATATAGCTCACCTACTAAGTGGGAGAAGAATCCTATAGATGTTGAGGTCACAAGGTCAAAGGTCAGGGTCACAGGATCCACTTCTTTGAAAAGGTTGTGGATACATTTCAAGCTAGACCTTTCATTCCAAACCTTTCAGCACTGATATCGCTTTTCTGCCAACGGAAAAAGACCAGTTGATTTTGAGGTCAAAGGTCAAGTTCACAGCACCCTCTTCTTGCGTGGAGTCATTTTCAGGCAAACTTTTCAATCTATACTTTCCATCTGTCATATATGGCTTACCTACCAATAGGGGAAGAAGCCTATTGATGTTGAGTTTAAAAGGTCAAAGGTCAAGGTCACAATATTGTTCTAAATGCTTGTGAACATATTTCAAGTGAAACTGTTCAACCCAAACCTTCAGTCTTTCACATATGCCACATCTATGCATCACTGAATGTGATTCAAACTTCATATTTATGGGTCTTTTTGTATAAATAAATAACTAATTGATATTGAGGTCAGCTGAGGTTAAAGGTTGCAGGTCTAAGTTATTCACTCATTGGTTGACAAGTAATTACACCCGGCCAGATGTAAGTGGTTAGTAGTTATCCATCATTTAAAAAGAATCCAGTTGATATGTGAGCAAAAGGCCAAGGTCATAGGTCAGGGATATTCATAATAACTTATTTTGTAGACCATCTCTATTTTTTTTGGTACATATAACCATTGGTTATGGTACATCTCACTGTGTGGCTGTAATTGTGAGTGATGCTGGTGACATATGACTCTCTTTTGTATCAGCCTGTTAAGCGATAAGGCTGAGTGATAAATATCTCGTTACTGCATAACAAAAACACTGTTGCCGGAATTCTTCAGCCAGGCATTAAGACTGTGAGAGTATAGTATTAAGGTTTAGGTACTGATTTATAAGATGATGGGAACATTTTGCAATTAATTTTATGGAATCATAGCAATAAACTTAGTTTCCTAGATATCTGAATATTTTTATATAAATCACCAGATATAAAAGCAAATGTTTGTTCTCATAATATGTGGATTTGTACCTGGATTTAGGATGGCTTTTTTTTTACAAGACCTTTAGTCATGCTTTCTGCATTTCTTTTCTTTCAGGTTTTGCAGTTTACCTACTCTGCTGATCCCATTGAAAAGCAGAGTGATAATAAAAAATATTGGACTTCACTTTTTACATTTGCATATCTATAAATCTAAAATGCCTTTTGAATTGTTTTGGACATTCATTATTATAACATCCTTTGGAGAATTTGCTACAAGTTTGGTCTCTTATTGGAGGATGTGTGATATCAAATGTCAGACTGTCAGAAATCCATTATGTCTGCCAGTTAGCCACCTTAAAAAATCCTTTTGTCAGTGCAGTTTCAGTGATTTTTAGCTCAGCTGACTTTGAGTCATGCTGTGCTATAGCGATGGGTCATTGTCCGTCGTCCTTCCGTCTGTCCGTCCGGCCAGCCGTCCGGCCGTTAGCAGGGCACAATTTGTAACTGTAAGGGCTAGAAACATGAACCCTATGCAGTCTTAGAGGTTCTAAAAAGATCTCCTTGCAGATCTGAAATAAGGTCACTGTGACCTATATTCTCTGAGTTAAGGGGTGTGTTTGCACCTCCCAGAATTAATTCTTATAGCCAAAATAATCATCCCAAACCTTAAATGTCAATAGAGGAACAAACCTTTTGATATTTAGGTCTTAGAGTCAAAGGTCAATGTCACAGGACCAGCTTCTTGAAAAAAGTTGTGGATGCATTTCAAGTCAGACTTTTCATCCCAAACCTTCCATCTTCCAAGTATGGTCAGATACCATATGGTATACCATCAGGCTTTAAATACAGGTCATGCTTGTCAGATGAGCGTCATGACCCATGGGTCACCTGTTTTTATTATTCTGGGGGGTACTTTCAAGCCCCATCGCTCAGAGGAAATAGGTCGCAGTGACCTAATTTTAGGTTTTCAAGGAGATTTTATATTGACCTCCCTGAATCATCACTTGGAAATTCCTAGGACCAGCAGTTATGATTTGTGCCCTGCTTACGGACGGCCGGACGACCTGACGGCCGGATGGACGACGGACAAAGCGCCATTCCTATACCTCATTTGACTTACAGTCAGCTGAGCTAAAAACGGAAAGGTAGGAGGCGTCACCTGTCTGATTTACGAGAAAATTTTCCAAGATGGATAGACATGCCAAATTTCAGATCAATAACTTGAACCATTCTGGAAATATGAGCAATTTTCACCCGAAACACATGTACACATGGACGCCACGGTAAAACGATCGCAGATGGCACAACCAGTCTTCAGAACAAGGTGGAGGAGTCCAAGTTCTATGGTCCTGCACAATTTCAGGCCAATAGGGCAAATCACTCCTCAGAAAAGGGCATTAATTTATTCTACAAAAACGGGGAGTTTAGTTTAGTTTACGAGAACAGTTTCAAAGATGGATGGACATACCAAATTTCGACCAATTCCAAAGCACAGATGGACGCCACAGCAAAACGATTGCAGATGGCGCCACCAGTCTTGAAAACATGATGGAGCAATCCAAGATCAATAGACATGCACAATTTCATCCAAATCTGTCAATTAGTTTTAGACTTATAATGCTCACAGTACTGTAAAGTGACAATGATGGGGTATTAAAAGGCGCAGAAGACAAAGCTATCCAAGATCTTCGGCCATTTTGATTTTGGACCAATTATTAACTGTAAGTCATCTAAACTATAGCGATCACTCTTTGTCCGTCGTCCGTCCGGCCATCCGGCCGTCTGTCCGTTAACAAGGCACAAATCGTAACCGCTGGACATAGAATCTTCCTACTTTACATCCAAAGAGGTCCATAAAAAAATCTCCTTGGAAACCTGGAATTAGGTCCCATATCCTTCAAGCTATGGGGCTCCGAAGTACCCTCCCAGAATAATGAAAAAATTGATACAAAAGTTCAAGTATCTGAACAACTTATGCATTGATCACCATGATTCCTTGCATGGATATTGGTCATGGAGAGTACCATCAGTTTTTGCAGACTGGTGGCACCATCTGTATTTTTTCAATTTTTTAACGATTTTTTTCTTTTTTTGAGACCTTAAAATATGTGATGATCTGTTAACAGGGCACAAATCGTAACCGCTGGACCTGGAATCTTCTCACTTTACATCTAGAGAGGTTCATGAAAAGTCTATTTGAAAACCTAAAATTAGGTCTCTGTTATCCATATTCTTTAAGCTATGGGGCTCCGAAGTATCCCCCCCAGAATAATGTAAAATTTGATACAAAAGCTCAGGTATCTGAACAACTTATGCATTGATCACCATGATTCTTTGAATGGATATTGATCATCGAGTGTTTTCATTAGTTTTTGCAGACTAGTTGCGCTACCTGTATTTTTTCGATTTTTTATGATTTTCTCTTTTTTAGAGACCTTAAAGGATGCGATCATCTGTATTTTTGAGACCTTAAAATATGCGGTCACCTGTTAACAGGGCTCAAATCGTGACAACTAGACCTAGAATCTTCTCACTTGACATCCAGAGAGGTACATGAAAGGTCTCTAGGGAAACCTGAAATTAATTCTCTTTTACCCATATTCTCTGAGCTATTGGGCTTATAAGCACCCCCCCCCCCCCATCATAATTAAACATTGATACCAAAGCAGGGCAAAAATCATAAACATTGGACCTGGAATCTGCTAACCTAAAATCCACGGAGGTCTATGAAAATCTCCTTGGAAACCTGAATTGGGTCACAGTGAACTATATTCTCACAGTTTTGGGGTATATTTGAGCACCCTAGAAATAATGCAAAATATACCCAAATTGCCAGATTCCTCATAAAAGCCCGGTTGGTTTGTCATCAGATTTGTTGTGCTTATGGGTCTTGATGAACTTAAGCTAATATGCATGAACAATGATGCCACCTCAATTATCTTAATTAGTTGTCTGTGCAAGGACATATTGTCAACATGTCAGTCAGCTGAGCGTCATGACCCACGGGTCACTTGTTTAAAGGTAAAAGTGCACATATCTGAGGCGTTATTCAATGTGTTGGACTCCAATTTGACATATATATCCATCTTGAGAGTTTTCTGGTCAACCAGACAGGTGGCACTACATACCTTACCATTAATATAAATAATCCCCTTTTCTCAAGAGTGATTCACCATATTGGCCCCCATATTTTGGGGAATATATTGTTTCTCAAGTTGATAGCTGGAAGAAACCATAGTCGCTTGCCAAGTGTCAGTATATGCTGCTGGGGGGGGGGGGGGGTGAGGCGGGAAGGGGTTAATTGTCTGGGGATACTATGGCACCTGCGGTGCAAAGAAATATCTAGTTTCTTATGAGGCAGGTAGACTGAGAAGAAATAAATTGGATTTTCCATGCATTTGATGGAATTTGTGTCATTCCTCAAAGAAAGATCACACTGACCACTACCCTTGCCTCCCTCCCCCGTCTCCAAAGCATAGATACTTGAGAATAACTGTTTAAATTAAAGCCATACAGGAACTCTTGACAACTGACGGCTTCATGGCATAAATATAAGGAGCAATTTATTTCGCTTTTTTGCAACGACTGGAACTGCAGATGAAGATTTTAGTTAATATTTTTTTTTTTACTTTTGTGATATGCTGAATCAAGGAAACAATATTTTCCTGTTTTTGTATGCTTTAGTTCATGATAACATTTATGTGAAAGTTGATGTTTTCATGTTTATGAGAAAAGTATATAAACGAAGGAACTGTATTTTTAAAGAGTTCCACTCAACATCAAGTCACGTCTGGCTATATATATGTAAGACATTGAATTAATAACTTTCGTGTTTCAGAAAAAGACCAATGAAAATGCAAAAAAATTATAATTTGATGACAGGTATTTACTGATGTCACTATTTGATTATTAGTATAATGTACTATTAATTATAGTATTACATTTATTTGAAGGAAAATGAACAGCTTAGAGATGCTACAAATGTACATTATATACATGCCAGCTGTACGACTTATTGGGTTTGTGCGGCTATAACTGGTGTGTCAGCACATTGGTGTTTCGACATAATCTGTTATCAGATCAGTTTCACAAAGAAAGCAGCTTAGCATTCAAATAATAAAATCTATTTTTATAAAAATATACAACATATTCAAGTTTCTTATTGTATGGGTGTGATCTGGCTTTATATATTCATTTTTTATGGAAATTCATGCTAAGGGTGAAGGAAACGCATTCCAAATTAATATTATTATATTGTCAAATATAAACTTTATTATTTTAGATATATTTAAGCCGAGCCCAATTTCACACAGAAAAAAACACTAACATTGACAATTATCTATTGAACAAATCTTTTCATTAAATATGTGTCGTGTTAATTATTAAAGGGACTGTCAGTATATATACTTTTTTGTGCACTCTCAACTCTACAGTGACGTCATCCACAGGGAAGCATCACACTTGGCAAGGAATTCCACTGTTATTCGGGGAATGGGGCGTGGTAATAAAAAGGGTGATTCCGCTTTAACCTTTACCGATACACGTGTACCCCTTGCCACCAAACTTTTCCACAGATAGATTCTCCCCTGGGCGCTGTCCTCGGGGTATTGTCTTGTCGCGTCCCCCCGCCCTTATCGAACCTTGACCGAATTAGTTCTCTCTGTTTCTCAAAACCGTTTAAGGGGACGCCATTTTATGTGCTCACTAAGATGTCCAGGTCGCATGGATGTCCAGGTTCTGCAGTGTGCCCGCTCGAAATTATGGGTATATATACCGCCTGTCAATGTGACCACCAATTTTAACATCTTAATGCACAGCCAATCAACTCAATTCATTTTAATATTTTTGACGTGGCGGATGCGTTTTTCGTACCTGTATTTAAATTCTGCATTGTGCCCGCTCGTACTACATAACAACTTGAATATAAAATTGCTAAATTTCAAGGGTCCAAAACAGAAGACTAGATTCGACTTGCGGGACCAGTGCCGGAGCGCGGTACTAGTTCGTATCGCATGCCACTGAAGTGAAGGTTGTGTCAGTGAAGGCCTCCAGAGGGCAGTCTGTGCTGTAAGCGGACCTTCCACCTGTCAGATAGGATGTGGAGTTGTCTGACGTTACACCCATGATTACAAATTACAACTACAAAAACAATACTTGTAATACTGACCCGACATCCGACAAAATCACAAACCTCTTAAGGGAAGCTGCTTAAGTATAATCCTGAAAAGAAAAAAAAAAAAAAGAAAAAAAGTTAAGTGAGAAAATTCTTGTATCAGTAAAACCTAGATCTGACATCAATCAGAAATCGATAGCGATTTAATGTGATAGAATTATATAACTGGAAAGGCACATGGCTAAGACCAACTCAATGAAGTGCCATGTCAATGCAGACCAAACTTCTTTTATAAAATAAAAACACCTGCTTTTGCCATGTTAATGGTCCAGTCAAGTTTCTCTCAGTATTAACGTCTCATCTGGTGTTGCGGTTATAGATATTTTGAAATAATCATTTCTGTGGAAATAAGTTAATCAAAAACACAATATATTAATTAACGACACCAACAAAGTTCGGGTGAATTTATAGTGAAAAAAAAACAATTATCACACGGTCTTGCCAATGAGTCGTTAATAGCACAGCCTTTAGATATTTGCCAAACAAATGCTGTAACCACGGGGAGCAGATTCTTGTTTAGAGCTGTCGATCTCCTGAGGATTGTTCACATTAATTTGGTCCATATAAAACAGAACGTACGGGGATGATGACACATCTACAGATCGACCTGGCTCCGTGCGGAGGCCGGCCGCCTAGGACAACAAGCAATGCACCAAACAACGTAGCAAATATGAGGCGAAAAACAAGCCTCTTTGGCCATTATCTTGCCTCACCATGATATGAGTTTCTGTCATCTATAATGGACGATCGGTGAAAGAAAACGAATCACCATTGCGACCCCATCAAAACAGTCCACCTCGACTACTTGCTAATGAACCGACATTAAATTTAGATAAGTGACGCTTGAAGTTTTTCAACTCTTGGAGACCAATTCCGTGCCAAGACCGAAAACTGGAGTTCTGCCAATGCCATTTGGTCGGACTCAGACGGTACGACCATGCAAAGTCTTCGTTTCCGTGACACAAGTCTTTGTTTTATGTCTATGTGCGCCCGCGTCTCCTCGAGTCGTCTGCTGCACAGTCACCGTGCCGTGTCGGATAGTTTTGGCACCTTGCACGGATTGGCCGGGTTTATTGAGGGCTTGGGCCTCTTAAATTGCCATCATGTGTGGTAGTTTTACGGACACAAGCTCGAAAATTATTTATTTATAACAGGATATTTTCCAAGGGAATTACTTAATCAGGCTCGCCATCCTGATCTCCTTGGGGGATTAGGTATTGTATATAATTTGTACCCAGAAACGTAGATAAAAGGAAAATAAAAACTCGCAAAGAAATAATAAACCCTATAGCAGCTCCCTTATAATATCATGCGTTCGGTGAAAAAATGGCAAGAAAAAGGAAAAATCAGGGTAAAATAATTACAGTATTCCAGGTGGAATTAACGACGTTAATATATATATATATATATATAATATATATGTATATATATATATATATATATATATATATATATATATATATATATATATATATATATATATATATATATATATATATATTTAGATTAACCATGCCGCTAGTCATCTCGCTCTCTCTCTCTCTGTCTGTCCGTCTATGTCTGTCTGTTTGTCTCTGTCCTCTGTCTGTCTGTCTCGCTCTCTGTCTGGCTCTCTCTCTCTCTCTCTCTCTAATCGCGACCGTAACCCCCCCCCCCAAAAAAAAATCAATAGTTTTGAACTAAATGTCTTTAAAGATGCACATCCACTGTCCGATTTCTGAAAACTGGGTTATTTTCAATGTCGGGTAATAAAATCGGTGAGCTGATTTTGTGTCATATCACACTGGCGATTATCGGTTGATATATATGTCTCCATTGGTCAGCTCTATACAAATAAAGAGACAACTGTCAGGTCTGACACACGCACACACTCACACACACACACATATATGACCATGGACCCTGACTGATGTAAAAATGCAAAGGAGACAAGTTAATCCCCTCCAACACAACCACTCTCGAAATAGGGACTGTTGTCCAAAATCTCCTCCCCATGCAGCCTTTATGCCAATGAGGGTAGAGAAGAACTAAAGTCACTATCCAAGAATTTCAAAATTTGCTTGACTCCCACAACATTACAGAATATGAATTTTGGTAAAATATGAAAGTAAAGTCTATTCAGTTTTAACACTTCATTTTAGATAATTTAAATTTGATTTAAATCACGATTATTAAAAAAAAACTCATGATCGATATATGTACAGTTTCCGACCACTGACGCATGGAATCTACAAAATTTGATAAGCCTTATATGAAATGCATAAATGAAAGATTATTGAAGAAACATGATGGAACTATAAACTATCTGGATGATATTCACCTATAAAAACTCCCTTCCACCCCCACCCCCCCCCCCATGCACCGACCCCCCTATAATCTCAACATACCGTGGGGTTTATCGATGTGTTTTGTCAATATGTGGTAAACCTATATATGGTCTGTTGGTAATATTTCTATGGGTTTCATGTTTTCAATTACCTGACAAAATATAACTAGAGAAAATATAGCTGAAAGTATGTGAAGACTTTTCCTTATCATATAGTTCCTCGTGAAAAATATAAATCAATTTGTACATTGACATATATTGTACATTTCTTTAAGATAGGGTAGGACTTGATTCATTTATAAAGGAAAGCATCGGTAAATAGATGATGGATCCAAAGAGCACAATTTATTTGGGAGTAAGGGGCGGAAGTGTTTCGGACTGATCAATGAAGGGAAAATAAAGCGTGTTCTGAAAAAAAAATCTTGATAATTCAAACGATGTATAGTAAAATAAGTTAAAGGATAGAGTAACAGTTAATTTAAACAAACTTCAACAGTGTAACTGTAACGAATATGTTGTACTCTGTTTTGTCTTCTGTCTAAGATATTAAAATATAATACATTTTTTTCAAAGAGTGTTATGGCTGTGCGGATCCAGGATTTAGGAAAGGGGGGGGGGGTCCAACCCAGGAAGACAAATCAAAACCCTAAAAAAAGGTCCCCAGGTCTGAAAAAAAGGGGGGGGGGTCCTGGCCGCAAAATTTTTTCTGAAGCCCTTAAAAACGTTGTTTCTGGTGAAAAAGGGGGGGGGGGGGGTCCGGACCCCCCTCCCCCCGGATCCGCTTCTGAATGGGGGGGGGGGGGGATGGGGGGGGGATGAGCAACGATGCCCCCTCTTGATCCGGCCCTGAGAAGAGTGTTTCGCGATTCCCATTTGTCATAACATTTTATGACTTTGTTCCTCCTTTTCCTCTTTGTTCCACTGGGAAAAAACTCCCGCCAGAATTCTACCGGATAAAATCCCCCGGTAACCTTGCATATCCTCCAGTGAAATCCCTCGATAACAAAAATCCCCCAGCTCCAATAGCGTCCCTGTTGATATGACCCTGTGTCTGTGAATGAAAGCCTGCATAACTCGGCGCAAAGTACGGAATATTCTTGTTATATAGTTGTTTTCAACAATCTATTATATGAGAATTTAGTACATATATGTACATGTTTAATTAAATATTTCTATGGTCTTTAAATATCGTTATAGGCGTTCATTGTGTCTTGTAGTGGTGATTGTAACTTTAAATTTAATGCATGAACTCTTTCATAGACATTTTATTCACAATATATATAGTGTCTATATAGTACCTATATGATCCATATATTTACGTTATCATATAGGTTTGGAAAATAATGAATAATAACTAATACATTTATAAATCTATCAGCTGACATTTGAAACGTTTTGTCGGTTTTGACTTGTATGTGATAGATCGATAGGGCTTGACAAGCATATTGTATTCTTATACTAAGAGTGTGCTCAACAAGACCGGGGGTTGCTTTATAGCCCACGTCTGCTCTGGTTGTACTGTAAAAACACGCCAGCGACAAAAGGCTGGCAGTTACAGCGAATGTACAACCTCTACATATGCTTGCGAGCGACATCGGGACTTTTTAGAGTAAGAAGGACAGGCTTGTATATACAGAGATCATGTCAGCCAAAACACGACTGACATGAGACATCACGAGACATCACGAGACATCAGAGACTTTTGTTTTCTGCGTCCGCATCAATATAATCGGAGCCAGGGGACTTTGTTACTATCCCTCAGCGGTTGTCAGTCGCGACCGTTTGATCCAAAACGAGGCCTGTCCGTGACATGTTACCACCCGTGTCCCGTCCAGCCGCCTCCCTCAAGTTTCCATATACCTCAAGGGCGCCATTTTCATGACATATATACGGTAGAGTGTCGTCTGCTGTTCCCCGCCAAGACCTCCCTGGCCTGCGAGGGCAAAAGGTACAGCTCCCTGGCATTGCACATTTGTTATGGGAACTCTTCACAAGAGTATAGTATACCTTTATGGGGGTCCTGTGTTACAGATCTATTGTAATTTGCTGAGGGACTGCTTTGTATAATCCCGCGTATAAGTTGATTCTTTGTCTAACATAATGATACATCTGCCGTGTTAGGTTTGGTGTAGATGAAAATATGTGGCCACGATAAACGTAGTTTATTAGTCTTTTTCGTATTAGATATATGAAACTTTATATCATTTTGTTATCAGAGACAAAGAAATTTGTACATATACATAAAGCATACATGACAGGGAATTAATCTAGACACACAAGGGACCCTTCACGTGAGACAGTTTGGTAATAAAATTCATGCCAAAGGATAATAGATATTTGTTTTAGAGCGCCGCCTAGTGTCACATTACTGTTTTAGGTCATGCCCTTAGAGTTGTCCAGATGAATTAGTTTAAGATCGGTAACTAAAGCAGCGCTAACAATCAACACATTACCAACTAACATTCATAAAAGGTGAACATCAACGATTTTTACAAGGAAATATTGTAAATATATCAGCTCTCTGACAGAGTAAAATCTCAGATTTTTATATATATACAGTTATAGTAAATTAATTGTTTTCCATTATGAGCGGCATCCGTAGTTCTTGCAAAATGTTGGTAAAATAAACGTTGTGGTTCATACAAAGAAATTTCAGAACCGAAGGTGAACCGCAAACTGATTTTCTTTTACGGCATTTCATTAGGCTGTATTTAACAATTTCATTTTATTCTGGATAAAACATTACCGGAATCATAATAGGCTGTGTCTTGCGAAAAACCAACCAGTCGAATGCACCAACTAGACATAACAGCTGAAAAATAAAGAAAAGTCAAATAAAGATACTTCGCGGCAATAAGATTCTCTTCCCACGTCTTGTGTTTTCGCTAATAATGAAAAAAAAGGATGGTCAATTTGTAGCTGAAACCACCTCTTGAAGAAGCACTATTCTTCAAAAGACACGATGCTGGATGAATTTCAGAAGGAAAGAAAAATCAAGGAAATATATGTTATTATCTATTAAATTTGGATTTCAATGCACGCGTATTTTATAATAGCACGTTATTAGTATCGTTAATTTTATGGGTTCTTTTAAAAGCCTATGGAGTATCCGACTCTTTCATTTTCGTGTGATATGTATATGATGATGAATACATTTATAGGACGGTAAACGCAGGCCTACGTTCATATTTCAGTTCATATATATAGTTGTTTCATAATTCATTTCTTTCAGAATTATTCTTATTTTTAAGCGAACCGAAGCAGGTACAATCGTTTAAGAAAAGTTTGACATGTTTAGAAAAATATGGTTTTTCCAATTCTGATGTTTTACTCTGGCGTGCACACGTTTACGTAAATCGATACATTGTTTAATCATATATTCTACACAGTGCGTGTATTAGATCAAGCATTTAGATTTAAATTACGCTGAGCGTCAAGCGTGCATCAGAAACAAGAGTTTTGTCGAAACAGGCCGTAGTTACAGCTCCTGGGGAAGGACATTAATGAAAAATATCACGACAACGCAATCAACGACTGAATGTCACGCGGCAAGAAATAGGGCGTCTCCTTAATGCGCCATGCGCAAGTCCCAATCAAGGCGCGGGGAAGAACCGAGCGATTGCCATCAGAAATTCTTGCTTGTGGACAAAACTAATGACATAGGTCCTAAAACAAGGAAGGAGACAGCTCAGCCATTGATCCTCTCATAGGACTAAAGCGCTGTACAGCCCGATAACCTAACTTTAATCTTTCCGCCCGACCTCTTGCACTAAGCCACCCCAAGGACACTTTACACAGCTGCTCCTTGACTTTTGAGACCTCCGCGCTACAATCTAGTCCCCCAGGACCTGTTGCCGCTACAAGCCCCCGGGACACCACGACAGAATGACGGACGACCATTTTCTGCCTCCACCTCGGCGTCCCAAAACGACGCAGGGCCCGTCATGTTTGACCAAATATGGATCACAATTGTGATTTGGCGCGACCTCCATGCTTGCAGTTTTTAACTTTCCACCCGGGTGGTTATTAAAGAAGATTTCTCCCCATACATGGTATCACAGATAAATGCGCTGGTTTTACCTGTCACAGTTATGTGGCAGTAAAAGGAATTTAATAGACTCCTAAGGATGACATTAATAACTTAAATCAGTATTTCTTAGGTTTAGCCTACGACATAACTGTCGGCGGATCAAAACACATGTAATACATAACGCTTACCTGATATCACAATACACTGCCTTTTCCCCTGTTAGTTTTTGTTCTTACGAAGTTTTGGAAAGATCTAAATAGCTATATATGTTACAAAACAAGGAAGCAGGTACTTTTCCTTCTCATTTAGAGCGTCACAATTGGAGTTGAGAATTTTTATATTAAATGAATTAAATTGAAATTAAAAAATAAATGAGATGGATATTAAGCCATACAAATGGAAAAATATGACAGATGACAAATCATTTTAAAGGACTTGACTTCGTATATATTTTGCTTTCAGGACCAAAACACATATGTGTTGCATTATTTTATATTTATATACGGAGCCATTCAGCAATTATAAGATTTTGAATTATATCATTTTTCTTTACGTCTATTCCTCCAAGCGTCTGTTTGCTTATCCAAAAATTCGTTTCCGGATGAGAACTCCATTTTTGGTAGATATATGCATTTCAAACTTGATTTATATAAGGCCAACCACTACAGCAAGATTTTTTTTATTTTGGGGTCATGAGGTCAAAGGTCAAGGTCAAAGGGCCAACTTCTATATAGAACGATTTTGGATGCATCTTAAGAGAAAATTTTCAATACAAACCTTCCATCTTCCACATATTTTCACCTGCCAATAGTCTACGAAACTTTAATTATCACAAGGTCAAGGTCACAGGGACCATCTGTCCACAAATTTGCTTCCAGATGATAACTCCAGTTTGATGGAATTATTGGTTTCAAACTTGTCTTAATTGTACTTTGTCCACCAGTTAAGTAAGAGTCCTATTGATTTCTGGGTCATGAGATCAAAGTCCCAGGTCACAGAATCTACTTATTTATAAAGATTGTGGATGCATTGTAAATCAAACTTTTCATCCCAGACTTTCCATCTTTCACATATGGCTCATCTCCCAAAATGGAAGAAATCTATGGATATAGAGGTTACCAAGTCAGAGGTCAAAGTCACTGGACCCACTTTATTTTAAAGATTGTTATGAGAATCAAAATGGCGTAAGTCCAAGGATAGTAAGTTCTTGGATTTTTAGCTCAGCTGACTGTAAGTCATCTGAGCTATAGCGATCACTCTTTGTCCGTCGTCCGTCCGGCCGTCTGTCCGTTAACAAGGCACAAATCGTAACCACTGGACCTGGAATCTTCTTACTTTATATCCAGAGAGGTCCATGATAAATCTCCTTGGAGACCTGGAATTAGGTCTCTGTTACCCATATTCGTCAAGCTATGGGGCTCCGAAGTACCCCCCAGAATAATGAAAAATTTAATACAAAAGCTCAAGTATCTGAACAACTAATGCATTGATCACCATGATTTTTTGCATGGATATTGATCATGGAGTGTTTCATCAGTTTCTGCAGACTGGTAGCGCCACCTGTATTTTATCGATTTTTTACGATTTTTTCCCTCTATTTTTGAGACCTCAAAAGATGCCGTCATCTGTTAACAGGGCACAAATTGTAACCTCTGGACCTTGAATCTTCTCACTTTACATCAAGAAAGGGCCATGGAAAATATTCTTGGAAACCTGGAGTTAGGTCTTTGTTACCCATATTCGTCAAGCTATGGGGCTCAGAAGTATCCCTAAGAATAATGAAAAATTTGATACAAAAGCTCAAGTATCTGAACAACTAATGCATTGATCACCATGATTCTTTGCATGGATATTGATCATGGAGTTTTTCATCAGTTTCTGCAGACTGGTGGTGCCACCTGTATTTTTTTCGATTTTTTACTATTTTTTTTATCTATTTTTGAGACCTTAAAAGATGCCGCATCTGTTAACAGGGCTCAAATCGTAACAACTAGACATAGAATCTTCTCACTTTACATCCAGAGAGGTACATGAAAAGTCTCCATGGAAACCTGAAATTAGATCTCTGTTACCCATATTCTCTGAGGTATTGGGCTTATAAGCACCACCCATCATAATTAAAAATTTGATACAAAAGCATGGCACAAATCGTAAACATAGGACATGGAATCTTCTAACCTAAAATCCAGGGATGTCTATGAAAATCTCCTTGGAAACGTGTATTTAGGTCTCTGTTACCATATTTTCTGAGCTATCGGGCTTATGAATAATCAGCACTTCTCAGAATAATTGAAAATTTGATACCAAAGTAAGGCACATTTCATAACCTTTGGGCCCAGAATCTTCTATGTTGACATCCTGAGAGTTCCTCAAAAGTTCTCCCCAGAAACCTGAAATTGGGTGACAGTGAACTATATTTTCACAGTTTTGGTGTATGTTTGAGCACCCTAGAAATAATGCAAAATACACAAAAATTGCCAGATTCCTCATGAAAGGCCGGTTGGTTTGTCATCAGATTTGTTGTGCTTATGGGTCTTAATGAACTTAAGCTAATATGCATAAACAATGATTCCACCTACATTATCTTAATTAGTTGTCTGTGCAAGGACATATTGTCAACATGTCAGTCGGCTGAGCGTCATGACCCACGGGTCACTTGTTTTATTTTTTCAACAAAGGCGCATGTACTGTGTTTACTAACACCTTGTGGATAAACAAGGTCACACATCCGTCACAGAGGCGTTATAAGAACCTTTCTCAGCTGCAATAACCTACGTAGAACGTAGCTTAGTGGTTAAGGCGTTGGACTTCGGAGCTGATGGTCCCCGGGAATTCCATCTGTGCTAATGGCACAATGGTGATATCTCGCTTGAACCTAAAAGATTTGCTCTAATGTCTCAACGACAGTTTGTGTCCTGGATTATTCCTTACCCCGTGCATATAAAACCTGAAATCCAGAAGGCTTAATAATTACTAATCATCCTTATCGTATGAATACCTTCATCCTCATTCAATAGACAGTGCCACCAACAGGCCTTGGACCTATTCTATAAAAAAAAATACTTACAGACCAATAATATGTACGCAGAGTAAGCCAGAAATCATATAGATTCTACAGAAAAGATAGGTGAGTATTTTTCTTGCTATGATTCAAAGTGTGTTCGATTTGGACAAGAAGAATGCGCAGCGTTCTTTACTCTAACACCCCTGGCCTTGGTCTTTCCCACAAAGGTCCGCCCTCTGTAGGAGTAAATGTCAGATTATATCAACGACCTTTAAATCAACCTATTATATTTATTTACAAGGTGTTGGTTATAACAATATGTATATTGAGTGGGAATAAAGGTAACACTGCGGCGAATAATGATTCGTTTTCATGAAAAGTTTTCGTTTGTACATAACTGTAATTTACTGGGAGCTGGTAGGCGTTAAAGATGTTTCCTCTTTGGCAGGTTATAATTTCAATATTCAACTAACGAAAGGGAGATTTTAACTTGAGACTTCATCTCTTTTGTTCTGCTCATTTTTCCACAAGGCTTAACTCTCTTTATCAAACTACAGGCGATTTCATTTTGACACTAGTATGTTTCAGAACCACATTTAATTCTTATCTAAACTTAAATAGTCTGAACAGTTGGAACATTTTCTTTTAAATGGACAGCATGGCCTTTCCTACGGTGGAACCCCACAGTGACCGGAGTATTCACATCACCCGGCAAAACTTATGATACTTATTGTGGATAAACTGCCGCCCCGGGTGAATGTTACCTCAGGAGCAACGCTGTGCAGCCTAATGGATCTATCGCATGAGCTTGGCAGAGCACGCTGCCCCGGCATGGAAGGCATGGGACAAGCCCGCCACACACTATTAATTCCTATAACTCTTAATCTCTTCAAGAAGCTGGCACGAACCTCGGGTCATTATTGGGGATTTGGCGGGTCCGGAGGGACCAGCAATTCTTTCTTAATCAAGCTCGGCTCTATTCCCCGGCTTTTTTCTCACCGGGTAGCGAGGGGACCTGTTCTGAATAATTCACCTAACATTCCCTTCATTTGCGGCTGTTGCGACACCACATCACTACGCGTGACACACGCCAATATCTCAGGCCGGAAATTTGACAGAACTACATCCTTGCCTCCCTCAAAGGGGCATCAAAACTTAGCAATTGTCTCCTAGATCGGCGCCCGGTATTTTTGTGTTGTCTGTCTGTGGAGTCTTTGGGACCACCGAGAACAAGAAGGCAATATACTTGTTTGTTTCTCAAGGTTGAAAAAAGGAGACCACAAAACATTCACCGAAACCGTATCCCTGTTTATATCCATGAACACTTCGACTGGCTCCCTTAACATAGATCGCTTGCAGCTCCTTTTACAACTTCTCTAAAACTGGACATCTATTTTTTTCTTGTGTTGTGTCACGAAATTGCCTATCCTTTCTGAATATCCTGGATCTTGACACTGTACATGCAGTGTTTCTAAATTATTAATCCATGGGGAAGCATTTTAGTGAACACCAAATTTCAAGAGTAATGAAATGGAATCTTTAAGTGTTTTTTTTTTACTATCCTATCTAAATGTGACATTTGCAAATTGATTCAAACTTTCTAATTTCTGTTGTTTCTACAAAAGCTACTTTACAGCGTAAATTCCGATTAGAAGTATTTTGCAAAACATTTATAAATCGCGCAGGTCTCAGTAGGTCTAAATCAATCGCTTGGTATATAGACAGTGCTTCTTGAAGAAATAACAACTGAATTACCTTGAGCATGGACCAAAGGACATAAAATCATAAAGTCAGTTGATGGATGGGTTTAAATTAAAATTCGAACTTTAAAATTTAAATTTTAATGTAAAATTTAACTATGAAATGATGTCATGTGTGTGGCGTTTGTGACAAGGGTCCTATGACTAACACTAACCAGAGGATCAAATCATTCAAAGCAACAAACCCAGCCACTGCAACCTCCCCTATGACATTTATACATGTATATATGAACACATATAGATGAAATCTCATGAAGCATGTGGGTGGCCTAGAAAGCTGGAGGGGGTGAGAGGGTGTCAGACATTACAAACCCATGAGAAAATTATTTTAAAAAGGGGAGCAAAACTAAAAAGAATTGCTGCCACACATTGGGGTTCCGCAAAAACACCAGCTATTCCAACAAGTATATAGCCGTTTGTAAATTTATGTCCTCTCCTATCTCTATGTATCTGATGATCCAATGTGGTGTCTCAATTTCTTTAATTACAGATGTATTTATGTAAGAAGAATCTAAAACTTTAAGATTATATTAACAGAACTGAATTGATTGATCGTGAAAAAAATTAATCTTTGTACATCTTCTATATATATATTATAGTCCCTCTCTGTTACATATAAACATAACCCCGTTTAATGCAAACATTAAAATGGTTGAGAGTTAATTTTGTAGAGTATGTTCCAGTATAATTATCCCAAAGCATTTTTTATGATGACAAAGGAAATACATTTTACCGTTTAGTGGGTATAGATTGCAGATTGACAGTTCTGTGAGAGACGACAAGCATGCTGATACAATAAGCAGCAAAAATTCTGTTCCTTGTTTAAAAGACGAAACCAGAGCCGACGCAATCCACCTGTAACGAATGATTTGAAGTCTAACCGACTTTTTCTCCCAGGAGGCACGGGCCGAGACGCAATGTGATTGTGTCTCGGCCAAATACCCTGAATTGGACGTCAGCGTCCAACGCGACGCCAGGATTTTTAAGAGGAGAGGAAACAGTTAATAAAATGGTCTGTGTTGTCAGGATTACTTATGAGAGAAAGGAAGTCATACTAATGGCCCTGAACAATTGTCACTGTCTAAGGGTGTAAAATATGAAGTGGCCAATATGTAATAAGAATTTGCCGGAGGTGATTTTGGAAGTCCAAGCATGACCCTCACAGCTCACAGGATAGTGCCATCGGATGTAACAGGAGAACTCGGATATTTATGTATAGCTGTAGAGCTGTTTACTGGTTTTCTGGTCGTACCATTTGGCTTTTGTTTTATTATCAAGTCGTAGTCTGACGGAAAAATCGGCTTGATCTACAAAGACTCCTTCTTTGTGAAGAAGTTGATTGTCAGTCACTATACCAATGTGTCTCAGTGAATCAAATAACTATTGCGAGGTTTAGATTATATGAAGAGATTTATGTATGTATTTTTTTGTAAATTTTTAACACATGCCTCCATGACAGAGATAACACTGAATTAATCATCAGAGAAAGAATACAGCTATGCATTACTATATGCAGATTTTGGCGAATGCGTCTAAAAGCCGTTTATTAACTCTTTTTATTGTACAACAGGCGCATATGGTGCTTTTGGGCATCATTTGAACTTCAGATACAAGGATCTATATGTTATACTTGAAAAATTAGCTTTAACAGCTGTGAACAACACATGAGGAATGTAAAACACGCGGACTTAATATAAAACATGCTTGTTCCTTAAATTGTCTTCTCAGTGAGCATCCATAGCTCAACTAGATCGACAGTTGTTAAAATGCAGTGTTCATATGCAGAAGCATAAGCTACAGATGCCCCCAATGTCGTAAACTCAACTCTGCTGAGAAGGCAATAAAGCACACTGCAGGCTTTTTGTAGGCAGCTGTGGCATTTGGAATACCTTGGCACTGTTTCACACACCAGGCAGCGTCCAGGGGACCGGCATGTCATGCAAATCCTGTCGTAGGGGTCGCCATTACATCAAAGACCGTGCATCAGGCGTCATACAGAAGTGAACTGTAAAACAGCATGCAATAAATATAGTTTGATATACTCGAGCATAAAGACCTGTTACGCATTGTTCATGGAAATTCTGAAGGGCCTCCTTAAGGAATAAAGATTTAATGTTTTAATGAAAATATTCTGGTTAAATAGAATACACATACAGTACCATCAGCCTTGTAAATGACAGCATATAACATATAAATTTTGGACAATTTTAAACCTATTCATTCAACGACGGAAAACGATGGTTTTATTAAGTGTATCTAGGGATTTCGATTAAAGTGTAAGTCAGATCTTTGAGAGAAAGAAAAGAAATTTTTTTTCCCGCCAGAGGAAACATGAATATGGATCGCTCAGTACCTCAAAATACTCGATTACGACGGGAAAAGCGATTTATCACATTTGACCAAGAAAATAATATTTTATTAATCTTATAATATAAATATTTTTAAAAGGGTGTTTCATCTCTGTGATGCTCAAATATGTTAACTCGTACAGGGCCGTGTCAGAGTGTCTCCTGGCTATTAACTTTTATGTCGCTGTCAAGCTAAACACTGCGAGGAATGGATCACTCCCACTTAAAAATCGAGGCGAGAGTTTCCAGCTTCAGTTGTCCATGAGATGAAATGAAGACTTCCCTTTTTATCATTTGTTAACATAATTATATGAATTATTATAAAGTGGGAAACAAACAGATATAGTGGGAAACGTAACTGCTTTGTATAATATTACCATAGTGTGAGGAATTAGGCGGGGTCCAAATAAAAGCGTTGCTCCACCTTAAACCCTTCCGATTCACGTTCCTTTGCCACCAAACTCTCTGCACATATAGATTATCGCCAATAATCGTTCTGCATGTAAACCAATAACAAAGTTCCTGGTTCAAAGATTGCAGGAGATATTCCGCCGACTGTCCGAGTTAAAATGTCTTATCTTGCACTAGGAAGTATGGGACAAATAATCAAAATTTGAAGAAAGAGTTAATAATTTTGAACATGTTCATCGCTGGTTAACAGAAATATATTAATCAGGCCATTCCGATTGATGACATAACTCAATACAAAGTCATACGTGACCGACCTTTGTCACTATATAGTCCTTTGTATTGTCTCACGGATAACGTCAGAGGAAATAACCATGAGATTATCATGCAGTGATTGAAGCGCATATTAAAGATAACGAGGGACAATAACGTCTATGTGTTCCCTTTTGAAAACAAATAAAATTGTGACCGTTTGAAGCAAAACACTGATAACAGCCTGAGCTCTAGCTTAGTTGTTGCCACTGCCAGTAGAGCATGTGTGTTTGTGTGTTTGATTGTGTTGGTGTGTGTGTTTGTACACGACATAACTCACGCAACCATGAACGGGATCTCATGAAAATTTTCAGGGCATTTCGGGGACAGGAATATTAAGAATTGATTGGATTTTGGTGTGGAACTGGAACATGATATGGATTCAGGAAGGTCATCACAGAACCCATGCACACGCATACACATTGCGGAGGCATGCATTCATTAGAATGCAGGTTTCTCATTATATATGGTTTAACAGAAAAATGTTACATACATCAGTTAACGGATATTGGAAAATTATTCTTAAAAGAAGTTAGTGTGACTTGACGTAAAACGTATGTTCATTTACACTTTTCCCCAATCGAAAATGAAAACTAAAACTTCAAGCACTTAGCCCAGGCTTCTTATAATACAAACTGTGTCAGCAGTTCCGAGCGTCCGTCTCCGGGCATCAGGATCACTTATCAAAAGACGACACTGTAGTCCCACGCATAAGTTTTTAGGAGTCCACGCATGCGTGGTGCGCCCGGGGGAGAGCGACCCCATTGTCCTATTAGAAGAGAGTGTGTTGGGACCCGGGGGCTGCAGCCCGGGGGAGGGACACCACTTGTTGCGGCAGATGAGGCAAGCTAAACAGCATTAAGGGGCTCCTGTGGGTATTCGCTCTGATTCAACCAAACACGCGGTTTGGTTCCACGCTGGCGACACTGCAAGGCGGACTGTATGCCGTTTCATTTTAGTTATTATCTTATACCAGCTGATACGAACCAAATCTGCCTCGACACACTCAAAAAGCAGACGCGGGAATATCGCCAAATGCATTTAATCTAATATTTGTCTTCCTGTTATTATGTATTCAGTTATTAATAAATTTGTTACTATCAATTTTATTCTAAAGGTCATTTCAGTAAATGGCAGTTGATCAAACATATATAGTTTTCTCTCTCTCTCTCTCATTAAAAAAAACTTAAACGGTTCACCGTTATAATTATTAAGGCACAGAAGAAGTGTTGTCTTATATTTGATTTCTACAGAACTTAGCTTTAATATATATATAGATGTATGTATATATATTATAAATCGAGCAATATAACCATCATACAAGGTATTCCAGGATTCTCGGGTCAAAATATTCACAGTCCCGTGGGATTTGATTTTAGAGGGTTCAAAAGGTCCAATGCACTTTTCAAAGGTCCATGGTAAATGATATCAATATTTTGCATTATTATATAGTTAATAGCCCAGTAGCTAAAATCTCTTATGGTAAGATACACCATTAAAGGGATAAGGCTCAGCTACAAATAGTACATGACACAAAAACTCTGCATGGTAAAAACATGTAAAAACTATATATGAAAACAGTTTCAGTATATACAAACGTAAAATAAAACACATACAGGGAATGATTATATTTTAGATTTAGCAGATTGTTAGCTGTGCAAAAACAGAATTAAGTCAACTGTAGGATATATAGGCTTTGGTTTGAATAAAGTTTTGGCTCTTTCACATGCTTTCGATAATTTAGGGCTTTCATTAGGAATTAAGAAAAACTGGGCAATCCGAGACGCTCATTTTGGGAGTGTGAATTTGGAGGGTCAAAGGGCAGCGGATCTTTGCCAAATTTTTAATGACTAAGTACAATCATTTTGGATTTTTAATCGGCACTGATAACCTAGTTTGACAAGAACCCTCTCGTCTTAAGTAAGTGGAGCCAGGTATACCGCGCGTCCGCTTGGATCTTCGGGGCCCCATCAAATAGCGTCTGAAAAACCCGAGTGTTCCTATAAAAGCGGCAATGGTCAGTCACTGCATGAAGAGCCAGCTTTGATTCCCTTGGTCCTATAGCCATGGAGATTATCGCGCGTCCCAAAGAATCGAAAGTCCCAAACATTTTGTAAGGGTCTCTGACGCATATTCCATTGTTTCTGAAAGACCTGCATCAAATGATTTTATTAGTGGCAATTTTCCTTCCAAAGGGTTTTCAAACGTTTTGGAAAAGGGATTCCAACCTAAGAAAACTAATGGGAAAACCTCAAACAGGTCCTCAGGTCCATGTGGGGTGGGCTAAGCCGCCTTAAATATGTTAAACCCAATAAAATAGGTAGCGTCGGCTGAAAGGGGGCGTCCATGCAGGCCCTCTAGATCCGATTAATCGGCAATGTATATATAACTTGCAGACAAAATAATTTCATAAATAGCTCTACGTTTATATATAAGAATCATTATATAAACTCTTTTTTTAATGAATTCTCACTTTCAGATTTAACAATTAACCTTGGCCCACTCTTGGAATTAAAAGAAAAAGAATTCCTGTTCTCTTGTCCTTTTATATGGGTTGAGTTTTGTAACAGCGCAAGAGACTTAACGATATATAATGTTGTCTTTTTTTCAGGACTCGGAATCTATTATGTACCTGTAAAAAAGATCACTTCAAGGAACTTTACATGCAACTTTAACAAATAAAATACCTCACTACAAAATATTATACACACAAACATGAGTGAGTAAATGATATGCAAATCAGTTTGTACAGTGCCATTGTTACCGGCATTAATCCAAATAAAGATTTACAGGTTGTTGCAATACGCTGACATGGACAACCCCAGACGCGCTTACCCTGGTTAGAATCATGTCTGTATAGTACACATGTATGCGAATCTTATCACACCTGCATGGTATATATTGCAACAGTTTTTTCTCTTTCCCTTTCTCTGTCTCTCTCTATTTCTCTCTATCTCTCTCTCTCTCTTCTGTCTCTCTCTCTCTCTGTCTCTCTCCCCGCTCTCTCTCTCTTAGTTTCTCTCTCTCTTACTTTCTGTCTCTCTCTCTCTTTCACTGTTAAAAGAAAGGGTATTTTTAAAGGTTATTCTTGCAAGTGAAAGGGTATTCTGCCACAAAAAAAACCTTCGCTGAAGACCAGTGGGTATATATTGTACCACCAGAAAACCCAACTATTATAAACAACTTCACATATTTTAGTAGGCTTTATTAATTCACACCATCCCCCCGCCCCTCCCCCAAATCTCAGCTTGTATTAAATGTCTATGCATTGCTGATGCAACAAATATTCATCAATTCAGTTTTAATGTTTACAGCCCACTTGCCCTATCTTATCATTGGTTCCATATAATTCATATGCTGTGCAATATATTGCTTATAAATTTAAAATATAAATTATTCAATATAAACGGTCTTGTTCTTTTGTAATGGAATAAAAATCGTCACACTTTATGAGCATGGGAAGTATATGGGAAGACTGCTTTGGAACTCAAAGAACAGATGATCCAGAAACTGGTCCCAGATAGTATGAAGTGTCAGATAAAGTTCATGAAAGCGCAGAAAGAACTGCAAGAAAAACAGCTGTCCTGCCCTCCACACTCAAATATTCAAGGTAAATATATTTTTATTCATTGGCATGGTTATGAGTAATGAACAATTCAAAGTCATCTGAACATTTGAAGAAATACAAGCAAATTTCGCTTATACCTATAAATGATGAATGTTTTGTAAATTTTGTTGAATCATTGATGTCCATATATCTTCTTAAAAATTGTATACGTAAAGTCAGATTATTTTTTTAATCATGATGCAGGTAAGACTGCCCGTCCACATCCAGACATTGTTCCTATGATGACAGAAGCGAGGACAGGACTTCTATTACACCTCCTAGTCCCAGTCAAGGCAGGTATGTCGTTTAATCAGACACTGTGGTTAAACAGCAGGTTATCAAGGTGGGGCAGGTACACAAGAGGGATCATATATGTGAACATTTGTTTCGGGACATTCATGATTATCCTTGGTTATCCTTTCGAATAACTTAGATGCCTAAAACCGTATGAAATTTCAGACAGTGTCGACTTTCGTTAAGCAAACAGACCTTAAATTCGATAATTATCATTAACGAGTTAAGTATGATAAATAAGAAAACATGGATGTTAGCATCAGGATCAGTTACATAATTTATTTATAATTCATTAGAAAAACTATGTTTATGTGCATCAATTAAATGGAGTTTTATTATTATTATTATTATTATTATTATTATTATTATTATTTTTATTATTATTATTAATAAAGATAATTGAATGTCATGGGATTTCCTATATGATGTTTTTACACTTTAATCTTTTTACAGTAGTCCTTTAAGCACAGAACGTGTAGTTGATCATGCCAGTCGTCCATTTGCCAAATATGAAGACGACATGATAGGATATAGGTAAATGATACTGTTTTCATAAAAAAAAACTCCAGATGGGTGTAACACAACTTAGTTCATTCCATCACATGCATATGTGTTGTCCTTTGACCGTAAAGTAAATACTTAGTAATAATTTAAACATACAAAGTTAATTTTTCAAGATAAAACAAAACTGTATACATTGTCAAGGTTTCTTATGAAGCAATGTTAATGGGGATCAAAGTAAATGAAACCTGTAAACATGAAATATATATCTACATTCTAATTTTATTTCATTTTCATTTATTTTCTTTTTCCAGACTGCCAGAGTTTCCACCACATGTGAAGATAATGTTGCAGTCAAAGAAAAGTGTTCAAGATTACTTGCCTGAAAGCTGTAATAGGAAGAAGGTCATTTATACCCAGACCACAGATTTGCAACGCCAGAAGAAACTGTAAGTGCTATGACTTGCAAAGAATGACTAAAATAATAGACTTTTCATGTATTACAATATGCTAAATCAGGTTGATTTTGAAACTGGAATAATAAATTTCATACATTATTCAACCACATGCAAAATGTAACATTTTTTCTTTAACTGAAAACGAGCGTGTGACAGAATTTTGAAATTCTTAAGAACAAAGGGTTGGTCTAATCTTTACTAATTTACAAGATTGCATTTTTTTAAACCAGTTAAAAGCAGCATGTATGATATAACGGTCAGGAATGGTCTGTACAACATTTACCCTCCAATCTCCCACTTTCATACATTCATTCATTTTGGCAACAATCCTTATCTAAAATATGATTATGAGCCCTGCATGGCATGCGATTTCATTTTTAAAGGGCAATATAAGTCCCCTTATAAGTGAAATAAGGTTTGTATTTTCTGCTTATAAACATTTACTCTGTTTGAATCTACAAAATTATTTATAATGTTTCGAGTTATGAATAATATATTTGAAGATGGTAATGAATCTGAAAAACTACTATTTATGTTTTCATTTCCAGCCGTCCATCCAGGAGAGGATATAAGAAGATCCAAGATGCTTTGTTTGAACGGTAACCACAGATTAGTTTTTAACTATAAACTTAAAAAGGTTAATACATCTATCATTTAGAAAGTACTAATCGAGATTAATGTAAGTGCTTGTCGTAAAAATATATCACCCTAACTTTCATATTACACGTGAATTCATAACTTAAGAAACTAAGTTAATATTGAACAAACTGTATTTTCCAGAACTCGTGGAGAGACAGCCTGTACAAACCAAAATGAAAATACCTTCGGATTCCACTCTCAGGCACCCCATGCAGAGGCAAACTTCATGAGAAGCAAATATGGCAGACCGGGAGTCAGAGGCAGAAAAAGAAAGTTGACTTACAACACTGAGGATGATACTCCACATAAGAGACCCAAACCTCCAACTCAGGTGGGCTATATGTTGTACATGATTTATTTGTAATGGTGTATTATGAACTGAGTGTCTGAGAAAAGACCAATATCAACCAATTTACATTGATTTGCCAATTTAAAAGACCAATATCAACGAGTTTACAGTTATTTGTCCCCTTTATTTCTGACTTTCCTATGCTAATATTTATTATTACGTCCAGGATGCTAAATCTTTTCAACTTAATAAGAAACATTAATAAGAAACATACCTTTTCATACTGTTTTTTTTTTATAAATATGTAAAATTTAAAAGTAGTTGTGATATTTATTTTGAGTAAACTGAGGAAGAAGAGGATGATATTAGCATTAGGCGGCAAGTGAAAGACCTAAAATTGGAAGCCACTAAGGCTAAACCCGACAGTTCACATGTAGAGCGTAAGCTGCTGCGAACGGCATGCAACATACCGCAGAAATCTGATATATAGCGAAGGTACTGATATCGAGGCGTTCCTTCAAAAGTTTCCAATCATCCGGATTAGGCCGTATGTATAAGTGCAACCATATTTCATTACATTATTCGATGGAGATGACACTAAATATAAAATTAAGCAATTACTTCACGAAATAATCCAGCATTGTTCTTTGGATAATATAAACCTCTGCCTCCTCTGTGAGTTCCCCCTATGTGTCTAGCTCAGGATTTACATATTAATCCTTTTTTTTTTCTTAATCTTGACATCATTGCAGATGTGTATGTGAAACTTTAAATTGAATCAAATACATGAGGAAGTATAGTTTTTAAAAATATTTTCTTATGCATTTGTTATGCATTTGAAACATATCCACTGTCATTAACAATGTTTTCCTATTGATTTGATACATGTAGATATGTAAAGTTATAAAGTGGAACTACATAAATAAAAACTTGATCAGATCTTATCATTCCAATTTTTTAATAAATTTACACTGATTTTATTTAAATCCAATTTATCTTTTCAATTTAGCTCATTGGAGATGTAAAGATAAACCACAACAAGGACATCCAAGGGAAATTTAAAAGGATCCCTAATGGGCTCCTTGACGATACTAATCAAGTACAGTCGAAGGAAGGTCACCAACTTCCACAAGATCCATGAGGAATACTTCACTTCCATTGGAGAAACAATGGATACAGCCAGAAAGGCTGGTGAGTGGATTTAATGCAATACATGTATTTTAAAGTCATCTTTTAAGGGATCATTTATACCAGAAATCATTTGTTTTAAACGAGAAATGAGAAAATCCACATGTAGGTCTATTAAAAATTGAATTGAACTCAAAGATTTTAAGGACATTAAATGATTTGACATTTTTTAAATATGTGAAGTTATATTTCATATATTTAATGTAAAGCAACAACAACATCAACTTTACCACTGTGAAAGCAACACGACGACAACAACAAAAATTATATTAATTTATGAATGAAAATCAGCTGTATTACAACCTGTAGTTTGTCTCTTTCAGAATTCGGGATTCAGTTCTCCTACAGACTGCTGCCTGCAATATTTGGTGAGAACGAACGCCTACTGTTCACAGAGACACCATGCAGAGGTAAGTTTATGAGGGGGCTAGTGTTATTATTTTCAGTTTCAGTATGCTAATATCACGATGTTTTTCACGGCCGCTTTTCAATTGTTTTTACTGTTACCAGTGATTTGTTAAATAAACATATACAAACTTAAATAAGGTGATCATATGAATGATTACTCCTCTTATTATATGTCCAATTATTTTGCCACTATTAAGAGTAAAGCATGTAGGTAATTACACCTTAATATAGAGTTGGAGTATCCAGTTATATTTGTCACCTTTATGAAATAAGCCTTTAGGTATTTAATGTATAATCAGATTTTCTAATTATTTTTTTCCCACATGCCGATATACATTAATTTTAATATTATATTCAGCATCTAATTTGGCTCGTCCATAGTTCATGACTTTTCCCCATGCAGGATGTTGGATCGCCGTTCCCCACCATTCTGAAAGATCAGCGAGGCATGCTGCAACTTCAGATAAATGGGGCAGATATCATGAAGGAGCAGCCAGTGAACAGGTTTACGTATGCCATAGAAGCATGGTTTGCCTCGTTTTTGGTGTTTGCCACCAAAACTGGAAAAAAACTTGCCTTTTGATATAGAAGTACATCATTGGCCATCCAACAAAGGTGCCGAATTCTGTTAATACATGGGCTTCGAAGTTAAAACTAAATTAGGGTAATGTGGTTATGTGCCATATTACTATGTTTCTGATCAAGAATTGTTATGTAACAATTATGTAATTGTTATATTGTTTTATTATTGGTCATATATTGTTACGGGGTGACATAAAAGCGGACCAAACTGCCTCGCTAGTGAAGCTTGCTTTGCTTTTGAAGCTGTTGGAACGCCGGACTTGTGCGCCACCGTTATGGGTTCGAATCCGGGATCGGCCCAATGTTTTCCCCTGAGTAAATTGTCTTCGTTACAAAATGGGGGCTCGTCCGGGATGACGGTAAACTTTGTGGCCCAGGGAATAAGCTCACTAATTGTGACTCCTGGTCTTGTTCTGAAATCAGAACGCTCTTAAGAGGGGGTGTGTTACGGGGTGACATAAAAGAGGACCAAACAGCGAAGCGGTTGGAACGCCGGACTCGTGCGCCACCTTTATGGGTTCGAATCCGGGATCGGCCCAATGTTTTCCCCTGAGTAATTTGTCTTCGCAACAATATGTTAATGTTTACGTATGTTAATAAACAACGGGCACTAAATGTTATGACTTTTTAGTTATTTGAAATAACATGCAGAGATCGGTCAGAGGTGTACCTGTGTGTGACTGTACAAGACTTTCAATGTTAGATGAGTGATTAAATGATCATATATATACACATTTTGAAAAAATAAACCTTAGTGTTTACAACCAGAAAGAGAAGGGTTTTTATAAAAGGGATTTTAAAGGGGTTTGTTAAAAGGGTTTGGAAAGGGTTTTCTTAAAAGGGGCTAAAAAGGGTATTATAGAAAAGTGTTTTTTTTAAACCCTTAAAGGGTTTTCGTATTTGGACACTCAAAAAAACCTTTTCCTACCCTTTAAAAAACCCTTTCTTCTAACAGTGAATTCTCTCTCTGTCTCTCTTTCTGTCTCTCTCTTTCTCTCTCTGTCAGTCTGTCTCTTTTTTTCTCTCTCTCTCTGTCTCTCTGTCTCTGTCTCTCTCTATCTCTTTCTCTCTGTCTCTCTCTCTTTCCCCCTCTCTCTCTCTTTCTATTCTCTCTCTCTCTCTCTCTCACTCACTCTCTCTCTCTCTCTATCTCTCTCTCTCTCTCTCTCTCTCTCTCTCTCTCTCTCTCTCTCTCTCTCTCTCTCTCTCTCGGTTTTAAAGGATATGGCCATGAATGGACAAACAGTCATTCCCAACTAATCAAGAAAAAAAATATGCCATGGATATACTATGCATAGCCAGCCCTGATTACAATTATGTTGGCTTCAAAACGATGACATTAAATGTTTTTCTTTTTCTTGGAGGGTCAACGAAAATATAACATTAGTATATCTTTTAATTGTTTTACCCTATTATCTCACCGCTTCATGTTTCATTAACACAACTTAATTATATAATGACTTGCAAAAGGGGACAATCTCGCAAAAAGTAGGGGTAATTTTTGTTGCTATTAGAGCATTGTTCCCGCAATCAGCAGTAATAGTTGAGAAGTCATTGTATATAATTAATACACAGATATGGCACCGGCGTCATCTCTATCCGTAAAATCGTGAAGACAAATGAATTTATGAGCTCGGGGTTACGTTCTGATACTGAATAATTGATATAAGGAGTAGGTCCTCAGAACCATTTAAGATAAATTAATCAGAAGCAACGTTGGTAAAGGCCAATCGTCCGTCTCCGTACCATTTCTAAATGACAGCTTTTGACAAAAATATCTAGCGCTTATACCAAAGGTCATTCGAACTCACACATGCCAATATTTAAGCGTCTCTGTTGCATGGTTTTCAAAAGCGGCCTCATGTCTTTGCATGAGAATATATAAAGTTTTTTTTTAACGTAACCATTAATTGTTTGCTTGGTACAAAACAAACATATACTCATGTATAAGCGCCAGCGATGCACAACAAACAAAGCAATTTTAGCGAATTTCAGCGAAATTTTAATATTTAATAATAGTTCTAAAGTTTTAAAAATTAGTCATGTGAACATTTGATAGCAGGTTCCGACTATATATCCGCAAACATCCGATCGGTTTATTGAGGCCTTGCCGTGATCCGAATATATATATATATATATATATATATATATATATATATATATATATATATATATATGTATGTATGTATATAAACTAGCAATTACCCGCACGGTTTGGAGCGAACACGACGATCCGTACGGTGGTATCGGAAATCAATCGAAAATCCGGAGATACGGAAAAATCATACAAATCGCCTTACGCTATTAATATATAGTTCCATTATGTATAGTGTTGTGGATAAAAATCTTTCGGGATCGTTTCGGATCAGCGTACAGTGGCACACGGTCTCCCCAATTAAGCCAGTCCCTAAAATGTGGTCGGGGTCCTTGACAAATAGTCACTTACACATATACCATGTGACATGAGAAACTGATCTATAATATCACATTTACATACAAACGAAACCGTCCAAGAAATAGACCTTAGACGAAAATGCAAAGAAAAACAGCTTTATTTGTGGAAATAGTTACAATGATGGCCATGACTTATACGCAGTAAGCATACATACTGAATGAAAGAATTAAAAGTCTTGCAAAACAAAGAGTATTACATAAACATGATTGAAAATGAAATGGCACCTGCATGTAAAAGGAACTAATACCAGCACAAACTTATTGAATTTACAATTTACAGGAGATTTACATTTGTAACTGCTGTAATGAGGAATAATCTCCATTTCAAAACATTTTAAGTCAATATTATATATATACAACTTTGGTAATGTATAATGGCACTCAACACGTGTCTTATCACACTGTACCAACCAATTAAGATGTGAATTTGGTTAACATTTTCTTTACATCTGTCACATGGTAGGCCTACATGTGTTGGTGAATATTTGTCAAGGACCTCAATCTCATGCAGGGCCCTGGACTTCGTGCGACCAGTGATTGTATAAGGCCAAAAAAAAAGGTTTGGTTCTTAGACATTCGTCAATTTTGCCCCCCCCCCCGCATGTTTCAAAATTGTTATTTTGATTTTCATCTTTAAAGAAGATAAAATAATACAATTTTGATCAGATTTCTTTTGTTATAGTGTTTTTGCTTGTTTAGCAAAACAAAACTGTTATTTTCATACTTTTCCCTGATCATATGACATTTTTATCGAAACATGCAAATCACAGATTCTGAAAAAAATGCCTGAGAATCAAACCTTTTTTTTTTTGGCCTTACCATCACGATTTTCCTGTTACACGGTAGATGTATACACTCAAGCTTATCAGGTCATGTGAAGGAGCCCTCTTTTTGCTACCCCCCGGTCGCAGGAAGGCCTGCAAAACAATTCTTTCAAGGATCCCCCTTTTGAGAAAGGATCGCCGATGGGGATTATTTCGGGCCGGTGACCGCAAATATAAGGAAACCCCAAATGAAGCCCCCAGAGTAAAACCCTGTCCCGCCATCACACACGCTGTGGCCATTGTGTTACCGGGCTCGAAGACACAAAGAAAAGAGGCGCCCGAGTGGGAGCAAATATTAAAATTATTAATTAAGCACGTAATACGCAAATATCTAATACTTATAAAAGGAATTCGGTTCACGTTTGTTCGCAGTGTTCTCTATTACCGCGTTGTGTACAATATTGTGCCATACATCATTTTAAAGGTTATTATCCACGCAGTGACATAGGTGATATGACAATAAATAATTTTTAATATACATATAATTTTGAGTGATTTTTCCATTTTTTTATCGACCACAGCCGAACTGCCTTCGGCAATCACCGGAATGCGTGCACCGTGGTCACTTAACCTCTAACACTAAGGACTATTGTTCGTATGAATAACGCTTGCTTTCAATGAGGGATTTGACCCACGTGCGTCGTCAGTAAAAGAGAAAAACACGTGTTTCTCGCTTTATGAAATGGAGAGTTCTACCCAGGAGGATTAATGACAAAACCTAATTCAAGGTCCCAGTTTCAGGAACAGGGCTGGGATGGTGTCGGGGGTTTCAGGCCTCAAAATTTGTCTGAATAAAAGGTTGCGGTTGCTGAAAATGAGATATGCATGGACCTACTGCACGGAGTCCCGCTGGGTCCGCTTCTGCTACTTACGATGTATGCATATTTCTGTTTCCTTCTGCAGGAACAGTTTCCTTGCAACGTACATTTAATTAATTGTTCATGTGTTCCTCAGATCAACCTATATATATATATAATCTTTGTACGACCAACGATAGAAACCAGTCAAATATCAACGAAACACTGTATGCCTCCGCGTCTCATTCCGGTTCGCAATGAAAACCATCACTGACCAGGTCTTCAAGGTAAACATACCGGGATATAATTTTTGCCACAAGCACAGCGCCACAAAACAACAGTAAAAATTATTTGTACATATCGTATTCCGAGAGTATCCCACTAAAAATCTATATTTTCTTTTAACTTTTATAATAAAAATTGAGTCAACATTCAATATCTCAGTAAATATATCTCCCAAACCGCGGTAGAAATCCCGGTATACCGGGTTTATCAGCTAGTTGTAAATAAAAGTGGGTGGAATCTTTTCGGACAAACCTAAAGCATATGTATGTCGAATATCAGGGCAATCCGTACGGTGGTATATCAGAGGAGATACGGAAAATTACAAAAATCGCCTTACGCTATTAATATATATATTTATATATGAAACTGATGGGTCTGTTCTAGAGTCTTTATATTTTAAGTGTATGAATATTACTTAACACATACATACACGCATAAACGCACTTTAAGCTGTAATCCACACTGTAAGCTTAGCATAAAATGTCTTTGTGGGGATAAATTGAGTGTAGTCGCCTGACGGCGGAGAAGATGATTAAAAGACTGTCATATATCAATATCCCGCAAAACAAGGGTTTCTACAATGATAAACTATAAAAATGTCTCTGTATAAAATATGGTAAAAGCATTCTTGTGAAGAAGCCCCTTTCTTAAGCGATCGTTCATGGCCTCTGGCTCCGCGTCGTGATATATGTTTTTTTTCAAAAGGAATACGGAGTAAAGCAGTCCTTGAATTAGAGATGAGTTAAAAACTGGCGACACACACGGCTTGAATACCCTGCGGTGCCAATACACAACGTCCTCGTCTGTTAACGCGAACACACACACACACACACACACACACACACAAACTTCCCGTCTAAAATCGTGTCATTTAATCAAACTATGACAAATATATTTAGTATAAATATTTCTGTGACTCCGGGGTAAAGCACAGGACTCAAAGCCGGGAGGTCGTGAGTTCAAATCTCAGCCGAGGAGCGGTGAGATTTTTCACGGTCGGTCCAACTCGGGGTAAGCGCTCTGCAGGCTAAATGGGAAGGCTGTGCCCCACGGCCGTGTATCACTCACATGATTCAGCAATGGGGTGGATTATACACCCAAAACCCGCAGGTGTGTTAGACACCGGCCCTTAGGTGCATGACACCAGGATACAAAAAAAATTATAGGAAACGAAAGCTATACTGCCCGGTCAGGTATAGTCCCAAACCGAAATGAAAACTCTGCATGCAGGTGTGCAGACTTATAGGGTAAGAATTAAATAAGTCAACATTAAAAAATGGAGGCTGTAACTTTCACCAAAAAAATATTTTATATATATATATATATATAAATATATATATATATTAAGTATAAGGTTGACACTATAAACTGTAAAGCAACAGTTTGCACTTCATTTTACGCACGATTCGACACAATTATTGAAAATAAAAACTGTCTCAAGATCTTACAGTATTCAAATTGGTAATTCTATTTATATTAAAAAACAGTGCCAGGTTTTACCGGTTTTAAAATTTATATATTCCTGTATGATTTTTTGAACATGCAATGTAAAGAGGGCATTTTTAACACTTTTCACAAAAAGTGTTACAGATGAATGGGGGGGGGGGGACATAATTATCTACACTAATGTTACATTATTACCTACACTAAGGTTACATAATTACCTACACTATAAGGTTACATAATTACCGACACTACGGTTACAGAATTACCCGCACTAAGGTTACAGAAAAAAAATAAAATCAATTAAAGTTACAGAAAAAGTCACACCAAGATTACTGAATTACCCGAGCCAATTTTACCTGCACCAAGTGAACCTGATTACCGGACTGAGGTAACATTATTATAGACTCCAAAAGTTTCCTGAAAAATCAGCAATAATGTTACAGAATTAACCGCATTAAGAATTCAGAATTACCCGCACTGAGGTTATATAATTACCTGCACCATGGTTACAGAATTACCCGAGATAAGGTAATTTAATTACCTGCGCCAAGGTTACAGAATTACCCGCACCAAGGTTATATAATTACCTGCACCATGGTAACAGAATTACCCAGAATAATGTAATAAAATTACTTGAACCAAGATAATAGAATTACCCGGAATAAGGTTATATAATTACCTGCACTAAGGTTACAGCATTACCCGGAATAATGTTATAAAATAACTTGAACGAGGGTAACAGAATCACCCGGAATAAGGTTATATAATAACCTGCACAAAGGGTACAGAATGACGCAGAATCTAGTTATATAATGACCTTCACTAAGGTTACAGAATTACCCGGAATAAGGGTCTATAATTACCTGCACAAAGATTACAGAATAACCCCCTATAAGGTTATATAATTACCTGCACAAAGGTTAAAATATTAACCGAAATAAGGTAATTTAATTACCTGCGCCAAGGTTACAGAATTACCCGCACTAATAAGGTTATATAATACTTGCACAAAGGTTAGAGATCGAATTACCGGAATAAGGTTATTCAATTAATTGCACCAAGGTTACAGAAATACCTACAATAAGGTTATATCATTACCTGCATGAAGGTTACAGAATAACCCGCAATAAGGTTATATAGTTACCTGCACAAAGGTTACAGATTTACCCGGAATAAATTTGTGTAATTATCTGCACCAAGGTTACAGAAATACCCGATATAAAGTTATAAAATTACCTGCGCCAAAATTTACAGAATAACCCGCAATAAAGTTATTTAATTATCTGCACTTAGGTTATATAATCATCCGCACTAAAGCAGGTGGTATACCACCAGTCTGCGGGTACTGATAAAACACTCCGTAATCCATATACATGCAAATATTCATGGCGATCAATGTATTCTTGGGGATACTTTTGAGCCCATATATAGCTCTGATGATATGGGTAAGAGAGACCTAATAATTAGGTTCCTAAGGAAATTTTTCATGGACTTCCCTGGATTTTAGTCAGAACATTCCAGGGTTAACAGTCATGATTTGTGCCCTGTTAACGGACGACCGCTTCATTAAAGGTCTAAAATTAGAGAAAAAATTGCCACCAGTCTACAGGAATTGATGAAACACTCCATGATCAATATGCATGCAAAGAATCATGGCGATCAATGTATTAGTTATTCAGATACTGGACCTTTTGTATCAACTGTTTTAATTATTCTGGGGGTATACTTATACGATCCCCATGCATGGCTCGGAGGATATGGGTTAATAGAGACATCATTTCAGATTTACAAGGAGATTTTTCATAGACTTCTCTGGATGTCAACTAAGAAGATTCTATATCCAAATTAAGGTTACGATTTGAGCCCTGTTAACGGACGCCTGCTTCTTTGAAGCACTCAAAAACAGGGAAAACAAAATGCGTTAAAATTCGAAAAAATACAGGCGGTGCCACAAGTCTGCATGGCGATCAATGTATTAGTTATTCAGATACTGGAGCTTTTGTAACAACATTTTGATTATTCTGGGGGTACTTACGACCCTAATAGCTCTGAGGATATGGATAACAGAGACATTATTTCAGGTTCTTAAGGGGATCTTTCATTGACCTACCTGCATGTCAAGGAAGAAGACTCTTGCTCCAACGGTTAGGATTTGTGTCCTGTTAACGGACGACCGCATATTTGAAAGTAAAAAAAAGTGAGGAAAAATGAGTAAAAATTCGGACGACGGACAAAGAGTGATTAATATAACTCAGAAGTATATCAGTCAGCTAAGCTAATTTTAAATTGTCATATATTAAAAAGAACTATGCGCATGTGCGAATACTATACTTCAATATTACAAAATAAAAACACTTCATATAGCAAGCTTGGCTCAGTACGGGAACTATAAATGTAATTAATCATGACAATATAATCATGTGTGCACTAACTTTAAATGAACATGTTTATCGGAAATTTCCATTTTTGACTCGAACCTTGAGGACTCGGACTTGGACTCGAGAGGCCTAGACTCGGATGGTGTGGAATTGACTTCATCACTACTTGCCTTGCATACTGATCATGGAGACTCTTTACTGGATTTCTGAGGCCGTCAAATAACAGCAGTCATAATGTTTCCGCCGTGGTTTCATGTAGTGTTCTATAAAGCCTTGTTTGTTCTTAAATCATGTATAGTTTCATCAGCCTTATCAGTTCCTGAAAACCAGTGGCTCCAAATGTATATTTTCTAACACACATTCTGTTCTCCATTTTTTAGACTGAAAAATTACAGCCGTGATGTCAGTGTCCCTGACGTGCTTTCATCTTGTGTCCTGAAACCTGGTGTGCTCTTTGACCACTAAAAACTGGTGGTGCCAACTGTTTTGATTTTCTGAGGTTTTTTTACACATTTTTCACTGTATTTTTTTACTGTCGTAGCAGTGAGAGCAATCGTAACAGTTTCTCAGTTTTGACTTTTTTTTTTCAGTATCCTGACACTTCACATATTCATTGATCATAACTATAGTTTTATCAGTTCCGCCAGACTAGCGGCGCAACCCGTATCTTTCCTTTTGTTCACTCATTTTTCTTCAATTTTAGCGACAAGCAAATTACAGAAGTCATATAAGCTTTTCTGCTGTAGTTCCATCTGGTATGGTGTCCATCTGGTTCATTGATCATGACCAGTTGTATCAGCTGTTTAAAACTGGTGGCTCCACCTGGTTTCCAAAATGTTATGCATTTTTCCTTCTATTTTTGAGACAATCATATCAATTTCTCAGCTGACGTTTCGTTAAATTCTCTGAAGATTGGTAGGGTAATTGATCTTGACTAGTTTTATTAAGTCATTTGACTGGTGACAACACCTGTACTTGTGTTCTTCACACATTTTACCTGTATTTTGAAGATTCCGGAGTTACAGGGATGGTGATAGTTTCTCAACTTTTGATGTATTACAGAAACAATTTGTAATCTTTGGACCTCTACATGAGTAATTTGAACACCATGACCTCATTTGCGTAAATATCAAAGTGTCTTTTTACGGTGTCCTGAGAAAAACCAGTAAAAAACACATAAATGCATCAAGTATCATAGCTAGTACCAACACATGTATCAGTCAGCTGAGCGTCAAGACCCATAGGTCACTTGTTTCATGAATTGTAAAAAAATCGTTAATTCTTTTCATAAAAATATTCTGCATTCATTATAAAGGTCTCAGTGGGCTGACAAGTCCAGCCGAAAAGCTATGTTCCCTGGAAATCGTTGGTTATCTTTTCCGTTTATGAATGCTCCTGTATTGAATTAAGAAACCCCAGTTTACTTGGGGAAAAAAAGAGTCATCATCCACCATCTTGAACGATGTCACGTGACCCTCAAAGTCAACACGTCATCCCTCAGGGAAAACACGGGACTCTGCATGTGGGTCAAAGTCAATCCTGGGAGTAATTTCCGTCCTAAAATCATGTCTGCTCCAAAATAAATTATAATAACCAACGGTTGAATCTATATATGGTCTGGTTTAGCCCCTGACCTGCTTGTACATATTACCAGATGTGCACAAGATTTTAAAAGTTCTTTCTCACTTCACACGAATAAAGGGCAAACCCTTGGGATAAATGTGTTTCGATTGATCGTGTCACGATAAAATAAACGTTCCCGAGAAGTCCCGCCGCATGATTTATACCGGGACACAAGTGCCATGCTAATATAATGATCAATATAAAAACATATTGCCAATCATTTTCATCTGATTTTATCGCCAGAGGTCGACAACAAGTCATGGCTATCAGCGAGCATGGACTGATAATCAAAACAGATTAATAAGCGCAGAAATATAGGTCACATGAACAGGTGCACGTTCCCAGAAGTCTCGAGCCATGGCGGCATCTGGAAGACGAAGTTGCCACCGGAAGTTTAGTCTTGCTCCATTCTCATCATACTATCCCCTGTCGAGATCAGCAGACAAAGCAACTCAGGCCGGCACCTTTTTACCGAGTTTGATAAAAGTAAGACACACGAAAGAGGGGCCCAGTGCTCGTGTTTGTCGGTGGCGAAACTTCGAAACGGTTTGTTCGTCTCCGTAAATGGCTTGATTTCATTATACCGACGCACAGTATGAAATTTATTCCTTTCAAAACAGACCAATATTGGAATGTTTATCGCATAACGCTCTATACAAAATATTTACTTCAGCTTACTCGCAGCCATATATGTATATATATATATATATATATATATATATATATATATATATATATATATATATATTCTCAATGAAATGAACTTGACGCTGAATGTTTAGTTGAAAAAAATTGAAGGAAAAAGAAACGAAGTGAAATATTTAACCCCCCCGCCCAAAAAAAAAAAGAGGAGGGGGAGGCGGGGCTGTCAAATGTAATTACTAAAATAATACAATAATAGGTCAGTTTGATATTCAGCTCATTAGAATTGTGTTCACAATTTTTTTTTAATTGGGTTAATGGTTCTCTAGTGGAACATGGGTATCCAGAAGCGCAACCAGAATATCAACCACAGATCGGACAAAGAAACCTCTAATTTTTAACGATGAACGATTAGATCACGCGGTTATTAAGTCGCTTATACTCATGGAACCGGTCTTCTTATCCTTGATTAATGGTTAGTTTTATACCATTTCACAAGGCGCTTTCTGCCCATAACGTTTCAACTCTTTTATAAAATTGTCGAGCAGTTAAATTTGTGAAACTTCTGTAAGAGCTTTAAGAAAACATTTGTGTATCACTAAATATAGTCATGTTCGAATCGAAAATGTAAATTTTAACTCGAGTTGATCTAACATGGTTCTATACGTTAATGTACAAACCCGAATTTGTATTGTATGGATTTTCGTCCAGTTATACGCCCATACCATGCAAATAAAAACTTAAACCAAATAATCAAATATCTGCCAATGATTTGGACATCAGTGTACTCATTTGTATTGCTAAATCGGTTACGGAGAATAAAATGTAAGCGCTTTCCCGACCATTTAAGTGCTTATATCTTGTATTTAGCATGGCGGATAGGATCTCGTGGGACGCGAGATTTGCATGTGTCTGGGAGAATCCCAGGACAGGCGGAACATGCTTCTATAGACCAGAACACGACAGTCTACACGGCGCCAGGCAGGAGTCGTGCTCGATAAACGGTAAGGGTGCTGAGAGATTTGGCTTGGCTACTTTTTGCCAAGGGTCATGGCAGTCACGGCACAACGAGACACCAAAATAAAAGGCCATGTCTGTAAAACAGACAAAGCGAGCGTCCCGACGGGTAAAATATTGAACAATTTTTATCTTCACAGGACAAAGTAGTGGCCGAATCTTTATGTAATTTCCCTAAGAAGAAACAAAGGCCCCATAAGCCATCAAGAGAAGAAAATTTAATGTGCCCCGTGGAGCGCATGACACATAAAGAGTGGCGCTTGGAAAATTTAATGTTCACTTTGGACTGTGTGACATCTAATGCAATAAGCAAATGTCCCCACTCCTATCTCGCGGGCCCCAAATTCATTCAACGGCTCCCATTATATCTATAATGGCATTTTACACATTGTGGCATCAAATGGGGCCGCCAGTCCCAGTGGAGGCGTCTTCATCAGCCGCGACATTGAGCGTCTGATGTACAAGCCATCCCGCTGATGCCGGAGCCTTCTACGAGACATGACAGATCATCTGGCGATCAACTTATTTCAATTTGTCATCTACTTGGAATTGTGTGGCGGCCAGATCGGGTCAATCCCTGTACAGGGACAGCTCTAGTGCTGTGTCTGACACTATTGATTCCGCCGCCGGCCGCTCCTGACTCCCGCTTTGATAGCGCCGTCTTGACATGCTCTCTGAATTGACACGCCCGCGACAATGCCGACTTTGTCCCATTAATATTGCGCCACCCCTCCTCCTCGGACCTCTTATTGACTGCCGCCGAAAAGACACAGCGGCCCAGCGCGGTGTGACGGCTTGACATGCAGACCTGCTTTGGCTAGACTCCTATCTGATAGCCAAGAATTAACCTTGTCATTTTTCAGTCGCCCCCGTGGCTATCTCCGTGTACACCGACTCTTAAAATACATACATCTTACCCTTGGAGTCGCTGTCTTCCTCACCATTCTTTAAGATTGTCCGGGGCTTCCACTCTATATATCCTATCCTGCTTCCCTAAGCTGGCTATTGCGTCTTGCGGAAATCACTCTGCTGGTAGTTTGGCGACGTGCCGTGTATTTTTCAGCTACGTAATCCTGACGTATGAAGGAGATCAGCTCGGTCGCATAAAGCGTTGACAATCACACGGAAAAGTCTCGTAAAAGTTATAGGTTTATAAGAAGTCGCGCCACCCCACTAAGCCGACATGAAACGTACAAATGAAAGAGCTGAATCACTGTGCCCACAAAAGACATTCAGACCACATGGCATTATTCAGCACCAAGACCGGTGCCTTACTATACCAATGTGCAATAGGCACAGTTCTCGGACTATTAAAGTTACAACAAGTCACAATATTGAGAGAAGTAAATATGCATTAGGAATTATTTAGGAAAAGTTTATCTTCATCAATATAATACGTTTCAAGATATTAATCTTCCCTCCAGTTTGTTAGTGAGATAATTGATGCATAATCACAGAAAAACAATATAAATATACCCGAATAACTTAAAATGTAAATTTATTCAAAATTAAACTTATACTGAATGTATTAGAAACCGCAAGCAAATGGAGGCTTCGTCGTTTCAGTTGGTATGAAAAATTAATGAAAAGTTTATAGAGAGAAAAGTGTAACGACCAACCGATTCTGACATTTTCATGTCATTCTGACGCCCGTAAAACATGAAAATTTTGCATATGTATCTTCCTTATATGTATTATCGGAGATTGAGAATTCCCCTAATGATGTTGGCGGTCAAAAGGTTAAAGGTCAAGGTCACAGGCCACAGTTGCTCATAAAGAAGTAAGGTTAGAGTATTTTTGTAAGGTAAATTGCTTAACTGCTGAAGATTTTTCAATAAAACTTGACATGCCTATGAATTGTGTCAATGCCCACGATTTACGCTCCTCACACATCGGTAATTCACAGCAGTCCTCCAAGATCCCCCTTGTTTGTAAAGCATGAATCTCTGGCCTGGCATAGAGCAAAGAATTATAATCAGACCAATGAGAGCGTGGTATTCATTGTGCATCTAGCTCCAAAATAAAAACTCTCGTTGGTCTGATTCTTGGCCTGCATGTGCCAGAACCGGTATTATCGGTGTATTGTGTAGGGAGATCTGGGACGACTGCAACCTATAACCGCTGCCTTTGGAGCGTATACCCATGCAGGCCTTTGAAGTGATAATTTAAACATTCATTACAATTTAATTCTAGCCTTAAAATTAGCACTTAAGGAAAACAGCTCGGTGGGCTAACAGCTCTGCTAATACTGAAGACATTATTCTGCAACTTTTTTTCAATATTTGTTATCATTGTTTGTTTTCTTCACTTTTAATTAGCATTTAAAGAAAAAAAAGCTCATTTGGCTCATAGTTCCCATACCATTGAAGATATTTGGGGGAACCAGGGATACCAATTAGAGCTTTTACCTGAATATGTTCGTTTACTTTGATTTTTATACTTGTAATTTCTCACAATAAAAAGTATCGTTTAGATGTAATGTCTCATCACTTTTTTTTTTTTGAATGCCCCCTACCGGCGAGTTCTGCGGATTGTCCTTAGTCGACTTGTTTATTTGCTGTTTTAAACATCCTGCGACAGGTCATGGCATGTCCGCGCTTTTAAAATGTACAAACCTTATGATATATGTCAAGATTTAATTTCCTACAATTTCTTGCCTCGAAAGATGCGTTGCATATAGGTGCTAATGCGCTGCATTTTTGTGCCCTGCATGTGATATCGTGAAAAATCGTATCAAATTGTAGGAAATCAGAGCCTGGATAACACGGGGGAATTTTGAATGTAATTATCTTATTTATATTCTAAAACTTTTATATATTCTAATAAAAATCCTTTTTTACGAGGAAAATATAAACGAGTATATACGCCAAAATTAAGTATGCATGCATAGAAAACACCCCTGCCAAAGGAAAAGGCGCCTCTGTATAAAAATGAACCCTGAACTCTGTGTAATGAATTAAAAAGCGAGGGTCAAATCACAATGGTACCAAATAGATCCGTTGCAAAAATACAGACGATGAGAGAGACCACAGAGATAAGAATCTGTAACAAACTTTAATGCAGGGTATATATTTATGTTAGGCAAACTGAATCAATCATCTCTTTTTCGAGAAAATTTGAAAATTGAAAAAAGTCGTTTTTTATGATCACATATATATGAGCAGCCACGTGTATAGATACATTCAAAATAAACGAATGCATGGAAAGGTTACCTTGTTTGGCTGGCGGTAAAATATTACCGTTTTATTTCCTGATTCTTATCACCTTCGTCGAAAATTTCTAATTTCCCTTACAGTCCATTATACATAGACCGAAGATGAATCGAATTTTACAATTAAATTTCACTATTCTTTAAACCGGGCGATATGCACGTTGGTCTGGTCAATAAATGTCCACCGTCTACGTCGGACAATTCGCGGGGACCTCATGAACGATAACTTGACAGCAAGCGCCAGATATATCCGACAGATTTCTTTCCTATATATATGTTTTTAAATTTATGCCGACACGTTTGATATTTTCAAGAATTCATTTGTATACATGCCAAAATATTTGCCCTCATTAAGGCAGACAAAACTCATTTTTCATACTTGAAAATTGACTTTATATATGCCCCGGCTAAATAGCATTATTTACGATATGAGCAACTGAACACAGCTTTGTTATATTTGCTTGAGATTTTTATGAGAGAAAAGTGGAATGATCGACCGATTCTGACATTATAACGTCATTCTCACGCTGGTCAATTATCAGACGTGAGCATATATATATGTGTTCCTTCAATCTTATCTTAAATCTTGCATCAACAAGATCAACTTTACAGACATTGAGAAATAAAATCTATTCCAGATAGACCTAATTACAAATAAAGATTTTCTTTCACTACATTTAAAGATTTTCAGGATTCAGTTGAAATCCAGGAAATGCGAGCGAGCGAGCTCCTTAATCCGCTATGGTTACTGTTAATCGATAATTTTCAAATGATCTTTTTTCCATTACTGAATCATTTTATATATATAATGCATTGGAATTATAATATAGTGGACCTCTTACTCAAAAATATTATGTAACTTGTTCATATGTTAAGATTAACACTTTAGCACTATACATAGCGCAGCCTTCAGTTTAACTCCATGCATGTTAATTCGGACCTGCTTAACAACAGTATATAGTTTAAAACATTCCAGTACAATATGACTTATACACAGGATAAAACCATTCTGAGAGCATTCATTAAGATGCTACTTATACAGTAGGATTATCTAATGATGTAACTTTAACACTTTGCTGAAAACGTTTTAGTGAACATTTAAAATTTAAAAAGTCTCTGATGTTGCGTTAACCTTCTCTAAGTGAAGTTGTTGGAAACTGGGTATATATACACTGAAACTACGACTGTTTTGCGATTAAGTCTTCGGACCTCAAACCAATTCCAGTATTCTATGAAGGATATTGTGACTTGTATGATGTCATATTGTAGGTTTGCGACCAAGTGCCCGTCAATATACTAGATATGCAGGAGATCTTCTATTTGTACCCGACTTTCCGCGGCTCATTGTTTTTCTTTTCAATAAAACCACGGGCATGCCATGGTGTTGAGGCTCTATATTGAGTTAGGATTAAGTCAGGTGATCGTGTGACAATTGATGATATGTTATTACGAAGACTTCTGGGTCTCAGATTTACTGTGCACGGGACGGTGAGTCCAGATGTAATCCAGTCATTGCTTGAGTTAAATTCTTCTGACCTGGTTACATTTCGTCCTATATATACTTGGCAGAAACTGGGTTTGGATAAGCTGATGGCGCTTCCTTGTGCAGTATACACAAACAGGCACTCCGATCCATGACGACATTCTCCGTACCGTGACCCGATTCTCTTTCGGAAGGGTATATTTTCTGGTGTTTAGATAAAACAATTCTCAGTAGGGAAATAAACCTCTTACAACTCTAGCAAGTCCCTCCGAAGTTTGTCACTGCTTTAGTGATGCTGCCGGTACCATTTAAAGCAGATGTGTTTTTCAAGTGTCACTCATATTGCACAATGTACATGGTCTCTTATTGGTGCTCAGGCCTTTAGTCGGTTAGACAAAACAATCAGATATAACGATAAATCCGATGACATATATAAACGAAGCATTCAGAGCACTGCGTAACATAAACTTTTAATTGTCGGACATTTATTGACCATTGTTCACATCGTCTGATTTAAAGAACAGTTAAAATCAATAATAAAATGCAATTTATCTTCGGTCTATGTATAAATACACTGTAGGGGTAAATAGGGATTATCGACGAAGGTGATAAGAATCAGGAAATAAAACGATAATATTTTACCTTCCAGCCAAACAGGAATAGTTTCCACGCGTTTATTTAAATTTTAAATTTTTTTGCGAAACGAGATTATTGATTCAGATTGCCTAATATAAGTACATACCCTACATTAAAATATGTTACTGATTCTTATCTCTGGGGTCCGTCTCTCATTGTCTGTAATTTGCATTCACTGGGGGAGGATTCTTAATTTAATGGCCCAACGGATCTACTTGGTACCATTGTTATTTTACCCTCGCTTCTTAATTCAATAACCAGAGTTCAGGGTTCATTTTTAGCTCAGCTGACTGTAAGTCAACTGAAGTATAGGAATGGCGCTTTGTCCGTTAGCAGGGCACAAATCGTAATTGCTGGAAACTTCTAAGTGAACAACAAAGGAGGCCAATAACCTGAAAACCTGAAATTAGGTCACTGTGACCTATATCCTCTGAGCTATGGGGCTTGAAAGTACCCCCCAGAATAATCAAAAAATAGAATACAAAACCTCTAATATCTTGATAATTAATGCATGGATTGTCATGAATCTTGCCCTGAATATTGACCATGACTAGTTTTGTCAGTTTCCGAAAAGTGGTGGCACCACCAGTATTTTTTTTTATTTTAACTAATATTTTTCAATCTTTTTTTACTATAAAATGACAACAATCATGTCAGTTTATCAGCTGTAATTACATCTAGTGTCCCAAAACATGGTGTGTTCATTGATCACAAGTGGATGCCATATAGTTATCACCCTGTTTGTCTGTTTGTTTGTCTGTCTGTCTGTCTGTCCGTCTGTCCTTCCACACAAATTTGTTTCCAGATGATAACTCCATGCAGGTTGTATTGACACATGGATTTCAAACTTGACTTAGGTATGGCCCACCACTAAAGCAAGAACCCATGATTTTTGGGTCACGAGGTCAAAGGTCAAGGTTACAGGATTCAATTAATTAAAAAGGTTATGGCTGCATTTTAAGCTTTTCATCCCAAACTTTCTATTTTGCGTATTAAGCTGACTTGCCAGTATGGGGAGAGCTTTAATGAATTTGGGGTCACATGGGTAAAGGTCAAAGGTTGTATTGACACATGGATTTCAAACTTGACTTACGTATGGCACACCACTAAAGCAAGAACTATATGATTTTAGGGTCACGAGGTCAAAGGTCAAGGTCACAGGACTCACCTATTTAAAAAGGTTATGGCTGAATTTTAAGCTTTTCCGAACTTTCCATTTTGCGCATATAGCTGACTTGCCAGTATGGGGAGAGCATTAATGAATTTGGGGTCACATGGGCAAAGGTCAAGGTCACAGGGGCCATCTGTTCACAAATTAGTTTCCAGATGATAACTCCAGTTTAGTTTGACATATTGGTTTCAAACTGAACTTTTATATGACTCGCCACTAAAGTAAGAACCGTGTCGAATTTGGGGTCAAACGGTTAAAGGTCAAGGTCACAGGACTCATTTCTTTAAAAAGAATGCATATGCATTTTAAGCCAATCTTTTCATCCAAAACCTTCCATCTTGCACATATAGCTGAGCTGCCAATAGGGGAAGAATCCGATTGATTTAGGGGTCACAAGGTCAAAGTTTATGGTCACAGGGGCCCATCTGTCCACATATTTGTTTCTGGATGATGACTCCAGTTTGGATTGACAGTTTTGACTGATATATGACTGTCACCCCTGACTTAACGTGATAACTTTACAACGGATATATCCTATAAAACAATAGGATGGGTTTACGCTCGCCACTTGATTTCACTAATCAAGAAGTAAGATCCCGGTCATTACAGGTGACATTTCCAGGTTCTTTTAAGGACGTGTATAAAAATACCAGACAATCATACACCCAGATCAATAGAAACTATGAGACATCAGGTTAAGTTCACAAATATATATATAGATGTGAGTGTGTGTGCGTTGATGTGTCAATACGACAGTCCTTCACATTAAAAATACAGGATATTTACTGAGTCCATGGTTTGTATAAAAACAATAAAGTCCAGTTCCTTCAGAGATCTCTGGTTACTGTTTTGTGTAGAATTTAGCGTATGGTTAGTACCATATAGTCTTTCTGAGTTTAGCGATCTTCAACTGATCTTGCTTGACAGCGACCCGGGTAGGCTTACGTTCACATGAATGGTAATAGCTCTCTTTGTTTACATATGAGTTTAGAGTCCTTGACCTTACTCGTGTAGCAATTGTTTCACGGCTTACAGCGATTATGTATCTAGGTCAAGCTGAACTAGGCCGGCAGGTGACGCGTGTGCACTTACTTTACCGCCAATACGATGCTCTGTCGGCAGCACGGCTGTGATCTCGTGAGCTGGGCCCTTGCCTCATGTAGAATCTTGCTTCTATGCCGTTCCTGGCGGGTTTAAGCGTTTCAATGTTCTTCCTGCCGTGCGTGCGTGCTGCCTCTTCAAGCTTCAAGACCCAACTGAAGCAGGGTCCCGCGTCTCTCCCTGAACTCTGACGTCACAATCGCCTGTGCACTGCGTACGGCGACCCGGTTCTCTGATTGGCTTATGGCTCAAGTGTCCCATAGAAGGATATATGTGATCTAGTATGACTGCTAGCGTCACCATGGCGACCCACATACCAGATGTAATACACGCAATGCGTGACACAGATAAATCAGCTGATAGCCGATGGGATTTCATTTAAGAATACACAATATATATATACAATCAAGACCTGTCAACGCTTTAGGATGACGCTTCACGTCCATATCAATAGAGAACAGACTTCGTTAAACTATGATACAAAACACCGTACATATTGTCCCCGATTTTCTAGTGACAATGACCCACCAATAATGTAAACACCCTTTTGATTTTGGGGTCATAAGACCAAAGGTCAAGGTCACAGGACCCTCTTCTTTAAAAAGATTGTTGATGAATTTTAGCCAAACTTTCTGTCTCAAACCTTCTATCTTTCAGATGTTGCTCACCTGCCAATAGTGGAAGTAACTTTGAGGTCACATGGTCAAAGGTCAAGGTCATGGGGGCCATCTATCCACATATTAGTTTCTGGATGATAACACAAGTTTAGTTTGAAATATTAGTTTCAAACGTGACTCATATATGGCCAACCACTAAAGTAAGAACTGTTGATTCTGGGTCATGAGATCAAAGGTCCAGGTCACAGGACCCAGTGCTTTAGAAAGATTGTGGATGCATTTTAAGCCAAACTTTTCATCTCAATCCTTCCATCATCGACATGTGGTGCACCTGCCAATAGGGGAAGTTTCCTTTTGATTTTTAGGTCACAAGGTTAGGGTTAAGGTCACAGGGCCCATCCATTCACAAATCAGTTTATGGATAATATCTCCAGTTTGGGTATACAGGTTGGCTTCAAACTGATCACGGGACCAATATTTTGGAAAACCTCAAAAACATATATCGTACAGACAAATGCAGCTGAGCGTCGACACCCTTGGGTCCCTAGTTATATATACAGAGCCACCTTTTACTTTGGCAGGGGTGTTTCCTATGCATGCACACTAAATCATGGCGTATATACTCGTTTATTTATAACCTCGTATAAGAAAGGAATTTGATAAAAATATATAAAAGTTTTTGGAATATAAAAAATAATATTTAAGATTGCCCAGTGTAATCCAGGCCCTGATTTAATACAATTTAAACGATTTTCATGATATCACATTCAAGACAGGACAATGCCGAGCACAAGAGCACCTATATGAAACGCATCTCTTGAGGCAAGAAATCGTAGAAAATTAAATCTAGACGTATCGTAAGGTTTGAACATTTTAAAAGCGCGGACATGTTATGACTTGTCACAGGATGTTGAAGACGGCGTATAAACAAGTCGACTGAGGACAATATATGCAGAACCCGCCGGTAGGGGCCATTAAAAAAACGTGATAAGACATTACATCTGAACGAAACATGGTATACTTATTTTTTGTGAGAAATTACAAGGTAAAAGACAGTATTCAAGTACAGGGTCTGATAGGTACCCTTGCATGGTTCACCCAAATATCTCCAATGTTATGGGAACTATAAGCCACATGAGGTTTATTCTTTCAATGCTAATTAATAGTGAAGAAAACAAACAAGGAAATCAAATCTAAAAAAAAAAATTTTTAAATATAGTGTCTTCAGTATTAGCAGAGCTGTGAGCCCATCGAGCAGTTTCCCTTAAGTGCTAAATGTATATATGCCTATAATTGAAGTATGTTAAATCCAGATTTTATAAGCCCAGGTATACGCTCCTCAGACAGCGGTTAGACTGCAGCAGTCCAGGAACTTCCTATACATAACACCGATACTGGTACAGGGCCAAGAATCAGACCAACGAGAGCGGGCGTCGCATGTTTAAAACTTGGAGCTTGATGCACAACGCGGTACCACGCTCTCATTGGTCTGATTATAAATCTTTGCTCTGTGCGAGCGCTGGTGGTGAGACCCAGAGTGTCATGGTATACAAAGCAGCGGTCACAATGAGGGTGATCTGGGACGACTGCTGTGTATAACCGCTGTGTGAGGAGCATGAAGCCTAGGGATTATCCAAATTCATGGGCAAACCAATTTTCATTGAAATATGTTCACCAGCAATAGAGCAATGAACCTAACAAAACACTTTAATCTTTCTTCTCAATGAAGTTTTGTGGCATGTGACCTTGATCTTTGACCTTTTGACCCCCAACATCATAATGGAGATTCTGAACTCTCCGATGAAATAAGTACCGGTATACAAGTAGTAGGGTAAGTGGTTGAGCTGACTTGGGATCCGTACACATTATGTTTGTTGTGTGCTAATTACCAGCCCAGAAATTTAATTATGGGAACATTCTCAATTTCTGTGTCCGTCTGTTGTCACAGTTCGTCCGTGTTCATGAGCAATGGAACAATGAGCCTAACAACCTAGAGGGCGCTGATGCTAATTAAAAATGTTTCTATAGTATATGTAAAGCGGCGTATTCTGGTTATCTTTAGTAATTAATAAGAAAAATCAGCTACATTTTGACATTTAACCTTTTCTGTGACCATGACCTTAACCCCATAGACCGAATGTTCTGCATCGTGTAATATTTTAGTAATACGTATACTTCTGTAATACATAATTATCTATGGATAGGTGGAGATATTTGAAATTTGATTGTTCCTTCTTGATTTTTTACGGATTATTTGATATGATAACGATTTCGTAATTTGCATATTATTATAAGATATCATAGATATCTCCATCAAACTTGCCACTGCCCTCCAACATTGTAAATGGCACATTATAATGACGTTCCTGCAAAAGATTCGGCTTTCTAGGTCCATTCTTTTATGTGTAAACGCGTCTGGTCTTAACTGAAAAGTGCTGAGTCACCTATCTCATAACTTTTAGCATGAGAAAATTCAAAACTTTTGCCAGTAACATGTTGGGAACCAGAATTGAAAAAGGCATTTTCATTCAAGCATGGTCTCTTTCTTCTTACTACTACACAACAACAATGCTAGGGCATCGACTCTCACTTCTTACTACTACATAACCACACTGCTCGGGCACTGTCTCTTACTTCTTACTATGTTACAGGTGCCCTTTTTATTGTGTGACACGGGCGTATCTCGTGTTGTGACGCCCGTGTCTGGCCGCGTATTGCATTCTCTGTTTAATTCGTGCTGGTTGAACTCTCGTTGTCATGCTGGCTTGGGGGCTTTCTCGCCTGGCCGAGGTCACGTGTGAACCCTGGTATGTAGAGGCACGGCGATGTTCTTCTAGATGATTCCTGTAACGTGTGTTTGCTGTATATTATGTTAGATCCTTTGGACTGTTCGAGAGGTGGAAAATTCTCGGCTTGGGGTGAGAAGTTATAAATAGGGGGCTGTGTTTTAAACCGAGAGGGGAGAGGAGAGAAGATTCCAGCGGACACAGACGTGTTTATGTTAGTTTGTGGGACCTGTCCGATTATACAGTAATTTCAGGGATTCTACTATTACTAACTCTATACAATTTAATGCTGCCTGCCTCAAGTTTACTTTCTGGATTGTTACAAGAGCTTTACATTGGACGGTTATTCTCCGAGAGGATTTGTGTAGACTTTTCATCCGGCATATACATTTTACAGGATTTATTGTTGTGACAGTGGTAGCAAGGTACGGAGCACTTTGTTTTTATTTTACTGTGTGATTGTATTGATTTGTTGTCATACCGCTGTTACATTGTTTAATTGTATTGATTTGGTGTACTGTAATGTTAGGGTTGTTTTAAGAATAAATTATAGTTATTTGTTAACAAAAAAAACACTGACTTCTTTATTCATTCCCCTAGACATTTCACGCTGCCTAGTGTTAAAGAATCTGTTTTTTTATCTCCATTACAAAATTTGTGTTCATCACGCATACATGATCTGTTTATATTAGGTTCCGTAACAACTACTACACAAATACACTGCTCGAACACCGTCTGTTACTTCTTACTACTACTAAAATACACTGCTCGGACACTGTCTCTAAATGCTTACTACTATACAAACACACTGTCGGGCTCTGTCTTTTATTTCAAACTACATATTCACACTGCGCCAACACCGTCTCTAATTTCTTACTTCAAAAGCACACTGCTCGGACACCGTCTCATATTTGTTACTGCACAACCATACTGCTCGGACACCGTCTCTTATTTCTTTCTGCACAACCACACTGCTCATTGACCATCTAGCACTTACATCTTACTACTACACAACCACCCTGCTCGGACAATGTCTCATATTTGTTACTACACAACCATACTGCTCGGACACCGTCTCTTATTTCTTACTTTATTAGCACACTGCTCTGACACCGTCTCATACTTCATACTGCCAAACGATACTGTTCGGTCACCGTCCCTTATTTCATACTTCAAAAGCGCACTGCTCTGTCATCGTCTCTTATTTCTTACTACTACACAACCACACTGCTCGGACACCGTCAGTTATTTCTCACTACTACACAACCTCACTGCTGGGACATCCCTCACTTCTTCAGTGGCATCACTTGCATTTTTCTCATATTTTTATCTGTTTTTGAGACCGTTAAATGACAGCAATAATGTAAGTTTCTCGACTGTGGTTTCATTTAGTGTCCTGAAACCTGGTGTGTTTATTGATCATGACTGTATTATTCAGTTCTTGATGACTAGTTGCGCCCGCTGTATTTTTTCTATTTTTTAAATATTTTTTTCCCTTTATTTTGAGACTGCCAAACATATTGATACTATCAGGTTTGGGACTGTGGTTTCATCTAGTGTCCTGAAACCTTGTATGCTATCAGGGCCCCGCCTGAATAAGTGGATGCCCTATAGGAATCACCTTGTCCAACCGTCCGTCTGTTCATCTTCTGTCTTTCTGTTTGTCCGTCAAATTTGTTTCCTGATGATAACTCCAGTTGGGATTGACATATCTATTTCAAACTTGTTTATATATGGTCCACCTTTAAAGCAAAAACTCTATTGATTTTTGGGTCATGAGTTTAAAGGTCATGGTCACAGGACCCATTTATTTAGAAAGATTGTGGAAGCATTATAAGCAAAACTTTTCATCCCAGACCTTCCATCTAGCAAATATAAGTGACATGCAAACAGATGATTGTTTGATTTTGGAGTCATGAAGTCGAAGGTCGCAGGGGTCATCCGTCCACATATTTGTTTCCAAATGATAACACCAGGTTGGATTGAAATATTGTTTTCAAACTTGACTTAGTTGTATATTGCCAACCACTATAGTAAGAACCCTTTTGATTTTGGGGTCATGAGGACATAGGTCAAGGTCACAGGATCCCTCCATTAAGAAAGACTGTGAATGTATTTTAAGCAACTCTTTTCATCCCAAACCTTCAATCTTCTAAATAGCGGAAAAAAAAAAAAGGATTTGGGGTCACAAAGTCAAGGTCGCAGAGGCCATCTGTACACATATTTGTTTCCAAATGATAGCTCAAACATGTTCTTATTTGAAAAACTGAAAATTTTGATTATTTTTGTAACACCCTCTTAATTTATTTAATAAAATTCAATATGTATTATTATACTTTGATCAGCTCATCTCCACTTCCTTCCTTTTTTTATAATTCACATGCATATTACAGTCACTAAGTTCAAATACCAATACAAATATGTAATCATGGGAAACATTGCTGCCACACATCTATATGTTAGGTTTTTATAAAAAAAATATTCTCATACTCATTGCAGCTGAGCGTCGTGACCCACAGGTCCCTTGTTTACTTCTTACTACACAACCACACTGCTTGGCTACCATCTCTTACCACTTATTATTACACAAGCTAATTGCTTGAGCACGTTCTTTTATTTCTTACTGTTTCAGAGCCACGCTGCTCGTGCACTATTTCTTACTTCTTACGGCGGCTACAATTACGGTATAAAAAAGTAAAAATGTGATTTTCTGTCCACTTAAAAACATGTCTTAGACAAGGAACCCTTCTACCAAGGCTTCTAAAATGTGTTGCTGTGAATGTAAATGCGTGTATAGGGAGGTGGAGGGTTGCCCGCACGGAGGGTTTTCTCGAAAGGGATCAGCCACTGTCCGGACCTGGCACAAACAAAAGGTCAATATATCAGCAGCATGAGCCGAGTGTACCGATCATGCGATCATCTAAAGGTCCACGTACTCTGAAAATCGAAACGAACAACATAGTTTGTCACTTTTACACTCAGGGTATTCGTGGATAATAACACGTCTGAGAGCTAATTGATTAGGAAGTTCAGGGTGGTTTGAAAGAGACAGGCTTTGGTCATCAGCGCCCCCTGTCGGCAGCTGTTAACACTTGACATATAGTCGACTGCTAAGTGATGACAATGCTGCCGAAGAGTGAGGTGGAGACAGCACTGCCTAACAGCGGAGGGAAAATATTCAGAAATCTGACTAAAAGGAGGATAAGGCCTCGGGGTGTCATCTGTGTTGAAACCAGATACAGGGGCGGATCCAGGATTTAAGAAAAGGAGGGGTCCAACACAGGAGGACTAATGACAAACCTAAATAAAAGGTCCCCGGGTCAGAAAAATGGGGGGGGGGGGGGCCTGCCCGCAAAAATTGGTCCGAAACCCTTAAAAAAAGAGCCCCCCCCCCCCCCGGATCCGCTTCTGAGATATCTCTTTTTGCTCTTGACTGCATCATATAAAACCCATTTATATGTTCTATCACAGGCGCTTGAATCCCTATTTATAATAAAGTCTTCATATCTCCAATGTTCCTAGAAATACTTCGACGGAATCAGGTTAAACGACCCAATAATAAAACGGTCATAACAAGGTATCACTTGTATTATGACACAAGGTAGGCTACTCGGCAAAAACCTTTCGAGCGATAATAAAGGAGTTACGTTCTCGAGCCGCTTATACTCGCTTTTTCTTCCTTTTTTATGCGTAATCCATATGATCCTCCAATACTACGGGAGTTATAGAATCAAATACATGCAACTTCCATTGTTGTCAACCACAAATACAAGTTGCCTGGATAACCTTTTGCAGTGATGTCTGAATTTCGACGTCGTCCATTCCAAACGGTGGCGGAAGCGGGTCCGTCTAAAACGCGGAGAATCCGTGGAGAGATGGAGAATTCGCGGAGAATTCGTGGAGAATTGGCGGAGAGTGTTCATATGCAATGATACTTTTAAATTCACATTAAAATCTCCAACTATATTACCCTTAACATAATTGGCACAGTTTAATGGTCGAAATAATTATTAAATAAAAACTACATAATTATTCATTTAATGCTCAACAATGTAGAATCACTGCCGAGTGAATGCGTTACGCAAAATTTAAAACCCGTCTGAGCTGAGTCACCAGCTGACCTTGACAGATCCTAAGACGAAACAGCAAAACACTTCAGGTTTTAACAGTTTATTAAAAAGTTAATGGTTCACAAGTTTATTGTGCAAACCATAACAAAACCATGCAGGTGTATCTAATTTACAGGTGGTGAACGAAATATATAATATAATAAAAAATCATGTTTTTACCCGCATTTATTGATCAATAAAAACACTATCACCATTATTAGTGTATCTGGACCAATTGACATGCAGAGAATTTAATAAAATTTAGCTAATGAATCAAATTGGCAATAGGATATAATAAAATAAAAGAGAAAATAGTAAATATATATCGTGATCACAGTTAAAGAATTATATTTTTCTTATTCTGTACAAAATACACCACACTTCTTTCTGACAATTACAATACAGAGTATAATAATAATAAAAATAAAATGAAAAAAATAGCACAACGTACACTTACACACAGCAATTGTACAAGAACTTATTTGTACAATCTTCCTAAAACCATTTCATTAATTGTTTTAGTTATTTAAAAAGACAAATACACATTTTAATTAAACCACTTATTACATTTTTTTTATCACACCCAATCATGTCTTCGAATACATCTCCTAACCCATATTCACATTCGATCCAAATGGTTATAGTTTCATTATAATTAGGCTTTGTTATTCTAGGAAAGTGTTTTTGCATTAATCCATGGTTAAAATGTTCAATTCGTATAATTTCTGTATTGAAACAAAAAACAACTGCATTTTCAATCGCAAATGGCCCACAATCTCCTGATGCTATTCGTTGTCTCTGGCATGACTAAAATAAAATCTTAAAGGGGTCCAATCACCTATTTGATCTTTATAAACTAAAGGTAATTCCTTGGAGGTTTTATAAATACAGGTCAGAAAACGAAGATATCACCGCACACAGGCTGCTTGTTTTGTTTAAATCAACATGTTTATAATAGGTGGGGGCCCCTCCGAAATAATCAAAACAAATCCAGTAAGGGCATCTTGGGGCTAGTCATATAAGCCATAGCTTTGCAAATGGCGTTTTGCAACAAGTAACCTTTCTACCTCTGCATATATGCGACTTAGCACCTTAGGTTACATGTTTTTCTCGTTTGTCAACATTGCTGTGTTTACAAACATGTTGTTGATAAACAAGTTAATACATCCTTCATGGAATCCTTTTCAGAACTTTCAAAACCAGAATTACCCTTAGATTATTGATATATACACAGAGGAAGCCAGAAATAACATAACATATTTTTATCAAAAGGTAGGTGAATGGGCACCTTTAATAACCTGCTTGCCCAAACAACTGAGAGAGCTGAATATGCAGATTTAAAATTATTTCGGTCATTTAACAGTGAACTAATATGTTAAGAGTTATAAAGTTGGACATTTTAAGTGATTTTAATGTATATTTTAAAGTATCATTGCATAAAAAAACTTTCCGCGATTCTCCACGACTTCTCCGCAAATTCTCCATCTCTCCGCGTTTTAAACAGACCCGGCGAAAGCGGCCTTCGTTTGCAGGCAAGTGATGACCCATTTGGAATGGCCGCCGTCGAAAGGTTTTTGCCGAGTTGCCTACCTTGTGTCATAATACAAGTGATAGCATGGTATGACCGTTTTATTATTGGGTCGTTTGACCTGATTCCGTCGAAGTATTTCTAAGAACATTGGAAATATGAAGACTTTATTATAAATAGGGATTCAAGCGCCTGTGGTTCTATTCGTTTATCTGATCTGACTTCAATCGCAGTGCAGTCAGTATCAATATTTTCTTCTTAATTTTTACACATAATGTTAATTGGACAGAGCTTTTGGTATCACAAGACTTAGTGTTGTGCGGGTCCATTCTATAATTTTCAGTTTTCACGGATCGCTTCTGAATGGGCAGTGTGTGTTGATTACTTCCTGGGATTAATTTGTAAATAAAACAGTCCCACACACCTTTACACAGGACATCCTCAGCCTCACCACAGGTGTGACTCATCATGGTAACATTTATTAATCCCCTGATTACATATCAATATAGTTACATCTTGTACATTTATCAGGTGGATGCTCATTTTTATATGCACGGTTAAAAATCTTAATTATTGTAGTAAAGTTGGCACAAGGATCTGATTTGAACCAGACTTGACTAATTAGTACTGTATGTCCCCTAAAGCCACGAGGAAGCTTTAGCCTATATGTGTAAACTTCAGCGAATGGAGCTATGGAATGCCATTTCAGTTCTTGCATACTTAATTATGCGGGACGCTTTGTTTTTTTTTTATTCCATGAATTTCATAATGAGTTTTTAGGTCTTAAGATTTGTAAAGATGACTTTGTTGACACTTACGCTTAAAATTGCCGGTCTAAATACCAGTAAATGAGATGAAAAGTAACGTTATCCACTGTAGATACAGGGATCCATATGTTTAGGACTACCTCAAAAAAACGCTTTAATAGTAAATTATCTGCAGTGGCCTTGAGCTAAAGACCCATGAGGCTAAAATTGGGCGGGTAAATCACCGAACGGTACCTTGTCACAAGGAGGGATTACGCATTCCATGACAAAAATATATTTGTACGTGTAAAAGATGACTTCAATCAAAAACGAAACACCTTGCACACAACCATGCATGCTACAGAGACACAAGTTATTTTTCTTGCATTTTTTGTTTTATTTCATCAACAATGCAAACTTTGCTGCAAATTTTGCTCTACCATGCATTTGTCCTATCCCTGTTGTGATTGGCTACACATAATTAAACAAGTGTGCTCGTCACAAATAAACCATATATAAAGTCACATGACTTCACAGACACCGCGTGACGTCACTTTATGGTTGGTTGTACAAAATAAATGTGTCATTGAACCATTCAATGTGTAACACTGACCATTTTAACCTAGACATAACCTGTGAACATCATCTACAAGTTAAACTCTTTTGTTATCTTGCGATGAAAGTATAATGAACGGTGCATATTCGACAAAAATATAAAGGTTTCATAACTTCACAACTGAGCAATCTCGGACTGTAAACTGTCTGAAGTGTCACTTATTGCTTCTAACGTGGAACATTCTAAAGTACTTGGCACAGTGTCACAGAAAATACTGTCACAGGAAAAAAATGTGCTTTCAGCAAAAAACGCCTGCAAACATGTTGCAGTATATGTGGTGCAATGTCACTGTAGGTGTTAAATACACATGCATAATTAGCTGCACAAACATTATGGTGCATAATATTATTGCCAAGTATAAATATTATTAAACCACTGCATCCAGATTCTACTTATTGCTTAAATACACTTTGTGTGAAGCTGCTCACGGCAGCTCACGAAAAAATATATGACATTTTAATGCCCGACGCACACATACATACGATCATGAAAATTAATCTAAACCATATATATATATATATATGTGTGTGTGTGTGTGTGTGTGTGTGTGTGTGTGTGATCTGAATAAATACATTGCATGTGAACACTACGGGCCAAACAAAATGGTTTTCTGAGATAAAATAATAAAATGCTTAATGCGTTGTGTGTAAAGACCTTGGTGTCAATAGCGTATATATAAAGTGACACCCCTGTTGAAACAACAGCTTACATTAAAATGTACACGTCATGGAAGCCACGATCACTGAAGCACCCGATGTCACATGACCAAGGAAGTGTTCAGCTCAAAAGGTAAAAGACTAATGCTGACTTGGACACGAAAAAAGGAACTGTGTGCTCTGTTAAATATATCACTGTACATAAGACACCACATATTGTCATCTCAGAACACTGACTGATACATATATACAATGCTTTGTACATGTGACTGACAGGTCCGAGTCAGTGGCTTTGGTTATAATATGTTATGACGTAACCTGCAGTAGTATTCATATTAAATTTTCCGAGCCGTTACGATATCATATAAAGTTTTATACATAACATTTTGGATAGCACGTGTTTGTTACAGCATCTGTTTTTGGCAAAAATGAACAATACTGAACAAAAATGTCTATCTATAAATACACGATGGTTTACTTTCAAGTCTTTCAAATAAATAAGTGTTAACTCAGTAATTATACATGGACTTAAATATTTAACTTAAATTTCCGCTGGTAAAAGAATTTGAATATAATTTAAATTAACGCCAACTTGAGACTCTGGCTTACACTTATACAATGACCCAAAGCTCCGCCCCAATTTAGTTTAAAGAGACTTTTAGGTTCTTATTTACTTACTTGTGTGCAATAATGGTCATGTACGTCATACATATACTGTTAAAATGGACGCAAAAGCAATCAATTCCTCTAGGCAGAAATGAAGCAATATGTCAAGTATATGTGATAAAATATGTACCTTAAAGCTATTATCCAAAAGCCACGCCAAAAAAACAAGCAATGTACAGACCGCCTTTTCAACAAATCTGTTATCACATACCTTGAGGTGACAGGCCTGTAATTTAAATATATTTCCTGAGTGAGCCTAGCAAATATTAATGGACAAAATGAGATATTTAAACAAGGCTGAGATCTACTCCACAAAGACGTAAACATAAATGAACTGTGACAGATAAAGAACAAATACGTAAATGTTGAGATTCACATCCAACTGTCAATAATCTGGAAACACGATTTTCCCAGAATAATAAATAAAACAACTCGGGGTAGTCTGGGCATTATATAAATAATAATACAAAGGGTAACATTACCTTATTCAGCTCACTACAAATTATAGGTCTGTTCAAGGTCTGGGTGCAAACCATTCTAGGAGATGGCTGACTCAGTGCCATGTCATCCATGGCTACCAAAGGTAGGTAACGTTTAGCATGTATACGTATTATGTACACTTTTACGGTTCAAACACCTATACAATTAAAAAACCTGTTCATGACCTTGACCTAACAATGTGACCTTTACCCTTTCCTTGACATTACAACCTTGACCTTTTCTCTGTAATTTCCATCTGTCCGATAACATGCCGAATTACCCTTGCTATGAAAACTTGGTTTCATATGAAAAACTGTTTTGACTATATTATCATCATGCCCTAAATTATCATTCTGGAATATATAATTTATAAATGTTGGTACTAGGGAACAATGGAAGAACTGATGAAAATTTTAAAGAAATCTCTAGTGATTACAGTGCTACTCAACATATATTAACATATTTCCCCACCCCTTACTCGTCCAAACAATGTATTATTTAGTGCTCCAAGAACATTCTTTTGTATTCCCTATTTTATCTTATCACTTAAACAGCAGACCGAAAACTTGTTTGCCTGACATCGTTGTAAGCAAATTATTGATATTTTGATAAACATTATATCAGGTTCCCTTTCTCCTGAGATATTTCATAGTCTCAAGTTAGTCCATGGTCACATACATGTTAATATGAACCTTGAATGGACAAGTAGGCCGGCTTACCTTGTCCTCATTGAGAAGGCTGTTTACAATGCACTGAATAAGGATCTCCATCCAAAGTCATTAATATTACTCAACAGTCTAATAAAGCGCAATCTGTCTGTGTTCCAGCTTAAGCTGACGCACAGTCAAGGGTTCCCCAGGAATTACCAGCTATCGCTCATATACCATTAAACAATCATGACTGTAACACCTGAGATTTTACCACCACATAGTTCACAATGTACTGGGCACCCGTGGGAATGCTACATACAGACTAGAATCACCGACTCTGATTGTGACACGTGATGTAAATAAATAGGTATACTCCCCCCCTCTCTACATATATGGTATATACATGTTGTATACATTATTGCAGGTAATCATTAGTTCACTACTGGTTAAAATTGTAGAATTTCAGGCAACACCCCTTTTCCCTGGTGTTACATGAGAAATCGTTAATAAATATTGTAAAACTCACAAAAAGTGGCTAAAATCCCATACTGAGGTATTGCTAATTACACTGTATCTCTTTTCAAAACAATAAAACACCTAAACTTTGCACAGCAAACTTTCAAAATTCATGTTAAAACAATGACAAAAATGACACTTCGTCATGCCACTTTCCTAGCATACATAAATACCATTGTCCAGTCGATAAAATCAACCACATTTAAGGCTAAAACCTTAAGTACTTAATGAAAATAGGAAAAAATAATATTTATAAATATGTTTTACCATTCAGACATAAATACATACTTGCAAGCCAATACATAAATTTACAAGTGGCAAAATAAATTACTAGTCTGCTTACTAAAACTAATAAATAATTAATAATTTACTCTTTCTCAATGAAAACCAGCTCATTATTTCTACAATTAAGACAATCTGTTGTCGATAGTTTCAAGTTAGCTGCATTTGTCAAAATTATACCTTTGTTTTTTTTTTTTCGAGGAAAAATGCCATACATCCTTCTCATAATATTACTTGTTAATCAAATGCATAATTTTATCTACTACAATAATTTATCATAAATAAGCAATAAATTAAATTAATTTATATACAATAAGTAAAATGATCAGACAAAGCTCAGTTTGACAAAAACTTAAAACCTTACATATAATATACATAAACATACAAGTGCAAACCCATGTATGACTAGAATAAATACTATTGCTCTGTACATTTTTCATCTGACTATAGGAAATGTGGCTTTATTACAAGGGCCACTAATTGCATAGCTAATGAACACTATGAGGAAGACCTATCGAGCTTATTGCATTAAGCTAATGGCAAGGAAAAGGAAAAATATGATAAAATGTATGATAAATAAGTAAAAGCTTGGCCTGTGAGGTTGTGTCACTAGTGGTAAAACTATGACTCCTAAGTGTGTGAGTGAAACTTTTGCATGTTGCATAATAGTTAATGAAGTGTTGAGAAAGTGCATAGGATTGACTATCAGTAGGATCAGTGAGGCTCACTACAGCATTAATGATCAATCACAAAAAATGTAAAGTATAAAAGATGAGACAAAAGTGTTACTTAAGCTTGCCTTCTCCATTTGTATAACAGTTTTCAGATCTGACAATCTGTTTGTGATTGTGACCTTGGATTTGACCTTGATCACCAAGTTTCTTCATCCATTCGCTCTTTCAGCACACTCCATTGATCTGACCAGGGCCGAGGTGTTTATGGAGACTTTCATTTTGACTGTGACGGTTACGACTTTTCCGTGTTGAAAATATTTTATCACACCCATAAATAGTACATCTGTATGTTTCTTTTGGGTGAACCAGTTCAAAGTGTTCCTTGAGAACAAGATTATCACGAAACAAATCTTGACATATATGACACTCAACCATGCTATTTTTTCCTGAATCCGCAGATTGTCGCAAGTCCTCTTCATGTAAACCATCAATTGGGGATTCACATTTTGTGTCATTGTTATATGTGGTGCTTGATTCGTCAAGCACCATTGAAGAATCAGAATCGTCCTCCATTGTGCCAGAGTCATGGTCTGGTGCCTGCTCATACCTCATTACACCATTTGGCGGAAGTGACTGGGCATCATAAATCTTTGGAAGGAACTCTGCCCGCAAAGACTGGCTGATTAAGCTGCTTGGCATGCTCCGACTGTCATTTGAGGTAGAGAGTAGTTTTCGATGCAGATTAAGGTTAGTGCTGTGACGATCACGGCTTCTTTTGGACGGGAAGGCTGCATTACATCCCTCTATGGTACACGTATGCATCAGTTTCAGATGAACATTCTGGTAGTGGGTCTTTACACTGAAGTGGTTCTGAAACAACTTGCCACAAGCAGGGCAGCGACGTGGGTTCTCACTGTCTATGGGGATATCAAAACCATTTGAACAGATGGCCATTTTGTGATCTGTGTTGTCATCAGAATATACAGGTGAATCACTCAGGGAACCATTATCTATGTCATCTAAATTGTCGTTATGATCATGGGCTTTAGATCTGCCCAGATCTGGTCCTAAAAAAGACTTGCTTGATGGGGATGTTGGTGTACCTGCTTGGCTTAAGTTATCTCCGTTGCGCTTGCTGTCAATGGTCAAATCTTGAGGTCCCTCACAACTGTCATCTGAATGATACACTTCAGTGCTTGCCTTGCTACTGGAGTCCTGTAGGAAACTGGTCCCTCCTGGTTCTCTGGGCTGTCCAGAACTATCTCCTAAAAAAGGATCATTAGCAGAGCTTTCTCCTTCTTCGGTCCCCTCTTGGTCCATGTCACCTTGTTCTGACTTTACTTGGGTTGGCGTAGCATCATTTGACCCCTCATCACTCATGGTGAACACTTCTTCCAGCTGGGCACATCGTGTGGGCACCAGACTCTTCCTCTTCCTGCGACCTCCACTGCTACTCTGCTCCATCTTATTTTCAGCTGGTGACTGTGATGCTGGGGAGGCTGAAGCAGATTCATTATCCATGCTAGAAGACATGGGAGGTGGTGAAACCTGTCCCAACTCGTCAGGGTCTCTGGCAGGTTGGAGGAAGTATCTTTGTTCTGGAGCAGGTGGAGGAACATGACCCAACTCTCCGTGACCCAACTCTCCATGACCCAACTCTCCGTGACCCAAATCTGCAGGAGGAGTGCTGTGTCTAGACAAACCAGAGACATCCAAAACCTCTGGACGTGTTGCAATAGCAGATTTCGAGCTCGGGGGTGTCAAATCCAGCTGAGATAGGGAACGGGGCTGAGGAGTCGAGAGCAGGGAGCCAATTGTTGCAGTTGCAGGTTTGCCTTCATCAATGATCCGAGCCCCTTCAGGGAGTTTGCGTCGGTTCTGTGGCATATGTAGTTTGGGGTTTGGGTTTGCACTGTGGCGGTTGCGACTCCTGCGGGAGCTGAACACCATTTTGCAACCTTCCACAGTACACTTATGCATTTCTTTTAGGTGAACTGCACTGTAATGGATCTTCAGGGCTCCCTTATCACAGAATGTCTTATTACAGGCTGTACACAGCACACGTTTCTTGCCACTTGGTGATACAAAAGTGCTACCAAAGGCCCCAGATGGCTGCCACTGCCTCTTGATAGGGTTTGTTGCTTTGCGAGTGTGCCTCATTTTAGACTCATATGGAGGTGGCTGGGGTTCAGAAGGCATTTGAGGAACTCTGGGTAAAGCACTTACACTGCAACTCTGCTTGTTGGAATCTTTTGTGCTGAAATCCAATGCTTCCTCCATAATGGGAGGTGTTGCAGGTACTTTGACATAAACTGGTGGTTCACCATACTTGTAGTCATCCAGCTTTTCCTGTTTTGTTTGGATGACTGAATCATGATGCGGGATGGGTGTGGAAGTTTTAGGTGCAGACAATGACAGATTTTGGGGACTGGTTGCATCTGAAGCTTGGCTTGTGGCACTGATGTCACTGCTTGCTGGACTCATGGCTGGGGTTGTATGATCACGTCTGTAATCTACAGGCTGCATGGTTTGCAACCGATTCAGTGGTGAAGCAGATGAAGGACTTGCATTTGATGCAGACTCAACTGAAGTGACCTCTCTTGTACTGACTGGTGGAGAGTAAGCATGAATTACCGATGGGCTTACAATTCTTGGAGCCCCAATTGAGCCTGGACTGGACACAAATGGATAAGGAGCAAACCTAGCAGCATAAAAATGGCGAGCATCATAAGCACGAATCAAACTCTGCATGGCCACATTGCTGCGTTCAATAAACTTTTTTATCTCTGATTCTGTTTTTGGCGCCTGAGCAGAAAGCTTTTCTTGCAGTTCTTTGGTATCTTGTAGTATTATCTCTTGAGCAATTGATCTGGTCTCTCCGAAACGCAAAAACTGTTGCAGTATAAGGGTCTCTTCTTCACGGGTAGCCACAGCCCATTTGTCCAATACTCGTCCTGATGGGTCCTGCAATGATTAAAAATTTCATTATCATTACGGCCAACAAACCTATTATAAAATAACATTATAAAATACATCTTACATTATGTACAATGTTGCACCAGTTTTCACAAACTAAGTTTAACAGGCTTCATCCAGTGTCTATGTACTTGTTTGGCACAATGTTTTTGCTGTTCAAGTTCACTGCAGTGAAAAATGGAGGCAACAATAAAAGTTTAAACAAGATAACCAGAAGTATGCGTTTTAGAACATTTGTATCATACATTAACATATACATAATCACTTAAGGTATTTTCATGGTATCTCCATCAACAAGTGGAGGTCAGGGTAAAAGGTCATATGTATGGTGAAACATAAAATGAAACTGGTTTAAATTACAGACACAATTGGTGGTGTGAAAATAATACACAAACAGTATTGGATCTGTCCTTTCTCTGAACAACACTAGAGGGTGCTTAGAAGTAACTGAGGTATTATCATAAATCTTGTTTTGTGTTTTAGCTGTCACCAGGCTTGCCAGTAAGATCACATGATCAAAGCAAAATTATCTAATCTTAAATTCGTAATTTGACCTTATTTGACCTAGATCTCCATTTTTAACTGTGAGGTGTATAGAACAAAATATTTAATCAAAACCTCATTCATAAAATATATGATCATGTAAAAGGGTTAAATAAATATGTTTCTATAATCTGACACACTCAACCATGACTAGGCATTATTGATAGCTTTCTGATAAAATTTGTTTGTATTTCTGTGTACAACATAATTTTAATGATATATAAAAAAGGTTTTTATCAAAACCTGTTCATGGAATAAATATATTCCTACATGTTACTAAATAAATAATCAAGACCGAAAAACTGGCTAACTGACCAAATATCATGAAAATCTATTCAATATTGGTAATAACTGAAATAAATTGGACAGATCCTTCCTAATCTCACAAGGTAAAGATCTCTTACTACACTAATTGTGAAACCAGTTGTTTGATAGTAATCCAAGTAAAGGGAATGTCCTACAATTTCTTACTGCACAAAGAAAATCCAGCAAGTCAAAAGATGGTGTATAATTATTTAAGTTAATGTCTCTAATGACAACTTCATATAAGATTTAATATGACAGGGCTTTGTATATGACCATGTGTACAAAACCCTGACATGGGATCAATTTTCAAATCTTCCAGGAAATTGGGTAATTAAGCCACTTCATTCTGGAGACATCAATGTGGAATGTCCTGTGCGTCTCAATATAAAAAAAGATAAGATATGGGAGACTTTACATCATAATAATTACATCTCTGGAAGAAGTAAATGAACTACAGTTTTCATCCAGTGATAATTTTCTTTTGAGTCAAACAATGTTGTCTAAAGAGTGATTAGTCACTCATGCTAGGATAAAGATTATAGAATCCAGGAGAAATGGGAGGTTTGCTCAGCCAGTGCCGTGAGGGGTTGTCCAGTGTGGAAAGGGGACAAGCTGTTTGAGGTGTCCCTCCTGTCGTTTATAACAGTCATAGCAACGATATCAGAGATAGAGTAACTGTCACAGTGTGTGTGGAAGCCCTGACAGGCAACAGAGGTCTTTGTGTAAGCCTCAAGTCATGGCATCCCTGGGGACTTTATACTGACACCATGCCTGATGTGCTCTCACTCGTCTTTCATGTGGAGAAATGCTTCTTATTGCCTCACTCTTCTTTTGTGGCTAATGTGCCCAAAGTGTTTTTGTCATATCCCGGCTCTCGGGGGACATTCTCACATAAGGTTAATCTGTTCAGGTTTTGCCTGTCCGACTCAGTGGCTCCAGCTGTTTAACAGGAGACACATGACAATTTGTTTTTGCCTTTTTTAGCACTTTCTGTGCTTTTGCCTGTCTTGTTCCGTTGATGGCAACAAAGTGTGATTATCAGGTAATGTACAGGGGAGTGAGCTTCAGGGACATATGCAGACATATGTATCCTGACAAGGGGAGATAACTTTTTTTCTGTAGAGCCTTTTTGTCATGAATTTCCATGACTATCAACACTTATGACAGTGAGAAGTCTTTTACAGGAAGCTGGCCACTGAACTTTTGAGGAAGTTAATCATAAATCCAATCATTTTTAAATTGCCCCATTATTTATCAAAGATCAAAAAAGTAACTTTTATGGTGAAGCAATTAAAATTCATGTTTAATGCAAACTTAAGATAAGGAAGGCTTAAAGCAATTGTTCATTTGAAAGTATCTATAAAGTAAAATGGTATTTAGTGCAAGCTGAAACATTAATTGACAGTAATTCTTTTCCATTCAAATAATTAAATTCATATGACGCGCTAGATGCAAATGTAAAAATTTTATTTTCTAAAGGAAAGTGTTGGTGTTGATTTGAGTATACTGATTTTGCCATCATGAGACTGTGCATCATCAAATGTTACTTGTTATGTATATGTATTTCTGTGATTAAATTTATATCTCTTGTTATTGCATCAATGATTAATTTATAAGTTCACTCTGAGTATTTACCTTACACAAAAATGGATATTGTCTCCAAAACCAATCACAATCCATGAAATAATTTACCCCTTGGCCTTGTCTGATTGCCCTTGGGATGACCCAGGCAGGCCCTGTATCCTGTATAATTATCACCTAGCTTCAGCAAAGTGATGTCCTTTCATGCCACAGGATAAAAACTAGTTTAATTTATGCTAAACAAAGTCTACATCCAGCTGTGGGTTCACAGATAATTGTCCTGTAAACTTGTAATCATCAGCAATCAATGAGTTAACGTTCCTGGCAGGACTGCACTGTCACTGAGACCCCCATGTTCACTGCCACATGTATATTTATTCTAGATAAACTGATAAGGAAATGTCCCAGCTGTTGATAGCAGGACCAGCATGCAGCTGTTCTCAGATGGTAGGACACAGCAAGTACTGACTGCTGATGGTACAGAATTAAAAACTAAATGCAGTATTGAGTACTTTAATTGATAAAAGATTCCTTCTTATATATACTTATCATCCATTTTGTTCTAACTCCATAACAACTATGATTAGCCATTTTATCATCACACATAAGTTATCATTTATTAGTTAATGTAATCTTCTTCTCAATTACCCTATAAAATCTTATCAAATCCACTGGCTTTATATAAAGATCTTCTATCTTATCTTTAATCCACTGTTATATGACTTAACTGACTACTGTATCATATAATTCTATTCAAGAAATGCTGCAAACAGTATGGTAATGAGATATATAGAGAAAATTATCAACAAGGTATTGACAGTCCTTTCTTGTCTGAGCTCATCAGAATTAGTAATCACAACTAAAAGAGCTAACATGTTCTTAATGACAATCAACTTCTTTTTATAAAATTGCCATGACTTTGATACAGGTGATACTGCATATTATACAGTAATAAATTAAGGGACTGAAATTCTGTTTTTCATCAATCAGAACTACTCAATACAGTATTCATATAATATATACCCACTGAAGATAGTATATACCTAGTACCTACAGGTTAATTTTTATGATCTTGATGCTTTTCACTCAGACTTTTAAAGGGGTATATAGGTGCAAGTCCACTGTATAATATGAGCTGCATCCTGATTACATCTCAGATTTAAACTTTAATAATATAATCTCTGATAACATGATTAGTACTAATAAATTCTGGATCATAAAAAGGACAACTGAATAAAGGATATGGAACTTACAGCAACAGCTCAGCATCTGACAGCCAGACATGCAGGCCACTACAGCCTTGGGCTGTGTACTAAGTAACTGTCACCCAGGCTGGCGGCTGATGCCCAGATAACTGACCAGTTAATCAACAAAATTTCCTGGGGGCACCTGCCAAGCCAGGGCAACTATGTCAGTACAGAGCTTGCAGTAATTAGAGGCATATGATTACTGTTTATGAAGAGAAAGTGTCTGCAACCTCAAGTAGATAAAATAAGTATAGCATAGATGAGGGCTGTGAGGACAGTACGTTACTGTATACATGATGGCATTAGGGCTAATCTTATCTCATTATCAAGCACCTGCCCTGCTGCAGTAGAAGTGAAATCATTTAATGCTGTTTGAACTGTTGTTAATACTATCTACAGCAAAGGGGTAATTATGATGACATTAGCCGAGATACTTCCACATGGTGCTATTTTTCATACTCTTTCACGAGATTCAAAGTTCATTCATTGGAATAAAGAAAATTTTTTACCCTCTTTAAGCAAATTATGGTTCAATGGTGCAGTGGAACTTCCAATTACAGACACAATCAGGATTTTTTTTTTATTTCCAGTACTGAAGAGATACTCATATTATCCAGGTTATATATAGAATCAACCACTTGCTCTTCTTTATACATGACCACCTCATGTGGTCTTTGACTTTGAGGTGTCCGTAAAAATGAGGTGTCCAAAAACAGGTTTTCCTATAATTTGTTATGGGAGTAAAAATCTATTGGGTGCATACCTAAACCTTTAGCTTTTTCTTTAAAATTTTCTCTCCCTTGTCATTACAACACTTTGTACTGATCACAAGTACGTCAATCCTTTTTTACAGGAAAAAGGTACAAAGATATATTTAATCTTCTGGTAAACCCACTCAGGACACAGACATGCAATTAGACAGGACCTATGAGTAAAAGTTATTTTGTTTATTTTCTCTGCATTCACACTCTTTATTTAATCCAACTTGAAAAATCTGCCAGATTGGAAGATAAACTAATGTGGTGGTTGACAAGATGAAATAAACATGACAGGCTGGTCTGGTGACACAGTGCTGCCACAGCATCTAAACCATCAGTCTGAAACAGCCATAAGTGGATCAAACAAACCAAGGTCAGAATGCTATAATTCAGGCTGGATTTCCCTAGGCAGGCACATCCATGCCATACCCCCCATAAAGTATATCCCACGCATCACATATTATGATAGAAGACTAAAAAGAGGACTAGTTATGTTGACTCAACAAGTTAATCACACCAGACAAATAATACCAGAATAATCTGTATATTTAACACCATGATCTAACAACACAAATAATGCCCTCGGAATGGCCCATATAAATCCAGCACAACAGCGGGTGAACCAACAAAGATAGGGGTCCACAATGGACAAGACAGTTAACTGTGCGGGCAGTAGAAATGAGCGGTTAGCTCGTTTATCAGTAGGTTGTAGCCTTTAGTCGCTGTAACATGGGTGGTAGTATGTCTGTGCTGCATGCCCTAAGGTCCCTGTTAGATAAAACATGTCTGATGTCAACGGCAAATTTAATGGTCCCCCAGAGGTTGTCACATTTATCTTAGAGGAGACATGTTGCATTTGGGGTGTCAGAGGAACCGCGATCAATCCCCAGGACTAATTTCAAAGTCAGACACCTTAAATAAACTCCAGCCCAAGAGACAATTATTTGTCACAGCGGGGACCGAAAAAGATCCCCGGCCCAATAATGACACTGTATTTTTCATGCCAACTTCACCATCTGGACAGGCAAAATAGATGTTCGCACCACAGATGAAAACGCAAAAGCCAACTACTCGGTATTATGGTCAAAATAACCTGGGACACTCCCAGCCGCCATGAAACATTATCGTCTGTTACGGTTTTTATCTGGTGCAGATAAGAGGGCTGAAGCTGATTTTTATTTTATTGTTGCCTTGTGATAGAAAAAAGAATATAATTTGTCCTGCAAGGTTTGTGCTGTGAGCCAGAAGCCACCTTATCCACAATCACAAGGGTCAGGAAAAACAGCTGACTTCAGCACTTTGTAGGATCTATCATTTTAACAGGACATTCATATTGGGTGTAAGAAAAATGAGCCAACTTAAACATTCCTGATGATAAAGCAATTTGTTTTAGCTGATATACATCAATATCTATACCATAAAAACTGGAAATATTCCATCTCTGGCGATGTTATCATGAACTGTAGTGTCTCAACATGTTGACTTATTTTCTTCAATTAAACAAAGTGTTATCACTAGGAAAATAGTGACACAAAATAAATTAAGCACCCACTTTAAGAAAGACATAGTTTAGTCATAACTGTAACAAAAGGTAAAACCTCTTACATCTATAAAAATATCACAGTATTTCACTAAGTGATACAGATTTATTGAAAATCATACTGATAGCTGTTTTATTATAGACTTAAATCAGCATCTGTACTTAAATAAGAATAATTCCACCCAACCAAGAATAACTCTATTATATATAAACATATTAAAGACTCGCTAATTTGAAATGGTGAGGTTTGCTTTAAACTTTAATTGAAAAACAATGATCAAATTGGATGATTAAGTTAAAATATATTAATAAATATTATATAAATTTTCTCCATTATCAGCTGATGAAAAACTTCTACTATCCTTGTGAAATAAAGGTATTAGCGGTATATTAAATACAACCATATATATATATAAAGTTTAAATCTTATTTCTTGTATTTGTTATTCCAACTGACAGTATTTTAAAAATGCACCCAAAAAAAACTTTAATAGCATGTGCATATGGGTGTGTCTGACAAGCCTGCTACAGCTCGAAGACAATAATCAGTTAAAGGAACCTACCCCAGCCATATCCATTGATCCTGCGTTGAACAGTTGAACACGGGTGAGGGTGCTCCTGGGGTACCTGCCAAGTTGCTTAATGATGTGAGCTAGACTAACTAATGTGATTTATGCCTGTGCGTTGCGGAACAACCCAACACTGTGAAAGTCCTTGGGTGCCCTGCTACTTTTATACCCATCACCGTCACCGCTCTCTATTATCACAGGAGAAAAAAACAGACCACAAATGTCGCTGGGCAAACCAGTGATAACGCATAGTGTGGGTACCCTGAGAACGCTGAACATAAATATTCAATATCCATCCACCCAGCTGCACTTACGAGATGGCTAACTAGAATTTCCAGAGGGATGAAAAAACTATAAGAGTTCCTGGTAAAAGGAGAAAAAACACTTCGCAAAAGGGTACGCTGTAGAATAGGTGTCTCTACTGATCATTAGGGTACAGAATCCCAAATTCATCCCCAAAGTTCTCCAGTAGGCATGCAAGCCCTGTTTACAAATGACAATACTGCTGTTTATAGAGCGATTTCAAATGTGACATTCCATACATTTCTGGTAAATGGCTGCCCACTCTGTGTGTCAGCACCAGTTAATTGTCACTAATGATTGCAGACAAGTGCTATGTAAATGTCCCACAGTGTGTGACAAATAAGAAAACGTTGGCCCACACAATTCCCAGGACAAATATATTATCCAGGCAGCTGACACACACCAGTTTTAGCCTCAAAAGTCAACTTATTACACAGGGAACTGAGAGGGGTAATTTGTGAGACCAATATATCTGGCTTGTCCTGAGCTGGCCCCTGCAGCCACATGCATGCAACAGGATGCCAGGTTATACCGCTCATCTGACGTGACAGTAACATATATACAAATCTATATTTGCTGCGGTATATATCTTTGAGGCGGTGGTCTATACCACCTGTCTCAGGCCCTGCCTGGTTTGTCATGGCCCAAGCTCTGTCTATGTATGTGAACTTATACTCAACTGCTATACACCGATCACAGGTGCGCACAAACGGCCTTATTTTCATCGGAACAGCCCCGACTGACAGGCGACCAGGGTGACCGTGAGCAACTGGCTCCGTTTACTCACCGGAATGCCTGTGACGCAAATGATGAACTCCTTACCAAACAAACTTTTTTGGTGGGTCACAAAAAAGTGTGCTTCAATGCTGCAGGCAGAAAGGGAGCACCTGTGATTTCTCTCAGTCACCACCAGGCGGGAGTACTTTATGTGGTTTTACAAACCTGCCTGATATGAATGGCTTAGAGAATGCTTCAGTCACAAACTCACACAGCCTGCACAGCTATCAATCACCTGTCTTGTCTTAGTTAGTTATATATATTTTTTAATTATAAATATATATCTGTCATGTATATTAACACCTATAATGACAGTGAGAACAATATATTTTTCAATTTTAAATATCTGATTTTATATATATATAGAGAGAGAAAGAGAGAGAAAGAGAGAGAGAGAAAGAGGAGGGGGGGGGGGGGGGTTGACAAGTGTATATTAAGAATGGGATAGACAGAATAAAGCCAACAGACAGAGAGATGGACTCAGAGCAACCAAGACAGATTAGATAATTAAAAAGCTAGAGGCTTTTCTATCTGGTTTTTTTTTCAGATAAACATCTAATTTCTGTCTTAAATTTACAGTAATAAACTGTAATATTAAAGTAAGATTTCAAGGTCTGTTATAAAAATTTATTACTTATGGTCTTAATTATAGAACTTGAGATTTTTATTTGTGTATATTATACATGTAGTAACCTTCACTCATCAACACATTAATTTTTTTTAACTGCATACATTTTTTTTTCATAAAGATATATGTATTCACACAATATTAAGCATGTCATGGACATAAGATGAAAGGTCGTACAAACAAATCTATCTGGTAAACTGTTAGTAAAAAGTGATCAAAGTATATCAAGATCAATTAGTATTACAGAAGTTTATAGGTGAAAATGCCTGACGTACTGAATAACAGTATTTGTCTGAGCACAGGCAGTGATGACTTCATTTCATTCACAGCCGCTTGGCTTTGCCCGCCGGTAGTAAAGCAGCGTAGGGCCACAGCCTACATGCTATGCCACACTGTTTCCTGGAATTCTGGGAATGCCTGACTGCTTGCATACATTTACAACAGGGTGCGCTAGTTCAAATGTCAGACTGGCCTGGTGTTGCTGGGCACATGGTTCAGTGCAGACTTCCCCACACGCAGCATTTTGTCAGCTCTTGTAGTCTTTACAGGACAGGGACAGTCGTCCTGTATACTTGCTTGTATAGCCAGGGCCTTCTGTAGGTGCTGGTGTACAGGTAATGTGCAGTACTGGCTTACAGGTGGGGGGGGGGAGCAAGGAACAGGGTACTACATCTGCACTGGTGTCATATAGTCACACTTGAAAGTCATATATCACTGCAGTACAGTGACTAACCCAGAATTTTCCCATATTATACAAAAAGGATTTATTACTTCTCAGGCTGACTATACAGCTGGGCATATGAGTGTAGGTAAATCTGGTCCAGGTTTGTCACTCAGATGACTGTCTTGTCTTTGTATGAAAACAAATGGTTTTCAGAAGGCTTAAATTTTAACTTCTTAGAATATGATTTTGCATTATTTGAAAAAAAATTAAATACCAAATCATACAATTTTAATTATATTTTATAAAAATACTGCCATTTTAATCTTATACCATTTTGTTTATATTATAAAGATTAGAACTATCATACATGTTACATTCCTATTAAAGTCCATGCGCCATAATGTTGACTTTTAAAATATTTACACACTTAATGGCTGTAGGCAAAGTCAAATCAGCTAAAAGCTGGCTCACTTTCAAAGTTACTTGTCCCTTTCAGTATGAGCAGCCTATATATTTGTGCATATGTAATGTATTTACAGTATGAAGTAAAATTCAGTTAAGAATTTGAAAATGTACAACAGAATTACAAAAAAAAAGGTGCCAAGGTTAGCTAATATGTAAGACAACAAAATACTCATATTATATTAATAAATCAATGATCATACATGATTATTTAGTTATTATTGCAACAACTTAAAATGTTTTTTGTTGTATACAAATCTTGAATTAAGATCAAAAGTGACTGTGGCAAAGAAATCTATCTGGTAGCCAGAGCTGGGGATACAACTGGTCCTCATTGAGTGCCCCACATTAAAGAGAGGGCATGTCCCTCTTTATGAAGTCACCTGGCTGTCTGTCTTTAACTTGTGGCTTCTGCAGTTCATTATCACCAGCATGCGGGGGCCTCCCTCATTTCTTCCCCGGCAGACTGGTGATGTGAGGGGGAGGGGCTCTGGATAATCTGACATCTGTCCCAACTGCCTGGACTCATCAACTTGTGACTGACGGCATACATCCCTCACCTTGCTGCCATGACAGACGAGGTGAACTGACCAGTAGGGGTCACAGCCCATAGGCACGGATAAAGAGCAATCTGCTCTTGCAGTTCTTTAGTTCTGCAAGTTTAATAAAGGACAGTCCCATGCTCCAGCCCCTGCCCCCACCTTCCACATTATCCCATGTAATACCTGATACTTGGCTTGACTGATCAATCTGGCTTGAGAGCCATAGCCTTTATTGGTAAATTATCACAGTATTGTGTTTCCCTTATCACAATATATTTTATATCTTTGCCTAATGCCACTTTCTGGGCTGTGTCATCCAGTTTTCTTAAAAGGCAGGGATCCAATCTGGTCTTATAGAGGGTGCTGTAACTCCCCGAAGACTGTCAAGTTCTACTAGGGGAATAGGGAAATATATGTCTGCACTAACTTTGGCCTAACAATCTTGTTATTAGGGTGACTAGTCAATTATATCCACGTATATTTAAATAGTTATCATGTGATTTTTATTAGTCATTGGATATAGTCTTTAAAACAGATTTTCCTGTAAGCTTCATTATTTATCCAAAAGTTTATAAAGTGATCTAGTCCATGGTCCATAAAAAAAATTAGTAGTTTATTCTAAGCCTAAATACAAGAATTTCAGTATTATTTCCTCTTTGCTCCATAGTTACCTGAACTTGTCTTCACATGCTTTGTGAAAACAAGGTGCCCATCAAGTCATTCTATACCTTCTCTTTCATTCAGGCACAACCTCAAGTAGAGAATGGTTAAAGCTATGAAGCCATGACATGCCTGTGTGTATAGCTGCATTTGTGTATATGGCAGAATAGGTATGGCTGTTGCGCCAGGTGTTATACACTGCCGGGGGTTTTGTAATGAGTATACGATAAAGCAGCCATGAGGGAAGACAAGAGTTCATATTTTATTGCTGTCCTGCTGATCATGTGCCTGCTGTGATTATGACAGCTCCCACCCCTGAATCACCCACTTCATCACCCCAACTGGCGGCAGGCCGTCTTCTTACCTGAATGGTATTTATATCTCTAAAGTACAAAGAAGTAACCGCTATAATAATATTGTACCTGCCCAGCTGGCTCTGGTCTTATGCTGTAGTAAAGTTTATTAGTTGCTCCATGTTTCAGAAATAGGTCATAACACTGAAAATTGTGTTTTTGAGTCTGCAATTTTTCAGAAGCTGGCGGTGTTTGGAAAGTTTAGCTCAGCAAGTAAATCCCATACAGCTACTCCTTTGTATGACAAACATACATTTTTTTATATATAAAATATCTGCTATGATACTCAGCTGCAGTTAACATATTATTATCAGTTGATAACTTTTTAACAAAAACTTTATGGGACAACCTAGTTATACTGGTACTGTGTATACATAAATATCAGGGGAGAAGGGAGGGAGAAGGGGAGAGAAACAGGGCAAAGAAATATAAACTGAAAAGAGCACTGAGTACATTTCCTCTGCCATGAAAGGACACACATTTACAGCCATGAAACCTGAGAAATGTAATCAGAAAAATACTAAAGGACAAAAAGTAGTCTTAGACCACATATATACACTTCTCCCTAGGGATGTATTCAAAATTATTACACAGAATATGTGTTACACTTCACCGCCATCATGTTTTGATCACAGGTGAGCTATGCTCTTTAGAACAAAGGCTGCTTCCAATATTAGTGAGCAGCTCGCTGCAAGTGGTTGAAAGTTACCCTGGCTCACAATGATAGAGAATATTAACTTTAAAAATTACTATGGTGGTCCAGTTGTATACCTCAGATATTTAATGCATTGTTTCCAATGGTGTCACCTGAATCCTCCAACTAATTACATCAAGATATCTTGATAAACTTGCTAACAGACAAAGCAAGCAAATAACCAACTAACCATTACACCAACAAAATAACTAAGCAAGGGCAATAAAAACCTGTTCTGGGATTTGAATACACACCCACAGTTAGTCACAGACAATACATAACAGAGATTGTTATGTCTGTATTGGCCCCTTGATAACCAAAGTTAATATATAAATGCTTATGAAGTGATAGAAGGTAACTGGAAGGGCAATCTTTTAGATCTTGATTACTAATTTATTCTGCAGTTTTCTAATGACACCAGGTTCAATTATCCAACTAAGAAATTTCTTATCAAGATTATTTTATAAAATAAGATACATGGATAAAAACAGGTTACACATTTTTCTGAGCAGATACAATAATTATAAATATGTACATCATGGCACTGGGCGCATAGGTTATTACTGTATAACTATAAATATGGCAATGCATGTGCTGTCCCCATGGCTGTGACAGAAAGCTGGCAGCACAGGAGATGTTGATTAGAGTATCAGACACATCATCATCCTGCCTGGTGATGGCAGTGTCTCTGTTACAATTTCCTGGCAGACACTTGGTTATATCCTGGCGAAAAGTCACGGGAGGAAGCAACATGAGACAAAACCAACAACACCCTTGTACAGCTGGTGATAATTAGTGCTGTCCTCAAATACGAACACTTCACTGGAATTTTTTAAAAATAAGATGGTAAGTTGATACTTTTCAAGTTTGCATTTAAGGCTCTGGTGTGATTTATACCATGGACCTAAATATTGTATTTCCTGGCAAGTTACGGTGTACAGTCTCTGTGCCTTTGATGCCTCGTTTCTAACATTTCATGTTCATCATGGAGCTTTTTCAATATGAAGTGCACTGTCTACCAAATGTATTCCAAAATAAGATATATATTATGAAGACAAGTGCCAGACACTTAATCTAGTTCTTATAGTGCCAATTTGAGGAAAATTTTTAAACTTACTGAAAATTCTTAAAAACAAAGGGAATAAAAGAAAAGTCTCCTTTTGTAGCTACCTGGACCTGAAATATTTAGAATACCTCAAAGCCTTTAAATAACTTAACAATATTTTTGCAAGGCATACGCAATCTTTTAAAAAGTGTTGCTGAATTTGTCCAGCAATCTTGGCAGGAAACCTTTAGAAACAAATCAGTTTATACCATTAGAATTCTTTTCCCTCTCCATAATGGAGCATTATCTAATATTTTTCCAGGTGAATCTTGAAGACAAATGACACGGCTTCAATTTGTAACTTAGTGCCTGCAAAACATGAGAAAGCCAGCACATGAGTGTTCGCACCTGAATTCCGCAAACACAAAGCCCTTGCAGGTTCACCTTGTCTTCATAACAACCCCTGAAGTTTTTCCCTCTCCACACAAATTGCTAAAACTGATGGAAGTCTGGCATTGAGCTGGTTTTGTGCCTAGGAAGCCAAGTGGGGGAAAGATAAGCACCTTGTGAATTGTCCCCCAGCATGTGCTCCAAGTAAGAAAAAAATCCTGGGGTATGCAGTAGTTATCACAGAGCGCTGTTACCTTCTTGGGAGCTAGGAGAGATAGACCCCACTGAAAGGAGCTGGGCATTTGTGGCCCATTAGACTACAGCTGGGTGAAGTGACGGGTCACATAGTATCCATAACTATGCCATCTGTGGTTAACTCTTTATAGGCCATTCTTTACATTCAGGCACCCTGATGACTTGACAAGAATTTAATAAATTCTTCCAGAAATGATGAAAAAAATAACAATAAGATTCTTAAAATTCCTAGAAATTGTCCTCTGCAAAAGTACATAATTGAAATTGTTTTCTCTATAAATACACTTTCATAGTTAAAAATCAGTACATGTGCACAGAATTTATGCTGGAAATTGATGTAAGACTTTCCTAGAAATTGCTTTTTTGGAAAGTTTCAACAATTAAAACAATTTAAAGGACAAGTAATATGTTTTTGAGTTATAATGGATGTGAGTAAGTTGATTGATTGTCCTTAATAAATCAAATTAATGAAGGAAATCATTTTCTAGGAACATTCCTAGAAGGATATCAGTTGGGTCTAAATTTCTAGGAACAGACAAGGAAGGACAAAACTAGGACGCTGGCTTATAGGATGATGGAAGCCGGAGAGGGAGTGATGCTGGAGGGTACAAACAGGGCTCTCTGGTGTGCCCAGGACAAACTCTTCATCAGCAGAGGGAGGCTGTAACCCAGACCAAATGTTGAACAGCTGATGCTGCTATCAGCAGCAGATCCCCTAAGACACCCTGTGTTGCCATTCCAGCCTGAACACAAATACTTCTAGGCCTCGGAAGTCAGGCTGGCCCTTGTTCACGTCAATGGCCCTTTGCTCCTCACCATCATGACATTTCATATCTCGTGCTGGTGTGGCAGTCTATTTCTAGGACAGTCACAGAGGCGCTGCTAAACGGGGCAGCACAGCGATAACACCAGCACTGGCGCAGCTTCTGTATCCTGTCAGATGTACTTCTTGCCAGCCGTGTGGCGGCAGGCAGGTAAAAACTGGCCCAGCCTTTACTGAAGACACTCTCAAGTTCATGAAGCAACCTCTTCCTGTCATTAACTGTGCAGATATGCCAACTTGCTTCCTGCTGGCAGACCAGACACTTAAACTGTGACGGCATCCCCTGATTTACACAGGTTACCTGGCAGCAACACCTAACCTAAACAAGCTTTACTTCCCATTTCATGGAAAATACTACTTCTAGGAACATACCATACTTTATGTCTATAAGTTGACTGTACACATGTGACTTGCAAAAGTTTGTCCTCACATGGAAAACTTTATTTCTTGAAAAAGGCTTTACCTTTAATTTGACCAATATAAATTTTTCCCCAGGAAAAAAAATTCTAGGAACAAAATATATTTCATATATTTTATATACTTCATATCTAGCTTTTAATCACATGACCTATACATTTTGATTACTTTAAACATCCATTTCCAGTTGACATGTAACTTTCAAAATCCATACTCTAAGATAAATATATGTATCTTGATTGTTCATTATTCATTTCTTGGAAGTTGAATTTCTAACAATTAATTGCAGAAACTTTAACTTTACTTTATAGAAACAAAAATTTAAAAAGTTCCATTTTTATTAATACAAGTTTACATTTTATGTGAGTATAAAACTTATATAGACATAAACACTTTATTTTGGGGGAATTTTTGGGGTTAACATCACAATCTAGGAATACATATTTATCTCATTTTCAAGAAATATTTACTTGCACATGTATATAAACAACAAGTTGTATATTGTTTTTTAAGATATCATAAAATCTTCCTATAAAATAACAATGAATACATATATCATATTTTTTTAGACCTTTCATATACATACTGATCACCCTTCTGACAAAAAACAGCTTTAAATATATAACAAAATCAGCTGAGTTCTCTGGGCTATTTATACAATGAAGCCTGATTACACAAGATATACTGATAAGAGAGGCAAAGCCCCTTTTTAGTTTTAGATCTTACTGCCACATTGGTCATATAAAACATTGTGTACCTAAGTTTGCATGAAAATGTATGGGATTTAAACAACCTGACCAGGGTAGTTCAATAGAGTACCATGAAGTGTCCTGTCTCATAACAAAACTTTTAAAACTGTTTTTTATAACCTAACTTCAGAATTATTTGTGGCTTTGCTTGTTCAACATGAGTTTAAGTTAATGTTTGGGAGCCACACAGTCATGATTCGCTAAAATCTTGTGAAGTCTGAGGAGAAGTCCAGGGACCCAGACATACTGGCCACCATCAAAAACCTATTGATCAATCAGGACCTTATTCCACCCACAGTCATCCCAGAAGACCCGGGTATGATGGTGACAAATGATCAAGATCAAGACAAAATTAGGGCTGGCCCTAAGCTTGTGACCTTCTGAGTGTTAGCCAGACATGCCAAAGAGCTGCTCTCACCATACACCACAGTGACAAGACTTTATTCATGTTAACTTCACTGAGGCACTTATTTTATGCTAGTTACGGAACTGGCTCACAGGTGGCACTATTGAACCAAAACTAATCAAGATGAACTAATCAAGAGAGCTGTCTCTGACTTTATCCATTTTATGTATTATTGAATTGAATTGTGTCTATTATTACCATAACCTCAAATCTAAAGAGACATCCATTCTATGATGATTATGAAAATGGCCAATAGGGGGCACTGCACCTAGCAAAGTAGTTGTTTATTATGTTCATTACTTCCTGATGAACTAGGATTGTAGGGTATCAGTCTTCAACTGGATAAATATCAGATTAAAATTACATTTGGTATATAAAGAAAATGTAACTTTTCTCAATATGTATCTTTAAATCAAGTGACAGACTAACCAGAGTATCTAAGTATTTCAGGGTTTAGTAAACTGAAAAATATTTACCTAACAAACCAAGGCTTTTACATATACTAATAGGAATCTATTGTTGCTTTTTATTTAATACAGTTTTTTCAGACTGAACTGCAGTCAATAGGCAGCAGCCACATGGATGGCTGAAGTTATTGGCACTTGAGGATATCATGACAAAGTAAAGTAGGCTATTATACAGCTTAAAAAACACATTTTGGACTCAGTACTCTCGGCTAATATGTTAATCACACTTAATCCAGACATGACACATGACATGCTTGTCCAGATCAAATATGTCATAGTTTTAGTCATATTTTTTATTTCTCCAATAATGAGCCCATCTGATAACGCAGCGAGCTTGCACAAAGAAGACATTGATTTCCCTGTCACAAAATGTGTCCAGATGTGGCAAAACAACTAGGGACTGCGCATGTAGTGAGCCATTCTGAAGCGTTCATTTTTTAACAAATCTGCAGCATTCTGGTGACATGTCAAGTGTAAAAATTTGGGTATTATTTTTAAACAGACACTTCAGTTATAGCTCCACATTTTTTATATCAAATCTGAATGTGAATCTAAGTGTGATAAGCACACGAGTATTTTTACAGGACAAAATGCTCCGTGTTTATAATTTGAAATTTAATTAAAACAATAGGAAGTTCTTCTGCTCACCTGTGTCCCGCTCACCTGCAGAATATAGCCACGGGCGTAATCTTCGTACGACCAGCCAAAGCCATGCAGGACCTGAAGGACCTCGTCATGCTGGAGGACACTGAACAAGCGGTCAAGAAGTATCTTCAATCTGATTGGTGTAGCCTGAGCTCCGTACAGCACAAGGCTTGCGATGTCAAACACAATATTTGGTTGTACCACCTCGACCTGCATCCCCAGCTGATGCACGTTTCTTGGTCCCAACTTGTCAAGTGCTGAAAAAAAAGGAAACAGTGTCAAACACCATGGAAACTGTAATATCACAGTTATCATTTCTTGATTAATAGAACAATGAATAATCCATAGTTTCATGTACCAACTTGTCAAGTGCTAAAAAAAAAAACAGATCACGGTAACTATTATTATTTCATCGTTATCACATCAAGATGGAAGATTTCTCTATTTCCCTTGAACTAACTTGTAAAGTGCATAAACAATGGGGAAAATTGTCAGTACCATGTATTATGATGTCACAATGAACACACATGAGCTGAAACAACTTGAATCATGGTGTAAGTATAACCAAATAAGTATTGAAGTAGCATCACCATAATCACTGTGGTTTCTTATTATAAGTGTCTACAAATAACTTTTAATTATATTTTTGTGCACACATCTTATTTACATATTAAACAAGCCCTATCAGTTTCACTGATAAATTCAATATACTTCCTCAATATTTTATCTTTAATCACTTGAAAGGCGTTGTTTCTATATAAGACATACAGTGTCCAGTCCTTATGCAATTTATATAATATTTTGTCAAACACTATTTTTCTTTAAATGGTGCACACCTTTTATAATTTTTTTAACCTAGAAAGGTCCCAGTTATTCTGGTACCTGACACTCTAGCCCACCATATACTGGATCATTCATATTAAACAAAATGTGAATAAAATGACAGATCACATGACATATGGACAGGTCACATGATGAGCAGTCAGATCACATGACTGAACTTTCCCTGCACTTGGCCTCAAGGACATCCGGTCAGTGCTGACCTGATGCATAGTTCAGGAAACCTCTGACAGTTTATTGATAATTTGTATATTATCATGCCAGCCTCCTCCATGCCTCATGTCAAAATATTAGAAGATGAGAGGCACTGAATCAGCAGGCATCATGTCATATCAATCTGCCTCCCTGTCCTCTACATCTTCTTTGACAGTGGAGAAGGATCACTTCTGTATCACACCAAACAGAGATGTGTCACTGTCAGAGGTCCTTCACTATTTATAAACACCTATCAGCCAATCACATTTCTATATGATGTCTGTCAACACCTTGGTTGACCTGAACTTGTCAGTCAGTGGTTTGCTGTCAACAGCAGGAATTACCACCTGCTACCTCAAGAAAGGTTGTATGTTCTTTTACCTATCTATCACATTTATAGCTCTATGTTTCTTGCTATGCTTCTACAAGAAGATGACAGTTGCCTGATGTACACTTGGTGAAGACATACTGCTTAAATATCAAGTAACATTAAACCTGTGCAATAAAATGATCCACCATGAGTGCTTATTTTATGTTTGTGAGAAGTGTTAGGCTTGAGGTTACAGTGACAATGTCAATGAACTTACCAAGGTATATTATAAGCAGCCCTATTGTATAAATTATTAAAAACTTCAGAAGGCTTAACCCCAATGCAAAAATTAAAAAATATATTATAACATTATCACTCACTTTAATAAACTCTCTCACATAAAAGAGAATAACAACGAGTATGTAACTACTGGATTATTAATCTGATTATAAAATATACCTCATGCAATGACTAATTATTAAGGTTGAGACAAATGAACTGAGAACATGCTAACCTTTTCTAAATACACTGACAAATTGAGAAAATTACCTCTGGTGTCCAGAGACCAGTATAGGGTGCTATTACATCAGCCAATGACCAGTTAGTGAACCACCAACCTGGGATCACCCATGAACACTGACTTCTATTACCCAATTACACAGATAGTCCTTCTTGTCCTGGAATCAATAACCAACCCATCCATCCCTGCTCCACTCGTGTTCCAGGAGCCCCTTCATTATCAACCAATTAAAAGCCACACTAACATGCACCATCTTACAGGCATCCGGGTATGACCTGCTAAATTAATGGTTTACCAGCCCACACCTGATGGTTCTGTTGTCTCAGTAAGCTATAGGCTACATACACTTGGTGAGGGGGTTTGTTCTATCAATCAGGCTCACAATAGTGTTATTATTTCTGTCTTCATATTATGATCAATAATGCCTTCAATAACTTTTCTAGTTCCAATTTCATAGCCATGAACCCTTCAGTTCTACTGATTAGAGTACTTTTCCTGAGATTCAGTTTGTATTTATACAGCATGTTTTTGCATTTTTCCATCCTCTGCTTCTTCCTAATACAACATATATTTAATATTTATCAATAAACCTAAGATGGTACACAAATAATGTATAATGCCCATGCATTATATGTAGATTTCTTGATATTTTTTTTTCAAATATAAGATACAGCTTAAGACTATTGGTTAAAATTGGCTAAAAGTTACAGGTAAGAACATTCTCTGTAACTGTTTATTAGGTAAATACTTTTATTTTGTTTTAAACAATCAAGTAGAAGTTTCACTCAATGATAAACTAATCAATAAAAATTGATAGAATTTTTTATTGATTCACTGTAATATAAATGTCTCTATTTATAAAAATTATCTAACTATGATTAATGCAGGTTAAATGAACTGTAATAAAATCACTGCCCTCTATGTTTTAATATCTTGAAACAAATACATCAGGTTTATGAATAACGTGATGACACTACAATTTTTGTAATACCTTTGGAAGATTATATATTAATTTCATTTTCAGATCATATCCTCTCTTTTCTTTAATTCAAAGCATAATTTCACTTCTCTGACAATCTGTATTATATATATATTACATTGTACCTTGATTAAATAGTAATTGTTACCAAATAATATTATTACACTAAAATAACAATGTTTCAAATTTACCTTCCGGATACTGACATGCAGTATAGTCTTGCAAACTTAGTCTTTGGCTAATTTTATTATTCTATTAATTAGCTTGATTAAGTACACCATTTTTTATTCATCCGTTAATTCCTACTCAATCGGCAGAATGCACAAGCACTATCCATTATCAAATTCCACGCGAACCTTGTAAGGAGCAGATGTTAAATAATAATCACCGCTTACCCATCAATGTATACATCAATCATATCATGTATGACTGATTTAATTAGCTCATCAGTACGTGGACTGAGAGAGTCGGCCAGCTACGACATCATCATATCCTAGCCGGTGTCCTCAAACTTTCTCTGCCATGGTCCCTATGTGGCCGGCTGGGAGAGCGCTTTATGTAATTAATCGCAATCAAAATTACAGAGATGTGCACCACAAACTAAAAAGTGACCATCGGGTGGGCTCAGTGGGCTGTACGGCTCTACTCCTGGCGGTACCTGATGAATTTGTAATGGGTGGCAGATTTGATTAGATGGCCAAGTGGGACCAAGAGACACAGGTGTACGGATGCATGGGACCTTAATTAATCTCATATTGAACAATGGGACACGAGACAACGAGGTAACTGGCATGCATAATGCAGACTCTGGTCATGCAATACCTGTTTCTGGCCATATGTCCGAGGTCCAATATCATGTATGTATCCCTATTACACACATGTGTGCATCACATATGCCTACACATATATAATTCAACTCGTGCATGTCCTGCATCTTCCCTTTTTCAATCACCTCAATTTGGATAAATATTCATATTTGCCATAAAATTTCAGTTTTAAATAAATAATATTTAAATAATTAATCAGTTAACTCAGTTTGTCATATGTTTTATTGTTTACAATAAAACAACAGAAAGTTAAAAATTAATCTTTAAAATCTCTTCAAAAGCTTTCAATCTTTCTTTTCCCTAAGCCCTAAGTTTTAATGCTCACATAAAATATATTGTGTTGTGGTATTAATCTGGACTTGAGTCTATGATTATTTTAGAAAGATGGGTCTATGTTTCTGTTTGTCAAACTGTCATTATTATTGAGAGGTATTAACAAGCAAATCATTTTTGAGAGTCCACACTCTAAGGGGTATACTATTTTAAAGTCCAATGGGGTTTTGGGGTGTCCAAGAAATGAGTATTCACACATATCACCAGTGTCAGATGCACTTAACAAAGTGTTCCTAGAAGTCCTGCTGTTGTTGTAGGAGAAAGTACTGTCTAACGTCATCCCTGGGTTACTTGATGTCTCTGTGAAGCTATAGATCTAGAACGTATTAACATCAGAATAACACGCCATCATTCTTTAGTTTTCTGCTGGCAAATTAAGGATAAAAATAAGTATCTTTCTTTACCATTTTTTAATGATCCTTATTTAAAAAAATTACTGTACACATGGTTTGTGAGTAAAATACCATATGTGGTTTAATCTGTTCACTTGTTCAGTGTGACAATGTGTGTGCCTAATGCAGTAAAGTTGATGATAAAATGCTGTTTGATTTATATACCAGCCAATAAATTTATTAAAATTATCAAATGGATGATATGATTATGGTTACCTTTCATCTAACTTGAGTTTTGAAGTGTGGTTGTATGCATTATATGGTTTAATATTTGTTGACCTTGGAGTGTCGTCATGGCTCAAATTTAATTGGGTCAGAAAGCTGATATGCACATGTCCCTGGTATGAATCATGGATAGGAGAATTTCATAGAAATTTGTTTTAAAAGAAATCAATAAAACTAATTCTACATATATTGGTAAATCTTTGTCAATATAAGTAATTTAGTACTGTGTTCTAACTCTCCCCTGCACACAGCTGTGTCACAACTCCCTCCGGTACACCACAGTATTCAGACATCACAAAAATCAATCGGTCCCTCTGCCCCGACTGTCTCTGTGTAAATTAAATGACAGGCATGGTCCACACATACTTACATACAGACCGCAACAGGCAGCCGGGATCCCAGGTCCCTAAAGAAAATCATTACTAACTGTATTTACATTTTATTTTTTGGCAATGTGACAGAGGGTGGAGGAATCTCTAAACTGAAGCCCCAGACTTGACCTGTTCGGCTTATCTGAGTGCGGTCCTGACACCGGCAGGATACAGACACTTCAATGTAACTTGCCAGATCCTTTACGTGTGGCTGACTGCCACTAACCTGCCTCGATGTGTGCATCTCCCACCAAAGTCTTCTGACTCTGAATCCAGATTCCTAGCCCACCTATTTCAACACAGAGGCCCTGAGAGACACTTGTGATATTTCATGGCAGTTCAGCTTGATGCAGTATATGTTGGACTGCAATACACTACCAGGACGCACTCCCCTGAGCCGACTGACAGCAGTCCTGTGATAAGAGACTCAAGTCACTGCAAGGTCTGGGCCAACAAATGCTATATATCAAATATATAGCCCTACGCTTCTGAGATCATCAGTCACAGCGAGACCACACGGTTTCCTTGGAAAAAAATAAGAACAGGACAAGACAAGGAACAATACCTCTGATAATTCTTCAGTACTGCCATTCTAGCTCCCGGGGAAGCCCAGTACCTAGGGGGCCCACAATGGGTCTACTTGAAAACACGGCTGCGTCTATTCTCAAACTCTCCACAGATAAAAAGGCACTTTCTCCTGATTCTCTTCCAATAAAACTGTCTGGAAAGTGTAGAGCTGATTTTTAGTGACACACTTGGTAAATGCTTCGCTCTAATTATATGGCTTTTGCTGTAAAGGGAAACACAAAATGCATCCTGGCCTGTGGAATTTTGCTGGGCCCGACAGGCTTATATCAATATGTGACAATCTTGATATTTTATGTTGATTTTCTAACTGAGCATGTAATTAATCAATTAATCAAGTGTATGGTAAATAACAACACATAATGTTTTAAAGTTAAACCTTATAACTGTCCACTGGTATGATCACTTTCATCTCTGCTCTGATGTTTGGAGAATCAACACATAACAAGTTGTGATCTTTAATAAAGCTGGACCATCTATTTCCCTATTGACATCCTTAAATTTCTTATGTTCATATATATTTTGTGTGTGACTAAATGACAGGTGAGAGATGGATATATAGATCTTTTCATAAGTATTTACCGAGGTGAGAATGAATGCTTTTCTGTTTAGCATGCATGCTTCCTTAAGACCTGAGCCGTGCTATCTAAATAGATATTTTCTTGTAATCACATATCACTTGAGTGTGATCCAATAAAAGATAAACAATTCTATACTCAGGTCACTCGAAATCAGGTAAAAGAAACCCTTCTCATCAGTCTCAGTTACAGACAGACCAGGTGACCATCAACCCTAGTGGTCAGTGATAGCCCTCTCCCTTGGCAACCATATCACCATGGCGGCTGGCTCATCACCGTGGTTACAGCTGTCTCCCCTAGGGCACATCACACAAATGGCTGCCCGCCACCCCCTGTGAGTGTGCCAGGGATATTTTGACAAGGCCTTGTGCCATTTCAGAACAGGCCGTCTGCTGGACCTCCCAGCTCTGGATAACACATGGGCTAACAATCACTGGTCACCTCTGTCTACAGTATTCATTATCACATCCATCCAAGGGTGTAACCAAGCAACTTCCTGAGTTTCCTGGCACACTCATTTAACACTGTACCACTAAATTTATCTTGGTCTGTTAATTCATGATTTTAAAGTGATAATTTAAATATGCTGCTTTTTAAATGCCAAGAATACCACCAAGTTCAAGTAAGGGTTGTGACAGGGTATCTTTTTTTTTTTCATAAACATTTCAATATAAAAACAAGAGAAATTAGGCATGGATTGTACCATATTCAGTTAAAGGAAGTGTATGCAAAGGATTTAGGACTTTAGGATACTGCTGATGTATACATTGCTTAAAATAAAATTTTCCCATTTCTAGGAATGATTCCATGAATATTTATACATGCAAGAAATATCAAATATGCATTGTCAAATTGTTGGATTTCTCTTACCAATTAATCTACAATGACAACAAAGTATAAACTTTATGACTCTCTTTTGTTAGGGGTATTTCCAGGATTTTCATACTAGGTGTGCTGACTCTAAGGAGTAATTCCAGATTATATTTCTGTTGTGCTTTGAATATAAGCTTCTTCATTTACTGCTTTGGTTCTTGTGATCATAAATCAAATTAAAGATATATTTGTGTCATCTACTCTCCTAAACTATTTATAGGGATAACTGATCCAGCATTTCCAGGATATACCATATTAGGGAAGTTTGAAATTATGGGTAAATTATGTTCCTGGAATATTTCTACAATTTCTCATCAGCAGTAACCAGAATGTCTTTGTGACTTTTCTGTTTGGACACAAGATCAATTTTAAAAAGTCAAGTTGAGAAATGTATCATACCTGGTATATTTAGCATGTAGGGTTACTGTACAGCAAACTTGGAAGTATGATACATTCTAGATAACTTCTAGTATCCCAAGTCTTAAAGTTTAACAAGGCATATACTTCTATATCAAGTTTCACATGCCATATTGCACACATTTCCAGGACTTTAGTACAAGTAATGATATTGGATGTATTCAGAATACTATGAACATTACAAAACTGACAAAGGAAAGGGATCAAAATCCCAAACTTAAAATCATTTGGCCTTTAAATATATATTAGCTGGAAATATATTTTTCTAACTAATATATTTTCAGTCAAATGTGTATTTCAAGGTGACAACAGAAACAGACACAGACCTCCATCAAACTCCACTGGTACTTTTATTCCCTTCTATGGCTGCCCTTGTTGCCTACTTTAGGCTGTGAAAGTATCTATGGTAGTAATCCTTAATATTTCTCATTTTGGTCAAATATATTGTCACTGGTAATCTTAGTCAGACAAAAATATCACACTAAAGTTTCTACCGTGTACCTCCTTAAGGAATAGATAGGCAAGTTCAGCTTGTCTGATTTTAAGGTGATACACCAACTTCTAAAGTTCTGAGGACTACATGGGAGCTGCTGGCCCAGGGAATGCGGGGTACTAATATTTCATGCCCTGTACAGGTAAAGTCAGGTGTAAGCCTTGTAGGGAAGCTGGTACCATCAGGCAGCGATGTTGTCAGCACTGGTGGCTTCCTGCGCTTCATGATGGTGGCCTGGCTGTTGGAGGGGGTGGGGATTGTGATGAGGAGCAGCTGGGGTCAGATAAACTGCTGCTATGTCATGCCAAGATGAAACAGCTGTGTCCTGCAGACCTATATATAGGTGACCACCATTTGACACTGTCCCCCTGCATCTTCCCTGCCTGCAGGAATGTGTACCCCAGCCATATGTCAGGAAAGAAGGGGGCACAACCTATTAATAGCAGCAGTAGCACTTGAGCCCTGTGACTGTTTGACTAGGTCCTGCTGCTGCCAGTTTGTGCTGCTGTAACAGCATCAACAGCACAGCCATCCCTGTCTCAGGTTTCCAGCCCTTGTCTGAGCCATATGCCAGGAAGTCAGGGAGTTCCTGCTGCAGCCACACCAACATTTCCTGGATGACCCTAACCCCTCCAGCAGCCCCCATACAGCTGATGTGTATCAGGGACCCTGCTTCAGCACTGAACAATGGCAGTAGAACTAGACATAGTCACATACCATACAAACTCACTTCCTCTAGTCATTGCTTAAGTGGCAAATAAGGGACCTAAACTTTTAAACTCTAGACACAACCCATACTCCACAGTCAAAATCCCTTTATTACTTTTTGGGTTGTTTAGTCTTTTATAGGAACATATCTATTGCACATAACACCAGGGTTAACAAAACAGAGTTGACCAATACATTTTTAAAACAGGGCTTTCCTGTAGAGACATCTGAAAATTCAGTGTCTTAAAAAAAGTTCTCAAAATATTTTTAATGACAAACTTAGGTATAACCTACCGGTAAGACTTATTCTTTGAATCCTATAAAATATACAAAATATTTTATAATGATAGTTAAAAAAGACATCTTCAGTCAAAACAAAACTCTTTTTTTTTAATTATTTATAAGAGACCTACAGTGGTATAAGAACACAGCCAGGAAAACTCTTTTTACCAGTTTTACTGTTTACTCTACTTAATATTTTTTTAACCTCCTAAATCCCAAATCTTCCCTGCAGCTTAAAATGATATATATATATGTTAGGATATAATTACAAGGATTATTCTGTCCTATCTTAGGCCTCATAAGTGTACTCTTCCCCTTGAAAATTAAGATTTCTCTTCACCTATTTAATAACTAGTACAAACTCAACACGTATGCCCCTTATAGACTTATGCCAAAAATCTTGAGACATAGAACAATTATTCTATTATAAATAAATAATAAACTTTGAACTAAAGAAATAATTAAATTTATCCAGAAATACTCCAGTGAAAAGGCTCTTATTTTCCAGCAAATTTAACATAAATATTCCTAAATCCAACATTAAATGCCAAAAATGTCTCCCAACCAATTTACAGCTCATCAACAACACAGACTCCAAAGATTTTTAAAGAACTTAAAGTTTAAAAAAAATTTAAAAGTAAAAATAAAGACTTTGAATTTCATATTTAGAATCCCTCACTTTCCATGAAATTTAGAGCCAACTGATAATATTTTATGTATTTAACACAAGTAATTTTTAATTTTTATGGACCAGTGAATGAAACTGTTACAAAATTGCACAGTGTACAAAAAATACTGCACAACTGAGAGAGATAAAAAAATGTTTCATAAATATCATTACAAAATGAGGTTTTGATATAACTTGCAATCATCGGACACCATAACTTATAAGATACTATAAGTTTGCACACAGCATATGGCAACAATGACAACAGGTATTTTTTTATTTGTCACTGTGCCAGGTAATCTCTTGTTGCTCTGCGATAATCAGCAAGAAACGTGGCATACCTCCAACACAGGACCCTATAGGTTTGCGTTTCATTTGGAGCTGGTTAGGACACGGGCCTTACAGGACTAATTGTTTGTGCAAGGCACCAGGTGAGCACAAACACCTGAGCTTTTCGAGGAATTTTCTAGGCATTTCTACTTGAAACTCAGGTAAATAAATCCTTAAAAAATAACCAACTGAAAACCTCCGGGTTTTTATTTGTTCCCAAAAACTTGCAATACATGTAAGAATGTAAAGCAATAAATCAGACAATAAACATATTTTTAATTATAGCATTGTGCTTTAAAAATAAATTTGACTGATAAATCTGCTCCAGGTAAATTCCATCAGATATTTTTCTATTACACATGAATTTAAATATAAGAAGTGTAATTCAGGAAGTTTTGATGGCAAAATATAATTTAGATTATTTAAAAAAATTACCAGATTGACTGATTTATATTGTTTTTCAAGTTCTAGAACTGTACATATATAATATAATTTGAAATGCGAAGTCCACTAGAGTAAAACAGTAGTTAACCAGATAAGGTTTCAAAAATGCTATAGTCAATTACTTGAATTATGGAGTTTACAAAATCTAAAATTATTTCATGTATGGGAGGTCATTACATATTTATACCTAAGTTGAAATAAAAGAGAGCTTGTTGTGTAGGATCATACTATTAATTACTATTTTTTTTAGTTTCATTAACAGAGTAATTATCAAATTTTTTAAAGATGTATATTTATATGGTGATAGACATCCAGAACCTATATATATTCTTACACTGGTGATTATTCACTCTTAATATCTGATATACACATTCCTTCGTAATGTCAATTTCTTATCTGTCTCACCTGTATTTATCTAGCCTACATGAATTAGACCTGGCTTTTTATCTCTTTTTATCTTTGATTTCTATCCCACCTGAGTGAACTTTTAAGACTATCCTGTGCCCACTTGTGTCACTAATGTTTTCCCCAGGGGGTTCATCAGTAGAAACGGTACGGTGTCCAAGTCATGGAGGCATCCACATCAAAGACTCACATGACCTGGCCCTCATTAATGATCAATTATTAAGTACAGGGATGCATCTGCTCAGGTAAGAAGCACATAGGAAAAAATCACCTGGCCATCGCGATGTAATAAATATCTCAGAAAACACTGTGTTTGTCATGCCATATGTATAATTTATCTCCCGCAGGAGTCGTATTCAATTCATCACATATGTGATTATGGTCTATTTCCCTGACTCACGCCCGAGTGACATCAAGTTTCCAGCTCCGTTTTCAACATCAAGACTTTGCTTGATCGGTATTGATGATGTGGAAAGATTGCGTGTCAAGCCCAGGTCCCCCATCTACTGAACACGCTTACACCTTGGCTGGCATGACAAAGACAAATTAATTAAGCGCTGAGCAGATTTAATATTTAGATTGTTGTGATCAACCTGGCATGCCCTGATGTCTCCATGTCAAAAGGAACTAGGCAGTCACATGCAACTCTACCGGTCCTGTGCCAAGGAACTTTAATTGTTCCGTCTTTGGCTCCCCCCTGACAGGTGAGAGCCCGCTGTTCGTTTTATGGGATTACCGCGGATGGCCCTACTGTGGGTACAAACAACCACTAATAAGGCATGCTCTGTGGTAATGCTACAATTAAATGACAGAACTAAATGACAATTAAAGATGATTGCCTGAGCCTGTCTGACAACTGCCGCATGTGCTCCTCCTTTTGGCCACCTGTTCATTCCTTAAACATTAAAAAAGGCATTTTCCTTACATTTGACAAACTGTACTATAACACAGGACATTATTTTTTTTCAGTTTTCTAGGACAAAACAGTTGCCATGATTCAGACAGTTAAGGAATTTCAGTTAATAATTTATCGTTGTAGATGGTTACTCTTCTTTAACAACAAACATAATAGACGTGATTATTATATGATCCTATGTCAATATTAGACTTAAAACAATGGTTGTGTCAGTTTAAAAATATGTATGTTTTAATTTGAAAGAATGAAAATTCAGGAGTTGGTATAACTATTATACAAACATTTTTGATTAACTGAATTTTGACTAGATTTGTATTTTCAACTGTGGCCAAACCAGATTTCCAGTACCCTTTTACCAAATTCCTAAATACATGCTAAAAACCCTGTGCTTTTTCAGTACTGGATTTTAAACCAGCCGCTTTCCTGGATTTTTCAGAAAATCATGGATGCTTACCAACCCTGAAACTATACATGAATAACTCAACTAGTTGCAGTAAGTTGTGGGTTCTTAACAGATCTGAACCCCAAAGCTTTGTTAGACCTTCACAACTGTGTAAATTAACCTAAGTTTTGGTCTGATATTTTATAATATACATGCTGTATTCCTAGATAAATGTAGGATATGAAAATGAAGATCTATATAGAAAAGGATATAAATGTAAAAGTAAATGGTTGGCTTCAGAGTTCAAGAAATCAGATTTTCAGATAAGGACTTTTTGAAGGAATAATTATATATGATTATAAAGTAATTGAAATGTTTCTTTTTACAAAAACTATAACAGCTTTAATGAAATTTTTAAAGAGTAATTTAAATTTATCCTGTTGTTACATGCTGTTTTACTCTTTAAAATTGTATGTTACAGCCAAAAATACTGGAGCTGAGTTATAATATAAAACCACAGATGATACCATAGGGATTTCTACATGACCAAATTGGAGCATTTACCCGGCTGCTACTGAGAGCAAAGAAATGTTTCATTTTGTTCATGAATGTGTAAACCATATCAAGTACCTATACAAGTAAAATGACCTAATGGTCTGAATTGAATGTTATTTTGTGTGGATGTTGTGGTGTTGAGTCCAGGCTTGCTCAGTAGCACTTGCTGTTTGTCAATAAAGATCATACAGTTTAACAACCCATCCACATGCACACAGTATATGGGTTTTAAGGTGTCTCCTCTGCAGGTTATAGACAACCCATCCACATGCACACAGTATATGGGTTTTAAGGTGTCTCCTCTGCAGGTTATAGACTTCTTAATTATGGGGCTTTTAAACTTTTAACATATCTTATGATCTGAATATTCTTTCACCCATCTGGATTTCATGTTTTTGTGTGCACAGGAATAGAAACCCTGAGGATGTCCTAAAATGTGTTTGTCATTAAGAGTGGTTGAACTCACCATGTGCCACCCATCCATGCTTGCATGTGTCACAGATTCTGATGTATGTCCCGCCAGGGGTATAACAGTCACATCGGCAGTTAGGTAAAGTGCAGCGAATGGCCTGAAAGTAACATTGTACAAAACATTGAATAATGCTGCTATAATTACATCTGTTATAATATTATTATTATTACACATACACATCTTAGGGAGAAATACATATATCAAATCTATACCTTACCTTGCTTCACCACAAACAATCATGCATTTCAAGAAGTGATATTCCTGCTGTTATATATACAAATATTTAACTGTTATCATAAATTTATTATACAAAATAATAATATCATTATATTATTAATATAAAAAAATAATTAAGGATTTTATTAAATTAATAATGATATTAATACTGATTATTATAATTATTATTACTATAATTTTTAATAATAAATACAATACATTTTTTATATGTATTATTTTAAAATAAACCTATCTTATATAATACAAAAATTTATCAGAAAATCATGCAGCTTTATCCCAGTGAACAAAAAGAACCCCACTTTTGCTCTCCTTTGATTAAAACCGGACATTTTATGCTGAGTCACTTTTAAATAAATATGACATATAAAGTGGAAGCTCCCCCATGGTGGTCTTTCAACTGTGACCACCTCTGCAGTTAGGGCACATTTAAAACAGGCCCATGAAAGAGCAGTCTTTGTAATATTATACATATGACCAAAATATCAGCAGATTATGAAAATTCCTGGCAGAAAAGGGTCAACCAGTGTTTAGCTTTACACAGACAAAAAGCCAGAGTAAAAACAAATCACTTTATAAACTTCAAGGGTACATATTATAGTCATGTACTGAGGTAAATGAGTTAGCAGTTATAGACTGAACATGCAGCTGGTCAGGAAAGGGTTAATTCTGAAAGGCCAGGACTGGAACAGTTGGGGGACTCTTCACTTTCTGTGTGGAGGGAACAGCAAACCGCACAGAGAGACAACAGGGGCTGTTTAGGTGGCGAGGTGCCAAGTCATTAGCACTGGGACCACAACTTGTCTTGCTCTCTACTGCCTGGTACAGCCATGAAACCAGCACACAGATAAAGCTGACAGTCCCTGGCCAAATATGTCCAGCCTGGACCCCTCATGTACTGACCAGTGCCCTCCAAATCAGCCCCATCCACATTCTGTCCTCCTGGTCACCTCATCCAGAGGAAGTGATGACAGCTCCAGGAAATTTATGTTTCCTTTATCACTGACCCAGGTGACCTGGACTTCTAGGAACAGTGTCCCTGCTATTACCATCATAGCCAAGTTAATGAAGAAAACATGAACAGCAGATATGCTGGTATCTTTCTTAGGTATCATGTCATTTTGTGAAACTATCAAACTTTTTCCTACTGTAAATCCAAAATGTTCAGTTAGTTGAAGAAGCCATTTGACCATTAGTGCATTTCAGTACGACACAGCTTTTTTTTGTTAAAAAGCAAAGACTGACAATTATCTTGCCCCCATTTAAGTACCATATTCCTTGCATATTTTCTAAATTGTCATTACCATTTATTATAACTGCAGGAAGACCTATTTGAAATCAAGATAGTAATGACAATTTTACACAAATGGAAATACAATATAAAAAATATATTGATAAAAATAATCAGTATATATGTATTGAGAGTGCACAAAACAGCTCTTAAAAAGTAACAGATTTTCATGGATTGAAATGAGGTAATTCTGCAAAAGAGCCTATCATAATGTTTTTCAAAGAGGAAACAGGACTGATATCCTTGACTCACAATTGACTGCTTTGTGAACCTGGTGTCACAGCTGACTGCTCTGTGATCCAGGTGTCACAGATGACTGCTCTGTGATCCATGTGTCACAGTTGATTACCCTGTGATCCATGTGTCACAGTTGACTGCTCTGTGAACCTGGTGTCACAGTTGACTGCTCTGTGATCCATGTATCACAACTGACTCCTCTGTGATCCATGGGTCACAGCTGACTGCTCTGTGAACCTGGTGGCACAGTTGACTGCTCTGTGATCCATGTGTCACAACTGACTGCTCTGTGATCCATGTGTCACAGCTGACTTCTCTGTGAACCTGGTGGCACAGTTGACTGCTCTGTGATAAATGTATCACAATTGACTGCTCTGTGATCCATGTGTCACAGTTGACTGCTTTGTGATCCATGTGTCACGGTTGACTCCTCTGTGATCCATGAGTCACAGCTGACTGCTTTGTGATCCATGAGTTATAGCTGACTGCTCTGTGATTCATGAGTCACAGTTGACTGCTCTGTGAACCTGGATCACAGTTGACTGCTCTGTGATCCATGAGTCACAGTTGACTGCTCTGTGAACCTGGGATCACAGCTGACTGCTCTGTGACCCTAGATCACAGTTGACTGCTCTGTGAACCTGGAACACAGTTGACTGCTCTGTGAACCTGGATCACAGCTGACTGCTCTGTGAACCTAGATCACAGTTGACTGCTCTGTGAACCTGGGATCACAGCTGACTGCTCTGTGACCCTGGATCACAGTTGACTGCTCTGTGAACCTTGATCACAGTTGAATGCTCTGTGATCCATGTGTCACAACTGACTGCTCTGTGATCCATATGTCACAGCTGACTTCTCTGTGAACCTGGTGGCACAGTTGACTGCTCTGTGATAAATGTATCACAATTGACTGCTCTGTGATCCATGTGTCACAGTTGACTGCTCTATGAACCTTGGATCAGTTGACTGCTCTGTGATCCATGAGTCATAGCTGACTGCTCTGTGATCCATGAGTCACAGTTGACTGCTCTGTGAACCTGGATCACAGTTGACTGCTCTGTGATCCATGAGTCACAGTTGACTGCTCTGTGAACCTGTGATCACAGCTGACTGCTCTGTTACCCTAGATCACAGTTGACTGCTCTGTGAACCTGGAACACAGTTGACTGCTCTGTGAACCTGGATCACAGTTGACTGCTCTGTGAACCTGGATCACAGTTGACTGCTCTGTGAACCTGGGATCACAGCTGACTGCTCTGTGAACCTGGATCACAGATGACTGCTCTGTGAACCTGGATCACAGTTGACTGCTCTGTGAACCTGGGATCACAGCTAACTGCTCTGTGACCCTGGATCACAGTTGACTGCTCTGTGAACCTGGATCACAGTTGACTGCTCTGTGAACCTGGATCACAGTTGACTTCTCTGTGATCCATGTATCACAGTTGACTGGTCTATGAACCTTGGATCAGTTGACTGCTCTGTGATCCATGAGTCATAGCTGACTGCTCTGTGAACCTGGATCACAGTTGACTCCTCTGTGAACCTGGATCACAGTTGACTTCTCTGTGATCCATGTATCACAGTTGACTGCTCTATGAACCTTGGATCAGTTGACTGCACTGTGATCCATGTTTCACAGTCTCCTGGTCTGTTATCCATTTCTATCCCCTGTTTTGTGATCCCTTCAGTCTCTCAATTTGATTACTTCAAAACGTAATCATGATAACAGCAACAAATACAAAACTTTATTTAAAAAAACATATTTTAACCTTGATTCAAACACATAAAAAAATCTTGTGCAAAACACTAAAAGAATAGTAAGCCTCTTCAAAATATAAAATTGATACAGTCAAGAGCCTACATGAAGGAAAGCTATTGCTCATATACTAACAAGGTGAAATGAGGTAACTGGCAGGTAAATAACTGCTCTTTTGTGCAATATCAATTGCACAAGTAGGTAAAGCTAAGAGCTGTTATAGTGAGCACTTCACCATGGTCCTTAACAAAGTTATGATGACAATACTAAACATGATAGTTGTTAAATCTAAAACACTGATTTTTCATCTCAAAATGCTGACACACATAATCCAGCTATATAGCTACCATCAGGAACATCTGCATGCTTGGATGGCTGTCAGAAGTCACAAACGCTGAATGATTCACTCATAATGATGTTTAACATCTGCGGTAGACAGAATAGATAAGTTTTTAAGGAAGCAATAACTGTAGTTGTTTTAGATTTGAAAAAAAAACAAAAGAAATCAATGCTTGTAATCATGTCTTATTATCATGATTATGATTATGTTTGGAGAGTAATCGTTTACAACTGCAATCACTTTGCTTTAATAAATAAATGTAACTGACTGCAATTAAAATTACTAAAAGAAATGTAATTGATTGTAATTGATAACGATGACTGATTACAATTACATCACGTCTGTATTATACCCAACCCCCTGTCACTGTACCCTGTTCTGAGGTATTCTCAAATAGCACTATAACCAAAAACCTGTATTTTCCACTATAAACAGAAAAAGCCATGACTAGCAATCATGAATAACAGTTTCAGGAGAAGACAATCAAAGTACAGGCAATGAAAACTTTCATTGCTTTGAGATGAAGGAGATTTTAATGTTAACATTCTTGTCAACGATGGTGTCAAGCCAAACAAAAAAAGTTGCAACAGAATATAATTCCTGAGAGTGACAGAGTAAAACAATCAAATTATCTAAGCCTGCACAGGAAGAAATTGACATCTATCACAATATTCATTAGCAAAATCAGACATAGTGTCACCAAGACTGCGACCAAGTCAATATCTCAATTTCATATCAGACACAGAAACAGAAAAATATATACACCCAGGGGGTCCTGATCAAAAACACAACAGAGACAGAAAAAGACAAAAGTGCTACTGGAATGACTTGCGACCAACCTGTATCCCTCACAAGAGAGGATGAAGCCTAGGGACACCAAACTTAATGACCAGGGCACCCAACTGAATATATCGTGCAGACTAAGTCATAATACTTCATTTCCGAGCAGAGATTGCCTGCACAGATAAAGACTGGTTTTGCTGTCTTTAGTTTCCCCTGTTCAGTCAAGATGTCTGTAAGGGATGTCTTAAAGATGATGTACTTCGAATGATTGTGTGATACTTTAATAAACATGTGCAGTGTTCATGTATGATTATATGATTGCCCACACACACACACAACCAGGAATGGCCTGATGTGGCTTACCCCCTGTTACTGACTACCAAAGTATCCCTAAGTATATGTGTGTGTGGAGTGCTATGTGTATTTAAACTCAAGTTAATTGTTTTAGTATATCGGTTTGTGGTCATGGTGGCATGCCACAACAGAAATAAATATTTTTTTTTAGAAGTAAACACACAAACCATCAATTTTAACTTCCTTTTTTTCCCCATTAGGAGATAAATCAGAAAAGGAGCATTTTACGCCACATCAGGAATTTTGGCAAATTAGCCTCATATCAGGTCTGTGTTATCTTTAAAACATATTTTAACACTGTCTTTGACCAAAATAAGTTATTATTTTAAAACTGTTTTCTTAAATACCACTGAATAATCAATACCAAATAAGTCACCTGTTAGTCAAAACCTGACATCAATGATTGAGTTCTTGGTTACAACTAAGCCTGTATTATAAATACTTTCCTATGTGAAGCAACATGCCCAGAATCATATAGGTCACAGTGGGTCTCCTTCATAACACCCCCCTCCCACCACACACACACACACACAAAATCAATGCTGGGTTCAACATCATTTTACAGATGGTCAGTCCTTTGCCCAAAAGCAATGTGACATTTGACAAATTAGGCAATGGATTATTTTGGCAATGATTATTATGCAGTCATTAAATACCATAATCAATTACAATAGTTAAAGAGCATAACAAGTGTTAAATATAGCTTATTATTCAAATAATTCCAGTTTCCTATATCACTTTTAGTGTATATACAGGCTAACTTTGTTGCTGCCAAAGTCACAAACAACATACCAAATGTTACTTCCATCTGTCCTGGCCCAAATACTTAACTTTTAACTGTTTAAAATACTATTTAAAACAAAATGAATACTCATTATTATAAGAAGCAATTATTATTATAACGTAAAATAAATTAGGGTAAGGCTTTCAGCAACCCGGGGTAAGCATCAAAATCTTTTCTGACACTCGGTTCTGGGTGTTAAAGAATCAAATTGGAGCATGGATTTCTGCTGTAGGACAGAGAGCCTCACAGCTAGCTCTTGTATAGAAGTCACTGACCATTGTGGAAAATCCCAAACAAAACCATCAAAACCTGTGCTGACCCCCGGACTCTTACATTTAACTATAATCAAGTTATCATAAAAGTTATTTGTCATAAAATATAACCATATAATGAAACAGATGCAACATACTTAAAATAATTAAATTTTACATAACCTTTCGAAATGTGATAATTTTGACAAAATCCTCTCCTATCAGGATGCACTAAAATCTCGTATACGACTCTAGAAAATTTTGGGCAGTGCTTCCCAGACTTATCTTTTATCTTCAGTTTATCTTCCAACTGAATGTCCTGTTAAGGTAGTCTTAATATCAGCAAGGATTAAACAGTACGGTGGTTATGGCATTATTTTTTAAATTTTAGAATAAAGCCCCAAGAAACATCCTGTCAATTATATTGCTGGTTGCCTGTAGCTGGCTTACAGGTGAGCTGTATAGATTAGTTTGTACATAAAGTAATTGGGGTTATAAAAGTTGGTAGATTTTAATAAAAATCCAAGAATGGCTTAAGACACAAATAGATTTGGTTCTCATTCATGTGGTTATACAGTGCTCCTCTGCTGATGGCTAATGTACATGGGGTATAGTTGAGTGAGATAAAACAGGAAAAGAAACATTTTTGTGGGAGATCTGTATAAAGATTTTTTTAAATGTTTTCATGTAATTAGGGTAGTTCCAGATTCAACAGTTGTAACAATTTGATTGATGAAAGTCTATTACTACTGTCCTAACAGACCCATAGATCCCACTCACTATTTATCTAAAAATACTGTAAATACTGAAAAACACGTCACGTAGCTTTGACATACAACTGGTATAATACAAATAGTACTTCTAAAACAAAGCATAAAAAGTATAGGAAATCATTGAAATTGAGTCACGCAGGTAAACTATACTATAGAGTCTTCCTGGAAATGCCTATAAAAAAAAGAATTCCAGGAACATTTACTGTACAAACAGGCGTGTGTGTGCCCACGTGCCCTGAGAGGGTATGTCACTATGTTGAGTATATATAGCAAACCCGTCAGACTCTGGCCAGGTGAGTGTCATCAGTGATGTACTCAGCATCTTCACCCCTCTCTCAGAGACATTCAGTCCTGTCTCACCTGCATGTCATTAGGTATACCTGTATACACATTATCATCCAGCTGAACACACAGCTCTGACGCAGGTTAAAAGCAAATGATGAACTGGAATGATAAAACCATGGGATTTAAACCATGTGTCATCCCCCAATACATATTCACTGAGTCACAGATAATATGTTGTTTTATTTAAATTCATCTTCAATTAACTCATATCAAATTATTCACTCCTATCAAAATTTTTATTAAAATTTAAATAACTTTATTAATTATTTGTAACATGTATTGCAATATAACATCATTATTGGATACAGCAAATTTTAAATATGTTTATATTTTATATAATTTAATTTTTGTTAAAAAAGCTAAAACATTTATTAATTAGTTAAAGTTTTAAACAAATTTATCTAAAAATAAAGTAACAAAAGTGTGTGTATTAACAAAAAATTTAAAAGTCTATGAACAATCAAAATACCATATCATTAATAAACTAAAAGTGGCAAAGATGATTAAATAATTTATAAATTAAAAATTTTTAAGCCTTTAAGTTCCTCATTTATAGTTGCATCCATAGCTGAAACTTCTTAATTTATAACCTCTCTCATATTTGTGGCCTAATCTGCTATCCATGCATTTAAAATAAAAAAAAAGAAAATATTTAGGGAACCTGGTAATATCTATGCTCCAGCACTTGACTTTAACCAGGAGGTGTGAAAATAAAAATTTCCACATTTAGATACAATAAATTTAAATAATGTAATACTATTTATAAAAAGTGCTTGATGAAAAATAATTATACACATAATTCTAGATTAAAAATGCAGTATTTACAGAATACATGATGAAGTTCCGAGAAATATTCAGTTATCTCTTAGCTTAAATTTGTTTTAAAATATATGTAGAAAGTGAATGTTTTAATTTGTTGTTTCCTTAACAAATTAAATTATTGAATATCTATTTGACAATTTTCATGTGCTCACTTTGATTCATGTAATTTGTTGATGTAGTGTTTCACAAAGGCTATAGACATGGATGCAAACAATACATATATATAGTGTTTTGGCAAAACATTGTGCACATGTGCAAAAAATCCTTATAAAAATATATTTTTTCTTAAAATGTAACAATTATGTCTTAAGCCTTGCCCTCTGTGCATGTGATAATTTCTACATTTTTGAGATAATTCATGTACTTCTATTTTTTTACTTTATTGTATCAAAGATTGGGTGAAATAGCTTCCAAAAATTCAAAATAGTATTACCTTAATCTCTTCAAAATTGTTTTCACAGAACTTGTTTGTAATTCTCTTTAACCTAATATGTTTTTAGCATGGAGGGCTATACAAGTTGTTACACTTTATACCTGTGTACAAAAACATCTGACATGAATGGGGCTTATCTGGCATATGTACTCCAATATAGAGCACTCATGAATACTATAGCTGTGGGCTTTCATAATATACAACCAGGGGCCACTACCAGTAATTATAGTAACTAAATATTTATCATTAGCTCAGGGAATTTATATATATCAATAAAATGGAACTGACATTGAATTTTCAGTTGAAATAAACTGTATTTTTTTTTGTCATGCATAATTATTGAGGGTTTATTTATTTAAAGTTTGAGTATTCAAAATAAACAAAACTCTAAAATATAGGAGTTTACCTTATTAACTGTGATATCTAGGTTCAAATATTCCATGTTACTACTGTTAGCTTCCTAATGCTGAAAAGGTTCTTAACTTTCTCATTTTTCACTGTGCTGCTAAATTTGGAAGTAAAGTCTGGAAAAAGAGGTAACTTTTTTTGATAATATTCTGGAAAATATATCAAATTTCCATTTTGTGGCTATATACAGTAAAGTAGATTATAAGAAAAATGTCAAAACTAGTGTCTGAAAAATGTGAGAAGGTGATAAAATGTGAAAAAAAGTTTTCATTCGGCATATCATGGAACTTAATTTGTATAATTAAAATGAGCAAGGGAGCAAGTCTTATTAAGACTAAACTGGAGGGATACAATTAATGTAAATATGTAACTCTCTCTTTTGTCTTAACTTTAAAACTGCAGACTATAGAAACTCTATCAAGTCTATCTTTCATTTTAGTATGTCTCAGGAATCCTACACATGTATAGTCATTACAAATCAGAACTGAAGCCAGAAAAAAAGCAAATGAAGACACAGAACTATTCATGTGTGATCCCAAGAACTGTGTTTGACGTCATTTCAGAGACAATTCGTTCAGTTTATAGAGAGAGAAAGAAGTTATGAATGAAAACCAGATGAATATATAATGTTCCCTAAAGGTCTAGCCCTCCTAGAGTGCTCATAAAGCCGGCCTAACCCATCTCTATGCCAACTAACTGTGCTCCGTCTAAATATAGTCAGCTGGCGCTGGTACCCTTCCACCACTGTGCTCCTCTTGTCAACATATTTCTGGGCTAGACTCTGTGATCAGCCATTGAGGTGCGGCCACTCAGGTAATACCAGAACAGGGAGTCCTCAAACTTCTCTACTTTCCCCTTTATACAGACACACAAAACCCTTATCCAGTACTTGAGAAGTTTGGTCCTGTTGTCCAGGAGTTCATGGGAGACTCCACTGAGGTGGGTTTCAGCCTGTTAAGCCCAGTGCATAAAGAGGACATGTCTACTTTGTAACTTCCTGGGATTTCTAGGAACCTTTCCCAGACAGCCAGGAACAGGAGGGGTAGGACAGACAAAGACATGCTTGAATCAATAGGAAAACTATGGGAAAAGTAAGAAAGAGATCACTAAGCTTACCTCTAATGGTTTCATAGCCGACATGAGTCCAGACTGTGACTGTTGGGTGGACAGTGAGTTAATTAGAGGGAGCCGTATGCTGTGGGCCCTGCTATAGGGGGACCCCTCGCATGGTATGTAAGATTGTCTGCCCTGGCCTGGTCCTGTACAGTGGTGATGCTGACGCACATAGGGCCCAGTGAGCAGTACTGCCGCAGCACTGGCAGCTGCTCTCACCGACTGCCTTTGCCAGCTCAATAACTCACTTGGTACCACTGTCCCATCTGCTGCACATAGATTTTAAGGTAGCCCCCCATCACCATTCCTGGACATCATGTGTACCTGCCGTCAAAGCGTAGGGGTCACCGCTAGGTGAAGACAGTTCATGAAGCAACTTCTGGGAATGATGTACACCCTGTGCCAGCTGGGAGTTCCAGCTTATACCAGCACTGTTCTCTCAGGTGACACTATATCTTTCTGGTTTTGAATGACCAATTTGCAAATAACAGCATGAGTAATGCTCATCTACCCTCCTCTCAATGTGACAGTTTGAAAAGGTAACCATGTTGGTTTACCTTTTACATGTTTTACAAAAGTTATTCTTAACTTTCTTTAATAAGGGTTTATTTCAAATAATCATGTCATCTGAATACATATACAAACACAGCCCCTCCTGGCACTATATCAATATCAGAAGGGCCACAGTGTCTGTCACAAAATATTTCATGAGGTTTTAATTTTAATCACATTTGAAAATGAATGTAATAAATTCATTCTTGAAAATTTGATTTTACCAAATGAAACCATGACATATATACAAAATGCAATTTTTTTCAGTAAAAACTGGGAGTTCATCGTGATAAAATACTGTTTGTCTTACACTTTACAACAAATACAGTTATAATCATAACACCACATCCAAATTCTAAAGTCAAAATTAAACTTTTAAAATCCATTATTTTGAGTATTAAACCAATAAACCTAAAGAAAATGTGAATTTTGACAAAAGAAAATAATTGTAATTATTGGAAATTGAGAGCACTCTTTGACCTAAGCTCTTGGTTTTTAGTTTTCCATCTCTTCTCATATAACTTCTTGTCAATTTTTTTTGTATTTTATAAATACATTGCCAGAACAAATGGCCAAGTATTTTTTCACATAATATCATTTTTAGCCCTAAATGTTTAATATAACCCCTTACATATGTTTATGTCACACAGTCAAAAATACAATATCGCCTGATAAAATTAGAATGCCAAGAAATACTATGACAAGTCTTTTACTTTTAATTCTTGGACATAAGAATCATGAAAAATAATCATAATGATATAAAAGTTTAAATTAAAGTAAAATAACTATATTAAATATATTAGTAATGATTAATTTAATTTCTATATTAATAACAATTAAAGTAATGATACTATATTAATGACATCGATCTTATCATTTTTTAGTATTATTAATGTGTGTGAACATTTAAGACCATTGAACAATATACCGTAAACCAAATTAGCTATCTGTGCATGAAAATTTTGGGAAATTCTAGTATTAGATCTTAAAAAAAAATATCTTGTTAGCTTAAAGCCTTAAACTGTTATAAATAAACTGGATCCAATTAAATTGACCATGCTATACATTACAAAATCCTTAATAATGACCAGCATATGGCTCAAACATCCCGTTATCTGATGGGTCCTCCAGGCGTGTACTGTCATGAGGGGTGCCGTGTGTAACCCTATCTGTATGGGCACACTTCTGCTACAGAGGGCAATGATTACAGCAAAACCTCTGCAGCACATCTGGCAGCCTGCACCAGGGATGTTAGTACATACAGGGCTTGTTGACTGGGTCCCCTGAGGTCTGTCATCCTCAAGCAAGACTAGAGGCAATACCTGGTCTCTCCCCCCTCCCCTTCAATTGCTTCTTGTGTCTTATACTGCATGGTGCTAATGCTGCAATAGTTGTCACTTTAGGGAAGGAAAATTTATAATTTAACCACCCATCCACCCACACAGAGACTCCTTTTTCAAAGAAATATTCAGAAACTACAGATTTATGTCACTTTGTGTCACTTTCACTCAAATTAAAAATCTTCAGTAATATTTTGAAGACATAACTTCAATTTACTCAAACAAATAATCTCATGATCAGGAAATTCAGAATCACTGTCAACAATCCAAGAGTCAGGTATATCTGAATGGGATATACCATATACCAGACCTTGTTCCATTTATACTCATGGACAACTACTTTTGTGTCAATTTCCCCTCAGACACAGAATCTGAAGATTTGTCAAATTTTTTTCAACCTGCATGAAAGTTTGAAATCCTCATGGTCCTCAGCTTCCCCATTAATGAGCAAATAATCATCTCTGATCGGTGAAACCTGGTAACTGGTATTAATTTTACCCTCAACAAACACATCTACAGACTAATTTGGTGGATCATGGTGGTATAATAGTCAGGGGACTGCATGGACTTGGGACTGCTAAGTTGTGGGCTCATGTTCCACCTCAACTGTCCCTTGCATTAAGACCCTTTGCCACAATCTTAACCACAAAGTTTAGTCCTCTCTGCCAAGAAGTGAACTGGTAAATGGTAATATATAGGCAGCAGGCAAATATGAAGTGAACAGCAATGTATTCTTTGTATTTATAGCTCCTTTTATGGCTGCTTTGGTTGTAAGCTAAAGAAATGAAGTCTCATGAAAGACCATGCAGAATGTGAAAAGTTAGATGACACTGAAACATCTCAAATCCAGTGTAATATGACATCATGTGCATATACTAAAAGAGCTGCCTGGTACCTGTGGACATATTTTGCTAATGTAGCTGCATGGTTCTAAAGCTCTTTCTGTTGAAGCAGTATTTCAATATGATATTAGTATAATATACAATATTCATTATCAATAATATACAACATACAACCTGCATCATTTGAATGGCTGGAGTCTGTATCCTAAACCTATTTTGATGGTATCTGTATCCATTTTGTTAATTTCCATTTCTTTCAGTTATTACATATTTAATTAGAAAACTAAATTTGTTTCTTTTGGGTAAAACCCCCCTAAAATAAATTCAACTGCACAGTTTAGATTATATACCGAGTGCAAATTCACTTCCCAAGTTCCCATCTGATTTGTAAAAATTCCCAGAACCAAACCAACAAAAGAAAATACAAAGAAAAAACACTGTTTCAGTGCCAGTTCACATGCTCTGAACAAAAAAATAAATATACACAAAAGCTCTTTACTTTTCACTTATCTAACAGGTATGTACTTTGTAAAGAGAACCACTTTAATAAATTTAACTTTATTAAAATGGAGAAATCCCTCTTCACAAATCTTTGAATGAAACTAGATGCTTGATGCACATGATTTTAATACCTTTCTAAAAACAGATGGTATTCTTTGTTTGCTTTTGATTTTTTTTAATGATTTTGTTCAAATATATATATATATATCATCAGTGAACAGAAATAAGATATTTTCACTTGAAGAATATTGTGTTTTAATGTACAGGCCCCACTGTAACTGACTTGCTTAAAGCATAATAGCATAAAATTTAAAAAGATGTTTAATTATTTACAATGTCTGAGTTCCATCATGATTGGGTTTTAGACACACAAGTTAAAAAAAAGTGAGCTTTCCATTTAAGGTTGACAGCTGATGACTATAGCATTATTGTGTATAATTAATTGGATGCATCTTGGAAATGTCAAAACACAGAGACATGAAAGGTGAGCTTTACCATTAAAGGTTGACATTTTAACAGTGCAGTAATGCTGATAATTAATGTGAGATGCTGTCTTATGCACTGCTGCTGACCTGGGGTAATCTGAGAAGTCTGGCACACTCTGGAGCTGATAACAGCACATCAAAGACAACCATCTGGTCAGCATGCTGTCCCAGCCAGGCTCTGACAGCCTGACAGTCATCTACTCCTGCTGTTTGATGCTTTGTCCCCACTAGTAACCCTACCCCCTGTCACCCTTCCTGAGCCACCCTTCCCCACCCTGAAGGGTCTCAGAACCAGAGCTTGTGTCATTATTACCCTTCCTGGCAGAGTAAATGTAATTAAAGTCCCATATGAGACCTGGGTACCAGAGGGATCTGAGACTAGGCCATGGCCCTTTGATGTTACAGAGCCAAACCCCTGCAATCACAAGACTTGTTGTGTTTGCCAGTACTTGTTACTTCCCCTGGGTACACTACAGTGACAGCTGTATCATCCCCCCAAGGCTGGCTCCATTTCACTTAAAGGAGATAAATGATAAAAAAAACTCCCTCAATTTAATATGGTTGCTGGGCCATTTCCTGGATCACAAATTCACTGTTGTCGCTTCCTTGTTGGAACATGACTTGTCATCCAAACACTGCCTGCATGATCCAGTGATCCTGTCTAAACCAGCCACACCCTATATATATATGCTACCCTCCCCCCTCTCCTTTGCCTCATGGAGTAAATTGTATTAGCTTTAAAAGGTAAAATATAATATCTGAAGCATGCACATTTAATTCAATTGTTTTAATTAACTTTAAATCTAATTAATTAGTCTTCTTTTCATAAATTAACAAGATAAACAGATTAACAGAAATAGGACTGAAGCTATAATAAAGAATAAAGATTTATCAATGTTGCATTTTTTCTCACCTTTAATCAATATAGGTGAATTATTATAACAATATTTAGCTAAATAACTGTTTGTTTTATAAATGAGCATAGATGTGTCATATGTTAAGTATATGAGAACATTATGGCAATGTTATGTAAGACCAAGGTACAATGAAATCTAGGAACAGAGGGCACACCTCCGCTAGGCAAAAATAAATCTCACTATTACTCAGATCAATCACAAAAATTATGGGGGGGGGGATCTTTATTTGCTTATATCCCACCTTTTCACCAAATTTCAAGGGAAACCAGTTGATAGTCTTTGAACAGTCTTACTGACAAAAAAGGTTGAACACATAACCTCCATGCCAAGGGGAATGGAAAGGCCTGTCAACCCCATTAATATTTTAAAATAGATTGAAAAGGATGTAATTAAGTATTAATGACATGCAGATTAATTATGTGAACTCAAGAAAGAATACCAGAATGGTTTATAAAGTGACATCTCACAGTCAATTAATTAGACTATACATTACTGTATCTTTCACAATTATTCATTTTTATTTTCTGCATATTTCCTCTTTTATTTTGTAATATTTCAATTTTTGGTGATGATTATGTTGTCTTGTAAATGTTGTCAGTTGGCATACTGTTCCTCTTCGATGGTATTTAAGGAAAAAGGTTAGTAAATTTGTCACAAATTTTAATATACCATGATGTTAAAAGGACAAAAACAAAATTGCTTAAGAAAGCTAAACGGACAAAGATATAAGCAAACATATAGAATGATCTGTGTTCATAAAGAAGGAGGTCATGCATATCAAATATAAATACAAACTGCTAAAGACATAAAAGATATGATGACACCAATTAAATTTATGGATTAACACCTTATCCCAGAGGAAAAGGACATTCATATCAACCTACAATGACCAGTGTCATGTCACAAAGGGAAAATGGGTTAACAGAATAATGTGACCACAAAGTCCAAAGTTAATTTATTTATAAGTTTATATGGTCACTAAGTATTTAAATGTCATATCGTAATCACATTAAAATCTAAAATATAAAGCATGAAATTGTTCACAAGATTAATACCTAAAATGAGAAGAACATGTATTTACTGAAATTTCAGAACTCAGTACCTGGACACATATAGCCCCAGAGCTAAAGGTCCAGTGTATTTCTGGTTCGCACTTACGCAGTTAAGTAAAGAGCTGTAAGTACATACATACATAGGCATTATGAGTAATACTCTGTGCGAAATAATGGATAAACTTTAAGGTTACAGTACTACATGCAAATAGAATTTTATATACAAAGCCCATTATATAATGATCAAATTTCATTAATTACTTAACATGTTAAGCTAGGAGTAGGCCTAATTATATTTGCATTAAAAATCAAGGACTTCATCACAAACCTATCAACAATTAACGTATATCTACATAGGTCTTTTGCTTAAACATTAATTTGTGAGTACAAATAAGCCTATTTTGAACTTGCTTAGGTCATGGTCAATTTGAAATCAAGTAGGGCTTAGTTTGCTACTGTCAAATTTTATGAAAATTCTTTGGTAATTTTATGGATCTCTAGGTCTATGCATTTTCTCCCTGAAACTCCTACATAAATTGCTACAATTAAAATTTTAAAATTTTATATTTGTTACTAAATGCCAGAACAATAGCAAATGTTCTGATAGGTCTTTCAGTCAGGAATGGAGATACAGCTCCCATGCATAGATGTGTCGGGCAGTGTTGGTGCCCATGCCAATATAGGAAGTGCCAGAACTTTAGCCTGTATGATTGGTGTCCCGACCTGAAGCAACAGCCTATATTTGATTGTTCACAATGTAAAATAGACAGTGATAACAAAGTACCTGCTGTAATATGATAAAGTTAAAGAGACAATGCAAAGAAAATATAAGAAATAACAACTGATCACAATCTTAGACTTCTTAAATAAAAGTACACACCAAACTTCTATTCATAAAGTTAAATAGCAGTGCTATAAAATCATGTATGGAGTATATAATGTCTGCACAAGTTTATGGGAGTATGTGCAATAAATTTAAAGGGACAGCAAGACATACGTACAAGGAGGGAGACATTTCCTGGAAGCTGAAGTACACAAAGGGCTTCCTGTGGAAACCTGACACCCTCAGCGTATACATATAGATTTGACTATATGTCCTTACTGTAAAAAATGAAGTACATGTACTCACCATGTTCAGTTTACAGTGTCCTTGTATATCAATACTTCCATTGGAGAGATCTTTACTTGTGATGGATGAAGTGGATGCTGGGGATGACAAGGACCGGGAGACCTTCAAGTCCAGAACTTCAGGCCCCATGGCTGGTCTGTGTAGTGGTGACTGTGTGCTCTGTCCCATGTGAAGTTTGTACAGTAGAGAAGGGGGCTGGGCCCTCACAAGGGGGCAGGCCTGTCTGGCTTGCCTGCAATCTGATCCCTGAGTGGGGTACACTTCAAAGGGGCACCACGCCTGACCAATGCATAATCAATGTAGACTTGGGGTGACACAAATTGCCCTGATGAGCTTCTGACACAATGACAGTACACACTGCATGCCTTCACTTGAGGAACTGGTCTGCCAATAAATCAATAGACAAGTCTGTAAACTGGAGACACACACAGGGATAGAGGGCAGCCCTTTGCTTTTAACCATATGCTGATCAAGCTGAAGAGGGCTGCAGCTCACAGGGACAGACTAGCAGTGCTAAACTAAGCAACTTGTCACCAGAAAAAGTCCTGTGATAAGTGCAAAATCAGCACAGCAACACCATCACAGTCCTGTCAATAGACGCCATGAAAAACTAGTGAATTGAATGTCCTCAGGAGAATCCTCTGGCAAACACTGTGCTGTCTGTGTCACTCCATGCAAAGTGCTACATCTCATTTCAATCAATTGCTGCCCATCTAAAATATATGCCTTGCCTCAGGTCAGTCACTTCATTGGCAGCTACTGTCACATGTCAGCTGTTTTATCGGTGATTTCCACGGCATTCAATAGGTATGTGCATGCCTCCGATATTGATCTCATGTGCACAGATGGTTCCCATGTGGTAGCGGTGATGTGTCCAATGATGTCTCTTGCTGCATCCCCAACTTGTCACTGCTGGCATGTCCTCAGAAGCGAGTCCTGTGATGATGATGATACAGACCTTTTGTCCTCCACAAGCAGGAAGCGTGCACTCCTATGTATGACAGAAAAAAACTTAGTCATTATTATCAAGTGCTGTGTTAGTCATGTAATTATACACATAAAGTGACACCATCCATGCAGCTTTAAACAATGACAATAAATGATGTATTGAAACCTATAATTTATCATATATGTATATCTGACCCATATATATATATATATATATATATATATATATATAATATATATATATATATATAAACCCTTTCCTTAAACATATTACAGCTGCACAGTTGTATTAATAATATGAACAGGAAAGTGCTTTACATTAAAACATACTCTGATTAAGCAAATTAAGTGTACTTCTCATCCAATATTAGCTTACAGGCATAACAATACATAATTTATATCATAGTTATAATATATTACAATAAATATATATATATATATATATATATATATATATATATATATATATATAAATTTGCATTTTTAATCAGTTCAAAGTATAACCATGGCCAGGATTTGAAAATATATATTATTCATTTATGATACAAATACAAAAAAAAATGTAAAACTTTCACAGTAATATATACTGAATAAATGGCAGAAAAAATACTGTCTTGGTTAAACAGAATCATCTGTTGTCTAAATAAGGCCTAAACACACACACAAACACTGGGAAACTATATTAAATGAAACTGCACAGAGCGAGGCCATGAAATGTAACATAAAATGGCCAGACAGGTCTGTCAGCAAGCACCTGGGCAGATGTGACATGACATTACCATACACTTCACGACATGCACCACACTATCTCCCAAGAAATCTGGTCATAGCATGTACAAGTTAACTGCACCTTCACACAGCTACAAAAAGGTTGTCCCCAAACTGCACATGCAAATTCAAAGCGATCATAACTTTAGTTGAGGAACATGGCCAGGTAATGCTTTGTGTTTGGGCTCTTTTTCATAGCTCTTTGTTCTTTGTGACAATATTGGTAGAACTGTTGCACACCTGTACAAGTCATTTATCTGTCCATAAACAGGAGCACAGGGACCAGTGTGCTGGATGACAAAAGTGTCTCTAAAGCAACCTATTCACCTGCCTTTTTCTGTAGACTTTTATTTTCAAACTTACTCTGATTATACATTAATACACTTTAGGTAATTAATGTTAAAAAAACGTTCTTATAAGAGCTTGGTGGTAGATGTATAGCGTTGTTTATCTATAATCTGTTTAGGTGGTAAAGAAGATGCATCAACCTATGTTGACAAACATGCAGAAAAAGCATGCAACCTTTAAATGGTGGTTAGTAGCATACATGTGCCAAAGTTGAAAGGTCACTTGTTGATTAATGCATTTTGTCAAACACAGGTTCATCTGACTTGCAGCCAAAGGTCTTTACTTGTTGAATGTGTCTGTACCCATTTTGGTGGGTGCCCCCATGTCTTAAATATGTGAATATAAAATAAATGAACCACCCAAGTGCTGTAGGATTTGGTGCTTTCTGGCCTAATTTCATAAAAGGTTCAGGGGATTATCTCAAGTTAACTGTCATCAGATATTGGAACAGGCCCCTTTAAAATCTTTCCATTTTGAATGAGAATGGGTAAGGGTTTCATACTTTTTGCAGAGGAGATATGGCTAAACATGAAGAATACCATCCAATGTCGTAATATTGATAATTAAAGTTGTTACATTTAGTAAAAGTTCAGCAATTATACTACATTTATGAGATAATGTATATAATGATAAATTGTATTATATTGATTAAATTGTATTGAATATTGTTCAATTATAATATAAATACTTAAAATAGCAAGCCAAGGCCAAGCGGAGTTATTGTTTAGAAAAAAAAATCAATCTATGTAGAATTATAAATCTAACCACTACGTGAACTAATTTCTCTCACTATTTGAATATGACAAAAATGACTTGAGTGTTTTTTACGCGAAAGTATTTCGTCACACGTTAAGGAAGGGAAGTGCAGAAAGGTCAATAGAGTGTTTCCATCCAGGAAATTTAGACGAGGCTCACGACAACTTCCTTCTCCCTGAAGTGCTGTATTTGGGAAGTGCGGGGTGTGATTTTGGCTTTGGTTTCATTTTGGCTGGTTCCCTTGCGACTGTTTTACACGAGTGGAGGTATTTATCGGGCTGACGAAGTGCTCTAATGACGTGGCGAGTGACAAATCATCGCTGGCGTCCGCAAGCAAACATCAGAGCAGACGATAGTTACAGCGCAGCAGACGACAGCGCAGGTCCGTACTCAAGCCAAAAGCCACAGCCACCGCCATCTCGCGTTGACACAAACCTGGGGTGACAGCTGTTGAGAACCCACACGAGCGGTCTGCTTTGCCAAATAGAGTGATGCTGTCGTGTGTTTGGATAATAAGTAACACGTGTGCCATCCGTATCGAATTTCAACACAAGGCTGGTCGGCTGCAGCGCTACGCGTGTCGCCAACACCGGGCCATGTTCCTGTCGAGCAGATACACGTGCCAGGATGTCGCGTCTAAATAACAAGCGGTGTGCCCGTGTGCAAGTGGTGACGCCTAACGGAAGACAAAAACACCACTTATCTATATTATTTATTTTCTTCAAACGGATTTGAATGTATAAATTTTTATCATCACATTTTTGTCGTGAGATGGTGGGAAGGTGGAGGGAACTTTTACAGTCGGGTGTACATACCATATTATCTCCACATATTTTGCAAATAAAAGAATGTAAATTCTAAAAAAAAAATAACTCCTTAAAATATTAGCTGTAAGTATAAACAATAATACTTGAGATATTGCGCCCCACAATTCCATGTAAGAGTCATAACGACGGTTCGTAATTTCCGTAAGTCGGTGTAAGTCGCCCAAAAGCATGTTACCTTGGTGTAAATTAGGCCTACTTTCATTATAAGTGTATGTTATATACTTTGTTACCTTCATCACGAAGTAATTAAAGAAGAAGAAAAAATCAGAAGTTGGATGGTTAATTGTTCCATGTATTTTGAATGTCGGAACTACATATATAACAGTATGTAGGCCTATTAGTGGTTACATATAGAAATCTTAAATTAAGGCTTTACAACCGTTGAAAAATTGCTGTTATAGATAAAATTGCTACATAATCTGTGTATTTCTCTTAGCTGATATAAAATATGAAATGTACTTAAATATGAAACAAGGCCGGATCCAGAGGTTTCAAATATTCATTATTTTTCTACCAACTGAGTAAATTGTATCAATTGCATTAATTTATATTATAAACTATGACTTCTGTTACTATTTGACATTTAACAAAAAATCTTTCAAAATAAATGTTTTATTGGCATTTTCATGTATTCGCCTACCTCAACCCCCCCCCCGCCCCACACACCCACGCCCCCTTAGAAGAAACAAACCATCTTATAGATTCATTCCTATAAAATGTAACGCAGTATAAGGCCTATATCATCCATGAAATTGAACAAAGGTTTTCATTTAATTACTGAAAATTATGTATAGGCCTACAAATTATAAAGGATCCTAAATATATTTTGTCATTTTTGCTCGAAAGATCTGATACAATAAGTATATAGACCGCTTTTTTAACGTTTATCTAAGGATGAATTCTTTTACACAAAATGTGCCAAAAAGTCCTAAACTATCAGTGTTCCTCAGTGTTTTAGAAATGATAAAAATTGCAGTGTACACATAAAAGTATCCGTCCTCCCTTTTGTAAAGATTGTCCTCACCCATAAAAAACCCGTCCCTTGTCCTTTCCATTGAACTGAGTATATTATTTTAGAATACAAAGGTCTGAAAAGTATTGATATATTTCTTTACTAGGTTTCGAAACACTAAGATCCCCTCCATATAGAAATATCATCAACTAGTTATAGCTGACTTAAAGTCATTTGAGCTAAAGCGATCACTCTTTGTCCGTCGTCCGTCCAACCGTCTGTTCGTTAACAAGGCACAAATCCTAACCATATAGAAACTTCTTACTGTATACATCCAGGGAGGTTCATTAAAAATCTCCTTGGAAACCTGAAATTAGGTCTTTGTTACCCGTATCCTCAGAACTATGGGACTCGTCAGTACCCCCAGAATAATAAAATATTTGATACAAAAGCTCCAGTATCTGAATAACAAATTTATTTAATGCTGTGATACTTTCCATGCGTATTGATCGTGGAGTGCATATCATCAGTTCCTGTAGCATGGTGGCACCACCCGTATTATTTAAAATAATTTTTTTACGCATTTTTCCCATCTATTTTGATACCTTTAAATGAAGTGGTCTGGTTGTTTATAGGGCCTAACCGTAACCGTTAGACATAGAAATTTCTAACCTTACATCAAGGGAGGTTATATTCCAATCTCCCTGGAAACATGAAATTAGGTCAGGGTTATCTTTATTTTGCGAATTACGGGCCGAAAACATGATTTGAGAGCACCCAGTGGGTTAGAAGGGGCACAAATTGTATCTTTTTGGCCAAGAAACGTCCTACATGACAGGGAGGTCCATAAAAAATCTCCTTGGATACCTGAAATAATGTAACTGTGACCTATTTTCTGCAAGCATTATGGCAGAACATGATTTTAAAACTCCATTAGACAGATGGGCACAAATGGTAGCAGCTGGATGTAGAATAAGGTTCGCTCCCGAGGCAGCTGAAATCTTGCGCTTCTAAAGCCCCAGTCCTATATAAGCACGGATGAACACGGAAGTCCCGGAAAGTGCCGGATCCCGCCGGATCAAGATCCGGCATGATGCGTGCCCATTTAGGGGTTTTCGAGCATCGACGGTCGTCCAACAACACGGCAGCTACACGTACAACATTGGGCAAACACGGATGACAATCAAGGCAGAGCTACGGCTGTCCCCGGACCCTACACGGCGGCTACACGGACTACCCCGGGTGTCGCCATCTACCCGGACCGTCACGGACGAACAAGGCAGTTTTGAACTTCCCAACTGTCGTGCTGGACGACCGGAGCCCCAAGGACCTTCCCGGACGTTCCAGGACCAAGAGGGATCGCCGCGGACCATCACAGCGTCCACACGGTTCACACGCCGGATCATGTCGGATGCGCTCCGTGTTGATCCGGCGCACCTATATGGGACTGGGGCTAAAAGAAGCTACTGAATTTCCCGCTGCCTGGGTTGACAGTTAATGATACACTTAGACATCAGGTGGTGGGTCGTTGTCTGCTGAAAAACAGTGTGCGTATGATGCGACTAGCAGCCAACCAATGCCAGTTAACAAACATTTGACAGGCATCATGGCTCCTCCCATAGCTGCGCTTCAAGCGCTGCTTGATGACAGTTTTATGGTTACTCTTAGTAAAAAAATAGTCGAATTTTAATTGCTTCCTCTGCGTTCTCGCAACATCGACCGATTTGATTATGACATTACAACTATGTTAGCCTAGCCATGTATCCGTTGCCAGCAAAACGGAAACCAGCTTGCGCGAGGTGTGCACGGAGCCAATGTTGTTACGTTTTTTTTTAATTACAGCTCACCGGTCGGGCCTCCTATGTGCACAAGGACCTGTGCAAACCACGTGTAGAGCTATTCTCTCTGAGCCTGTGGCCTTTTCAAACGGTTGCCGGGGCATTGAGCTGTCACTCAAAATGAAATGTAACAACATTGGCTCCGTGAATTCCTCGCTTGGCTGGTAAACCGTTTTGCTGGCAACACGTCTGGATAATTATGTAGATTCCTTGTCGCATCAGTGTCGCATATCGGGCATTGTTTACACGCAGTCAAGAGGACTACAAATATTTATGGAATCAATTTTTGGTCTAGCTCATACACAATGGTCTCTTTACCCCCTAAAAAGATTTTGGCAAAAACCTTTATATTTACTATTTATTAATCATGTGACCATTTCAACCAATCATAGAGGTCGTGTCTTCCAGCACTGGGTCTCATCTGATTTGACCAAAATACAGTGCTCCCCTCTGGTGTAGCGACTCAGGATACGATTTCAAAACAAACAACGCTTACGATATAGGTAGTAGGCCTATAGGTAAAGCGTTGTGTAAAGAGCGTAGAATAAGGTCATTGTTACATGTATCTTAGGTCTATTGGCAAAGTGTCAAGATTTTGAGCACTCTGGGAGTCATTTTACCCATTGTTCAAGGCTCCTTCAATTCAGCTGAACGCCATTGCCAATGGGCCACTTGTATAGCTACATAATTTGATCCTGGGGGCACTCTGCACGTCTCCGAGGACACTGGTTCCTTTCAAGTCCTGAGACCTTTTTCAGCATCCCACGTATAGAGACTTTCCTAAAAGGCTCATGTCTGATATAAAATGAAAACACAAATTTTAATAAACCCATGATAAAGTTATTAAAGGTTAAACTTCTCGAGAAATTTGAGTTTCAAAAATGTGAATTGCTCATTGGTTTTGTTCAAATATGTAAAGAAATATCCATTGTACCACGTTAAACAATTTGTCTACTCGCACATTTTGCCTTCTTAAAAAATTAATCTGTTCAGTTAGATGCTCCCGATCGACCCCACTACCTTTTCGATCGTGCGTGGCACCGCTTGCCAACTTGATATCAGCATTTGAAAAATTGTTCACTTTAACTTCTGGAATGAACACAAGATGTCGCCACAACCTGGCAATATATATTACAGCTCCATGTTTTGAAACCCATTCCGTCCTTGCACTCATTTCTTCAATTTCTTACAAATATATACATACATAGTTACATATATATATTTACATACAGACATACAGTCATACACATATACATACACAGCTCAGGAGGATGTTAAAAAATCATTCAATTCTGTAAAATAAGAGGCATTTTCCTTTCGCTCAGCAAATTGATCGTTTCTTTATTCTTTAATCTGATATTGAATATAATTCAGTAGAATTTTTGGTCCAAACAAACGCATAGTTTTTTAAACAGAAATATATAACAAAATATTATCGGGTTAAAAAATACCATTTTTAGATGTAAAACTCTCATGTAAGAAAGATGGAGAGAAATTATTAGAAAAATATAAAAATATTCATTATGTAAATATATATATATATATATATATATATATATATATATATATATATATGTATGAATAGCCATGCTTGTTCATTGTTTTTATAGATGAAAGATGCCAGTGGGCAGTGAACCACTTTTCTGTGTATACCCTTTCCATCTATATATATATATATATATATATATATATATATATATATATATATATATATATATAATGATTATGATATACAGATATTGATAGACCGGTTCCCTTAATTTTTACATCTCCCTAATGTTGAACTGTATAAACGACATGGAGACCAGTCTAAATTTTTAGATAAGTTTCAGCCAATGATAAGGGCTGTTAGTGCGCCGGTCGGCGAGTGACAGAAGGGCAACATGAACAGACTAGCGAGTTCAGGAAGGCGACTTTTAAGGGTAATTGTCAAAACAAACGATACACAATCGTTCCCGTGTTATTCATCCACCTATCATTTCGTTTGATTTGTCTTTACAAGAAGCAGATTATGTTAAGTCAATTGTTTTTCTAGCTAACACGCACCAAGGTGAGCGATAATGTAGTAATATAGCGCCTTATGCAATCGGTCCGAACGATTACATGTATCCAACGGTGAACTTGAGTAATAGTCTAGGCCAGGTATGTCCCCACGGTTTTGTCCGCACGACATTCGTTCATCTACAATGTAATCTGTCACAGAACATCCAAGTACAGTGGATTCAGATAAAATCGTCGGTTTCAAATTTCGTGATTTTCACCTGAAACACCATTCGTTGGGTTAAAAACTTAGTGGATCAAACGTTCCTAGTAAGGCATTGTATCAAAATAAATATGTAAACATACCTGAAAAAAGCCAAAGGACAGTGTTTTATTGGCAGAACTATAGAAACCGGGCTTCAGCCTACGGCCGGTACAACGGGTGTCGCATAATAAATTGTTTCCTGGAAAAGGCCGATACATATCATTTTCCTCAGAATTCCCGTATTTAATTTTGCTCATAGATGGAGTTTATTATATAAGAGGAGGAGGGGTCCGGGGAACCTGGGTTCCCCGTCTGAACGGGGGTGTGGGGGCGGAGCCCCCACCTTAAGCTTAATTTTCCTGTTAAAATAGTAAATGGTTTCCCATTTTCGCGATAGATGCCTCTTCAATCACAGATATAAATGAACAAAACTTGCTCCTGCTGGTATCTCGTCTTCACGGCTCATTTAGTAGCGTGTAGGGCTCCTAGTCTAGAGATCGTAGGATCGATTCCTGATTCAGGCGACTTCTGATGCTTAGTACTTGTTTATGTTAGAAGAGTTGAGTGTAGGGACATCTACAGGGAAAAGTAGGAGTTAAAATAGGGAATGAGAGGAGACAATTTTATTTATATGTTCCTCAATAGAAGCGAAGCCCGCGTTCTATAGTGGCTCCGTTTTATTTTAGTTTAAAAAAACATGCAGTTCTGGTACAAGTGATAGGCTCAATGACACAGATGACAAATATTTCGGCTGACTTTATCTAAAATTTTTAGGTTTAGAAAAGGAGTGTCTTCTTTGACATCAAAGACAGTCTGACAAGCTGTCCCTGGAATTTTATTGCTTGTTCGTACTGTTCCAGGGGTGATCAGCTATTGTACTCTGCTTCCCCGCTTATCGTGACATGGCATTAAGCCCCGCTAGGCAAAATGCCTGGTCAGATGTGGTCTGTACTTAAGAACAAATCATCCGATATACTGACATACTGGCATGAATTATTAGAACTAATGGCAGTCAATATTAATATTCTGTGTATTCATTATCGAAAAAGAATTAAAACTTCTTGGTATGTCGTTCACTAAGATGGAACCCCCAGTTGACTGACATGCTCGGGAACGAGGCCACAGTTAGACTTGTCTCCAGCTCATAATGTTACTCAGCTGACCGTGACTCATCATCAAGCAGGGGATAACTAGATTAAGTCTGCTGCTTATTTTATTTGAACAATACATTATTTTAAATAAACAAATAAGATTAGCAGGGCTAAATGATATCCACCTACGACTTTTAGCAAGATAATATGAGAAAGAGCGCAAGTCCTTGTATACTGAGGTATAGGAATGGCACTTTGTCCGTCAGTCGTCCATTAGCAGGGCACAAATAGTAACTGCTGGTCCTTGAAACATCTTACTCATCCAAGGAGGTCAATAAAAAATCTCCTTGGAAACCTGAAATTAGGTCACTGCTACCTACATCCTCCGAGCTAGATGGGGCTTGTAAGTACCCCGCCCCCCCGAATAATAAAAATTTTGATACAAAAACTCAAATATCTTGATACTTAATGCATGGATTGTCATAGGGGACTCTTAAATTCTATGCATGCCACACATACCAGAGGCCAAAGCGAGGCCAATGGGGAATAACAAAGACACATGCTCACTTGTCACAGCAGTAACACATGTGCTGATACAGTTTAGCTCAGCAAGGCATGTTGTGTCACAGCCTATTCTGTTCCTTCATCCTACTCATTTACTAATTGGACATCAGATTTGATTTTTCATTAGTTTTCATAAGTGATCCAGGTAGAAAGAAACAATGGAAATTACTAATTAATTCATACATCTGGACGAGGGACTCTTTGTGATTGTGTGTTCATATGTTCCTGGTTTGGTCTGCTGTTTGTTATATTTGTTCATAGAATTAAGTAAATGAACAACCATTTTAGAACAATGATTTTTAATGATCTGTATCAATTTATAAAGACACATATCAAAATATCATTTTTACATGGTCCATGCCCTCATTTGTTTTGCCTTACCTTTATTATGTATGTGTCAAGATATTTTAAAATACTGTGCTGTTTCACAAAATCTGTGTCCATACACATGCAATTAATTGTACTTTATTAAAATAAATAAATAACATAAATAAATAATGATAGAAGACTACCAACATATTTAACTTGATGGTGACATTTAGCAAAGATCTGCATATAGTTTTTACCAGCCAAGCATTGATCCCCTTACTGGTTTATAAATAATAGATACATTGGTATGTCTCAATTGGTTGAAGGGGCTTACATTTTATATTACCAAAACTTAATGTCATCATTTTATCTCATTTTTACTTGAGGCCCTCTAAGATGGCATCTGTGGATAGCTTTAAGGCCCTTAAATTACATGATTGCGAAACAATTATAGATATATCCCCACATGACCAGCCTAGACCCACTGCAATTTAAAGAATATTTAACTCATGCAATTCTTGTGTCACCGTTTCCATTGTTTGTCAATGCAGTTTATGTCACACAGCTGTAGGACACGCCGTCAGTATATTTTAACTCTTTATTCATAACAAATATGAAGTTTTAGTATATGACACATTACTTTCATATGCGATTTATAAAGAATTTTTGAAGGAACTAACCTGAGTTAAAAGGTGTGGAGCTGGTGAAGTGTTGACCATTAATTAAAATGAATATATTATTCCATAATTCATACCTTACATATTTTTATATTTTTTTCTCAAATTATGTAAAGTCTTGCGGGAAAAAGGTGTCATTTATAAAATTCTGTTTCTGCCCATGCACTAATATAATCCTTGCCATGCCCAGGAACTCACCATATCACTATCTAATGAGGAGAGATATATTTTTTTAAATGACCTGTGACATAGTGTTTCACTTGACAGCTATGTGTTGGTTATGTCACTAAAAATACAGTGTATTTTCTATTGGTGCCAGATACAGCATACCTACATCTATATTTTTAATAGGCTTGTGAATAGAAAACATTTCATAATTTCATTTCAGAACACTTTTAACAATCACAGAGGCAGACATGTTTCATTTATGCTTTATTAGTCTTTATTAAGTTAATGACTTCATAATGGCAGTATAAGCAGCGTACTGCCGAAAGTGTTTTGGTGTGTGTGTCTCTCGGTGCCTACTGTACATGAAACAAGAAACTTAGTATTAATGTACACAATCACAGGAACCATGCACAGACCACCTCATTCTGTGCCGTCTGGAATGTGTATCAGTCAGCACCTGTGCCCGACACTTGTATATCTTGATATTTTAATTTACCTCGGGCAATTAATGGCATCCTGTGGTTTGATTCATAGCTAGCATAGACCGTAGAGCCAAGTAGATGTGAGCCCAAGGGTCTTTAACTTTATTATGTTAAGAGTCACTGGAAAGTACCTCCCTTACAAGTCGGGTTCACATTGTGCTCATAGCAGCAGATTCCTTTGGATTTATACTTCTTTCCTGATGCTTTTAACAAAATTTGTTTGTAAGCATTCACAAATTTGAAGTGGATAAAAGGAACAACTGACAGGTCTGTGTTGCTGTACATAGCCATGGTGAGTGAGCACGTGCTCCCTGTTATTCCCAGTAAGCCTCGCTTTCGCTAGCTGATTAATTATTCATGAGGAATATTAAGAATCCCCTATGAAACTTGGTTTGAATATTTACCATGACTAGTTTTGTCAGTTCCTGAAAGTGGTGGTGCCACCTGTATTTTTTCATATTTTTATGATTATTTTTCTATTTTTTTTACTATAAAATGACAACAATCATGTCAGTGTCTCAGCTGTGATTCCATCTAGTGTCCCAAAACCTGGTTTTAATATCTCCCAATCTACTTCTTCTGTTCCTCTCAAATGCCTATAACATGTCACAATATGAGTGGTTTCTGAGACCTTTGGAGTTGCTCATTAGTACTCAGTTAATGCTCACATATGGGTCCTTGTGGTTTCTTATCCAGTCATGCATGCTATCACAGGTATTATGTTAGCTCACAACCCAAGCCATCAAAGACAAAACAGCTTGCTTTGACTGCCTGCTTTGATGATTAGCAAAGCAGGAAGCATAAAAAACAATAGTTACATCATTAGTTTATACTACCCCCAATATGAGGGGTTTCTGAGACCTTGGAGTTGCTCAGTAGTACTCAGTTACTGCTCACATATATGGATCATTGTGGTTTCTTATGACATAATTACATCAAGGTTACAGTTGGATTGTTGATGAAAAACAAAATCAGAAAACGGGTGTCTTTTGTTTCCTTGGCCTCCTCTCCCGCTTACTAAATGAATATATATGATATATCTCTGCAAAAACAAGCTAAAACAAAAAAAAATTAGAAATATGTGACTCAATTCCTGTAATCCCTTTAATTCCCAGTATTTCCCGGGAATTCCCACTGCCCTGGGAAATATGCTTATTTCCTGGGAAATTAACAACCCTGACTATACATCATATTATTATATTAATACAGTCGTGCCTTGATAATCTGACACTAAATGTAATACCCTAATTTATGTCGGATTGCAAGGCTGTCGATTTGTCAAATCATTAAAGGTGACAGAGGGTCAAGATACAATCTGACCTAAATATTTGGAGGACTTGTTTTAATTCAGTAAGTATTTTGTTATAATAAACTATGTATATGATATTTTTATGATTTATGTAAATTCGAAAATAAAACATCCGTCATGGAGAACCTTTTATATCTTATATACATGTCTATATATACTACGTTCGTTAAGATTGACAACCTTTGCTTATTCTACCATTATGAGGCGTGCTTATATTTCTGAATAAACATTAACTGAATGTTATAATAAATAAACCAGCGGTTGATCTACTGAGTTCATGTATGTCTAAAGAATGCTAGCATATCTGTCTGGTATCTTGTTCTTTTATATTGATTTCACAGACTTTTCTAAGCAGTCCGTGGTTGGCATCAACATCCCCTGCAGTGAAGCCCTGCTTCTCCATAAACAGTAGCCCTGTTTCCATTCCTCCAATTGTGTTTCTTGGAGTTACTGGTTTAGAAGGACCATCTTCTCCCTCAGACTTGCTGTCACTGTCGCATCTGTCTTTTTTGACCATTGACACAATATCATCAGCTGTCAGCATTCTTCAGAGGGCTCCATGTTGTCCAATGTGAGGTATTCCTTCGTGGTCATGTGGTCAGCGCTGTTGAGTGCCTGGAAAAGGACCCCGACACAGTTCTCCACCTCCGCGTGTTCCACACACCAAGTGGTCCATGTCTGCCACATATGGATCTAAACTGACTTAATTAGTGAGCCAAATTGATTCAATGATTGGCCCTAGTGTACAGTTAGAACAATATGCATCACTGCATTTAACCCCTAATTGAGCAGGGTGCTGTGTGCATGAGCCCGACTACTGACATCAAAGTACAATATACCGGTTGGATTGACAAGTCAGATAATACGTCAGTATCCTTGTTTGTGTCAGGAAATGTCATGTCGGAGTGGGAATCCAAGGCTGTCTGTTTGTCAAGGCCAATTTCTATGGGTCCCGTCCGTTTATTGCAAAATACTGTCAGATTGCAAGGTTTTCTGATTGTTAAGGGTCGGAATGTCAAGACGCTACTATATTATCCCATTAAAAGGCATCTGTTTTCTTCTAAATATTTTGATAAAAAAATTTCTTATGAATACTAGTATGTCAGCTTGAAAAAAAAAGATTTTAGCCAATTCTTTCAGTATGTATAAACAGATTTTGCTACACTAAAAATTTTGTCTATATCTATAAATAGCTGGGCAGACTGACAACTTTTCAGATTTTGCAACAAGCCAAGTTTCAGTCTGCAACTATTTATAGCTTTGGCTCCTTTTGGACAGGGATGATGTGGTCAGGGCCTCTTGGCTTGCTGCCAATATTCACAAATTGTGGGTATAACAACTGCTGACCAATCAGAAAGAAACTGGTTATGTAAGATAAAAAGAAAGAAAAGGGGGGGGGGGGGAATCTTGGGCAAAGAACTGGACAAACATGGGTAATATAGGAGCAAAGCCTGGGTAAAACACTTCCCCCACATATCTTCACTCAAATTAGGGGAGGGGGGGATGAGGGGCATAGTTGAGGGGAGACATGTATTTAATCTGTTCTGGTGAATTATGCATTGACAAAATGACAAGTCGGTGTGCTATATTTATAATACTTTCTTATCATTATAGCAAGCACCTTTTCTGATCAGAGAACAGACCCGCCAGAAATCCTCATTACCGTTCAACACAGTCATTTTGTTTGTACCTCAGCAGGAAGCCTGGGTGGTAGAGAGGTTTGGTAAATTCAACAAGGTGCTTGAACCGGTAAGACAATTTAAGCAAGTTGTTTTCAGTATTTAAATTTGCCAGGTTCCAATGCTTGTATCCTTTATTAACATACATTAGAGATCCTTTCTAAAATGTTTTGAATTTAAATTGATTTCATTGAAATGTCATTTAAATATTTTCCATTTATATTAAACTATTGGAGGGAGAATCTGAATATATAAAAAAAGATATCCAGTATAATATCAACCCATGTTTGAATATTTGTATGTCATAGCCATAATAAAGATTTGGATCTTGGATGGACAAGTTCCAAATGATCAGGATTCTGTCTGGTTGATGTGTCAATCAGGAAGTTTTACAGGAAAAATTCTTATTTAGAAATTGTAAGGAGAACCCTGATCTATAGCCGGACCAGGCAGGACTCAGGAACTAATGATAAGACATGAATGGACCAAACTAGACCTGACTCAGTCAAACCTAAATCCCAGTTACATTTGTCTAGATTTGGATCTTGGTCAGACCTTGACATTTATTATTTGATATATTATATTAGTTTGAAAGCAGGAACTGTAAATTATCAATTTTTTTCTGTTTTTTAGGGTCTGAATATATTAGCTCCAGTTATAGACTCTGTGAAGTATGTTCAGAGTTTGAAGGAAATAGCTATAGATATTCCACAACAATCTGCAATCACAAGTGGTGAGTTCCTGAAAGCCAAAAAAAAATAAATAAATAAAAAAGTAAAGGTTGAGATTTTGATAAAATGAATATTATTGAAAGTTGTTAATACACTGAATTCTTCAAAGTTTGGTTTTAAGAGTTGATTTTTATTAATAACACGGGCAAGAAAAATAACAGGTTTAGTAAACATATATTAATTTAATATTATGTATTTTATTCAAATTTAATAAAATAATGCAGGTTAAAAAGGACCAAGTCATTCAAAATGGCATGTTTATGTCACTGTTGCTGAAATGTAACAAAGAAAGATAGTGTATTATGATAAAGCTTACTTCTCTCTGTGACATTTTCAGTAAAGAAACATCAGCTGCTTGCATTTATGTGAAGTATTCATAAAAAAGGCAAAGTTTTCCTAGGTTTAGAACTCCGTTCTTGCAATTAAATTGAAATATGCAGTGTGCTTAAGTATCTTGCCTTGAGTGACTTGCATATTTACACATTCAGGCAGTAATGCAGATATATGTATATTTTTTCAGATAATGTTACACTGACCATTGATGGAGTGTTATACCTTAGAGTAATTAATCCATATAAGGTAAGAACTATTACATTTTGTCAAATTTTGAATTTTTGGTTAACTGATGTTCAATCATTGTTAATCAAAGTTTATGTCTGTATGTGTCTGCCTAATAATGTATATGTCTTCTTCTCTGATTATGAGCTTAAGCAACTGAATATCCACTAAATTAGTTGGAATAGTTATTATAATCATTACTGTTATTATCATTTTTGTAATGTATATTAAGTTCTGTATTATTTTTTTATCTGAAAATATGATAATAATCCTACAGTGTCTTAAATAAAACTTAAGGAAGATGGGACCAAGTTTGGTCTATATGCCAGATTTTAAAATAGGATTTAAATAAGTTAGACTTTAAAAAAATTAAAACAGTAGCCATACTATAAATAGGACCTGGTAAACCATTCCATGTTACCAGTAGATGGAATATATTCAAGAAAAGTTCCCATAGATACAGTCATCCATGAACTCATTGCTTTGCATATGGAAAAAGTGTATTGTACTCAAGTTTTCAGTTAACAGTGAAGTTGTTTCAATATTGTTCTATATATACATTGATAGGCAAGTTATGGTGTTGAGGATGCAGAGTATGCCATCACCCAGCTGGCACAGACCACCATGAGGTCAGAACTTGGTAAAATCAGCCTCGACAAAGTCTTTAGGGAGAGAGAATCCCTCAACTTGGCCATAGTTGGTGAGTTTACCTGAAATATGATGAAAACTTGTCACATACAAGGCTTTGAGATAATTCCAGGATATGTGTCTATGAAATGCTCTATTCAACATGGGATACTTTTAAAATATGTCAGCTGTTACTTTTGTAATACCTCCATAATATTAAAATAAATGCAATTTTTTGTGGTGCTCTTATTTAACATATGATCATTTGATTTGTGGATTATGCTATGTGTTTTCTGTTTATTGAATAGAGGCCATTAATCTAGCAGCAGATGCATGGGGTGTGGACTGTAAAAGATATGAAATTCGTAAGTACCATGAACTTTCTTCATGTTTTAAAAATACCAAATGTTACATAGCTTTCTAGTTATTTTGTCTCTTAACGTAACATCAGAACTGAGAATGAAACATTAACACATTTATGAGCAGCCTCTCTCATGCCTTACATGCTGGCATGCTGCATCCGATAGTGGAATTTTCCTTTTGTCTCTTAAAAAAGTGTACAGTATTTATGAAAAAAAGTTTGTAAAACATAGTAAGGGAAAGTGTACCTGTTTTACCTGAAATAATTCTCAAATGTTGCAAATAATAGGAAGTTCATAAATAATAGAAATTTCCATGATTTATATAAGCTTGTATGGGAAAGTTGGCTTAGGTGCTTAAGGGTTCTTAAATGAAATGTTGACAATTCATGCTGGTTAATCATGAATTCTGCTTAAGGAGAAAGCTAAAAATGGGATTCCCCATACATAATTTCCTCGTTTCAAAGCATATTCAATGTAATAGTTCTTGTGAATAATATATTGGATAAAATGACATCTTTTCCTTTCAACTGGTACTTTCTTTCATATAATTTGATAACCCTTTAATTTGTCACACCAGAAAAAAAAGAGTATAAATAAGATTTTGAATAGCATTTGCTGGAAATAACTTGTTACATTTTTTGGATTTCTGTATATATTTGATGATGGCTTAATCATTCATACTTCAATTTTGTAACCAATCATATAAAAACTTGATTTTGATTCGTTTTTCACATTTTATAGAGAGAAAATCAAATGTAGGCAGTCTGTAGGCTTAAATTAAGAAAAATGCAGGCTCAGATTTCAATTTGCTTGTCTTTTACAGGTGATATAAGGTTACCTGGAAGAGTACAGGAGGCCATGCAGATGCAGGTGGAGGCTGAGAGGAAGAAAAGAGCTGCAGTCTTAGAATCTGAAGGTAGATCAAATGATGTGCAAGCCCTTGTCAGTTGTTGTAGTATTTGTTTTCATTTATAATATCAGCAACCATGCATTCAGTCTTGCTTGGATAACTGGAACTAGTCTGTGATATAGGGCTGTTAGATGGTGTTTCATTGACACCACTTTTGACAACCTGAACTAGTCCACATGTAAGGGTGTACATGGTATGGTAAGTACCTCACCATATCACTATAATATGTTTTCATCATAACTAGCAGTGCTTTTATGTCTTTAATGATTTATCGATGTTCTTTTTAAGGGATATCTCCTTCAGATGCAGACATTCATGCTAATATCTCAGGACTCCTAAGACATATCTGCCTGAAATTTTGCAGTGTACATATCTTACATAGCTCTACAGCATATACAAATTTGATGGCCAAAATTACAACCATTTTGGTATGGTGTCCATCTGTTCATCTGCCAAGGGTAAAAATTACTCATATCTCAGCAGTGGTTTGGCTTATCCACCTGAAATTTTGCATATGTAAACATTTTAGATAGCTTTCTCTTTCATTACAGTTGGCGCCACCTTTAATCATGTTTACGTAGCAGACATCCATGCTAATATGCAACACATCTCACTTAATATCCCTCTATATGCCGCTCAATCCATGCCTCTCTTCACCTGTCCCACTCTGATATAGGCAGATACACGTAGTCGCTTGTGAACTACAAGTACAGTCTAACCTGTCTGAACGACCACCTGTGAAATGCCGGCACCTGGCTATTACAACCACTAGATATCAGTCCCTTTAGAAATACTGTTATATCATCTATAGATAAAACCTGTGAAATTTGACCACCTGGCTATTACGGATTACCGGCAGTTTTTCCTAACCAAAGTGACATATTACTTATTAATTGACTTGCCTAATGCGGGCACTTTGTGCTACTCACTGACCAGCGCTGATCAGTCGGTTGATAGACCATGCGTGAAGTTGCGGTCACTTACACCGCTCTCTGTTTGTTTTACCAGTGTGCATGTGTATGGAGCACAGACTGGTTATTATTCGGACTCTGGGCCTACCCTGGGCCTGGAACCCCAGGCTAGCAACGTGACTGGCTCACACGACCTATTAATCCACAGGAATGGAGGTCCCCCAAAAGTTAATCTTTGATCTGTGACCCTGTGAACTGCTCTATTAAGTGCATTATATGAAAGGCTTTATTACAAAGAATGGATAACCTATGATGTTCCTAACAAGGAAGTGATGTTAGTAAAACAATTTTGAGTTGTTCATATGAGCACATTCATTGTGTCAGAAGAACCTCTAACCTCTGTAAATATGAGTACGTAGATTACCTCCTAATCAACTGTGTGCAAATTCATTCTGTATATCAACACTTCAAATTACACATATAAGTACATGTACATTTGTGTGCAATTACAAAATACATGTATCACCAAGATCGTTCCCTTCTGCAAATATGTTTTTATTTATAGTCATAAAGTTGTTCTAATATGTATATGTCATTTACATGTCATCTAGATTTGTGCAGTTCCTTAATGTTCAGAACCTGTCAATTACGACCACCTGTAAATTACGACCACTTGTGCCAAGTCCCTTGGGTGGTCGCATTAGACAGGTTCGACTGTATTCTAGTTTATAAATATTATACAATGGAAAATACAAAGGAAAAAGTAAGAAAGTTTTAATAGACCAAAGTAAGCTGTCAGTTTCATTATACACATAAAGAAAATAGAATAGAGGAAAAATACTTTTGATGGATTGCTTGGTAGGAACAAAGCTGATAAAATATTGCTCATGATATTTTTCAGGTGTTAGGGAAGCAGAAATTAATGTGGCAGAGGGAAAGAAGAGGTCTCGTATCCTGAACTCTGAGGCTTTCAAGGCGGAGCAGGTCAACCAAGCCACCGGTGAAGCTGAGGCATTATTAGCAAAAGCTGCAGCCAAAGCTAAAGCCATAGAGATGGTAGCTGAGGCATTAGGGAAACAGGTAAGTCAGGCGCAGCAGAATACTCACATTTCATTTAAAGTGGAATCACTGCAAATAAACCCTTCATTTTAATAAACCAAAAATTCATTTAAAACTTACTTTATACTTATAAATTATGTATATCATTAAAGCCTTGTGCAGTGCCCTTTCTGATAGTTTTGTTTCTGTGAAATTCAATCATTTTCATGTGATATTTTAATATTTTTGAAATGTTAATTTTTCAAAAAAGAACACAATTTAATAACCCATATATTGCAAACCCTTGCTAACCACCACTATAGCAAAATGAAGTTTGTGATTGGTGCACCAGCTTCTGTGGCTCAGGGTTAGAGCACAGGGCATAAAGCCGAGAGAGTGTGAGTTTGAATCTCAGGACCCTGAGTGAGGACCCTGCACGCTTAATAGGGAGATTGTACCCTACAGTTGTGTTCCACCCCCAAATGAGTGCGCCTTTTGAGGGTTTCTCAGACGACCCAGCAATGGGTATGACACACACTAAGGACTTGCAGGAGTGATACACCAAGCCTGGTTGACACCAGATTTGTCACATGTAAGCCACTGTTACATAGTCGGAATGGAATGCTACAGTTGTGCGTACTTAGTTAAGCAGGCATTACAAATGGAGGTGTTTACCTCAGCAAAAAAAAAAGTCTAAATTAAAAAAAAAGGAAAACTTGTGATTGGAGCAGGTGTCCTCCCATCTGTAGGCCTGTATACATTAGTTGCTTATTAAGCTTAACATAATTCTTGTTTGTAAGTAAATAATGCTCAGTTGGATATTTGTGTGCACAAAATTCTGATATTACATTAACGTATGGCCAGCTTGCTTGCTAGTCAGATTCATTGTCAGATAGAAAGCATACGTTTCTTATTGTGTGTATCAGCTGTTTCATGTTCTGGTATTCAGACTAATGATGTATTGAAGATAAGTGTGTGCTAAAGGGCTGTAGCAAGAGATCTGAATTGTCATTCCGAAGTGAAAGTTTTCATCATGATAAAGACATAGATTTTGATATTTTTTTGCAGTAATTTCTTGTGTTCTAATTAATCCTGTATCAGAAGGCAAATATCACATTTATTTAGCTAAGCTATGCTATCATTTGGTCTATCATGCATGGTATCATGTGCTGCCATCTACCATTTTTTTAAGAACTAAAACAGCAGGTGCTGCCCAGAAGTAATCCGGACAAGTAATGTAACGTATGTAATGTTTAATCTATCATAAAAGTGTCAATTATCACCTTACACTGCAGAGCAAGAATATTAATTGACAAACTCTGCTATGGGATTTTCTGTATTACCTGTCTTATGTCAGCAACCAGTTTTGATGGCTTGCTGCTTACTACATGAATTCTCATGCTTGTTTGAACGTGTATCATCTTTAATGTTTCCCTGACCAGATAAAAAATATCATAATGGACTTCTTTCAGAACTTTGATTTTACAGTCTCAAAATAAACAAATGATTTTTATATTTCAAAGATAAAAACCTTAAAAATCATTACATTGTCAATTGTTATAATTGAATAATAGATTTGTGAAAGGTTAATATGAAGCAATATCATACATAAACACATGGCGTTTAAATTTTCTTTTTAAATAACAAATCATTCTCACAGACATCTGTACATAAAATGTCATATCATGATGGTCAAATGAAATTGAAAATAGTTTATAGATTCTTAAAATATTTTTGTTTTCAGTTTATTGAGCTCAGCCCATTTTTAGCTCAGCTGACTATAAGTCATCTGAGCTATAGTTGTGGTCCTTTGTCCGTTGGCTGTCTGTCCGTCCGTCTGTCCGTCCGTCCGTTAAACTGGCACGTTTTGAAACCGTTAGACCTACGAATCTAAAATTCAGCACACCTGTTGATGTCCCCAAAATCTCCTACCATACCGAAAATTGGGTCACTAGGACTTCTGTTTCTTCGAATTATTAAGGAAAAACCTCCGTTTTCCATTTAAAACCCATTGTTACACTTCAAGACTGCCTAATATCAAAACCACTGACCTGATATTGACCATTTTTAATATATTTATTCCTCTGTATATTTCCTATGTACATACCAGAAATTACTTCAATATTTTTTTAAATTCTTGAAGTAATGGGCCCAAACAATGCACTTTTAAAAAAATTCAGGAAATATATTTACTCCCTTAAGTTAAGAATTGCTGAAACTAGACACTTTCTTTCAGATGTATAACTATAATTAATCAAGATTCAATTGTATACCCAAAATTAGATCTGAATTTTTAAAATTTTATGAATTATTAGCATAAATATAAAATCAGTAACTTAAATTTTGCCCAGATTTGACCATGGCACATTTTTTTCCTGTAACTGCTGTGGATTTAATTTTCACTGCATGCTACCATGAGCATTTCATCTCTAAACATCTGAAATTTGAAACCAGTTGATCAAAATCTGTAGATTTTATTCAAGTTTTCAAGCACCATGTAAATTATTGTTTAGACCAAGCAAATGTTATGCAGTTTGCTAGAGCTCAGCTCCCCAGCTTCCCAGGCCAGCTCTCAGCTCCCAAAATTTGGCATACAATTAGATGTACCCGAAACCCCCCTACCATTCCAAAAGTTTTGTCACTAGAACTTTATTCCTTCTAGATATTAAAGTCCGTTTCATCCCCTCATGTCCACCTGTTTTTTTGCTATGAAAATTTTTATTAGTTACAACTAAGGGAAACAATTATAGTGTAGAGCAGAGGATTAAAGAACCTAATTTTCAACAAGATAAACAAATACCTACCATACACCTTATTTAAGAAACAGAATTATTTTAAAATATGAGAAATCAGTCTACATTTTACAACATATCAGACCCATTTATGGCGGTCAAGGTCATTGGTCACATGCAAAAACAGCCTCAACTGACAGCTGTTGATTGGATGATCTCATGTAAACACTCTAAAAAATATAACCAGCTAAAACAAAGATGGCTACTTATGGATGGACACTTCATATCTGCCAGATCATGGTGAAGAGACTAAAATGTTGTAAAACATAAACGGCAGATTTATTGTAAAATTCTTAATTGCCATATTAGGTTGTCACTTCCATATGTTAGTTTATTGGAAATTAATGAAAAATATAAACATTTAAGAAAATCATCAACAAAAAACAGGTGGACAGCATGTGGTGAAACCGACTATAAGAAAAATAATTTTCAATTAAAAACCCATTGTTACACTTCAAGACTGCCTTATATCAAAACCACTGATCTGACTTTGATCATATAAAATATACATATACTTCTGTTTACACTCTATGCACATGTCAGAAATGATGCAAGTATTGTGAAAATGTTTTAAGTTATGGGCCCGAACATAATGCACTTTGTAAACAAGAAATATGTTTACTTTCTTAACATGAAAATTGCTGAAGCCAGAGATCTTTTTTTGTCAGGGATATAACATTATTTAATCAAGATTCAATTGTGTACCCAAAATTAGTTTTGAATTCAAATTTTATAAGTTATTAGTATAAATATAAAATCAATACCTTAAATTTTGCCTAATTTTGATCATGGCATGTTTGTTTCTTGTAAGCACTGTTGATATAATTTTCATATCATGCAGAAATAAGGATTTCAGCTTGTAAGTTTTGAAAGTTGAAAGAAGTAGGCCTAAAACTGTAGCTTTTATTAAAGTTTTTATGACACCATGTCAGATCAAGGCTCTACCCAGGCCCTATTCAGTCACCTGTGTGTCCTCTACTTGACCTTTCCTGCAAATTATGCACGCATCATGCGGGGCATATACTTGCAGCTGGGCAGCTTATTGCTCCCCACAGCTGATCAAGGTGTCCAATCCAGCTCATCTATTAGTTGTTTAGACCAACAGCATAACAATAAACAATGAATAAATAAATTTTTATAAATCTAAAATAACAACTTTAAAAATAATCAGTAGAAAAGGAATTTGACAGTTGATGAGTAACAGGGAATTACCTTGCAGTTACTGATGTTTTATGGATTTTGTATGGATGGATGAAAATGTATTCCAAGTAACACCATTGAGTCACGTATGGTATTTTTCTTTTCAGTTTTAATAATGAAAAAAAAAAATAATTAAAATATATTGTTATGTACTATTAGGGATTATATTAAGGAAATTAATGATTTACAAAGATGCAGTTTATAATATAAATCTAAATTCCCAGGTCTTTTCCAAGTGTTTCAGCTTGTTAATTTATATTTATTTCAAAATTAAAAAAAAAAGTAAAAATGTCAAAATTTTTAAATTTTACTCAGACAAGTACTGCTTTAAGATGTCAATATGTTTCACTTATGAAATTCAGACACTTGGCTGTAACAGCTGTCACAGACTATGTAAATAATCAAAATTCATATTTCTTGTTTCATATATTTCAGTTAATAAAATTAAACTTGCCAATCTCTAGTTTTCTCCTTGTATAATTTATAGGGTGTTCTTATCCTTGGGTTATTTTTTACACAAATAATGGTTTCATAGCTGAGATACTTCAATTTTTTTTCTGATACATTTTTTTTTAATTAAAAAATTTGAATATGATAAAAAATCAGATCTTAGACAAGTTCTCATTATGATTTCTGTAATGTTAATAATTGTCATAAGACTCTTGCTATGTCTAGTGTGTAGATTGATGTGAAGGTAATCCAAAGTGAATATTATAGTTTTATTTTTTTTAATATAAATAAAATTCATAAAACCAGGTACTTATGATCATTATTTAAATTTGTGATATTTGTTTATTCTGGATTCTCAAGAACTCTGTTTGGCTGAAACTGAATAAATACTAGTCATGGTGCAGAACTTTGCAAATGTATTTGAATGCAAATATGAATATGAACTCCATAATTGCATGTGTAAGGATAGGAATACAGGTAAAAATGTAAGTATTTGAATACAAATGCTTTCATGAAAATATTCTGTAATATTATTTTAATAATTATTTATTTCGACAATATCATTAAACAATTTTTGATGAAAAAAACAGGTGATAGTGTTATCATTTTAAATTTAAATTATACTTGACACAATACTTGTTATTAATTTTTAATAAATAGTTTAACTTTTCAAATAATTCTGCTGCAATGTAGGTAAAGTTTTGTGGCCAGGTCAAAACTTGCAGTATAAAACTAAGTCTTTTGATATCAAGTCCATTCTAGTTGGTTAGAGCACCAAAATACATTGATCTAACTGGGTGCAGAAATTCAGTTGATCAAGCAGGTAATAGAAGATTTAAAAATCCAAGAAGAGGATATCTCATTCCTGATTGAATATATAATAACATTTAATCATTAAATGTGTAACACTTAATAACATGTGTCTTTGAAGGATGGACACAATGCTGTGTCTGTTAACATGGCTGAAAAATACATAGATGCCTTTGGTAATCTTGCTAAACAAGGGAACACGATATTGCTTCCGACCAACACAGGAGATGTCTCAAGCATGGTATCTCAGGTAGGTCAAGGTCAGGTATAAGGTTAAGGGGACTGCAAGATTTACTTTAGTGATAAAACAGTTTGTTGCACTTAAATTCTGTATAAAGCATGTGCCCTGGACTTTTTTTACAGATGATCCCTTTAATATGACTTTTTCCCTTTGTACAACATATATATTCATGCCCCTGTATATTGATTGGCTCATGGAAATTTTGAATAGCTAGTGGGATACACCATGGATGCTCCAGCTGTGCATCTTTTGAGAAAGTCCTCATTTAGTATTATTTCTTTATGAATGATTCAGAATGTACACACTGTATACCTCTGTAATTTAAAAATGTTAAACTACCATGTTTGAGTGGTCATGTAATCACCTTTTTAATATATATCCAGGGTCATTAGCTCCACTGGCTTAGCAAGAATCTATTTTAAGGCCACAAGGTTTATAATGTTAATCAAGAACAAGGCTGTGGTGAGAGAGTGTGGAACAGTGCAAACAGTGCCCTCTATCAACTACCTGTGTACTACAGTCAGTTTAGCAAAGTATGGTACATAGCTTTATGTATGATAATCCTTCTGTGCAATAGGCAAGGATTGGCATTTCATGCAAACAAGGGGCGACATACTAAACCATGTATAATACATTATTTCAAGGTTTAGCCCTTGTTTTATAAGACAAGCTCGGTACAGGAGCTATTACCTTAGATTATAATTGAAATCTACCAACTATGATATAATTGTGTGCTTTCGTATGTTTATTTAAGGGCAAACAACATTTTTATGTCCTTTGTATAACCATCATATCTTGTTTGTCAGAGTAACTACTGTGTATTTAATATATTCATCTGATGTCCATTGTTGAGGGGGTTAACAAGAGAATTTGCCATTTCATTTAGCACAGTTACAGGACATAGTAATGTGTAAATATCAGGGATTTATGTTCTTTATTGGATGAGACATTGTGGAACAGGCTCACTGGCTCTTAGTCATTTAAATGCTCAGTGTGTAATTATAATTGATTCTAATTTTTCTCTAACTACAGAGAGTACTACATATTCTGTATTGGTCATTAATATGAAGAGAGTACACTTTTTTAAAATATTTTCATGATTCAGTTCATATTATTTTCAGGCGATGACAATATACAAATCACTAAGTGATCAAAAGCCAATTGTCCAAGGAGGAGAATGGCACCAAGAAGAACAACATATATCAGACTCTGTCAACCAAGATTATTACAATGACGATGAACTCAAGAACCCGAGTAGATCGCCAAGCAAGGAGCGGTGAAAGAATAATTTAGGACAATTTATTACCATGTATAAACTTATAAGCAGTGATCCCTACTTTTGTACAAGTCATATGCCATTCTTGTGAAAGTCATCAAGTCATTTGAACTTGACTTTGAGCCTTGTTATGACCTTGTTATATGTCCATATCACCTTTTAAACAAAGTAGTTTGTTGCTTTGGTGATACATTGGAGCAAGTTCACTGCTTTGCTTGATGTCTTTTAGGTAGATCTTATGTTTATCTATTATATATAAATAATAAAGAGATGCAGTAAGAACATATATTTATGAATGAGGGAAGCATATACCAATGACTCAGTGTTTTTCTTGAATTTGAAACTGTGAGTTAAATTAAAAACAGTTAATAATTCTATGCTTCCAAGAGTAATCCTTTCATGACACGCATGGTGGAGACCACATTTTTTTGGATTGTAATACATTTTATTTAAAATCAGTATAGAGTTATCCAGGACCCTTGTCCCTTATTTGATAAAAATTATTAACAGATAGAAGGAAACTTGTAAAATATTGAGTGCTCCTGCAATTTAGTTGATAAAACGCGTTATAACAGACAGAAACCAAATTTACAAATGCAACAGTTATGTTAATCTATGTGGTTTGAGAGCTTTTTTTCTCTGAGATATTGGTACAATATAAAAAAAATATACTCTGTTGCAACACCCTGTCCACCTAATTTTTTGCAATATTTCTTTCAAATATATTTTGTTTGCCACTATAAATTAGCTTTTATCAAAGGAAATAATATGGTGATTTATTATGATTAAGATAAGCATGAACTAGATATATTTACATTGCGACAGCATCTAGAAAGAGCTGAAAACATGGTGGTATTAGTTCAAAGTGGCATATGTATGTTTTTCCATGAAATGTGGATGGGACGTATTTGTGACATAACAAACATGATAACAAATACCACTAATGTCATTGTTAGGAATCATCAAGTGGATGTAATTTTAGTCCATCATCTTAGGTTGTCACTAATATGTCGCAAGAACGTACATATGTTTAGTCACATTTCTTTCTGAATTAATCATATGTAATCCGTACTTGTGAGAGTAATATTTTGCTGTTAGATAATTGCCATATTTGTCTAATTTGCCTCTGGGTAAATGAAGGTAAGCTTTGGTGCATTGTATAAAATTTATCACAAAAAATCAGGTGGACAGGGATGTCGGAATGGAATATAGTTTGAAATGGACCATTGAATGCCTTGATACATGTGTTTCATGAGGTATTGTTTCTGTAGATAGCACTTGGTCCATGAGATATAATATGAATAAAGATTATTAAAAAAAAAGAGATAATTTTAATTTATCCAGCCTTGACAATTAAAAACCATGTCATGTTAGCGGGATGCACCAAATTTGCTAAAAATGGCTTCATCAGAAGAACGTTGTGAGGCATGCTATTACGACTACTCAGCTTTGTTGGGCCTTTTTCCTTTGTCTTTTTTTCAAACAATAAAATGATCTCTAGCTTTAAAGCTGACCATTTAGCTACCTTTTCTTTACAGTTAATGTGATTTATTACTTTCTCTGCATAAGTATTTATAAACACTAGGTAATTCCTGTTAAGAAAAATTCATATATCACCTCAATGATGAATGTACATTTAAAGATTATTTATCTACAAATTATTTATAAACAGTGGCGTCAATTTATGTTTAAGGGTGGGGGGGGGGGATGATTGATGACTGAGAGGCGGAATAGAGAATTTGTATTTTGACGCAACCTTTTTTTATAAATTTCCAAATATTGAAATACCACATTTTCCCAGTATATAAATAAACGCGCATATATATATATATTTATATATATATATATATATATATATATATATATATATATATATATATATATTGAAGAGAGAGATAGATAAATATAGAATAGGCCATCAATGATTCATGTAGTCAAGACTAAACTGTTCATAACAATGGAAAGGAATGAATAAGTCCCATTTTAATATATTTGTGATATTTCTAATATGTGTATGAAGTTATAAGACAAACATTTCAGTACAATGCTTTAATCAAAACATATATAGCATTTTTATAAAACCTGGAAATAGCTGGTGACATCAATGTCACTTAAGGAGGGTTGTGGGAGAAGATGACTTGTCAAAGAAAAATAAATTTGATGCCAAAAGGCAGCATTATGAGATGTCATTTTATTAATGCATTTCTGTTCCTGAACGCTACCCAAAATGATGATTTCCCTGTCTTCTACACATATAAAAACAAGCCTCCTTATAAAACAAGTGGCCTATGGGCCATGACGCCCAGCTGAATTAGGGATGAGCAAAATGACTGCCAGAGTGCAAACAAATCATGAATTTTGTGAAAAGTCCTTAGAAATTGGTTTCAGTTGGCTTTTGGACAGATGACAACTTCATTCGAAGGTCTCATAAATAGAAAAAAAAAATGCGTAAAAATTTGAAAAAAATACAGGGAGTGCCACCAGTGTACAGGAACTGATGAAACACTCCATGATCAATAAATATCCAAAAAATTATGGCTATCAAGGCATTAGTTATTCCGATACTGGAGCTTTTGTTTGTATCAAATTTTTAATTATTCTTGGGGGTATTTATGAGCCCTATAGCTCAGAGAATATGGGTAACAGAAACCTAATTTCAAGTTTCCAAGGAGATTTTTCATTAAGTCTCCCTGGATATCAAGTAAGAAGATTCTAGGTACAGCAGTTACAGTTTGTGGCACGTTAACGGATGACCACTTCATTTGAAGGTCTCATAAATAGAAAAAAAATGCCTAAAAAATTGGAAAAAAATACAGGTGGCGCCACCAGTTTGCAGGAACTGATGGAACACTCCATGATCAATATGCCTGCAAAGAATCATGGAGTTCAATGCATTGGTTATTCAGATACTGGAGTTTTGTATCAAATTTTTAATTATTCTGAGGGATACTTACTACAAAGGATTTAGGTAACAGAGACCTAATTTCATGTTTTCACAGAGACTTTTCATGAACCTCCCTTGATGTCAAGTTAGAAGAATCTAGGTCCAGCGGTTACAATTTGTGCCCTGTTAACAGATGACAGCTTCTTTGAAGGTCTCAAAAATAAAGAAAAAATTTCGTAAAAATTGAAAAAAAAATACAGATGGCGCCACCAGTTTGCAGGAACTGATGGAACATCCCATGATCAATATTCATGCAAAGAATCAAGGTGATCAATGCAGTAGTTATTCAGAGACTTGAGCTTTTGTATCAAATTTTGCATTATTCTGGGGGGAACATCGGAGCCCCATAGCTCCAAGGATATGGGTAACAGAGACCTAATTTCAGGTTTTCAAGGAGATTTTCCATGGACCTCCCTGGATATTAAGTTTGAAGATTCCAGGTCCAGTGGTTACGACTTGTGCCCTGTTAACAGATTACAGTTTCATTGAGGTTTGAAAAAAAAGAGAACAAAATTTGAAAAAAATACAGGTGGCGCCACCAGTCTGCAGGAAGTGATGGAACATCCCATGATCAATATTCATGCAAAGAATCTTGGTGATCAATGCAGTGGTTATTCAGATACTTGAGCTTTTGTATCAAATTTTGCATTATTCTGGGGGATACTTCAGAGCCCCATAGCTCTGAGGTTTTGGGTAACAGAGACCTAATTCCAGGTTTCCAAGGAGACTTTTCATGGGCCTCCCCGCATGTCAAGATAGAAAATTCTAGGTCCAGCCGTTTTGATTTGTGCCCTGTTATCAGATGACCGCATCTTTTAAGGTATCAAAAATAGAGAAAGAAAATTGTAAAATATAGAAAAAATACAGGTGGCGCCACCAGTCTGCATAAACCGATGAAACAGTCCATGATCAATATCCATGCAAAGAATCATGGTGATCAATGCATTAGTTGTTCAGATATTTGAGTTTTTGTATCAAATTTTTATTATTCTGGGGGGGTACTTCAGAGCCCCATAGCTCGAAGGATATGGGTAACAGAGACCACATTCCGGTTTCCATGGAGACTTTTCATAGGTCTCTCAGAATATCAAGAATGAAGATTCTAGGTCCAGTCTTTACGATTTGTGCCCTGTTAACAGATGTTCACATTTTTAAAGGTCTCAAAAATAGAGAAAAAAATTCGTAAAAAATAAAAAAATATAGGTGGTGCCACCAGTCTGCAGAAACTGATGAAACATCTCATGATTAATATGTATGCCAAAAATCATGACCATCAGTATTGTAGTTACTGAGATATTGAAGTTTTTGTATGGAATTTTTCACTATTCTGAGGGGTACTTTGGGGCCCCATATCTCGAAGGACATGGGCAATAGAGACCTAATTTCTGGTTTCCATGGAGTCTTTTTATAGGTCTCTCAGAATATTAAGAATGAAGATTCTAGGTCCAGTCTTTACGATTTGTGCCCTGTTAACAGATGTTCACATTTTTAAAGGTCTCAAACATAGAGAAAAAATTCGTAAAAAATAGAAAAATACAGGTGGCGCCACCAGTCTGCAGGAACTGATGGAACATCTCATGATCAATATGTATGCCAAAAATCATGACCATCAGTGATGTAGTTAATGAGATATTGGAGTTTTTGTATGAAATTTTTGACTGTTCTCGAAGGATATGGGTAACAGAGACCTAATTCCAGGTTTCCAAGGAGATTTTTCATGGACCTCTCTGGATGTAAAGTAAGAAGATTCCAGGTCCAGTGGTTACGATTTGTGCCTTGTTAACGGACGGACGGACGACGGACAAAGAGTGATCGCTATAGCTCAGATGACTTACAGTCAGCTGAGCTAAAAAACAATAATTGCATCAAATACAGAAATAAAAAAGTATGTGATTTTCAATGGTGGACCCAGGCAAAAAATTACAGGTAATGAATGGGTGGATTAATCTTCCCCAATTAGAAGCAAGCTTTGGTACCCAATAAATCATCTCTTAGCACAGCTTTATAGGAAATTTAAAAAAATGAATTATCGAAAACAAAGATTAAATATCTTCTATAAATGGGTTGCTTATACCTAAAATTATAATGCATATGTAAATTGTATGTATTACAATGTCTCAGAAAATGTCTTTTCTGTTATATAGGCTATGCAATTAAAACTAAAACATCAAAGTCTGTCTGAAAACATTCTTATACATGCGCTCTTCTCTGTTATCACTGGAAATTTCCAAAGATGTTGCGTCTTGTTGTTGACTGATTTGCGAATTCTCCGTCAAGTTCGTTGATATTAGTTGTGTCCAACAGTTCTTTGTGTACATTACATATGCATACACTGTTCAACCTCACCTGGCCCATTGTGCTGCGGAGCCAGGTTTTTAATCTTCGAAGAGTCGAGAATGTACGTTCGTTTTCGCAAGAAGTCACGGGATAAACAAGAAGAAGCTTCATCAGAATGAATAACTGTGAAAACAAGGCCCTTACTTCTGAAGTCATCTTACGGTAGGCAGTCTTGGCTTCTTGGGGGGTTTCTGCTTTTGTTGTGCCTTTGAACATTTTCAGCTGTATGGAAAGCTGTGATATGTCTAACTCTGGATATGATTATGCCGTAACCTTGACATCCCCTGTGGTGATCATACGTTCTAATTCCTTGTACGTAGACAGGCCAGATTGGTTTTCCTCACATCTAGATTTCAAAGCAGTGATCAGAAAATCTAGGAACTGGACATACTGCACTCTGTAATATTCTTCACCACTCGCAGGTTGGTAATGTGCTGCCGGTCCAGAATAACGTTTTGGGGGTTGTCGTCTTCTTGGTACTGTAATATCTCTCAGCTCATAATCCTTACATTTCTCAGTTGCCTCTTTGAATATATCAGCAAACTTTTCTTCCGTACGCAAGCTCTGAATTTCTGCAATAGTCACATGAACAGCAGACATCATTTCTGAAACATTAGCAGACTGTGCCTGCAGGGCACTGTTTAGCTGTTCCAGAATCGCTATAGGCTTCAGTGCCATCATCAATCCAAGTAGCGTTTCTCCTTTTAGAAATGTGTCAAGCAGACCATTGGCTTTGGTTGCCACCTCAGCAATGGTAGATTGTGATATTTCTTGTAGACAATGAATGATGGCCTGGTAGTGTATAAGGGCAGCATTAATTGGCCCAAAACGACAAAGCCATCTTGTTGGACAAAGTGGGCGAATACAGCCTGCTTTAGATGGGATGTCAGTGTCGCTATTACCTGCAGATATTTCCTCAAACCATGCCTTATGCTTTCCAGATCTTTTCAGCATAACCCCAAGCTCATGAACCCACTGAACTGAATCCCGGATAAGCGGACATACATTGATTGATTGTTCCATAACTAAGTATACAATATGTGAGCTGCAATGTAGAAATAGTGCCAAGGGTTGTCTCTCCTTTATTTTGGCCTGGCAGCCTGAGTATTTTCCACTCATATTTGCGGCTCCATCGTAGGTTTGAGCCCGGAGATCATCAAGAGACAGATTTAATCTAGTGATCATATCAAGAATCATATTGGCAATGGTCTCTCCAGTTGTTTCTGGTACCTGTTACAAGCCAAAGAAATCTTCATGAATGTTGAGTTCCTGGTCAACATGACGGAAGCAGATTGTTTCCTGCTCTTTTCCCGTTATATCTTGTGTGCCGTCAACCATGATTCCATAAATGCCATGTTTCTTAACGGTAGCAGCTAAGTCTCTGATGATGTTATGACTAAATGGATCTATCATATCTGTTTGAGCTAATCAAGAAGTAAAAGCAGTTGTTCTTTTGAGATAAGAACTCAGAATGGGATCATCATCAGCCCGCAATTTTAGTAGTTGCATGAAATTGCCTTCACCCTCGAGATGCCCACGAAAGGCTAATCCCTGACGTAACAAATATCTAACAGAGGTGAATAATTTCAACAAACAAGCTCTTGCTTCCTCTTGTCTCCTCTTGTGTGATTCATCGAGTAGGGCAGTAACAGATGGTTTCTTTATGGCACTGAACTGATATACTGCATTTTGGTGTGTCTTAGAGTTCTGATGAGCTTGGAAACGTTCTGGCTTTTTCCAGTTGTCAAAGCCAGCTGACAGAAATGCAGGTTCTTGCGCTTTTGCTAGTCTCAGCAGTCCCAAAGATTTTGCCTTTGAACATTGGAAACACAAAACCCTCTTTATTTCAGGTACATAATGTAGCCATGGGTATTGTGAGAACCATTTTTGCTGGAAAAATATTTTCTGAGACTCTGTTTGTTTGTACGGAATGCTTGATTCATGGGGCTGATAAGGTTCTTGATACTGTATCATTGGTGCCTCCTCACTTCCACCGATGTTTGGTGCAGCTTGATCCTTTTTAGAGCTTGTGCATGGCATTGGTGCATTCTGTCCCTCTTCTGACTTTTCTGTTTCGGCTTAGATTTGCATGATGTGTCCTCTCGCATAGAGCAGCTCCCCTGATCTTGATCGGAGTCTTTGCTAAAACTTTGAAGAAATGTTTTATGCTGGTGATCTTGGCTCTTTTTACCTTGGAGGATTCGCCACGTTCAGCAATTCTATGTGTTAAAACGTCTTTACAAATGCACTCATTTCTCGCACAAACACAGGGTCTGTAGCCGTGAATTTTAGTATTTGCTGTTTATCGTCCTTTATGTGCTTTATTTTACTCCTCAAAACAAGTAATTTAATGGTCTTCATTCACACCCAGGTTAAGGTTTTTATCGGTTCGGTATATTCAGAAATATTGTTTCTCGTGGCCCTCGTGAAATATCCACACAATATTTAAACTGCTTTGAGTTATTTAAAGTTCCACAGTTCTGAATGCACATTGCTTAAATATATGTGTTGTAATATTTGACCAATGCTTAGGATACACATTCTCCTTTTATGAAAATAAATAAAATCAGTCAAAATAGGCTTCACTCACCTCTGACAATCAGATGGACTTCATAAACTAAACCAAACAAAACTAATGCCAGGTACTTAACTGTAAGTAACTGCCCTGTAAATCCAAGGAAAAGGAACCAGGTGTTGTCAGATTGTCTGATTAATCGCAGATCAAAAAGTGTTGGTCGAGAACAGCTTGGCAATAAGGTACAAGATATGAGTATGGGCACACATTACACATCTCTCTGTTATAATGAATATTCTCTTCAAATAGTTATATTGATGTAATATTAATAAAATTGGCATACTCCTGGAAACTATCCCAAATCACAAATTCTAGTTTGACATAAGGAGGTATATTTGTGCATAAATTGCAATAGTCTTGCTAGTAAATACATGTAATAATTAATTTCCAGTGTGTAAACCTCATGCTCTGAAACCTGGGGGGGGGGGGGGGGTGATGATTACCTTGATCATCCCCCCCCCCGGCTGAAAATTGGGGGGATATATACCCCCATCCCCCCTGTATTGACGCCCCTGATTGTAAACACAGCAATGTTGGCAAACAGAAAAAACTATGTTACCTTCCTGGTTGCTTGCATTTGTGCTGAAATATAAGGATCAGTAGTTGCAAAACATCTTTTTAAAACTCGGGTTCATCAGACTTCCTGAAAGATGTCCTTGTTGAAAGTGTTTGGTTTATTTTGGCAGGCCCCCACATGTTATAAACATGTGGATTAAAACAAACAGCTTTCGTGCGGTTTGATTGGTGTTTTCTGGGCTAATTTAAGCGAATCTGTGAGCTTATGCGATGGTGCGGCGAAGTCCGTCGTGCGTCAGTGCGTAATGCGTCTTCTGTACGTTAACCCATATTATCTCGAAAACGGCAGGAGCTTGCATTACCAAACTTTATGCAAAAAATCAGTCATCTAAGAAACTCTATCGGATTTAGGTTTTTTTTTTGGCTGTCTGCATTTACTTAGATTTTATAGGGAATAGCTTAAAAACCTTTAAAAATATTCTTCTCCTAAATCGTCCAACCAAATTGTCCAATATTTCATAGAAATAATCCCAGAAAACAATCTCTCTCAAGTGAGTTTGTTCAAATGCTTCCAGTTCGGTGATTTTTGGCCGAGTTATGGGAAGTTGAACTTCGTCATCATACCAAAAAAGCATACTTAAATTACAATCTCAGAAACGGCTGGAGCTATCATCACCAATTTTATGCCAATGTTGGTCACATGAGTCGTATCTGAAATTGAGGTAAAGGTGGCGCCACCTGCATCGACCTTTAATGTAGGGGGGTCATCAGTGCCCGTATCATACTTACGGCTACAAAAAACTTCTTCTCTGAAACCATATGTGAAAAAATTGTTTAATATCGCACAGAAATGATCCTAGGGTAGTGCTTTCTGAAGTTTGTTCAAATTGTCTCAGTTCAGTGACTTTTAGCTGAGTTATGGGAAGCTGAATTTAGTCATATGCTGTAACATCCCCATTTTAGCTCAGTGGCTGCAAAGATCTTTTCAAAAACCACTGGGCTAGATTCTTAAATCTCACACATTAATTATCCTTAGATGTTGATAATTCAAGTTTGTTCAAATGGTTTTGGTTCAGTGATTTTTGGCTGAGTTATGGGAAGCTTAACTTAGCCATTTTGCTGTATTTTCCCATATGAGATATAAACCTGTAAAACGTTTTTTGAATGATGCCACTGAGGCCAATTTGTTTAATATTTTACAAGAATAATCCTCTGAATAATTTTTATAATAATTGTTTTTTATGGTTCCAAAGAATGAATTTTGGCTGAATTATAAAGATTGAATTGAGTCATTTTACCATATATGTTAGCTGTGTGAAGCACATACATCTAGCCTGGCACCAGTTTATCAGCATCCGTTGCATCATGCCTCTATAGACATTTAGATTTCAGGTTATCTATTGTTAATATTGACAAGAATGTTTTTAAAAAGCTTTTAAAAAATATAGATTTATGATTTTAGATATTCCTCATGCCAGGCAATTTTTACAATTACAGGTATACAGCTTTCTGTGGGTATATAAAGACGGCATGGATTATAAATAATTGGTTTCCATACTCAACTTAATTCAAGATTTTGCCATCAGTGAGATGTATCTGTATTATAATTTTGCTTTCAATATGCATCTGTAGTAATTTATAGCGAACCTGTGAGCTAATGCGATGATGTGGCAGTGTTCGTCGTCCGTACGTTAACCCATACTATTTTGAAAACATAATCTTTTATACCAACTCTCTCAAGTTTGTTCGAATGGTTCAAGTTCGGTGAATTGTGGCCGAGTTACAGGAAGTTGAACTTAGTCATCTATCAAAAAAAAGCACACTAAAATGACAGTCTCGGCAAGAGCTATCATCACCAAATGTTATGCCAGTGTTGGACACATGAGTCATATATGAAATTCAGGTATTGGTGGTGCCACCTGCATTGGCCATTTTTTGTACGGGGGTCATTGGTCATCTGTACATTAACCCATAATTTCTCAGGAATAGCAGGAGCTACCATCCCCAGATTTTATGCAATAATCTGTCACATATCAGATTTTGTGGGATTCAGCTTATTTTTTGCTATCTGCATCAACTTAGATTTTATAGGGTAAAAGCTGAAAATCTTTTAAGTCTTCTTCTTGTAAACGGTCCAGCCAAATTATTCAATATTTTACAGAAATAATCCCAGAGGCAAGCCCTCCCAAGTTTTTTCAAATGGTTTGCATTTGATGAATTTTAGTGGGATTACATGAATCTGAACAGTCATTTCGCCAAGTAAGCATACTGACAAAGTAATCTCAGAAATGACAGAAGCTAGCATTACCAAGGATTGTGCAAATGTTGGTGACATGACTCATATTTGAAGTTGCAGATTTTGTGGTGCCACTTACATTGACCTGTTGTGTATGGGCAAAACCTCACAATTTTAGTCTCTTTCAGCTTAAAATGTTTATGACGAAACTGTCAAGTTGAATCGTTCAATTTTTCAAAAGAATTATCCAAGGACATGGTTCTATCAATCATATCAGAAACGCTTAAGTTGGTTTTATGGCCATTATTATGTCTATTTCAAACTGAGGACTGCAAAACTGTTCTTCTACAAAATTATTGTTTCAATTATAACTTCTGTATTTCTACAGAGGAATTTTATATATCAGCCTGAAATTGGGCAAGTATATACTTATCGAATAGCTTTGTCGTATACAAGACTGTTGGTGCCACCTACAATAATTTTTGCACAGTGTGTGTCCCTGCTTATTTTCAGGAGGGGTTTGATATATTATTCTGAAATTGGGCATATGTATATATCTCTGATAGCTTTGTTGTATACAAGACTGGTGGTGCCAGCTACAATCATTTTTAGCTCAGCTGACTGTAAGTCAACTGAGGTATAGGAATGGCGCTTTGTCCGTCGTCCGTCCGGCCGTCCGGTTGTCCGGCCGTCCGTTAGCAGGGCACAGATCGTAACTGCTGGACCTAGAAACTTTTAAGTGTATATCCAGAGAGGTCAATAAAAAATCTTCTGTGAAACCTGAAATTAGGTCACTGCGACCTATATCCTCCGAGCTATGGGGCTTGAAAGTACCCCCCCCCCCCCCCAGAATAATCAAAAATATTATACAAAACCTCCAATATCTTGATAATTGATGCGTATTATCATGAATCTTGCCTTGAATATTGACCATGGCTAGTTTTGTAAGTTCCCGAAAAGTGGTGGCGCCACCTAAATTTTTTTGTTATTTTAGCGAATATTTTTTTATTTTTTATTTTTTACAATAAAATGACAACAATCATGTCAGTTTCTAAGCGGTAATTACATTTAGTGTCCTAAAACCTGGTGTGTTTATTGATCACAAGTGGATGCCATATAGTTATCACTCTGTCTGTCTGTATGTCTGTCTCACTGTCTGTCTGTCCATCCGTCCATCCACACAAATTTGTTTCCAGATGATAACTCCAGGTTGTATTGACACATGGATTTCAAACTTGACTTACATATGGCCCACCACTAAAGCAAGAACCTATATGATTTTGGGGTCATAAGGTCACTTCATAAATAAATAAAAAAAAAAAACACACACAATGTCCATGTGTATAGAACATTTTGTTTCGTGTAACTTCAAATACAAATGTTTGTTTTCCAGTTTGTTTGAAAAAGGTGACCGTGCGAAAATTTGAGTGTGTTAGGAACAACCTTATAATGTTACATTTCTCTGTGTTTGTTCCACTGGAAGAAATTGCAAAATAAAATGTCGATGACTCCTTTATTTTCGAGTAGAAAATAATTTAAGGTAAAGATATTAGGATCTATCACAGTAGGGTAAGATAGGTCCTGGTAAATTTCCTTATACGACTTTGAAAGAATAAAAAGTGCTTATACAAAAGAAATTTTTTCTTAAAATATTATTATAGTCGAGGAGGTTGGACCATAATTAGTAATAAGATTTTGAAAAATAATTTAATACTAGGTGATGAAATTCGGGAGAACATCTCATTTGAAATTAACGTGTTCACCAATAATGCTAACAATTTCAATCGTTATTTAAGCTGAAAAAGAAACTTTCCGACTATAAGGCCGTCAAGTGTGACAATCCTGTGTTTACAGAGCTTTTAGCCCCGCACTTGGCCCATTGTGGACGGCAAAGGAGGAGGATGCAAGCTATGCAGGGCGAAGTTCTGGGCTGGCAGAAAAAAAAATTCCTTATAACAATGGATATCAGTGGAATGGGTTGCCCAGAAAGTGACAATTTGTGTTCAAAGAGAGAAATAGGCAATTAAGAGATAGGCAAGAATCAAAGGACGCGGTCACAACACGCTGCGGTCACCGCAAACCATAGAGTACCGTGCGGTTTTGGGGACCGCAGGAATACTTACGCCTCGGTCGCAACCCGCTGCGGTCACCGCACACCGTAGATCACTGTTCGGTTTTTGAAACCACAGGAATACTTATGCGGCCGACGTGCGGGAACGGCACGGTGTCTTCCTCATTCTTACGGCCATCGCACGGTAAAGTAAGCTAACCCTGCGGACGCCGTAAGCTAACCTTGCGGAAGTCGAAAAAATCCCCTTACGACAGCCGCAGGTACACCGTACTTCTCTCGGGTAGCCGAGTAGGCGTTAAAAATCGCACGTGCATCCTACGACATCCATACGTCTACTGTACGGTGCCCGTACAGAGCCCGTAGGTGGCTGCCTGACGCACGGCCGCCGCATCAACTTAAGCGCTTGCGCTAATGTCAGTTAAGGCGGTTTCACACCGGATGCGTACGAACGAATTTTACGTCCGAACGAAAATTTGCTGTACGAACGAAAAAATAAAACACTTTATTTTATGTTGGTGCATACACACCTAATCCGAACGATGCTATCCGAACGAAAAATTAGAACATGTTCTATTTTTTGTCGTTCGCATCGGACAAGAAAGACTTCTTTTCACCTTCAACACAAAAGAGCTGGAATATTTTTAACCAGATTGGTTCATTTATACGTTACCTTTTTGATATATATGTAATACTGTACAACATAGAAGTGTTGTTTCCTTGTTCACTATTTTAAAATTATGGGATGAAAATATAAATACAGGGATTATTTTTATTTAAATCAAATTTATTTGATTTAAACAGATATTTAAGACATTTTTTTAGCTCAAGGTTTTTTCACTTAAACCAGACTTCTTTTCTATATAATCTGTAAATTTCCTGGGGGGGGGGGGGGGAGGGAATATATTTTTATCAAAAGGGATTTCAATTGCCGCTAGGCCACTTATTTTAATTTACAATCGGGGATAGAACAGACTTTTAAACCAGGTTTAGATGTAACTTTTTCATGGTAAATTCTAATACTTAATATATTATTTGCAATATATTAAAGTTATTCTCTGAAAGCGGGGAGGGATGATTACATTGCTCATCCCCCCTAGCCCCCCCCCCCCTATATTGACGCCCCTGAATATAAGTCAACTGTGTAAGCGATATGAACACAAATTTGCGACATTATCCAGGACAGGCTGTTCATTACCAATAAAAAATCAGCGGTAAATATAGAGAAAAAAAATCATGGAACAATAACTTTTTTCATTTGTGTTTTGTATCATTATCATAGTATTATTTTTAGTTCAACGTTTTGCATTTAAACAGAAGTTTCATAGCTGTGCGCAGACTGTTCAAAATCATATTGGCAGATTTGAAAATGAAATATAAATCAAACTTAACTAGTGATTCAAACTTTAATTTAACTTGAAATGCTGCAGTTACAGTGGCATCCGTTCTCTTGAAACAAGAGGTTGCGCAATTATTTTTAAATTCATGTTGAAATAGGAATTTTGGTCGAGTGAGTGGTAAATATTATTTTCAATTATACAGTCAGTACACTCAGAGATAAAAACTTTATTATTAATAATTATTAATTAAAAATTAATGAGAAAATCAATTTACACGTTCAGAAATATTCGACATTTTTATATAGGTCTATATATAAAGCCTATATTTTAAGTGCATCTGATATATTGCTCATATATCTGTCCATTATGAATTTCGGAGACGAAAATTCCTCGGTCGGAAACCAAAAATATCGTTCGGATTTGGTGTGAATGAAATTTCGGATGCGACAGGATTTTAGTCGGAACGACAGAAATATTCGTTCGTGTCATATTCGTTCGGACGCATCCGGTGTGAAACGGCCTTTACGGTCGTTGCGGAGCCCCTGCGGCCTTTGAAAAACGCACGGTTGCCGTATGGCGACCGTATCCCGGTTGTGACCGAGGCTTTAGAGGGACCACCTTTACAGCACAAAGCACGCTGCAAGACATGTGTTGTGTTGAAAGGTCTTAAACTTTGTTATTGTAATTTACCGGCTGTGGAATTTTATACCGGGCTTTAGACAAGGTCATATGTTACCGTATTATGGATTAACTTATTAAGCTGTATTTCTCAATTACCCTGGAGTGAACCATGTTTATGTCTGATTTGCAAGTTAAACATAACGCCTATTATCTTTCAGTATCATCCTCTAGCCCTGCGATAGAACAAACATGAGTGATCCATTTTGTATATTGGGTTCCTTTAAGTTCTGTTCGTCTCCCATCTCATTGCCACCAAAAGCGAGTCTTTGCAGATGTACTAGGACACCTGCAAATTCGAAACACATGGTTTTACCTTATTTATAATAAATGTTAGTGAACAACCGAGAGTAATCATCTGCCTGGGTATCTTCTTGTTATGACATCCATGGTCAGATGGAATAATCAATTGAAGAATTGGATCATTGTTGAAGTCATTAATTGTAAGGCCATCTTTCATTGCCGTTCCATCCAGGACAAAATGCTGCTGATATACTGGAACGCACTCCTTCTCCTTGATCTTGGCCTTAAGATTCTTATTTGTATCAGAAGGTTCAACCTCCAAGGTGATGATCCTGTCATCAAACAAGATAAGTATGTGTCTGCCGCCGTATAAAACGCAGAATCATATTGGTAGTAGATTCATTCTAAACATTGTCGTGGATACGAGTACGACTTTCTCCTAAATGTTTCCCAGCAAAGTCGAGACGCTGCTTCCTGGCAGGATACTTGCTTTTTGTTGAATCACTCGCTTGGCATTCTGTATGGTGTATGGCTCAACTTCAATGATGACTGTCTTGCCAGTCAGATTTTTAGCGAACCTGTGAGCTTATGCGATGGTGCGTCGTCGTCCGTCGTACCCCGTGTGTCGTGCGTCGTACGTCGTCTGTACGATAACAATAGCTATCTCAAAAACGGCAGGAGCTAGCATCACCAAAATTTTTGCAAATAATCAGTCATCCAAAAAACTATATCGGATTTTGTTTTTTTTTTCTTACTGCATTTTCTTAGATTTTATCGGGAAAAAGCTAAAAAATGTTCAAATATCTTCTTCTCCGAAACTGTACAGCCAAATTGTCCTTATTTCACAGAAATGATCCCTGGAACAATCTCTCTCAAGTTTGTTCGAATGGTTCTAGTTCGGAGATTTTGGGCCGAGTTACAGGAGGTTGAACTTTGTCATCTGTCCAAAAAAGCATATTAAAATTTAAATCTCAGAAACGGCTGGACCTATCATCACCAAATTTTATGCCACATAGGTCACATAGGTCATATCTGAAATTGAGGTATTGGTGGCGCCACCTGCATCGGCTTTTTTTGTACGGGGTCATCAGTGCCTGTATCACACTGAGGGCTACAAAAAACTTCTTCTCTGAAACCATATGGCCAAAATGTTTAATATCGCACAGAAATGATCCTAGGGAAGTGCTTTCTGAAATTTGTTCAAATGGTCTCGGTTCAGTGACTTTTGGCTAAGTTATGGGAAGCCGAATTTAGTCATATGCCATAACAACCCATTTTCGTTCAGTGGCTACAAAGATCTTCTTCTCAAAAACCACTGGGCCAATTTCTTAAATCTCACAGGTTAATTATCCTCAGATGTTGTTAATTCAAGTTTGTTTAAGTTGTTTTGGTTCAGTGCTTTTTGGTTGAGTTACGGGAAGCTGAACTTAGCCAGTTTGCTGTATCTTCCTATATGAGTTATAAACCTGCATAACGTTTTTTGACTGTTGCCACTGAAGCCAGTTTGTTAAATATTTTACAAGAATAATCCCTACAACAATTCTTATAATAATTGTCATTAATGGTTCCACATGAATGATTTTTTGGCTGAATTATGGAGATTGAATTGAGTCATTTTACCAGATATGTTAGCTGTGTGATGCTGTTACATCTAGTCTGGCACAAGTTTATCAGCATCTATTACATCATCCCACTAGTTATTTAGATTACAGGTTATCTTTGGTTAATATTGACAAGAAAATTTTTTTAAAAGCTTTTAAAAAATTATATTTATGATTTAAGTTATTCATCATACCAGGCAATGGGATATTCATGGAGTTTCAGCTCTCTGTGGCTATATAAATACAACTGTAGATGGATTATAAATTATTGGTATCCCTACCTAACTTATTTCAAGAATTTGCCATCAATGAGATATATCTGTATTTTAATTTTGCATTCAGTATGCATCTGTAATAATTTTACATGTATTCCTGATTTCCTTTTTTAAAAAAGTCAGCTGTGAAGCATTTTGTATTGGGAAAATTAATTTCAAAGTTATTTCAAGTAGGGACCACTTTTGTGTACAGATGCCATCACTTGGTTTACCGTTGGCAGATTGCCAGTGCCTTGATGTTGGCCATTAGCCAAGATGATGTCAGCTCTATAAATAGTTTTGGCACAGTGCCTGGATTGGAAGAAGTGCAGCACGGTATAGGTCAAGAGTTCACTCAGTGCAGTAGTTGCATTTTATTTATAGCTTTGACAGACTGCTCACTGCATCAGATTTGGCACCAAATTTCAGCCTGGATCTATTTATAGCTTTGGCAGATTGCCAACTGTGTCAGATTATGCAACAGGTCAAGAGTTTTCTCAGTGCAGCCAAATCAGGTCAAAAGTTCACTCAGTCTAGCCAGGTGCAGGTCAAGAGTTCACTCAGTGCAGTAGCTTGAGGCAGCATTTTGTCACAGTTCACTCGTAGGCAACTGCCTTACTCACCTATGCCTCATCAGCCCAGTGCATCAAACTCTGGGGAAGTTTGATGTATTGGCCTGATATTTTGACCTGTCTATGCGTCTTTGATGGTATTCTCATTAACAAGACAGGTGGTGCCACCTACATTGACTTTTGCAGTGTATGCGCCTGCTTATTTCTACAGAGGAATTTGATACATCAGCGTAAAATTGGGCATGTTTATACATATCGGGTAGTTTTATAGTGTACAAGACTTGTGGCGCCACCTACAATAATTTTTGCACAGTGAATGGCCCTGCTTATTTCACAGGAGGGTTTGACATATCAGTATGACATTGGGCATATGTATATATCTCTTCGTTGTATACAAGACTGGTGGTGCCAGCTACAATCATTGTATCCGCCAAAACAGAGTTTTGTTGATACTATGTTTTCAGTTAGACGCCGCTGCCGCTGCGACCGCCACTGCCGCATAGGTTTCCCGAGAACTCCTCCGCAACCACTGGGCAGAATTTTTTTTTTAAATTTCGGAATTATGATCGGGTCACATGTGAACTGCTGCGCCCTCATTTTTGGTTGACCTCTGACCTTTCCTCTCTACCCAGTGTCCCTTTGTTCGTCTGCTTCCAAACATAAACCCACATATCTGGGGAACCGTTTGACCGATCAGGCTAAAAAATTTGTACAAATGTACCCCTTGGATAGCTTTATAACATACACTTAAAATGGTGACGCCACCTGCAACCATTTTTGTACAGGGTCCATCTGTTCATCTGCCTTGGGATAAAATCACTCATATATCTCTGCTTTGGTTGGACTTATCTACCTGGAATTTTGAATGTGTACCCTTCCTTGACAGCTTTCTTGATTTTATGACAGGTGGCGCCACTTACATTCACATTTACGCTGCAGATATCCAAGCTCATATCTCGGGAACCATTTGACCGTTTCGGCCAAAATGTTGCTGGTTTATAGATCTCACATAGCTCTTTATCATACGCAAAACTGGTGGGGCCACCTGCAACCATGTTTCCACAGCGTCCGTCTGTTTGTTTGCCGTGGGATAAAATCACATATCTCGGCAGTGGTTTGACATATCTGCCTAAAAATTTGCAGGTTTATACATCTTGGATAGCTTTCTGGATTTTGTTGCAGGTGGCGCCACCTACATTTATCTATACGCTGCAGACATTCAGGCTTATATCTCAGGATTGGTTTGACATATCCCCCTGAAAGTTTGCATGTGTATAGATCCCACATAGCATTTCATCATAAGCAAAACTGTTGGCGCCACCTGCCACCATTTTTGCACAGCATCCTTCTGTTTGTCTGCTGTGGAATAAAATCACTCATATACAAGTATTTGTTTGAATTATCTGCCTAAAATTTTGCATATGTATACAACTTGCACAGCTTTCTGGATTTTGTGGTAAGTGACGCAACCTACTTACACATTTCAGCTGCAGACATCCAGGCTATAATGCAACAAACCTCACTCTATTTCCCCTTGCCACTCAATCCATGCCTCACTTCACCCGTCCCACTCTGATTTTGGCGGATACAGGTAGTCGCTTGTTGACTACTCGTACTCTAGTTTTTGTGTTGTGTGCACCCATGCCAGAATTTCAGCAGTGATGTTTGTTTGTTTCCTGTTCTAAGTGTTTAGTACTTGCATTGTTCATATACATGTTACACATGTTCTTGAAAAGTAATGGTCCAGCATTGAAGCATTTTACCTGGTGTAATCTCATTGCACAGGTTCGCATTAGGCCTGTAGGCCTTGTTTAATGAATATATGCATAAAACCATACAGATGCTGGATCAAATGGAGAGTAGACTCCCTGGATGTTATGGTCGCTCAGGGTATGGCAAACTTCTAACTGTATACCAACAAAGACGAGACGCTGCTCGTCAGCAACCCTTCTTAAGTTCAATCTCTGTCTTGACATATTGTATCAGATTGCGCTACCGCGATGCTAAACGTTTCCCAGTGGATATATGAAAGTTAAATTGATTGGAAAGAAAATTTTCAAAAAAACTTCAAACTTTTGACAACTTCTTTGTCTATCTTATAGTAACCAAGCGTTTTGCCGTTTTCCACCTGCTCTCGAGCAAAACTTAAACACTGCTGGTCTGGCAGAAACCCCTGTTCCTTGATTTTGAACCTGACAGTTTCTATTTTTTTTCTGTTTGCTTTTATATGGTAAATATTTGTGTTTGATACAATAGAAGATTAACAGCAACTTTTTCATACATAAAATTCATATGATCATTCTGGTAAACATTAAGGCGCATTGGTAGAAGGGGTCTTCCATCGTAGGAAGAGTATTCTATCACAGTAGGAATGTATGTCTCTTGCAACTGGGGTTACTAAAACTGGCATTACAAGCCCCTTTATACAGCAAGGAGATTGCTGGGTGGCCAATGAGGGATTAAATTGGACCCAGTCTCCTGCAGCGACCATTGAGTTTGCTGACCGCTCTTTGTGTTGTAGGATATTCCATATATCCTTAACAGATACACCCCTCCTACGCTACAAGTGGACTTACCCATTAATGTCTGTATGATACAGTGGGGGAGGTATAGAGTCACTTGTCCAGGTAGGGGCCCAGACTGTAGACACCACCCTACGGATCTCAGGCAAGCCCCTTAGTAGCCATGGCTCCGGGTATAAAGGATTTTAAGCATCGGCCAAGTTGAGTAGCCCGCAACTCTCCATATCTTTTGTAAAACTTAAACCCCCATGGGCAGGCAGTATGTTTGGGCTTATTGACCTTTCGGTCACTTGATGATTTAAAACCTAATTTTTAATCTTACAGCCACCTTTACCTTGACGTATATTTAAAGATTGCTGAGATATCATTGGGAGATCGATGAGAGTAGGAATGCCCCTTGAGAGATCGTTTAGCGTTCCTAGAGAGATCGCTTCCCTTCGAGATCGTTGAGAGATTGTTTTGGGCCGAGTCAAATCTTTTAGGACACCGTGGCGTACTTGGAGATCACTGGAATATAACTGAAAGATAACAGAGAGATCTTGGCGATCGAGGAGCGCTTATTGAAAGACAGTAGGTAGATGTGTTCTTTTTGTCATCGCCCAACGATAACTCAACGATCACCAGCACTATGTAATGGGGGTTTCACTAAATACAATGTATGTCAAAAACTTCTGCAGTTGTCATTATTAGTTTTATAGCAATATTGACTAGGTGACCGACATGGGAGTATAAGCTGCGTGTGGCATTCCTCTACCTTCTTTACGCCTTGATGGTATTATAAGTGAGTAAGTAATAAAACTCTATAGGTCTCAAATCATGGACAATAAATGTCCTGGCGAGCAGAGTGCGATCTGATCTATCAGTCACTTCAATTATTCATTTACGATTGGTTATTGCGAACCTACCAGGTAATATCTATTACAGAAATGTTATTCATACCAGAACTTCATTCATATCACAGACGGTTCTGTTATTACATTTTTGGCCGTCATCCGTATATATTGGGGAAAAATGTGGTACATGCTTGGTCACACTGTGTGCGAGCTACTGTGTCTTTGTTACATATTACAGGTAAGCATCCAATAGTTTTTTTTTTTTTTTTGCAAGTCTGGGCATGGTGATGTAGGGTCGTAGCCTGAGCAGTGTCCGGGGGGGGGGGGGGGGGTCAGTAAACGCTTTGTCAGAGCGAAGCATAATTAGGGTTCGTAGCCTCCCCCCCCCCTCCCGGAGGGTGGAGGGTATGGGTTGTGGAATCCTCCTCCTATAAGGCGTGGAATTTTTTTTAAATACATGCTTTAAGTTGGCATTTCTGTGGGTATTTTTTTTCTTATAAGCTCTTATCATAGAACTGAATTTTATTGGCTTGAGAGTATCTGAGTGAAAGTCACCAGTCAAATTTAACTTTCTTTCAAATACTGCCAACATTTATTTTTACCTAAAAATGCTCAGATTTCGGGGGGGGGGGGGGGGGGGGGGGGGGGGGGGGGCTCCCGGAGGCTATAGTAGTGTGGTGGGGTTTAAGCCGTCTATCGCAGCTATTGCTCTTTTTCCTTCTTCGCTTGTGCATGGTCTGCCTGTAGATGGTGCCAAGCTACATGAGGAAAAAAAAAGCACATTTCATATGCTCGCTGGATGCATTTTGTCTTAAATTTCTTATCCTATAATATTAAAATAAATACCTAAGGATTTTTAAACGCATATATTTAAAACCGAAAATAATATGGGTGAAACATTGAAAAATGCAATGGGGTACCACAGAATGTCTTAATCTTTGATTATCGCAAAACCACGTCTGTATCCCAGCGTCATCTTTTGTTCATTCAGTGAAGCACAACGTGTGAGTTAGACTTTATCACTAAGATTAAGATATTTCATGTGATTTCTTTCGAGCGGATTGCGAGCGTGAATCGAATGAGATAAAATATGATTCAACCCAACATTTAATCGAATCGAGGGATAGTAAATACATATATCGTGCAAAATTTGAATACTTTACATGCCAAAAACAGAAAAGCAGTAATTGAAAATAATTGAGTTCCAAGGTACCGCTTTTACTTGGAGATCTATGAATGCTTTGAGTGTATACGTAGGAAGGTGTATGCCATACGTGTATGTACACATTAATGATTGATATGTCAAGGTATACGTATCCTTAGTACGTAACGTACATAACGTACTGTCTGTCTGGAAGGAGTATTATAGGACATAGAGATCCATGAGTGGACTTAAAGTGAAGAAGGTATACTGTATAGTCGGTTCAAATACTATGGATTAGAATTGTTTCAATTCAGAAACATAAACATGGATATTTTTTTGTGAAGTAAGGACTTCACGGAAAAAGTAATGTTTTGAAAGCGTGTGCATGTGCAATGTACACGCAAGTTGTTTCCTAGAAAGGTAACAAATTTTGATTCTTAAGTTTGACAGCTGAGACAGGTAGTCCTAGCCGTTCAACAGTGCCTACTACTGGAAGAGGTTAGATTTGAGTAGAAGCGACCTCTGATGGAAGGGTGGCAACCTTGAAACTGATTGGCTGACATTACAACGCGTTACCTCAAATTTATAATGATATTAATGATTCGTGTGTTGGCGGTGTTTGATGCCTAGTCTATTCTGTTTTTGAAATGCTGGACCATCTTCGATTGGACCAGCAGTATATATGGTCTGTGCTGCAGTATAGATCCCTGAAATAAACGCTTACGTAGTATATAAAGTAGGCCTACTCGATCCCCTTAATTGTAGATTAGAGATAGAACCTTTGTTTCGAGCACAAATATAGCCTATAAAAACATATATTTAAATAAGAGTTGAAATATACATAATATACTAGTTCTAGTTCTATCTTGATAGGTGCAATCTAGATCTGGAAACAGAAACACCAGATATTACGAACTCGCACAGCAGAAAAAATGGAACGTGTAAGCGAAAGGGAAAGTAATCCAACATCACACATATTGTACAAGCGTTTGATACATGGATCTATCGCAGGTAATAAGTACTCATTATTTTTTAAGTAATACATTTAGGAGTTTTCCTCAGAACTAAAAGATTAAAGGAATATATACTTTTGATAAAAAGCGATCACGGACCAGGATTAGGCCTACATATCTTGAAACATAAACATAATGGCATATTACTTTTGTGGTGTATGCATCTAAATAGGCGTAGCCGAGGGCGGACGCAGGGGTGCCAACCCCCCCCCCCCCCCCCCCCCAAAAAAAACAAAAAAACTCAGTCCTCCCAATCCTCCCGTATTTTCCCGTAATTTCTTTTTGTGACAATTTTATAAACTAGTCAATCTATAAAATGTCTTTTAATTGTCATTCATCAGTTCATCTCTGTATACACGTGTGCCGCGTGGATTTATTTAACCTGCACAGCGCGCCAATTTCGTAAGTGCTCTCATTTGATTCAATCCACTGGATTAATTCAATCATTGGATGAAATGGATTAAAGGAGTGGCCATTAACCCGCGTTTTGAGGACTGAAGCACAGGCGCTTGAATCGCTATTTGTGTTGATCTTGGTTTAAATAGTGTTCAATTTACCTTAACACCAATCCCCTACCGTTTAATGAGCTTTAAACCATGTTATATTGTTTGCCGATACTTGTTTATATAATACTATAATAAATATAAACAAGTACCTGCAAACGATATAACATGGTTTAAAGCTCATTTAACGGTAGGGGATTGTTGTAAAGGTAAATTGAACACTATTTAAACCAAGATCAACACAAATAGCGATTCAAGCGCCTGTGACTGAAGGCTACAATCTTGTCACACACCAGGAAAACATTTACAAATTATTCAATTCATTCGGACAAGCATAAAACACGCAGTCACTTGCACGAGGTTGAAATGTCTGCATAGAGTACATATGGTTATTGTTTTAATGAGCCTTATCTAATATCAGGTCAGTGGTTTAAACCACCTGAACAATCACATATACTATAGATGTACATCATACCCGGCGTCACGTGCTGATAGTGAAGTGACAACTTGGCTGTGGAACCTGACGGCTTCACAAGTTGACATCACATCATCTGTGACTGTCTGATTTTGGTCGACATTTGTGCCAGTAACTTGAGTAAGTTTTCTGTATGTGTTTGTACCGTCTACCATTCAGTCCCTTCATTGGAAAGTTCGTGTATTCTATTGTATTATTGGCTCGTACTAAATCTGTGTCCGGCTTTTGCCACTGGTGTATTCTATCAGTGATTTACAGTAAATTAGGTAAGTACAGAATGATTGGCAAACTGAAAGCATATCTACATTTACAGTGATTTACCCTGAAGTGTTTGCATAGGGGTGATCAAACACAACATGCATTTATATTAATTCACCATGATTAATTGGAATTCGGTGGAATAGTTGAATATGTTCCCTAATTCCATGTTTAGGCCTACAATATTAACAACCCTACATAAACAGTTAGATATAAATAGATGCGGCCACCTTGAAAAGGTGTGGTTTAAACTGTAAAATAAGAGCCAGTGTAACATTACATGTATTTTTAAGCAGATCCAGCCTCCAGGGGAGGGTTAAGGTACTACCTGCGCTACCCTCCCCCCCCCCCCCTTGTTCCAGTCAGCGCAACCTTTAAGGGGTTCAGACCAAATTTTAGAGCATACTAGTGAAGAGTTCCTTCTAGTGAACTGAAACAACCTTTTCAAAGTTTTCTCACTAGTTTTCCTCTTTTTTGACCCGGCCTCTATTTCCTAAATTCACCCCTTTTATATAATATGTACATGTATACATTATAATTAACTAAAATAATTGCTGCCTAATACAAAAATGCTGTATTTTTTGCATAAGAGTTTTGTGGACCACCACAATCCAAAACCCAACAGCCATATAACCTGGCAGGTGTGTCAGACTCCTGATATGGCTTACCCCTGTGATATGTATTGACTACCACAAATTCATTATATGAAGTATGGTACCAATATGATTCATCATTTTCAGTCAGACCAATGTAGGACTGCTCTGTGATTGTAAACACAAGTTCATTGGTTTTGTGTATGGGTGTGTCCTGATGTGACATGCCTTATCAGTGAAAAATGACATTTTTATAGGAAAAGATTAATTTAAATCACCTCTGTTTCTCACTTATTGTGCCTTATCAGTGGTACAGGACAATGTGTGTTTTATGGACTATCAGTAACCAGCATTAAATGTTACAATCTCACACACCAGTAGGAGATCCAGAGGGGGGTGGATGGGGATTTTAAGGTTTATTAAGGGTTTCTGACCCAATCTTTATGCCTTGACCCTCCTCTTTTCCAGACCTAAAAACCTTTTAAAGGTTTTCTTATCATTCTTTGTAGCTTCTACCTCTCCCTTTCCAAAATCCTAAGGTCGCCCCTGTTCACAGGTGCCTATAATAAAGTCTTTCTCCTTGAAAAAAAAAAATAAAATAAAAACATCTATGTAATTGCATGCCAATCAAACAAAGGATAAATGGTGTATTATATAATTTCCATATGTGTTTGATGGAGATTTAGTGTACATGTATGCAGTGGCTCATATAAAAGTGCCCTCATTGTCTAATTAAACATATTTCTTCCTGTTTGCCATGCATCATCACAGGCCACATTTATCACATAATGATCGAGTGTTGGTTTGTATTAGCAGCATCAGGACTGTCTGTGGTGTACATGATGTACTGATCAACAACAATCAGGTTATACACATCATGCATTTAGATTATCCTCTATAACCATGGTAACACTAGCCTAGGGCATCATGACTATACATATAATATACAAATTACATGGCCAATGATATATTTGGGAGTAGGTTTTAGGAGGCTTCCAAATTTTAATCAGGACTGGATTCATTGACCTTTTTACAGGGTATCCTACTATAATTTAAACTTTGCTGATACACAACCCCTTTCCACCAAACTCTCTCTGCAGACAGATTCTCCCCTTGACGCTACCCTCAGAGTATTTTCATGTTGCATCCCTATGCCCTTATTGAACCCTGACATGTTTATAAGGGCCCCCCTTGAAAAGCTGTGCCCTATAGTGATCACTGTGTTAGTCTTTCCTTAGGTCATTCTGTCCTTCCGTCGGTGACACATTCTTCCGTGCGCAATAAGTGAAACAACATACTGCAGCTTTCCCGAATTCACAGAGATGGTAGGTACATATGAGGGCTCCAAACCTATTGAATTACAGACCTGGTGGAATTCAAATATGGCCGCCACAGCCTGATCACTGATTTTCTTTCACACGCAATAACTCAACAGCAACCTTCTGCAGCTTTCACAAATTAACAGGGATGGTTGGTACCTATGAGGGCTCCAGACCTATTTAATTACAGACCTGTCAGAATTCGCTTACCGGTATATGGCTGCCACAGCCTGATCGCTGATTTTGTTTCGCGCATGATAACTCAACAACAACCTACTGCAGCTTTCCCAAATTCACAGGGATGATTGTTACTTATAAGGGCTCCTGACCTATTGAATAACAGAATTGTCGGAATTCCAATATGGCGGCGACAGCCCATTCGCTGATTATCTTTAGCGCGAGATAGCTCAACAACAACCTAGTGCAGCTTTCCCCAATTCACAGTGATGATTGGTACCTGTAAGGGCTCCAGATCTGGTGGAATTCCAAAATGGCCAACAAAGCGCATTTGCTGATTTTCTATAGTGCCATAACTCAACAACAACATACTTCAGCTTTCCCAAATTTAAAGGGATGGTTAATGGGTACATATGAGGGCTCCAGACCTATTGAATTACAGACTTGCTCAAATTTTGCTAACAGACTACATTTGGTGATTTTCTATCGCAAACATTATTTGAGACGTATCTTCTTTAATATTATTTGACCCAGTAGGATTTTTTCCCTCATGCATATGGATAAAAACCTGTTCCTGTTTGTCATATTTTTCAATTTAACATAATTTTTCACCAATATGTAAACTAGTCCAGCACTAGCAGAAACTGGGGGCCCTCTGAAGACCAATGTGCGACCACATCTAGTTTCTCTCTGTTTCTCTAAACCACCCATTAGGGCAGCCATTTTGCCAAACACTAAAACTTTGATGTCACAGGTCACATGTCAAATTTATTGGTGTAATGCTGGTTACATCTGGTTCATTCATGTAAATACAAAACCCCTCCACTGAACCCCTGGTGCTTTATTGATTTTAAAGAAGATTAAAATGGCAGTCTTACCAATTATATTATAATTCATCAGTCATGTGAGGGACACAAAGAATATTTTGTCAGTATAAACATCTTCCTCTGATTGAATTTGTTTCACGAACTTGACACCAGGTGGCACTGAAGTTCAATTGAAGTGCTACTGAGAAGAGTGTTAAGAATTAATTTTTGATGTTCACTTAATCTGTTACAGTATTTATTGCATCATCTTTCTTTGCAATCTTCAAGAAAAGAATATGGATTTTTCTAATGATGAAAATCATTCCGCACAGAAACTGAAAAACTCATTGCTTTCATGCTCACCTCATAGTGAAATATCATTTTAACATGCATTGTGTTCATTTTCAAATATCTCTCACAGAGACAAATGGACAAAAATGCAGACAGACATCTGATTAAATACTACTGAACACATTTAAACATATTTGCAGAAGTTAATTGTGAAACTGTGTTTCCACATATTTTCACAAGATTGACATATCTGACATGCACAGTTACATAATTAAACATAATGCTAGTGAAACAAAGTCATGAATCCATATATATATGAGATAACCATGGATGATACCCATGCATCTGGATCTTCACAACATTATATGTATTTAATTACTCTCATAATGATAAGAAAAGGTGTTTAACTTCTGTGAATACACCCAGTCACTGTTTTCTTTACAGGACTAAGCACATGCAGCTATGAGTTCCAGAAATACAGAAACCACATCTAGTGCTGTCACAGAGCAGTTTGCTAAGAAACTGAATGAAGCTTTCAGCGGGACATTTCTTACTCTGGCAGTGTCTATTGGAGCAAAAACTGGATTGTGGGATGTGCTTGCAGTGTCTGACCAGCCAATGACAGCACAGGAGATAGCTCAGAAAGCCAAACTTAAGCCAAGGTATTTATCTGTAATTAAATTATAATATCTAATCATAGGTAGCTATATTGATAATTTGCACCCCCCAACCCAACCCATTGCATATCTGTTTGTCTGTAAACAACATCAGTGCAGTGATGAATTTCAGACATTAGTTATAATATTGTTCCATGCATATTAAAATAATGAGTTGATTTTTTTTTAAAATATGTAGCTGGGCAGGTCCATCTATATTTAATGACTGAGTAACTTATAAACAGGACTGTGGCTGTAACAAGTAAATTTCTGGTTGTTTTTTACTATATAGTATAAAGTTTTCTTTTTTTTCTAAACACAGGTGTAGTTTTAGTGTTGCTGTTTTCTTAATATCAGCTTTAGTTTATTTTCTCTGAACACCAGAATAAGCATTTTCACTCATGCTTATAAACTGATATAAGACTAAGGGATATGTGATATTTTTTTATTGTGGAGATATAGGATATTATATACCATAATTCCATGAATATATGAAATAGAATCTTGCAGTATTATGTAGGGCTAGTGTCTAAGTCTCTCATAAATGGTCAAACCAGGTAACGGTTAAATCAGTAGCTTCTTTAGAAGCGCAAGATTTCTGCTGCCTTGGGAGTGTAATCATAAGTGAATAAACATCATACATGGAAATAGGTCCCTTTAAGATGTTAGAGAGTCAGGATTGTACACGTCTATTGTCTTAATCCAAGGTTATGACCCTCCTTTCTGAGGTCCTGTGATGATTTCAAGACATTTCCTGAGAGACAGATCGAGACAGGGAACCTCCTGAAGACCATCACCTTAAAAGGCAAAACCTTAACCACCAAATATCTTAACAAACTAGGATACATCCCATCACTAGCTTAGGATTGTCAGTCACCCACGGTAATGAGAGAGGACTACTAAAATGGTCTAGTTGATTGTCTTACTCTCCTTCCATCTGTCTGTCTATCCATCCTTCCTACCACATCTTTTACCATTTAAGACCTTTGCTGCTTTCTTCACCAAATTTTACAGACTTTCACAGCACATGACTGATGACATGTAATTATAACCTGCGGGTGGTGCCACCTCTGTTAATGAGTTTCTGTGCTCAAAATGGTCTTTTTCACTTTCCTTCAGATAATCGGTAAATAAGGACACATATTCAAGGATTCCTTTGAGCTAGGGCAGTTCAATGAATGTTATATTGAACAGAATTATTATCAGATTAATGTTTCCACTGGAGTTAAAATTTAGTTGATCGTCACCAGTCATTACCAACTATTTAGTCATATTGATCCCATGATTTGCATGTTTAAACCTGCAGGTGGCGCCACCTCTGTTAAACTGCTTTCTGCAGGCCAAAATGGTCTCTTCCACTTTCCTTCAGATAAGTCGACCAGTATACAAGAATACTCTGCCTTCATATCAAATGCAAGGATTATTGGAGCAAGTGAATTCAGTTAATACTAAATTGAACAGAATTACTGAGCAGACTAATATTACACTCCCAAGGCAGCGGAAATCTTTGCGCTTCTAAAGGAGCAACTGATTTTCAAGCTGCCTGCTTTGACCCTTTATGATACATTTAGACACCAGATGGCGGTTTGTTGTCCACTAAAAAAAATGTGCGTATGATGTGACAAGCAGCCAACCAGATACCAATAAACAAACACTTGACAGGCATCCTGGCTCGGCCCATAGCTGCGCTTCAGGTGCCGCTTGATGACAGTTTATGGTCAAATTTTAATTGCTCCCTCTGCATTCTCGCATCATTGAATGATTCCATTATGACATTATGACTGTGTTAGCGTAGCCATGTATCCGTTGTCTGCAGAACTGAAACCAGCCAGCGAAGTGTGCACGCAGCCTTTGTTGTTAAGTTTCGTTTGAATTACAGCTCACCGGCCGGGCATCCTATGTGCCCAAGGCCCAAAGCAAACCATGTCTGGGGCCATTCTCTCTGAGCCTGTTGCCTGTTCAGATGGTTACTGGGGCGATGAGCTGTCACTCAAAATGGAATGAACAACATTGGCTCCATGTATTCCTTGCTTGGCTGTGTCTTCCAGCACAAGGTCTCATCTGATTGGACAAAAACACATTGCTCCCCTCTGGTGTAGCAATTCATGATACAAGGTCATAACAAACAGCACTTATGATATAGGTAGTCGGCCTATAGGTAAAGCGCTGTGTAAAGAGCATGTCTAATATTTCCACAGGACTTGTTTAACAGCTTCCTGCGCTTCAAAATGATCTATTCCACTTTCCTTCAGATACGTCAGTACATAAGAATACTTTTGCTTTCACATCACTTGGAGCAAGCAAATTCAATGAATGTAATTCAAGACTGATTTTCTTTTTTTTAAAGAAGGGGTTTATGCCAAGATTTGGGGAAATTCAGGTATCACAGATGCCACTGGTTTTTTGTGCCTAGACTATTTGTGCCTCTAGGCCCTTATTTTGTTTACCTTTGTCGGATGCTTCAAAGATTACCAGGTTAGGTATTGAACTAAATGCAAATTGCCAATTAATGATGTCGATAAAACTGCTTCTGTTGTGGGGTGGTCTGTTGTTTCAAAGAGCGTCTGTCACCTGCCTTCACCTTAAACTGAGCTACAATGCTACCAGTGTAATGATTGAATTAAAAAAAAACAAAATATATCATTGATAAAGTTCCTGTTTGTGAAAGCTGGCATGATTTAAATTGATATATTTATGCATACATTGACTGATGCAAAAGAACAAAAATATGATTATTGATAGCTCTGTGAAGAATGGATATAATAATACATAATTGTTAAAACAAGCGGTAAGCTGGTGACTCAATATGGTGACAAGCTCAATATACTGCTACAACAGTCAACAGACAGGGCAAAATTTTAAATTACAGAACAGAATTTGTATTCTGAATAAATGTATAACAAAGAACTTTGCAGTATAGATAATCTGTAAATATTTCCTTGAAGTCATGTCAGTTTTGCTACTGACATATCTCTTATAAAAATCAACATGAAAATTATTCTTAAAAGAAACTTCAAATTTATGGATATATTTTTATTTAGCCTTGGCTGAAATTGGATGATAATATTTCTTCCTGGGTAATATTTAAACCTTATATTTCTTATGTATCAGCATGGTCCATTCCATTACCCAGGTGATTAACATGTGTAATTTTTCTTTTAGCCCAGCTGACTGAAATTCCACTGAGGTGAAGGTTTGGCACTTTGTCCGTTGTCTGTATGGCCATCTGGACATCTGTTGGCAGCAACATATAGTAACCACTAAACCTAGAACCATTTTATTGTACATCCATAGAGGTAAAAAAAATTTCCTTGGAAACCTGAAATTAGGTCAGTGTGACCTATATCTTTTGAGCTATTGTGCTTGTATGTACCCCCCAAATTAATAAAAATATTTAATACAAATTCTCCAGTATCTTGATAATTAATGCATGGATTGCCATGAATCTTGCCTTGAATATTGATCATGACTAGTTTCATTAGTAAACAAAAGCTGGTGGCCCCACCTCTATCATATCTAATTTTTACTATTTTTTCTGTTTTTTAAGACCGTCAAATGACAGCAATCATGTCAGTTTCTCAGCTATGGTTTTATCAAGTGTCCTGAAACCCAGTGTGATTATTGATTATGATTGGTAACTTCAGTTCCTTAAAGACCGGTTGCCCCACTGTATTTTTTAATTTTTTATGCATTTTTCCTTAATTTTGAGACTGCCAAATTATGTCGAACCTATCAGATTTTCAACTTTGGTTTCATTTGTGTCCTGAAACCTTGTATTGTTTATTAGGCCCCGCTTGAATAAGCGGATGCCCTTTATTAATCTTCCTGTCTGTCCATTTGTTTGTCTTTCTGTATGTCCATGTATTTGTTTCCAGATGTTATCTCAAGTTTAGAATGAAATTGAAATATTGGTTTCAGACTTGACTGATATATGACTTACCAATAATGTAAGAACTCTTTTGATTTGGGGTCATAAGGTCAAAGGTCAAGGTCACATGACCCATTTCTTTAAAAAGATTGTTGATGCATTTTAAGCCAAACTTTTCATCCCAAGCCTTCAATCTTTCATGTGGTGCACCAGCCAATAGGGGAAGGTTCCTTTTGATTTTTGGGGTCACTAGGTCAAAGTTCAAGGTCACAGGGTCTCTCCATTGACAAATAGTTTATGGACGAAAACTCCAGAATGGGTAGACAGGTTGGATTCAAACTGATCACAGGACCCATATTTTAAAAAATTCATAAACCTATCCTTCTAGACTAATTCAGCTCAGTGTCCAGACCCCTGGGTGCCTAGTTTTATAATACTTATGATTTACCTGTAATTGGCTTACACCTTTCCCAATACTAAATAAGTTTATTGATATGTTACAGGTATGTGAAGGAGTGGTTAGGAGTATGTGCTGCTGGCCGGCTGGTGGAGATAGACTCCTCAGGTGAGACCTACTATCTCCCAAGTGACTACCGGCCAGTCCTGACAGGACAGAGCAGTGTAGCCAAGGCCTCCATCCTCATGGCCCTGCTCACACAAACTGTCCATCATGTCGGGGACTGCTTTCATCTTGATGGCCCACCAGGTGAGAGCTTTTAACAAACATGTATTGTTGAACTCAGCAGATTTTTAATTTTAATTAAGCTGAGCTGTAAAGGTGGTTCTTTGTTTTCCATCCAAGAAAGGGTCAGTAACAATGAAGAAACTGACTGATTAACACAAATAAAATATGCATGATATCTCTCATATGTCCATATTCCTGCCTATTCTGACATTGGTGTAGAAAGCACATCACACATCTTGTGTCACTATTCCATATCTCAGAAAAATAATCAGATATATCTTAGAACAGTGAGCACTAATGGCTGCAGATTGTAAATTCTATTTGTCTTATTTCACAATTTTGACAGTGTTACCATGAAAGTTTAGGTCAGTCTTCAGCTCCAACAGGGATTACCTTTACTACTGCAGACTTTTTATGCATGCCCTTTAAACAGGTTTACTGGTATCACAGATTTCACAACTTTTATATAATAATTGTCTATTCCATATTTCTTTCCTTATAAAAAGTGTATAATGTTTTATAAATTACAGTCACTACTGAAAATATAGGCTTGGGATTCAATAAAAGTAATATATTTATGTCCTAATAGAATGTTAAGGAAAAGACATGCCAGTCCAAATTGGTTTATCTAGCTACCACCAGATGGCAGTATAAGTCATCAAAAAAGCCAGCAGAACTTGCTTAACTTGAAAAATGTGCACTGGCCTGCAAGTATTGTCATTTTTATTAAATGACTGAGAATGTTCAGCCTTTGCTGATAGACTAAATTTGAATACTTGTAGTATGTAGAAAGTGTATCAATTCTATATTTTGTCTAAATATTAACTTCCATAAAAATGTTTTATTCACAACAGCAGCTTGGCAATATTCATGGTATGACTTGACTAAAAGATTATCTCTCTGATTATTGCTCTCTGTGTATCAAATTAACATATGTTAATTACCTTCATTGTTATTCAGTACACTTTGACACCAACAGACCCTAAACTTGCAATACCCATCATGTAAAGGTGTTTGTAAATTGAAAGCTGGGTGAACATGTTTTCCTGTGGTTATACTAGCTGCTTCATGACCCAAGACCTATTCTACTAATACCTGAAGGATATTGAAATACAAGGAATTCTTCTTCAAATAAAATTATGAACATGTTTATTGCATCAAACAGGAATATGAATACATGATAAAGATGATATACACTATATTAGATTTAAACCCTTTAAATTATCCCAATATCTTGATCAGCTTATGTTGTATTTTACAAAATTTTCAACAGTTTGCTGCAGAGAGGTTTGCTTTGGTTTAGGGGAATCTTCCGCACTTTAGTCTGTTTCATCCTCTCATGTCCACCTGCTTTTTGCTATGAAATATTTTATTAGTTACATTTCAAGGGAAACAACTATAGTGTAAAGGATTAAAAGAGCTAATTTTCACAAGGGGCGATAAATACCTATCTTATCTTACACCTTATTAAAGAAACAATTATTTGAAAATATGAGATATCAGTCTACATTTTACAACATATCAGACCCACTTTTGGCAGTCAAAGCCATCGGTCATATGCAAAAGCACTGAGCCTCAGTTCACAGATGCTGATTGGATGATGTCATGTAAACACTGTAAAAAAGGTCTCGTACCATCTATGTACCATACAAGGTTAAATTGAAACTTCACGTTTTTTGCTAAATTTACTAAACAGATAGTATGTTCTTAGTAGTTTGTATATTGTAATATCTAAAAATACCCCTATGCATTGCAATACAAGGACAGATATGTACACATAAATATAGTCACTAATAACAAGAAAAGATATTAATTGATATCGGCAGACATTACATGACTTATTCAAAGAATTTATCCTAAACATGGCCTGGATATAAATAATGGGGCTGATCAGAGTAAGGCCAAAAAAGAAAAGGTATGGTTCTCAGGCACCCGCATGAAAATTTTTATTTTGATTGTCATCTTTCAAGAAGATAAAATAATACAATTTTGATAAAATGTCCTTTGTTATGTAGTAGTTTTACCTGTTCAGCAAAAATTTTCTGTTATTATCATGATTTTTCCTGATCATATGACATTTTTATCAAAACATACAGAAAAAAGGTAAAAAAATTGCCCACCACCACTGATTTCTGAAAAAAAGTGCCTAAGAACAAATCTTTTTTTTCTTTGGCCTAAGTAGTCATATATATGGGTCGCACTCTATTATGGAAAAATCCTTGTGGTACCAATACATCTGAGGAAAATTATTATTATTATTATAATTTTAGGTAACATGTGGCCCAGTACTTGGAAATGAACCATATGTCCCCGACTTATATCCTTGGCCTATTTATGACTGACACAGTTGTTATGAATGAAGATCGAGGGGAGGGGTTGTGACAGAGATGCCCCCCCCCCCCTGCTGGGGCCCTTAAATGTTTCAGTGACATATTAACTGGAATCTTTTACATGTTAACACATGGAGGACAGATTCACATGTTACTGTACTTTTTACTAATCTTGGTATTTGTTCATTTATTATTATGATGAGCCAATGACTAAATTAGCTGGCCCTATATTACAGAAACATAATTGATATACATTTTCACAACAGGTTCCCTGTACTGTTGTCTAAATAATTACTGTAATGACTGATAAATTGGCTCTGATAAGTTTGTGGAAGTCATCATATTTTCACCAATGACACCATAAAAGAACTAGAAAAAAAAGCTGGTGTTACATATTAAAGGTAATAAATTGTAATTAAAGCCCACATAACAACAACAGCACTGCAGGTCATAATCTTTTTTTCTTGCAATTTGGCATACTGAATTGGTAAGTTTCCATGTAATCTGTTTAGTGAACCCATACACACAAACAATAATATATATATATATATATATATATATATATATATATATATATATATATATATATATATATATATATATGTTGAGGCCCAGATTAGAATCTGGCTTAATTTAAAACTGGGCCAACCCAGATCAAAAATTTTGATTTGGACCAGCCCAGATCAAAATTCTCATCTGGGCCAGACCAGTTTTAAACTGGGCCAGCCCAGATTAAAATTTTGATCTGGGCCGGTCCAGATTAAAATCCTGTGGTGAAGACTTCAGGATTTAAATCTGGTCTGGACTGATTTTAAACTGGGCTGGCCCAGATTAGAATTTAGATCTGGGCTGGTTAAGTTTACAATCCTGTGGTGGACTGATTTTAAGCTGGGCTAGCCAAGATCAAAATTTTAATCTGGGCTAGTCATGATAACAATCCTGTGTTGGAATGATTTTAAACTGGGCCTAACCAGATCAGAATTCTAATCTAATCTTAGGCTAGCTTGATTTTTATCACCTTAAATCAGATAATACAGTAAACATTTATTCCAGATACACCATTTTGAAGGACAAAAAAGGATAATTTTAAAATATTTAAGTGAGGAAAAAGTAAATGAACAAATGTAATGTGCTTTTTTGGTTTCATCTATTCTTCAGGCATGCAAGTTCACATTTGAACTACACCTTAACCAATTACCATAATTAATCACAGTTTAGAATATGTGTCAGTTCTGATGCATCTACTTTACTTAATATCCAAATTTTCAACTTAACTAAGATAATTTTCTGTTCTGAATATCAAAATTACATGAAAAATATTAAATATATACATGCATAATAAAATACCAGCTTTACTCATTTATAAGTGAACAAAAGTAATTTATCAGTCTTAATGCTCATTTGGGTAAGCAGCATGACATTTCACTTTGAAGTTAATAACTTTAAAAAAAGCTAATATATTAACTGATAACTAATCTAAATTGAAGATAGTAAAATGCTGCAATACAAATATTCTCTACCTTCAATAGTTAAAATGCTAGCCGAGTTGGTGAATGTTGTTCCCACTGTTCTATCTAAATACATTGTGATCGTGTTAAAAATTCACACAAATAAGCAAATATCAACCTAAATTATGTACACTAGATATATATTTTCTGTTTGCTAAATTTCAGTCACCTAATTTCAGTGAGGGGAGTGGGGAAGATCACAGACCAAAAACCCCAACTTATGATAAATGATAAATAACTTTAAATAACACATAAAATTTTAAATTCACAGGTCTTGGATCACAAGCTTAACTTTGTGTAACATATATATTAAAAATTATTGATTAAATATTTTTTTAGTTTGTTGAATTATTGCACATGTTCTGCAAGCTATATTTGTAGTTTTTAGTTGTAAAATAAACATGATTATTTTATAATTATATTTTAGACATTTAACACAAGAGGTAAATATACAAAATAAATGTGACAGGAGTCCAACCAATGATATTTTAATTGAATATGAAATAAATTCATAAAATATTAATTATTACTGACTTAAAATGTTTTACAAATTCTTTGAATTGATTAAAGGCCAGCTAGGTAAATATAGTGTAATTGAAGCCAGCCTAGGAGTAGATTAGGATTCTGATCTGGGCTGGTCTAGTTTAAAATCAGTCCACCACATGTTTGTTAACCTGACCGGCCTAAACCAAAATTCTAATCTCGGCTGGCCCAGTTTAAAATCAGTCCAGACCCGATTTAAATCCTGAAGTCTTCACCACAGGATTTTAATCTGGACCGGCCCAGATCAAAATTTTAATCTGGGCTGGCCCAGTTTAAAACTGGTCCGCCCAGATTAGAATTTTGATCTGGGCTGGTCCAAATCAAAATTTTGATCACAGCTGGCCCAGTTTTAAATTGGGCCAGATTCTAATCTAGGCCTCGACATATATAAATATATTTATATATATATATATATATATATACACACACACAGATAAATACTTAACACAAGTCTTATTTCACGCTGTCATCTGTGAGTGATTTCAGGATACTGGCATTGTGGTTATATTTGTTGTGGAGTTTCACGTGCTTATTTTTTGTTTACTATACTTGTTTCTGTAATTTAGGAATATTTATCAGGCAGAAGAATATGTATTGTATATTGCAAGTGCATTAACCCATACAAATTCAGGATCATCTAAAATTTGAGGGTTTGGGCATGGTAAAAAAAGTGTTATTCCACTATAAACTTTGCCAATACTTGCACCTTTTTCACCAAACTCTCCAGGCAGGTAGATTCTTGATTTGACACTGTCCTCAAAGTACTAAGTGTTTGAGAAAGGCAGGTCACTCACCTGAACACATGTAAAGAGTTCAGCTAAATCTGCCACTTAACACAGATATTCATATATCCATATGGCAAATTAAAGCAAAGCAGGTCATAAAAGCAAACCAGTATAAACTGTTAATTGTAGGTCAGTATATGACACATCTCTTGTGCCAAATTTCCTAATGAACAAAGTTTCTGAGAATAGTGCAAGTGGCACTCCTGTGTGTTACACTGGCACACTTGGCGGAGAGTGTGTTCATGTTTGTCACATTGTGATAAACCATGATGTCTCCTGTCACATACTTGGTTGGTCATGCTCAACGATGAATTTTCTCAGAGGCACAGGTCTGGCCCTTTGAAAACGTAACCCTATTTTGCCACAACTCACATCCTGGATTGTGAACAACACAGGAAGCCTAGAATTTAGAATATTTGTTTGTCAAAGCCATAATACAATTCTGTCATCTTGTTTTCCTCTACTTGCTAAATATGGAAGAAGTTTATATTGTAATTAATACTAATGAAAATAAATAATGATGTTGTAACATACACACAGAAACACAACTTATTACATAACTCATCCTTATCTTAATTATCCAAGCTCTTGTCCATGTCTCTCTCTCTCTCTTATATTTTCTGTTGTAATATAACATTTGATTACAATATACAGTGAATAAAATAAAAATAATATAATATGAGAGCCAGCCTTGTGGCTAGGTTTGCTCTAATGTCAGGAGGCTGCTGCCATTAAATGATTAAAAGTAATGAAAATGGTAATTGTCAATATTATGAAATGTTATAAAAAATAAGAAGGTTAACCCTAATTAAATATATGATTGGACATTTTCTTCAAATTTGAGAAAATCAATTTCATTTCTGCGTGATTGATTAAAAAACAGTCATGCATGCACATGCAAAGGATCTAATCCTGTCAGAGATATACCAAGTAAATATATATATATACTAACACAAAGAAACAAACAGCATCAAAAGGAAACCTTGTGCAACCAACAATCGTCTGGCAGCAAGTTGACCTTTGATATGGGTGAATTGATGGTTTCATTATGAATACTGATGAACATGTCACACTATTTACTGGGGTCAACAATTAAGCTCTTAGTTTACATCAGATTTCAAGGTACATAAAATAATCGATTAATACTAGATCATCAGTCATTTTTATTTTTCAGTCGTTGATTGTGAATTAAAAACCAATTCCTTCCTCATAAAATAATTGATAAATAATCGATCATCAGTTGTTTTTATTTTTTCAATCATGGATTATGAATTTAAATTCAATTCTTACCACTAATAATAACAAGAAAAACAAATAAACAAATAAAAACCTCTGCCATCTGGTCACCTTTTCTTCCACAAATTTAAACTGCGTATTACCAGAGAAGCACTTTGAGTAATTACAAGGTTTTTCTGTATGTTTCAGGTGTTTCAGCTTCCACATACACCGACATCCTGAGCCACATCCTACAGCAGCGGGCACGCTACGCTCAGATGGTGTGCATTCATTACATCGACCTCGTCCCCGAATTCAAGGAGCTGCTTGGTGAGTGACCCATGAAATACCTTACCACAGCAACTTTTCGAGCTCACCTGTAAGATCTTGCCTAAGCAAGGAGACATCATAAGTGTCACACAAGGGGGGCATGAGAATTAAGCAGTTTCCCCTGGTCTCATAGAATCTGAAAGGCATTTTTTGTTTATCAGAATAAGTTTATGCTATGGTTTACAACAAAGTATTATATGCATCACAACATTCCTGGTAGGTTTAACTTAAAGGGACCTATTAGGTCTGTTAAATAAGGATAATTTCTTGGATTTTTTAAAATTAAAAATAAGCCAGAATTCTTAATTTATTCCCATCACTGACAAGAAGTGACATTAAGCGTCACACGTGCAGTCAACCCCCTCCAGTTACTTACTAATTTGTTTATCAACATGGGCACACGTATATTGTTTACTGAGAGATTGTAGATAATAAAGTTTATACCACTGTCACAGGCTGGGCTGTTATAAGAACTTTTCTTAGCAGGAATTAGCTTCAGTATGTATGCAGAGTAAGCGCAAATCAAAGTCTGAACATAATACAGATGAATAGCCTAGGTCACTTTAACATCTTTGGGTATGACATCAGTACATCTTATGCATATTGTGATACATTGCCTGACATATGGTACATCACATATACAAGGGCATAAACAAGATTCATCTGTTAAGATTTTTATTATGTCTGTAGCAATAAAACCAACAAGTAATAAATCCAGTGCCATTCAACATCCCTTAAACTTGGCTTAAAGGATTGATCATGAAATGTCCAACCTCAGGCAGTTTGCATTAAGTGATTTAATATCAAGAAAATATCAATACAAGTATGAAATTTTGATGGGAGTATCATTGTATCTCACCATCTGTCTGTTAACTTTTATAATCGCTGTGATAACTTACCAGGACTTGATGGATTTTCATTAAAAAGTGACCATAACTACTACCAACAGATTATCTTGTAAGAGTTTGATTATGGGCAACATCAACCCATATTTAATAAGGTCACGGGTCCCTAGGCTACTTTGTGGTGTCACCACGAAAACCTATGAAGAATATTAAGGAATTTGATAAAACTCATCAGAAAATTAATCAATAAAATATCACCTAAGTCTGATTTCCAGCAAAATTCATGCATGTCAGAGGTCATGGCACCTATAGATTTTCATGTACTCATTAAACATATTTAATAATAGTTTCTCACCTGAATTTCCTCCTCATCAAAATTCAGGCATATTTAATAAGGTCAGAAGTGACAAGATACACGATGGGCATGTTATGCACTTTTGTGGTGCTCTTGTTTATGCAAAAGTGCTTCATTACAAGTAAAATGGTTACATGTTCACATATTATTGATGGTACTTTAAGGTTTTTATCAGGATATGTAAAAGCTTATCTTCACTGACTTTTTGCCATGTTAAACTATAGAGAAGTGACTTTCAAATGGAAGGACAATGTGCAAAATTACAAAGTCTGCCAAAATAAAGATTCGTTCTGAACATGACTGAAATGGAAAATAGAGGGCAAAGGGGTTTTTATTTTAACTAACACTGCACTCTGTAAAACAAATTACAGTTTTATGAGTTATTTAATTCTAATCATAATCTTTTATCACTGATATTATTTCTAAAGATTTTGGTAAAATGAGGATAACTTAATATAGTGACATGCTATAATTCTAACGGATGACAGTGATTTTTGTTGAAATACTTTGGTATCATATCATTTATACATGCAAAGTGCATCTGGATGGAATAATCATATAATTTAAATATATTATAATTGTCACCAAAGTAAAACTTTTAAGTAATCATATCATTTAATGATTTTAATCCAAAATTATACTTGAATTTCTTTAATTTTATTACAGAAAATGGCTGTTCCTTGTGCGACATCGGTTGTGGGTACGGTGATTTCATCATTGCTCTGGCCAAGAAATACCCAATGTCAACATTCTGTGGAATTGACATCAGCCAGAAATGTGTCAGTCAAGCGATAATCAACGCCAAAGAGCAGCAAGTCGAAAACGTCAAATTTCTGTGCTGTGATGTTCTGTTTATGCCGATAAACCTGACAGAAAGCTTTGACATTGTCACCCTGGTAGACACCCTGCATGATTTACCCTACCCTGAAGCTGCCCTCGTCAAAATTAACCAGATTATCAACCATAAAAGATATGTTGCTGTCATTGAGTTTAACGTCCACACAAACCAGGCAGACAATGTTCACAATAGCGGAGCCCTGGAACTGTACTCATTAAGTTTACTGTTATGCATGCCAGGATCGCTATGGCACAGCAACGGAGCAGGGTTGGGAACTTGTATGGGTATTGAGAAAGTCAAGCAGATGCTGACGGAAAATGGGTTCCTTAAGATCAGCATGGTGAAGAATCCCCGTGACCCAGCAAATGTGCTTCATATAGGTCAAAGGTCCTGAAAATACTTGTTTATGGGTCAGATGTAAATGATAAACAATTTTCATGAATAGTTAAAATATCTATATATATATACGACTGATTTCCTGAAAATATATATACTCTGCACTGGTTGTTACTGCTATTCCCAACCAAAACACCTTAAGGAAAATTAGTGATTTTCAAATTAGTAATATGTGAAGGTATATGTTGTCTTATATAATACTTTTCATGTGGTTTGGAACAGTACAGTTGAGTACATTGATAGTTAACTCTATCCCTGCACCAACTGAAAAAAAAAACCTTTTAGAGGCAATAAAGTCTCTCAAGCTTAGAGTAAGCCTTGCACCTGTCAAAAAATGTTTTGGTTTTCAGGTATTTCTTCCCCCTTACCATCTATTATCATTAAGAGAAGACATTTCAGTTTTCATTGTACTGATTGAGCGCCCCCCCCCCCCCCTTTAAATTGCAGTTTCTGGACAGCACTGTAAACCCTCATGAGAAAGGTTGTTGGCATTCTTGTTAAAAATGATATTTTAAATGAGTCAAAATGTTTAATTTTCATTTAAATGTAGATAAAAACATGATGCAGGAAAAAAAACAAGAAATGGGTTTTGAGATATTGTCATCTGGTTTAATATTAATCTACTTAAAAAATGAATAAAAAGTTACAACATATGTATATTATCAGGGAGAACACTTTACCAGGTTTAAAATGTTACTTAATGGGGTCTATTGTGAATCTAAAACACCATTTGAAAAGATTTAAGATCAAGTTTTTCTTTTTACGATTATGCAACCTTAAGAGCTCTTCCTCAATGCACACAGTAGGAGAGTGTGCAGATTCTGAATGGATAAGAAACACTAACACACACACACCATTTTATGACCCACTCTTAATCAAAGGTTTACAGCTGTGGATGTTTATGTATTTATCAAGTGTATCAGATAACACATAAATACAATTAGTACTTGGCACAGACTAGGTGTACCAGAATGTTCCTTATCGACACTGGCTTAGAGTTTGTAAAAATTCTAGAATCTTCTAGAGCTTTATCATTGTGATGACGTCGTAAACGAGGGATCAGTTACAGAATTCAGTGTCGCAAAGAGGAATTGGTAATAAATGGAGAGCAATTATTATCAGTCTGTGTAGGTGTCACTTGGCTGATAAATTATTCATTAGATCAGTTCTGTTTGTAAAACACTAAAATTTTCTTGATGTTAAAGTTCATGCATGTGTTATTCTTTTTGGTGCAGTTAATATTTTATGATCACTATTAGTCTATATATTACATTCTGCATGATCTGTAGCAGCACCATTTTCCTCACACTTAAAGATTGTCTTGAAGGTCAAATTTTAGTACTGTGCTTTGTTGATAAAGCAAGTTGGAAATGGTCTGAGAAATTCCTAGTTAGAAAAGGAAGCCACAACCTGGTGGAAATTTCCAAAATGAAAAAAAAAAAATATCTGCTGAAGGCAATTTGAATTATAGGACTTGATGAGGCCTTTTTTTAATGGGATCAGCCATATGATCCATTCAGGGAGGTCGTGATATTTACCCATAATGCCAAAAATGACCTCAGCTGACGTTCAAACAGTTATCCTGTCAGTCTGAGGTCAGACTGCTACTGTTGTGCAGACAAACTGTGTACATGTACAAGGTCATTTGTTAGTATATATATTTGTAAAACTTATCCATGGGTGAGAGTGCAACAGACTCGGTGTTTGCCATGTACCTTATATATCTGACAGGTACAAAGATCAAGCATGTTTACCACTCTGCTGTCATCACGCCACATCATTGGTGATGTCATGATCAACTAAAATGATGATTGTGGTCATGATTCAGGAAAGAAGGTCTGGGGATTACTTGTGTCAGCCTGATCTCTTGTGTACACATAAATTACCCTGTGTCAATATCACATGCTGTGGGTCATGTAAAATAGAGCACTCAGAAACCATGTAACAAAACTTTTACAGAATGACTGTGCGAGTTTCCATCCATACAGTGGATCTATATAAAAATCATGATGTTTATATCAGCTAATTTGTGTGTATTTTTTTTAAATACTGCAAAGAATGAACCCTGGTAAATCCTAATACAGTTTCATACATAATAAAATTCTATCCCGCTTTTACACCTCTGCAGAATAAGCATGTTAACTTGCATTATATAAAGGTATATCAATGATTTTTCTATTGGTTTCCTAGGTCAGGTCATGACCAGATTAAAATTCAATTACTTGTAGTTTGCGGGAAATCCTTTAGTAATAATAATTTAAGGGGAGTGCAAGCTTTGATTTGAATGACTGAAAGCTTATTCATAATGCCTACTAATTATGGTCCACACAAATGATTGACCTCTGTGCTAATGAGTCACAGCTATTAAAATATGAAATGTTATGCTCCTGCAATGATATTGATCCTTTGTCAGGTGTGCAGGTATGTATAGTAGCGTTTTCATTGTAATTTACATAAAGACACAGCTTCCTAATACCAGCTTTTAATTATTCATGTGCTTTAATACTTGGCGTAAAAGCTTTTACATTCCAGTGATCGTTAAAAGAACAAAAAATGTTAACTGTCTCTTTGACAAGAAATAAAATTGTTTGTGTGAATATAAACCATTTGTTGTAATGTTATTCTGTGACAAAAAAACATGAAACCTTTTCATGTGAATGATTAATAAACCATTTGTTGAACATTTTGATTAACTTTTATATTTTACACAAAATCAAAGCACCCCCCCCCCCCCTGACATGTAATTTGCTCATATTACAGCCCCGGGTAACAGAGGTGTAACAATGCATTTCTGAAGAAACAATGCATTGAATTTCAAGCCCTTGATTATATTGTAATCGATTATTAACCTCTTGAAAGATTCATTTCAATCATTTTTTTTTTTCTATCTTTAAGCACAGGCTATAGAATAACTAAAGAAATCAAGAGTAACCATGACATTCATGTTCCTGTGAGTTAGGCCAAAAAAAAAATAAAAGGTATAATTTTAAACCCCCGCATTAAAAATTTTTATTTTGATTTTTAATTAATACTTACCAATTTTGAGCTCCAGCCGCTCGGACATTTCTTTCAAGAAGATAAAATTGTACAATTTCTATAAAATTTCTTTTGGTATGTAGTGCTTTTACAGGTTAAGCAAAAAAATATGTTATTATCATGCTTTTACCTTATCATCTGACATTTTAATCGGAACATACATTAAAATTAAAAGTAAAAAACCACCCGCCTGCATTGATTTCTGAAAAAAAGTGCCTGAGAACCAAACCTTATTTTTTGTTTGGCCTTACATGTATTAAAATTTTTACTGCGACTAAAAGTTTCAAAGATAAAAAATGACCACGATTAATAATTATATACCGGTAATAAAATTCCATTTTCCAGTTCATTCATTTTCCCAAATAAGTAGTCTTTGCAGTTTTTCATAAATAATTTCTTACTGTTAGAAGTTTTAATATTTGATGGCAATTCATTCCATAATATTATTCCATTGAATTTAAAACTGTATTTACCCCGAGTTTTGACTTGAGGCATTATTTAAGCTTGCTTACTTCTTCTTGTGTTATAAGAATGTCTAACAGATTCTACATTTCAGCTTTTTAAAATCACTCTGTCTTAAGCCGCGTGTCCACTTGTACGGATACGGTGCGTCTGCGGTGCGGATACGTATGCGGAAGTTTTGTTTTGTGCGTGTGTGTCCATTAGTTACGTTTTTCAGTGCTTTTTTACGTCTTTTACCCTCTTTCACCTCTACAAAATGGCACCTTCCGCATGCGTTTCCGTACCCGTGGCTACGTGGTCCGGTTTTCAAAAAACGTATCCGTTTCCGCACGCCCTCCGCACCGCATAAGTGGACACACTCCTTCTTTATTCCATATGCGCGACACGCAGCTTTAACTTAAGCTTTGTCTATTTCAAACAATTCTGACAAAACATACCATTTTATTTTGAGCAGTCTGAAGCCTAGTCTTCAGTTTTTTTTATGAATAAATGGACCATATAGTGTGAAAAACGCTAGAAAAATGTCAGAAAAGTAATAGTTATAAGGAAATGACTTAGACAAATCACAAATTTAACCGAAATCTACAGTCTACACTTATGCCATGGCAATTCAAGCGCCTGTGCCCTAAATCCAGCTTTGTAGAATTATCTAATCCAACCTATTTTTGCTACACTGTCGATTCGTTTGTCCGTCATGATCATCCATAATTAGATCTGATGATATGCCACACTATTGCTGATTGTTGGCGGTGTCGTTGTGTTTGCAAGCTCTGAGTCTGTGCCAACCAGGTAAAGTCCAAATCAATATTGCACTGGTATTTGCCTTGGTGCAAGGCTGAGAATTACACACCTGGGGTGTGTTGCAATAAGGTGACTTAAGTCATGTAGGGGACTTAAGCCCAGGGGCATCTGAGTGTCACCATGGTAACCATTATGACGTCACAATTGTAATCATGGTATTTAGGCCCCCAACTGGGCTTAAGTCCTGTAAAATGTTATTGCAACAGGCCCCAGGGGTGTGTTGCAATAAGGTGACTTAAGTCATGTAGGTGACTTAAGCCCAGGATCATCTGTGTGTCACCATGGTAACCATTATGACGTCACAATTGTAACCATGGTATTTAGGCCCCAAACTGGGCTTAAGTCCAGTAAAATGTTATTGCAACAGGCCCCAGGTGACCAGGGCTCCATACTCAGCCTTGAATATGTTCTTACGAAATATCGTAGCGGTCCTTCTGATTTATCAGAAGGAAAGAATAAAAGAGTAATTAAGAATAAGATGCAGCTTAAACTATGTTCACTCTACCTATATATCCTTTATATATCAGTTTCCATACATGTGGAGTCTCCTGTTTATGTTATATATGATATAACAGCATTTTATCATGAAGAGAAGAGCAGAAGACCATCACTGACACAGCCATGTTGCTGAGGCATGAACTCTGGTCACCCATGACCTGACCTGTGACCTGACCTCTGGTGTACCAGAGTAATTTATTGCTAATAAATCTATTAAAAAAATCTTATTTCATGAATTATACTTATGAGTAAATGATAATATATGGCTACAATAAGTCCTTTATAAGTTTATGGCTATATCTTTTAAGGTTTTAACAAATTTGCCTATGGAAGTTATGGAAACAATATTTAATATAATTTATTTGGAACAATAATCAGAGGACAACTTTTCTCATATCAATAAGGTCAAGGACAGGGTAATGTGACAAAAGATAAACATGACCGCATGGCAGGCTAAAAAAAACCAACAGGAGTTGAAATCTTAACAATTTCCTTATAAGGGCACTTCTACATAATTTATTTTTATTCCAGAACAGTTTATAGGCCATTATTGGTAAGAAATTTGCTAAATTGCCTACATTTTCTCTGTTTATTTTGCAAATATCCCAATATACCTCTGCTACGCTTTTCCATAAGAGGATCCCCATAACTGAATTCTCATTTCAGTTATGAACCAATAACAACACTGGTATTTGCCAGTTCTGAACGTCATGCCAGACAACCGAAGTACCGAGCCCAAGACATACTTTATGTAAACACGCTTCACTTGGGTTTGAGCCAATTTGAGACTAATCCCATTCACTAATATGAGGGTAACTTCCGGAATACAAGCATACGTTCGTCGAACGTACTGCCGAACATCATGAACAAACTACACGTGTTCGACCAAGTTTCAACAGGTCAGCTCGTGACGTCACCCTGACTAAGCATATACTGATGGCATGTTCCAGAAATAGCACCCAATAGAAGCGTTGCACTTGGTTCTAGAATATTCATTATCTACGTCACAAACCATATATATACCGAGCCGCACTGCGCAGTGATCAGACTAACACAAAGTGAGAACACATACAAAGCGGCACTGTGAAGCAATTCTGTGAAGCAAAACAGAACGTAAGTATCAGAATTTACCTTCTAATTTTATCCGATCGACTGCTTAAAACCTTTTTGTTAAGCGGAGGAGGAAGGTAAAACATGATTTCGCCCTGGATAACTCACTTTGTTGTGTAAAACCGTCTTTGATCGTGATACGACAGACAGTTGCACGGGCCAAGGTGGCAAAGGTTAAAGTCATAATTCGTCAAGCCAGGTTTCTCTTTGTTACCCTTTCTTTAACAACTGGATGATATCACCGTAGATGTCCTTTATTTCGTGTAATTCTTGATACAAAGGCTTATATGATACAAGAATATTTAATCTATTGTAACTGTAACGTGCTAACCCTCCGATTGGCTCGGGTTGAATCAGACGTCGCCATTTTATAAACATTGGTCATTACTTCCCGTTTGGTATTATTGAGTATTTCATCTTGCGGCCTCGCTTCAGTTCTGATTAAAAATCCTCGCCAGACAGCCTGTTCTATGTTGCTATGTGCTTAGACTGTTAAGCTGTACGGATGATACTTGTTTCAACGAAATACTGCCATTACTGACCCTAATTTATGCATAGGCGAGTCCGTGACCCCCGCCCTCAATGTGTAGCCTTGATACTGATAGGTGTTGTAAAGACAAAAAGGTAGCACCAAGGAGAATTTCCTAATGCATGTATTATAAATTATTGCGCTTGCTGTGTACAATAAAGATTGCTGTAGGGACAGTTACTGTGCATTTATTGGTTTGAGATTGTTTCCCGGCATTTATTGATTTTAGTTGTGTGGGCGGATCCAGCATCATTGAGAGGACATTGCTGGACTACCATTTGCAATTGCACAACCATTTAAGGACTCTTTACATCTTTAAATGTTGAGAATTGATAATCACTTTGGTAACAGGATACATAAGAAATTTCTAGGTGCATTCTTTAGCTTGATTGGTGTTTATAGTGATATTGATTATTTTGGTCTTGCATAAGAGCGAGATGGTTTAAAATAATCATTCAGTAACATAATTTGGTTTGTAATCTTATAAAACATGTCTGCACATGTCCCAGTAAAGCTCTTTTTTTTTGTGCATTTTAATTTGTCATTCTTAATACTCACAGTGTAAGTTCTACCATTAGCTTGTATAGAGAAAGCTTTGGTCATATCTAGGCATATATAAAATTCATCTGATTTGTATGTTACCCATGCTGTTATATTTATTGATATTCTGTCTTTTCTAGTTCTAGCAAATTTCACATTCCCTCCTTTTGTTTATTTACAGAAAATGCAAATCTTCGTCAAAACACTGACAGGCAAGACCATCACCCTTGAGGTTGAGCCATCTGACACCATTGAAAATGTCAAGGCCAAAATCCAGGACAAAGAGGGTATCCCACCAGACCAGCAGCGTCTTATCTTTGCTGGCAAACAGTTGGAAGATGGCCGAACCCTGAGTGACTACAACATCCAGAAAGAGTCCACTCTCCATTTGGTGCTGCGTCTGCGTGGTGGTATGCAGATCTTCGTCAAAACCCTGACAGGCAAGACCATCACCCTTGAGGTTGAGCCATCTGACACCATCGAGAATGTCAAGGCCAAGATCCAGGACAAAGAGGGTATCCCGCCAGACCAGCAGCGTCTCATCTTTGCTGGCAAACAGTTGGAAGATGGCCGCACCCTGAGTGACTACAACATCCAGAAAGAGTCCACTCTCCATTTGGTGCTGCGTCTGCGTGGTGGTATGCAGATCTTCGTCAAAACCCTGACAGGCAAGACCATCACCCTTGAGGTTGAGCCGTCTGACACCATCGAGAATGTCAAGGCCAAGATCCAGGACAAAGAGGGTATCCCGCCAGACCAGCAGCGTCTCATCTTTGCTGGCAAACAGTTGGAAGATGGCCGCACCCTGAGTGACTACAACATCCAGAAAGAGTCCACTCTCCATTTGGTGCTGCGTCTGCGTGGTGGTATGCAGATCTTCGTCAAAACCCTGACAGGCAAGACCATCACCCTTGAGGTTGAGCCGTCTGACACCATCGAGAATGTCAAGGCCAAGATCCAGGACAAAGAGGGTATCCCGCCAGACCAGCAGCGTCTCATCTTTGCTGGCAAACAGTTGGAAGATGGCCGCACCCTGAGTGACTACAACATCCAGAAAGAGTCTACTCTCCATTTGGTGCTGCGTCTGCGTGGTGGTATGCAGATCTTTGTCAAAACCCTGACAGGCAAGACCATCACCCTTGAGGTTGAGCCATCTGACACCATCGAGAATGTCAAGGCCAAGATCCAGGACAAAGAGGGTATCCCGCCAGACCAGCAGCGTCTCATCTTTGCTGGCAAACAGTTGGAAGATGGCCGCACCCTGAGTGACTACAACATCCAGAAAGAGTCCACACTCCATTTGGTGCTGCGTCTGCGTGGTGGTATGCAGATCTTCGTCAAAACCCTGACAGGCAAGACCATCACCCTTGAGGTTGAGCCATCTGACACCATCGAGAATGTCAAGGCCAAGATCCAGGACAAAGAGGGTATCCCGCCAGACCAGCAGCGTCTCATCTTTGCTGGCAAACAGTTGGAAGATGGCCGCACCCTGAGTGACTACAACATCCAGAAAGAGTCTACTCTCCATTTGGTGCTGCGTCTGCGTGGTGGTATGCAGATCTTCGTCAAAACCCTGACAGGCAAGACCATCACCCTTGAGGTTGAGCCGTCTGACACCATCGAGAATGTCAAGGCCAAGATCCAGGACAAAGAGGGTATCCCGCCAGACCAGCAGCGTCTCATCTTTGCTGGCAAACAGTTGGAAGATGGCCGCACCCTGAGTGACTACAACATCCAGAAAGAGTCCACTCTCCATTTGGTGCTGCGTCTGCGTGGTGGTATGCAGATCTTCGTCAAAACCCTGACAGGCAAGACCATCACCCTTGAGGTTGAGCCGTCTGACACCATCGAGAATGTCAAGGCCAAGATCCAGGACAAAGAGGGTATCCCGCCAGACCAGCAGCGTCTCATCTTTGCTGGCAAACAGTTGGAAGATGGCCGCACCCTGAGTGACTACAACATCCAGAAAGAGTCTACTCTCCATTTGGTGCTGCGTCTGCGTGGTGGTATGCAGATCTTTGTCAAAACCCTGACAGGCAAGACCATCACCCTTGAGGTTGAGCCATCTGACACCATCGAGAATGTCAAGGCCAAGATCCAGGACAAAGAGGGTATCCCGCCAGACCAGCAGCGTCTCATCTTTGCTGGCAAACAGTTGGAAGATGGCCGCACCCTGAGTGACTACAACATCCAGAAAGAGTCCACACTCCATTTGGTGCTGCGTCTGCGTGGTGGTATGCAGATCTTCGTCAAAACCCTGACAGGCAAGACCATCACCCTTGAGGTTGAGCCATCTGACACCATCGAGAATGTCAAGGCCAAGATCCAGGACAAAGAGGGTATCCCGCCAGACCAGCAGCGTCTCATCTTTGCTGGCAAACAGTTGGAAGATGGCCGCACCCTGAGTGACTACAACATCCAGAAAGAGTCTACTCTCCATTTGGTGCTGCGTCTGCGTGGTGGTATGCAGATCTTCGTCAAAACCCTGACAGGCAAGACCATCACCCTTGAGGTTGAGCCATCTGACACCATCGAGAATGTCAAAGCCAAGATCCAAGACAAAGAGGGTATCCCACCAGACCAGCAGCGTCTCATCTTTGCTGGCAAACAGTTGGAAGATGGCCGCACGCTGAGTGACTACAACATCCAGAAAGAATCAACATTGCATCTGGTATTGCGTCTTCGAGGAGGGCAGTGATTTGCATAATTCAAAAGTGATGTGTTCAGATGGACTACTGCATACAAAGACTTATTATGAAACTTTGAAACGGCTCTAAGTCATTTTTATTTTGCTCTGCCCTTTCGTATATCAATTTTTAAAACTGTTCATTGAAACAAATTCAGGATATACTGTCGTACATGTTTTTAAAGTGCATTCCAGAGTACTTGTTTTCCGTAACACTTTTGAAATTAGGTAAAATTTATTTTCCAAGCAAGTTTAACGGCCCAAAACGCACTTTTGTAACGTCTTTCAAGTCTGAAACTATCATCGTAATAAATTGTGCTAAATTAATTGGATTTGCGTTTCATATGAAACATTTTAGAATACGGTGGTATGAATTTTGCATAATTTTACCCTATATCCATAATTTTCTTAATATTGTCTTGTTTCCTTTAATGTGCAGATCTTATGGAAACACTTTGCATGAGATCTGTTGAATATGCATGGATCAGAACGAGTGGTGGCATGGTTAACGGTGAAACGCGGCAGAAAGTGTAATGAAAACGTGCAAACCGGTATTTTAATCTCAGCTTGCTGACCCCCGGGTTTTCCTCCGTATACAGTCTCACCCTGCCCGCCGCAAGTACCCGGTTCAGCACAAATTAAGGTTCTTGCTAATACAAATTAATTAATTAAAAAAAAAATTAAATAAAAGCTCTAACTTAAATCATATATAATACCAGTTGTTGAAAGACTGGTTGCATGCCTGAGCCTATAAGGAGGAGTCTGAATGATATTTACACTAAACCTCCCTTAATCTCAAGTCGACCTAAATTGTTAGTTCCATCATTAGATTTGTTGACGATTAAAAGATTAAAAACGACCGATGACCAATATTATAGATAATTTAACGAACCATCTGTATATATTACCGTGAAATATTCTGTATATATAGACTTGTACCTATATATATTGACAGTAAATGCACCTCCCAGTGGCGGATCCAGAGAGGGTTCCAGGGCGTCTGGACTTTTTGAAGCCAAAACAACCTTTTTAGCTCAGCTGACTGTCATCTGAGCTATATAGTCGTGGTCCATTGTCCGTCGTCTGTCCGTCCGTCCGTCCGTCCGTAAGACTGGCACGTTTCGAAAACGTAAGACCTAGGAATCCAAAATTCGGCATAATGTTAGATGTCCCCAAGATCTCTTACAAAGCCGAAAACTAGGTCTTTTCGACTTTGTTCCTTTGAGAAATTAAGGAAAAACCTCAATTTTTTTATTAAAAACCTATTTTCACACTTCAGGACTGCCTAATATCAAAACTACTCATCTGTTTTTCCTCATATTTACCATAAATATTCCTCTATATAGTTCCTATGTACATTCAAGAAATTATGTCTGTATTATATAATTTAAAAAAGTTATGGACCCAAACAATGTATTTTGTAAAAAATCAGGAAAGATATTTGATCACTTAACACAAAACATATTACAGCTATGGACCTTTTTTCCAGTAATATAACTTTAATTAATCCAAATTAAATTGTATACCCAAAATTAGATGAAAATCTTTTAAATTTTTTAAAATATTAATAAAAATAAAAAATTGGTACCTTAAATTTTGTCCAACTTTGACCATGGCACGTTTTTTTCCTGTAGGTACTGTGGATTTAATTTTCACAGCATGTTATTGTTACCTTTTCAACTGTTAACTCAAAAAATTTGAAACCAGTTGATCAAAAACTGTAGATTTTATTCAAGTTTTCAAGCACCATGTAACATATTGTTTACATCAAGCTAGTGTTGCAGTTTGCAAGAGCTCAGCGCCCCAGCTTCAGCTCTTAGTTCCTTAAATTCGGCATACAGGTAGATGTCTCCAAAATCCCCTACCATGCCAAGAATTTGGTCACTAGGACTTGATACCTTCAAGATATTAATGAAAAACTTCATTTTTCCATTACAAACCCATTGTTACACTTCAGGACTGCCTAATATCAAAACCACTGATCTGACTTTAATCATAAATAATATACATATTTTTCATTCTCTATGCACATGCCAGAATGATGTCAGTATTGCGTAATTGTTTTAAGTTATGGGCCCAAACATAATGCACTTTGTAAAAAATCAAGAAATATATTTACGTCCTTAACAAGGGGATTGCTGAAGCTAGAGATTTTTTGTCAGGGATGTAACATTATTTAATCAAGATTCAATTGAATACCCAAAATTAGTTATGAATTTTTCAAATTTTATAAGTTATTAGTATATATGTAAAATTAGTAACTTAAATTTTCCCCAACTTTGACCATGGCACGTTTGTTTCCTGTGAGCACTGTTGATATAATTTTCATATCATGCACACATAAGGATTTCAGCATTTAAGTTTAGAAAGCTGAAAGAAATTGGCCAAAAATTGTAGCTTTTATTAATGTTTTCATGAGACCCTGTCAGACTTTGGCTCTCTCCAGCCCCTCTTGAGTCACCTGTATGTTGACCTTGTTGAACTTTCAGCAAATTATGCATGCTTGAGGCGAGGCATACACGGGAATCCAGGCAGCTTATGGCCAGCCACAGTTGATCCAGGTGTCCAACCCAACTCATCTAGTAGTTTTAACCAACTACATAACAATAAACAAATTAATAAATTTTTATTGGTTTTTAATAAAAAATTAAAGAAAAATAGAAAAGGAATTTGTTAGTTTATAATAACAGGAAATTAACTTGCAGTTACTGATGATATAAGAATCTTGTATCGATGATTAGAATGTCACGTATTCCAAATAACACCATGCAGTCACCTATGGTATTTTTCAGTTCAATTTTAATGATGAAGTAAATCATATCATTCATTACTAATCATTAGGGATCATATGATGGAAATTATTGATAGAAAAAGATGCAGTTGATAATATTAATCTAGATTCCTACTGTGTCTAGTGTGTACATTGATGTGAAATTAGTCCAAAATGAATTTATTACAGTTATTTTTTAATATAAATAAAAACCATTAAACCAGGTACTTATGATCATTATTTAAATGTGTGAATTTTGTATATTCTGGATTCTCAACATCATTGTTTGGTGAAAACTGAATAAATACCAGACATGGTGCGAATACTTTGTAATTGTATTTAAATACGAATATGATTATGTACTCCATTATAAAATTTCTTGCATAAAGAATGGGAATTCAGGTAAAAATGAAAGTATATGAATACCAGTGCAAATACTTTCAAAATGTATTCATGAATGCATTCATGGATATATTCTTCAATATTATTTTAATAATCATTTCAGTTGTATTACACTTTAATAAAATCATATGATTCTCTTATTATTTTTAATAAAAATTATATTTGGGACAATATTTAAAATTTTTTTTTTAATTAATAGTTAAACCCTTTTATATTCTGCTTATAAGTTATATGGCCAAGTCAAAATCTGTGTGACAATAGTACTTCATTTGTTAATAAAATAAATGAAATCAATCCTCTTCACTGTCTCCAAAGGTACTATCAAAATCATACATAAGCTAAACAACAACAACTCATAATACAGCTTATATTTATTACCACACAAAACCAGCATGTGCCTCATTTCTAAATAATATTTTTTATCATATAAAACAGCTCAGCGTCGTGACCCATAGGTCCCTTGTTTCCTGTAAGTACTGTTGATTTAATTTTCACAGCATGTATACATAAGGATTTGATCTGTTAAAATCTGAAATTTGAAAATAAAAGCTGCAAAATTAGGCTAGTTATTGAATTTTTTGGAGGCTCTTGTTGTATTCCCTTACATTGTCAAGCAGTCCACTTTGATGACTGTAGGTCATTCAGTGCACATCTCTATGCTCCCCAGGCTGTTGGCATAATTTTAGATGTCCCCAAAATCTCCTACCATACCGAAAATTGGGTCATTAGGACTTCGTTCCTTCGAGATATTAAGGAAAAAAAAAATCCGTTTTCCACAAAAAAAAAAAAAAAACCATTGTTACACTTCAAGGCTGCCTAATATCAAAACCACTTATCTGTTTTAATCGTATTTAGTATTCACATTCTTTCATACATTTTCTATGAACATACCAAAAATTAGGTCAGTATTGGGTATTATTTTGAAGTTATTGGCCAAAACATAATGCAATTTTTAAAAAAAATCAGGAAATATATTTACTCACCTAACATGAGAATTGCTGAACCTAGAGACTTTTTTTCTGGAATATAACTTTATTTAATCAAGATTCAATTGTTTACCCAAAATTAGATCTGAATTTTGCAAATTTTTCAAGTTATTAGCATAAATAAAAAATCAATACCTTAAATTTTGTCCAACTTTGGCACTGTTGATTTAATTTTCACAGCATATATACATAAGGATTTAATCTTTTAAAATCTGAAATTTCAAAGAAATTGATTCGAAAGAATAGCTTTTATTCATGTTTTCATACACCATGTCAAGTGCCGTTTACATCTAGCCCACCTAGTAGTACAGCCTTCACTTGCATTATGTAACCCACCCCAGGCAGCTTGCCTTGCCCCAGCTTGGCCACTACTAGCAGGCTTCCCCTCTGCCCTGCACTAACCCCCCCCCCCCACCCCACCCCCCCAGCTGGTGCATAAAGTAGATGAATGTTATAATTTTCTGTATTTTATTTTATTCTTGGACATGCTACAATTTAGATTTTGTATTGTACCACCAGGGTTACAATGATTAAAGTGTACATTTAATTATGTCCACAAAGTGGTATATTGCTATGAAAGTGTGGATGTTCATGAGATAAGTAATTCCTTACTTCAGAAGAGTGAAAACTTCACCAGGTGTGAAATTGACTATTAATTCCAGTAATAAATTAAAACTGGGATAGTAATTAGCACAATGATATTGTTTGTCCCTCATTCAACCAACAGTGTGTATACTTTATTTGAAAAGATGTTTTATTTTATCAAATTTACTTTTATTTTATTTTGGTGAATAAAATTAAGCATGTACTGAAAACTCCGATGTGCAAAACTTTTTAATAGTGATTCAAGGAATATTCTTGTAGATGCCATGTTGTGGCATTATTTTCTTTTAAATTCAGTTTAAACATTTATGATTTAAAAATAATAAAATATATGTGTATGCATAATATGACCCAATATGAGCTACACTCTGGATATATGATGATTGCAACTTTTGCAACAATTCTAATATTTTAACTTATAGTTTCAGTTTTTTACTCTGTATATATAATGAATGCAACTTTTGCAACAATTCTAATATTTTAACTTATATTTTCAGGTATTTTTATTAAAAATTTATAAAACCTGTAAATAAAAAAATGATTCAGATAAAAACTTCTTAATGGAAAAAGTGGATATGCTTAAAAAAAATAGGATTATATAAACTTAAATGCATTATTCCCTTGAAAGTGAAATAGTAGGAGGCCCCCTTTCCTCTTAGCTTTTCATATTCTTATATAAATGAAAAACATTACAATAGAATATTTCTACATCCACCTTCATGCTGCCCTCACTTTTCCCTTCTCCGAACCCCATCCCAAAGTCAGCCTCAGTAAGCAAGAACAAGATGAATCAGATATATTCATACTTTAATATTTTGTATAACTATTCGTCCATAGGTACCTATGTACATGCCGGAAATTATGTCAATATTGTGTAATATGTAGACATAGTGGGCATCACAATAATGTACCTAGTCAAGACTAAAAAGATATTGTGTCATAGAGTCACAAATTCATAAATCACTTCATCAGCATAGTTAATCATAACATCATATCTGTCAAATTGAAAGCTTGCAGACTACCATACAGTTTTAGATCTTTCAACAAATAGCCTTATCATCATTCTACTACTGCTAATTACTGCTGTCATTGTATTCATATTTGCTCAAATATATCACAATTTTCAACCCCTCCTAAATAAATAAAAAATAAACCACTATATTTGACTCTATTAATCCATCAGTCAGGTAATTTCATTTATCATTTACTCACATATTACATTACATTCCTTTATAATAGCCCAACATGTCCATGATATTCATAAGCTTTATCGACTCGATATAGTATCACAGTGGAGAAACATTTATAGTCCAATCACGATCAGCTGAGCGCCGTGACCCATGGGTCCCTTGTTTTTAGTTGGTACATTTTCGTTGCATGCACAAGATTGATTTTAATGCTGTCCAGTCTTTTGTGCCCTGTCTTTCCTACATCTTTGGCAAACTGGAATATTTGATGTCGATTATGCAAATATATATATGCAATGGATTTAACCGATAATGAAAGAAAACGACGAATCATCGATAAAATCAATTAACTGGCACAAAGTTGGTTTGCTAATGCGCTTGTGATTTTTATTCGGCAACAAATCGATTATATAGTATAGTACAGTTACACAAAATATGGTAATACATATATATGCTAATATAAAAATACAAAACACCCTGTGGAAAAAAACCCTGTTATGCGTAAAATTCTTTCATCCTTGCATGCATAAGGGCTAATTTATACAGTAAATATATCAGCCGATATATTTAATGAATATGAAATGTAAATTATATGTATAACCCCAATAAGTAATAATAATGATAATAAATCAAAATGATACTGTGCATCGGCAATCTACACGAAGGATAATTTTTACACCAAATAGCGCAGATGGTACTAGGAGACTCCATTTTTAAAAGGAGTATATGTCACTCAACAAGTGGAGTGAAGAGGCGCTCAGGGACATTTGTAGGGATCCGATGTAGTTACATGCTGTATGGTTGTCTTATATAAATAGCGAAAACACTCTTAAAGCTTGCTTTGAGTGACGCTTTATTTTCATAAATGTCTTATATAGTACGACGGGGATGGACCAAATTATATAGATAATATATATAGGATTGACTCCTGACATCAGAGTCGTTATGTGTGTGTGTGTGTATATATATATATATATATATATATATATATATATATATATTGTTACAGGTGCTCTTTTATTGTGTGACACGGGCGTAACTCGTGTTGTTGTTACATTTAATGATCAATCCGTACTGGTTGAACTCTCGTTGTCATGTGAGCCTTGGGTTTTCACGCCTGGTCGTGGGTCACGTGATGAGCCTGGTATATGTAGAGACACACGGCTTTGTCTTTCTAGATAATTCCTGAAACGCGTTTTTAACAAGAACTTGTAGACTGTTCGAGAAGTGGAAAATTCCGGCTTGGAGTGTGAAGGTATATGAAGGGGCTGTTTTTTAGAACCAGAGGGCAGACAGCAGAGCAGATACCATCGGACGCAGAAGCGTGTGTCAGATTCTAAGACCTTATCCGACGAATGCGGAAATTATACATTTTCAAAGATTTTCTCCTGGATGTTATACATTTGGACTTCAGTTTACTTTCCGGGTTGTTGCAAGAACTTTCCACTGGACTCTTATTCTCCGAGAGTTTACATTCAAAGGACTTATCGTGGTGACGGTGTTGGTATCGAGGTACTGGACCATTATCTTTCTGTGTGATTATATTGACTTGTTGCTATAACGCTGTTTTACTGTATAATTGTATTGATTGAGTGTATTGTATTGTTAGGGTTGTTTTAAGAATAAATTATAGTTATTTGTTAACAAAAATCCACTGACTTCTTTAATCATTCCCCTAGACATTTCACGCAGCCTAGTGTTAGAGAATCTGATTTATTTATCTCCATTACAAAATTTGTGTTCATCACGCATACGTGATCTGTTTGTATTAGGTTCTGTAACAATATATAGTTATATATACTAGTATTTTTCCTGTCTACCGATCATATATGCAAGCCTCCCGCAAGTGTTTGCATTCAATTATTCGGGGCATATTCCCCGGTTCATTCGCGCACAAGTGACTGTACATTTGTAAATATTCCTTGATGACATTCCTGGATCCGGGTCGTGTGCCACACACAAATCTAATCGATTCTTCCTTCGCCTATTCCGGAATACACTGAAAATTTTGTTCAAGACTGCGTGAATTATGTTGTCGACAATTATACTCCCAAACACACACATATACTAACGGGGATGAACGCATATCCTCCCAGCGAAGACAACTATCACATGTTTAAAGAAATTTTGTTTATAGAATTGGGACCGTCTTTCCGTCAGCTTGTCAGTCCGTGATTTAAAAATGTTTTATGACTCCAGTTGTTTTATGTTCGTCGATCTGGTATACTGCCTGGCTGCACGGTCTTCTGCATGGGCGTACTTTTGTTAACCGATCAAGAATCGTTACCGTCACCAGCCTCGCATAATGTGGGAGCTAAGGTACTGCGCTGTTTGAAACCCAAACTCCTCTCAGTACAGTTTTCAAATTTTAATATCAAATAATTGCATTGGATCATAAACCTGAAATAATAAATGCATCGTCTGCACCCATGCATGGAACAAATCACCTTTCTGACCTTTATAAACTAAATTAAGGTAATCCCATGGAGCTTTCATAAAAAATACACCAGAAAACGTGGATAACACCGCACACAGGCTGCTTGTTTTGTTTATATCAACGTGTTTATAATAAGTGGGGGTCCGCCAAAATAAAACAATTTCAACGAGGGCATCTAAGTGGCGGCAAACCAGAAAAGCCAGAGCTTTGCAAATGGCGGTTTGCAACAAAACACCTTTCTACCTCCGCATATACGCAATCTACGACCTTAGGTTACATGTTTTTCTCGTTTGTAAACATTGCTGTGTTTACAAACATGTTGTTGATAAACATGTTCTGCATAAAAACCCTATAGGAACTTTACACAACCAAAATTACCCTTAGATCATTAATATATACAGAGAGAAAGCCAGAGATCACAAATTATTATTAAAAGGTAGGTAAATGGACCCCTTTAAGTCTGCTATGCTGTATATGCAAAGTTTGAACAGAATCGGACCAATTTCGAGTTGTTAGCCGATTGCCTGATCGCAATATTTGTCGATAGCATGTGCGCGTGCAAACATTACTAGAATACGGGTAGTCGACAAGCGACTACGTGTATCCGCCGATATCAAAGTGGGACGGGTGAAGTGAGGCATATATTGAGTAGCAAGGGGAAATAGAGTGAGGTGTGTTGCATATTAGCATGGGTGTCTACAGCCGAAATGTGTATGTAGGTTGTGCCACCTACCTCAAAATCCAGAAAGCTATCAAAATTGTATACAAATGCAAAAAGTCAAACCACTGCCGAGATATGAGTGATTTTATCCCACGGCAGACAAACAGACGGACGCTGTGCAAAAATGGTTGCAAGTGGCGCCATCGATTTTGCGTATGATAAAGAGCTATGTGAGATATGTACACATGCAAAATTTTGGCCAAATCGGTCAATCGGTTCCCGAGATATAAGCCAGGATGTCTGTAGCGTAAACAAAAATGTAGGTGGCGCAACCTGCCGCCAAATCAAGAATGCTATTCAAGATGTATAAACCTGCAAAATTCTAGGCAGATAAGTCAAACCAGTGCAGAGATATGAGTGATTTTATCCCACGACAGACAAAGAGACGGACACTGTGCAAAAATGGTTGCAGGTGGCGCCACCAGTTTTGCCTATGATGAAGAGCTATGTGAGATCTATACACATGCAAAATTTTGGCCCAATTGGTCAAACGGTTCCCGAGATATGAGCTTGGATGTCTGCAGCATAAACGTTAATGTAGGTGGCGCCACCTGTCATAAAACCAAGAAAGCTGTCCAGGATGTATACACATGCAAAACTTCAGGTGGATAAATCCAACCAATGCAGAGATATGAGTGATTTTATTCCAATTAAGGCAGGTGAACAGATGGACGCTGTGCAAAAATGGTTGCAGGTGGCGCCACCATATTTATGTATGTTATAAAGCTACCCAAGGGCTACATTTGGGCATGTTTTTGTCCGGATCGGTCAAACGGTTCTTGAGATATGTGGGTTAATGTGTCAAAACAGACGCACAGATGGAGAGAGGAAAGGTCAGAGGTCAAAACAAAATCGGGGCGCAGCATTTCACATGTGACCCGAACATAATCCCGGGTTTCGTAATATTCCGCCCAGCGGTTACGGAGGAGTTCTTCGGACACCTACGCGGCGGCGGCGGTGGGCAGAAAACATAGTATCCGCAAAACGCTGTTTTGGCGGATACAATTAAAGCCTGTTATATTTCAACTGTACACCAAATATCTGCTATAATTTAAAATGCAATTTTTATTCTAATATAGATTTATAAATGTCACCAAACAGGTAATACTGAATAAATGATCCCCAGGATAACACCTTCCTTTATACAACGATGATGCTTTCCTTACAATATATGACACATATTTAAGAAAAATTGAATGTGTACATTGAACCGTAACTTTAAGATATAAATACGGCCTGTTTTATCGCTCTGACGCCCAACAATCATTATCAACGCTTCTTCCACAATATGATATACCGACAGGACCTTTAAGGTCAGGGTCAACAATCACAAATTTGTACATGGTATAAAAGGCGGACACTTGAGGAATGTTTGAATTGCCTGCATCTGAAACAGCACCTCATGAAAATAATCGTGGGGAGGTGCAGGCGAGTAAATCATATAATAATCAGACGCAATGGTTTTTTTTTTACTGTAAATACCGGGCAGCTGACGGAAAGGAAAATTGATAGGTAATAGATGCGGGCGTCATTGTGTGAGATTAAATGAGAAATGTTCAAAGCTGGCCAAAATGTTAGGAGTATATAATGCCCCATATATATAAACCCTATATCTTATTATCTCATGTAAACACGGGTCATAGGAACCACGTTTCGAAACGCAGTGTAAAATTAAACAATATAACTTGAATATGGACAGTCGACAAGCGACTCTGAATGTATTCGCCGAAACACCTGCAATGGCATGGATAAAAAGGGACCTATATATTCATGTAACAGGTATGTGAAATAAACATGCATGTTCTCTTTAAACTATTAAGGTATCTACCTTATAATATTATATCGTGGAAATAAGGTTGGATCAGGCGCGATCAGTGGTGCAAAACAAAAACCTGGTGGCCCTACGGTGCAACTCCACAAATCAAGATTGGGAGTTGACGCACAAGTGCAAGATTTGACCTCTTGTCACGTAGCCATGTTACGGTAAACATACACACGTGGACTGTGTTACTCACACACAACTATAACAACACATGAAACAGGTGAGCTGGAGAAAGTCGGTATGCCGGGACTGTTTGCTGGGACACTTTTGTATTCAGCCGAAATGAACTAACAGCGAAAGATAAAGCACTCATACGTGTGAATATTTATGTACCTCTAAATGAGGCACAGTATGTTTCTGACGTGAGAGCCATCCAAAACCAAATATCCCAAGATGCCCGGACTTACGCCACAAAGAAATATTTGCATGGTGCCACCATTTTGTGTACAAGATAAAGCTACGTATATATACGATTCTGGACATGAATCCGAAATTTCAGGCTGTTACGTCAAACCACTCCTGGATATGCGCATTGATGTACAGGGGCAGATCCATGCATGCAGGATTTAGGAAACGGAGGGGTCCAACCCTACGCTCCCGAGGCAGAGTAAATCTTGCGCTACTAAAGAATTAAGCTACTGATTTTCCCGTACGCTCTTTACGCAGCGCTTTAACTATGGGCCTACAACCTATATGGTAAGTTGCTTTTTTAGAAGCGTAAGATTTCCGCTGCCTCGGGAGCGTTATTTTCCCGCTGCCTGGTTTGACCGTTTATGTTACATTTAGTCACCAGCTGGCGGGTCGTTGTCTGCTGAAAAACGTGCGTATGATGTGACAAGCAGACAAGCAGATGCCAGTTAACAAACACTCGACAGGCATCCACCCATAGCTGCGCTTCAAGCGACGCTTGATGAAAATCTTATGGTTAAACTTAGTAAAGAACAGTTGAATTTAAATTGCTCCCTCTGCATTCTCGCATTTTAGACCGATTCGATTATGACATTACGACTATGTTAGCGTAGCCATGTATCTGTTGTCTGCAAAACTGAAACCAGCCAGCGAGGTGTGCACGGAGCCTATGTTGTTACATTTCGTTTGAATTACAGCTCACCGGCCGGTCATCCTATGTGCCCAAGGATGATCACGTATTGGGCCATTCTCACTGAATCTGTGGCCTTTTCAAACGGTTGCCGGGGCGATGAGCTGTTACTCAAAATGAAATGAACTACATTGGCTCCGTGTGTTCCTCGCTTGGCTTGTAAACCGTTTTGTCTTCCAGCACAGGGTCTCATCTGATTGGACCAAAATACATTGCTCCCATCTGGTGTAGCGACTCAGGATTGAGGTCAAAACGAAAAGCGCTTATGATATATGTAGTAGGCCTGTACGAAACGCGCTGCAGTGTAAAGAGCGTACTAATAACCTAAAAAAATATCCCCAGGTCCGGAAAAGGGGGCTCCATGCAGGATGTAAAAATTTGTCTGAAACCCTTTAAATAGGTTGCGGCGGCTGGAAAAGTGTGTGTGTGTGTGGGGGGGGGGGGGGTTGTGGTGCCACCTGTCCTGTCTTGTGTACAAGAAGGCTATCGAAGATGTGGATATTGATAATTTCAGGGAGATAAGTTTAATCACTCCTGAGATATGTGTGATTTTCCCAAAAAGCAGAGGCTTGGATAGACGCCACTAGAAAAAGAGTGTAGGTGTTGCCACCAGCATCTATTAGACACCAGCAATGTGACTGCTATGCTGCCATGTTTTGGAAAATTTCTGCCCAGCAGTTACAGAGGAACTCTGTAGACGTACGCAGCTACTGCAGGGGGTCCTGGCCGAAAACATAGTATTCACAAAACTTCCTTTCGGCAGATACAGTTAAAAGATCGCTATGAACTGCGCCTATACACTGGTTCTGTTTGTCATTGTATATTGTGAGTTTACATGAATTTTGTAATAACAGCACACTCGTGTTCGTTATCATGTATACAGCGGTTCGAAAGTAGTCTGAATATAAATCATTGTAATCTATGAATACCGGACCGGCTTTTATGTTGTCCTCCTTATGCTAATGCACTTACACGTATGCACATCCCTGTGCTTCTGAAGACACCTTGTTTATACTGGGCCTATAGTGGTATAATATTTTCAAATTCATCTATACACTCTGAGCTAAAATGATTCTCTGGGGGTTCTTTAAGCTGATACGGGTTCTTTACGGAATCCTTTGTGACTAATGAACAGAAAAAGAACCTGTATTGGTTTCTTTGACACCAATGCGGGTGGTTCTTTATAATGCAAATATGGATTCTTTGAAGAATCAGGAGATGTATAAATTCTCCAAAATTAGGTTTAGAAAGGTCCTTGTATAAAGGAATACCATATATTTAATATTTAATTTGGGTCAATATAATTATTTCAATATAATTAAAGATCTTTCTCTTTTTACCCCAAGATTTTAATATTTAGGTTTTCACTGTTTTAAATGTGTTTATTTCTCTTTTTCGAACTTTTAAGATTTATTTGCTTGAAAGAGTGGCGCATTTTAGATAGACTAACTTGTTTATTCAAGATATTGACGTATGTTATTAAATTTCGACTACAGGGTTCACAGGGTTCTTTTAGAACCCCTGAATAGGGTTCTAATAAAGAACCCGTAGGGGTTCTGCTATTTGGACAAGAAAAGGAACTCCCAGAGGTTCCATAAAGAACCTTTCGTGCTAAGAGTATACATTCAAGACGAAGTCTTGACGTGACCTCTTGTGTCAAGAGGTCAGGTTTCATACTAGCGTCATATCGACCCTCTGACATTACGACTAGATTACTGGCGCCAGAAGGTCTTTACATCTAAGTCTTAGGAACGCATTATAAGGCCTTATGAAGATGCAAATATTTTCGTCATATCTGACAACACTTCATGGCCTACAGGTACACTGTCAATCAACATAAACCAGACCAATCTTTGTGTATTTTCAAATATAAAAAACATGAGCGAGAAAAGTTCCATTCTAACCCAGCACATTGGTAAACCCCTCGATATTACTTGTATTACGACTCGAGTAGGTTTACCAGCCCAATTTTCCGATTTATTGCCTTCTGGGTCAGTTTTCACGGCTAGTTTCATACCCCTTTTTATGGGTACCAATTGAACCGGACGCTATGAACTGTTTGAAAAGATATATTTCAGGCGTTTTCAGCGGATAAAAGCTTATTTGGGGTTATTAGGCATTCACAATAAGGAAAACTAAAGTTTGATTAAAGATATATTAAAATGACGGATGGGGAGGGATCTTCCAGTGCTGATTGTATCGACCCCCGTTCCCAATTTTTTCAAGTGCCTGTAGTTGACGTGGTTGCTTGCGCTTAGATCTTAGATAGAGTTATCTTGTACATTGAAGACTTATAGCCCCTCTCATATTAGTTTCTCCAGTTTTGCTGATTGTCTCCATGCAGTTCCCCATAAAGAGCATGCAGTTAGAAACACCGCATTTGCATGAGATATTTAACTAAAAACTACTAGTTTGATTGGTTAATTTTTAAATTCACATGAACTTATTCACGATTCAATATATGAAGTATATACCGACTTAAGTCCTGTCATGCATGGCCATCACAAGAAGAATGACCTTGACCCTGAATTTGGTTTATTTTAGTCAAAAATCATACTGAACATGTTTTTTTTTCAATGATATCTATTAATATGACTGAATATTTTGAGTGGATTAATCTTGTACATAAGACATGGAGTTTTCTTAATACTCGCTCTATAAAAAAAAAAACAAGAAACAAATATTCTCGGGAACCATATTTTTTTGGCCGAATCGCAACAGTCGAGTTCCGCCGCCGTTAGCTGCCGCCGCATTCATTTCAAAACAGCTTCCGAAAAAGCGCTGGACGGAATTTTTGGAAACTTGCCATCATTATAGGGTCACATGTGACCTTATGCGCCCTATCGAATTGTATTAGCCCCTGACCTTTCCTTTATGTATGGTGTCCATCCGTGCGTCTACTTGGGATGAAAAATCACATATATCTCAAGGGTGATTCGACGTGTCAGCCTGAAATGTGTCCGTGGATCTCGGCTGGCTTTATTTTGTACCCTAATAATATTATGTTGACACCTCCTGCAATCACTTTTGCATGGCGTCGATCCGTGAAAATTACACTTATCTATGAGATATTTGTATCAGATATTGGCCCAAAATGTTTCATGTCCTTACATCTTGGATAGTTTCTCTTTCACAAAATTTTAAATAGGTGGTTCCATGTATCAGTCTAAAATTTTGCATTCTCAGAGTCTTGATTGGCCTTTATTCTCTATACAAGACTGGGGGCGCCACCTACAATCTTTTTTCCCGTTGTTTCAATCCATGTTTAAAGTTACATATATCTCAGGAGTGGTTGATGTATTTTCTTAATTTTGCAAACCTGAATAGCTTTTCGTATGCAAGATCAAGACTGGTGGCGCTACGTGCAATAATTAATGTGTAGCGTACATCTTAAAACATATCACAGAGGTAGTTTGAATTATAGACCTGAAATGCTGCATGTTAATCGATCATGGATAGCTTTATTTCGTACACAATTAAGTATGATGGCGCAACCTACGATGGTTTCTTGAATAGCGTCCCTCCGTGCGTATATTTTTATCGAAAATCACACATACCCCAGGAGTGGTTTGATATAGTGGCCGCATTATAACTTTTGCATGTCAAAAGATCCAGGACGGCTTTTCCGTAAATAAACTTGTGGCGACACCTTCAATTATATTTGGGTATCATACATCCATGCACATATTCAGGGTTGGTTGGATGTACATGTATTTCCAGAGAAAATGTGAGAGGTTTATTTCGCATACGTGAATTGTGGCCCCTTCTGTGACCTCCACCCATGCATTTATCTCAAGAGTGGCTGATTTATACTGGCCTGAAATACTGCTTGTCCATCGACCTTGGACAGCCTTATCCTGATCATAAATATCATCACTTATGATCATTTTGCGAAGTGCCCTGTCTTGTGTCTGAGTGAAAATCACACCTCTCTCATTAGTCTTGCATGGTTTCCAGTATCCGCTGAACATGAACTGTTACGTCCCATTAATTGTAGTAAACAATGGACATGAGTCACAAGTCAAGGCCTATATACTTGAAAGTCGACATCGCCTTCTTTTGCACTAAAATACTAATTTAAGTTTATCTTTGACATTAAGGTCAGTTTTTATCAGTAAATTGATTATAACATGTTAACACCGTTGTCTGAAATAAGGTCACTGTCACTTATTTTATCCATAGAACTATATGAATAAAATAGCTTCCTTGTATCAGTGCCACTGGCTTGATAACCAGTTCATGCGTTTATAGGAATGAAACTGGCATTTGCCATCTATCCTGATGAAAGTTAATTGATGATCGATCCCATATAACTACTACCCAAATTACGTGGTCTGGCATCACTCAGGCAAAGATGGGCTAATGTTGCAGAGGTTTTCTGCTGACCTTTTCCTAAAGTTTCCATTGTGTTACTCGTCTGATCCCCCCCCCCCCGCACACGGTATTAAGAGTATCCTTCCAATTCAAAACCCATTCACATTAGGCCAAAAAATATAAAAGGTATGATTCTCAGGCACCGCCCGCATCAATTTTAAACCCCCGCATCAAACATTTTTATTTTGATTTTCAATAAAAACTCACCAATTTCGAGCTGCAGCCGCTCAGACATTTCTTTCAAGAAGAAAAAATCATACAATTTCCTTTGTTTTGTAGTGTTGATACTTGTTTAGCAAAATAAATCTATTATTTTAATGCTTTTCCCTTTTTATTTGACATTTTTATCGAAACATATAAAAAAATTTAAAATAAAAAAAAAAAAAAAAAAAACCGCCCGCCCGCATTGGTTTATGAAAAAAGTGCCTGAGAACCATCTCTTTTTTTTATTTTGGCCTTAAGCATACATTTGGTGACTATTGTGGTGTGCAGTGCTCTCATAATTTAATTAAAATCGATAGATACTCCAAACGGGATTCGAATAATATTATGTTAACATTTATTTTTAAATATTTCATTATTTTTTTAAACAATATTTATATTTTATGTACATGTATGTATTTTTAAAATAAACGTTATCTTTTCTCCTTTACCTGTATAAAGAGATGAGATAAGGAGATGAGAGAAACGGCCCGTCTCTTGTAACCAAATTGGATCGGATATCCTACTTGTGGTATATACCCTTCTTGTTGGCATCAGCTAGACATACGATATCCGGGCTTCGGTCCGTACCAAAGATACAAACACGAAGGGAATATTGTATTTCACTATGATAAAATAATCATCATGACATAGTTTCTAAAAATATAATAATGAGATAATGACACAAAATAAACGTGAACATCCACAATTTGATACAGATAATATCCCTTTGGGACCCCCCAAACTCAGATGGAAATTTCAAACATTTTGGCTTGAGCGTACCGGACTCTTTAAATTTTCTTCCTATTGAAAACCTTGTATATATACTATATATATATATATATATATATATATATATATATATATATATATATATATATATATATATATATATACAGGACTTACAACAAACAAACACATCGGTGAAAACATTACTCAATATAGGCCACAGACGACCTCAATAAGTATTAATGGTTTACATTATTGGTGAGGATATATATTTCTTTGTAATTTTGAAAATTAAAAGAAAAACCTTGTATACTCTATATACGGTGCAAAGAAGCAATTTAAGCGCGCAATTTAATTTCTTAATAATTAACAAAAAAGGTAATTTAACTGTCCTCTATAAATCCCAGTTAGGCCTAGGCTACCTAGCTGAACCAGGCTTTGTGAAATTTAACTTTATAAAGCTGAAGGTATTTAAAATATAATCACGATACGATTTGAATTGACTTTAATTCCCACGTTCATTTTACTTCTATACATGTTGTACCAGCTTGTTCATGAAGGATCATAAATGAATTAACATTCAGTGATTATATATAATAACGTCACGTACCGGTATGTGAAAATGACCACGGAGGAAATTTAATATTTGTTGCTATCGTTACATTTATCACATATCGATAGGCCTACATTCCATAAATACACATTCAGTTCTATTTCGGGGTGAAACATTTATTTTTACCCCTCAATATCGCGGTAAAAATGAAACGTTATTAACGAATATAGCCCGTACATGCCTAAATATAAAACCGTTCGAAGAATAGCCTATTGTTTATATTAAACTTATTCGCAAATATCGACTCAGACGTTATTTGACCAAGAGACTTTTAGAGAGCAAGCGTGACGTTTGTGGCTTTTGAATTCTTTGTAACAAAGTGTGCTTTCCATGGCCTTATGACGTAGATTCCCGCATGGGAATATTTAGTCATCAACCCACCAGACGTCACTCCGCTCATTTCACTGTAAGGGGATCCTGTTGTGTGGCTGATGTAAAACACTCGGTAATATAATTTCGTGCCCTATTTTAGATGTGAGATAAAAACCAAGTTTCATAAATGGTCCGATCTTGGTAAATGTGATACCGAAGCACATACTGCGCATGCTTCGCAGTAGTGAGCTCTCGGTTACAACAAGAAAAAAATATTAGACCAACCCCTAGACGGGGGTGATATCAATGTTGCATATCGACTGTCTCTGGATCTGCCAAATATTTGCTGAAACATTTTTCACACATATGCTCACATTTCACTTTTAAAATACAATATATTGAAGCTTCAATACGAAATTAATAGAAAACTGTTTGAGTAATATTTCGCGTGAGAGTCCCTTAAATTGTACTTAGAAAGTACTTATAGAATTTATGGTTAAATGAAAGTTCAATTTAACGTGCCATGTTTTGTTATATATCATATATCCTTGTGAATTATTAAATTAAACTATACGAACAAATGGTCGTTGTTAATAATCTTTTAACAAACCCTCAATCGATGTTGCAATCTTTAGCTAAATATTTAAGCTTCTTTGAGATGGTCCCTTGATTCAACTATCCATATATAGGCCCAGAACTGTGGGTAAGGAAGACTGAAAGTTTGCCTTACGACGAAGAGAACACAGATAACCAAGCTAACAAGTATTAAGGAGTAAACAAGCAACAAATAGGGTGCATGGCATCAAATAATTCTGTTCTCGGCTTGCCTGTAAGTAAACACACACAGCAAACCGGTATATATGTATGTTACAACCATTTTGATAACCAACAGATTTCGGAAGGCTCTTGAAAATGAATGCTGGGATTGCAGAGGGGTCGACCTGGCCAGGGCATTTGATTTGGGGCACCAGTGCCTGCTGCTCAATGCGATGTTTGACACATGTACAGCCCTGCATTTTATGACCTCTACATTCTAGAAATATTATTTTAACATGGAGAAGGTATCACTATATGTAATCGTTCGTTAAGCGTTGCCGTTATTCATTGCAATTGTAAGGGCCCTGTTCAAGTGAACATAGGTCTTGTTATTACTGTGGCCGTGGGTGGGTGTGTCTTCACTACAAGTAGCCCGATTTAATTATATAATCAGAGTCAGACTCAATATCATAAGGCCCTGCCATATATTGAGTCTGATAAGCTATACAGTGAGAGTTTCTATAACATAAGCCACAAAAGATGCAACAGATCCGTTGCATCTTCTTTGACTGCCTGTTTACTGCCTTAGTACAAGAAGACGCAGGATTACACCATTTCAACACCAATAAGTGTGTTTCATGGTTTCAATAGCTACTAAAATTAAACTGGGATCATCATTGTTAAACATTTACCAGCCTTCTTACAAGAGGCATGTCAGCGAGTTTTGAAGGGACAGAGAAGAACAGTCGAACAGGCGCACTTAATGACCTCACTGACTTGAGTGATTGACAGCTACACTTTTGTTACATTTTAATCCAACTATTATTCTGTGGTGATTTTTCACAATATAAACCTTTGTACATAGCAGAGATCAGCCTAATTGAATTTGACTCTAAGATAAACTCTATCTTGAGTCTGATAACCATAGGGTGCGAGTTCCTAGTACAGACGTGCCTTGATAATCCGACACCAATTGTGAATGTGATATTTTTGTCGGATTACAAGGCTGTCGGTTTGTTAAATCACGGACGTCAAAGTGTCAAACGGGGGATGGGGCGGGTAGGCTACTCTCCGAAACAGATGTAACTGGCACTATAATATTTATTATGATCTGGTATCCATGCATCCCTGTAAACAACATAAAATGCAAGGTGTGTCTATCTACGTTTAAAAAAGGAAAACAAGTCCGTCTGGTAGCGAGCTCTCTTTATGCTGTGTTCCTTTACCTTCTGTAACACTCCGTGTATAGCGTCAATATCCTCGGCTGAGAAGCCTTCCTGTTCCATGTGACGGAGCCCCGACTCAATGCCAGCTATGGCTTCTTTTGCGGTTACTTGCTCTGGGGGTTCACTATCCTCATCCGAATTGCTGTCACCTCCATCTGTCGATGTGCAGCTGACCAGTGAGACAATATCAGGCGTTGATAACATGGCCTCCGTTGGTTCTGCGCTATCCCAGGATACATATTCTTCCGTGGTCACATGATCAGCTAGTGGGAGTGCTCGTATGAGGTCACCAAGTTCAGGATGTCAGGATGCTTTCAAGATCAGGATGTCGTCGCTTATAGCGATGTTATGGGCAGTAGCATTGGTGAACCACAAGAATAAGGCATCCTCAAACTCGGCGTGTTTCGGCTGTGTTATCCGTGTCGATTTCTGTTCGGCGCTGGTGACTGTTTCACAGGCTAACCACTTTTCACTCTGCTTGAGGATGTCCGAGATAGTGGAATGTCCAATTCTCACAGAATACGTTTCCTCTGCATACTTGACAAGATTTTCTTGGGAGCATCTAGGGTTGTCTTTCTTATACTGACATAGAGCCTTCTTAACTGCAACTGTGATCTCTGTACGTTTTCTTTTCGCTGGTCTCTCCATGATCGCACATGTAGGTGCGTGAGTATTACAGTGAAATTATGTGTAAATATCTGGCAATATCGACAGCAAAAGCGTGATTAAGTACAGCAGAGAACTGAGTAGTAGCGATCTGACTGTATGAATGATGGTTTCAATATTTGTTCAGTTTATATAAGATACAGTGTGCTCACACGGAAACAGCTCAGGGGTCAAAACATGTCACTGCGTACTTTAATTTCTTAGACATTAAAGATCTTCAAAGAACTTAACAAAATGTCACTATGTTTATGAGGGGACAACGGTTGTTACCATCAAAGTGATACAATAATGTAATTAGTGCGGTCAGGTGACAATACCGGGAGGCCAGCGATGTTTGTTTTCCCATCCGTAGTTAATTAGCTGGGCTAGGCAGCATCAGCCACGGGGCCGCGCGTGCCACCTGGGCCGACAACTGACATCAAAGGGAATGGGTTTCAGGTCGGATTGTCAAGGCGCGTCTGTACGTCGGTATGCTTGTTTGTGTCGGGAAAAGTTATGTCGGAGTCGGAATCCAAGGCTGTCGGTTTGTCAAGGCTAATTTCTATGGGATCAATTGGTGTTTTACTAAAAAACGTCGGATTGCAAGGTTTCCGGATTATTAAAGTCCGGATTGTCAAGGCACGTCTGTATATAAGCCTGGCCCTGGCGTAAAGATCTGTCACATGTAAATCAAATGTTAAATACTGCTTAATGGAACGGCGCAGGCCAAAAAAAAGGCACTCAGTATGCATTACATGGTTTCATTCATGATTAATTTAATAAAATTATATCTGTTTTATTAACAAGATACTGAGTTTTTATCTTAGAGTCTGATTCAATCAGGCCACAGTTATAGTTGGGAGAGTAGTGAACAGTCATATGAGCACTTGAATATCTCACTTGGAGCCTTTGCTGACTAGAAGGACAGAGAGCCAGAATTTTGTTACATTGTGTATAGCGGACCCACTTTGAAGAGTGATGCGCTGGCACAGGGTAATAGTAACACCTGTTCACACAGGTTACAAGGGCACTGTGGTGTGCAGTCTGAGGTTTATATTGTAAAATCTCACAGGATGGCTATTGGACTCAATATATGGCAGAGCCTAATAATATTGAGTCCCCTATTAAAGCACAGATCTGCTGCACTTAATCAGAGAAGTTAATATTACTGCTTTCAAAAGCTTGATTATACCATTTAAGAATTAAGACTGGTATCAATATGTGTTTGTGGTTTCAATAACAATTGACAGTAACCTTAAATACTGATAACACTCTTCTGGCCTTTTAACCAAAGAAATCTCAACCTGAAATTTGTTTCAATGTGGACAGGAAAGAGAACTTGTACAATTTTTCAGGTAACAGGTAACACAAATAAAAGCTTTCCTGGCACTGTTAATAACAGAACAAAATGAAATTAAAATTTGTTTAAATGCATTAAAGTTAAAAGTATTCATTATGCATATTTTTTTTGTATTCAAATCTGATTGCAAATATATTTGATAGTTTATAAAAGTATTTGAATATGAATACTCAAGGTTATGTATTTGAAGATGGACACTGTTTAAGAAAACCCAATGTCTGGTTCTTGGGACTCTCAGTGTGTTTAAGGGGCCCAATCACCTATCTGACCTTTATAAACCAAAGATAATCCCTATATTAATGTGTTTATATGTAGGGGCCCACCAAAATAATCAAAACAAATTCAACAAGGGCATCTGGCGGCAAGTCGGACAAGCAAGAGCTTTGCAAATGGTGTTTCACAACAAGTGACCTTCCTGCCTCTGCATATATGCAACCTACTACCTTAATTACATATTTTTCCTGTTTATCAACAAAGCAGTATTTACAAACACATTGGTTAACAGGTTAATACATCCTCCACAGAGGCATTATAAGAACTTTTCATAACCAGATTTGCCCTTAGATCATATTTACAAAGAGGGAGCCAGAAATCACATAAATTCTTTCCAGTAGGTAGGCCAATGAGCACCTTTAACAAAGGGAATGCTTTCCAGCTTTATCAGTAGAGTATTTTTATTCTGAACTAAGTGTATTGATATGAGACCAATTTATAATTTGAACAACAGGCAAGAATTTTATTATTTTTACTCTTCTTGGGACTTTTTTATGCGTTGACTTGCACAGTAAAAGTAGGGTTTGCATTTGACCTGGCTGAAACCTATCTTACCCAGTCCAGTGAATACAACTTGGCTTAAAAGTATTTTACCAAGGTTTTACCCTTGTTTCACCCTGGGTTTTGCCCAGTTTATTACCCAAGCTTTTTACCCTGTTCATTTTATTAAGAGTAAAGCTTAGTTTCTAATTGGTCAGCAGTAATTTTATAAATATTGGTAGCAAGCAGGACACCGAGACTGATCACATCTACCTTGTCTAGTATTATAGTCTTGAAAAAACAATGTCAGTCTTATCCAACATATCCCACTTTCTTCTAAGGTAAGATTCCATATGCACAGAATGTGGACTCATCATGCGAATAAAATGGATATTGACTGAATGAATAAGGGGAGATTCCGTATCTGCACATCTCACACGCAGAATGCATATCTGGCTTTAATGAACCAACCTGGCCTGTTCATTTATTATCTTTTTACCAAGCTTGCTTAGCTGCCTTGGTACAGGTTGAACACTTAATTTACACACTTGTGGCTCTGGACTCCATACACAGCCTTGTGCCATGCTTCCAGGAATCCTGTCCAAGTTAAATACTAAATCTAGCTGTGCCAAAGTCACCAGCCCTGCAATGCATGCATTTGTAAAAGAAAACATTCCAATTTCATTACAGAGAAGGTGAGATGTGAGAGGTGCTCAAACTTATAAATTTCCAAACAATGCAATCAAATTATAGTATTGATAAAAAAAGATTTGCACATTATGTTTGGTCTCTTTGAGCCCAAAGGGGGCAACATTAGAAGATACTTACAACAGAGTCACCGAAAGCTTATCAAGTGCCACCCTAAGCAGGAAACTAGATCTCTCTAGCCTTGTAACTGATTGAGTAATAAAGTTCTTAATTTTATATGAGCATTTGCTTGAAAATTGCTTAAATCCTCATTAACATTGATTCCTGATTAGAAAACTAGACTCAAAGCCTAATGTAAAAGTGACTGAATTACAAAAATAAACATTTGAACATGGGGTGGCTCTTCTGATAACACTGCACCATGTACAATAAATTGTAACATTGATTCCATCAGAATATGGGGGGTTGTTACATATAACATCACTGCACAAATTATTTCAGCCACCCTGGCTCTTTGTCCTTTTCAGCTTGATAAAGCGGATTCAAGCGCATTTGAACTGGGATATACTGGTATGTGACAATGACCGCTGGCAATATTCCACCAAATGTATTGGTAGTCGAGGAGGAGGAAATAATATTTATTACCATTTATGATTATCTGTGAAGCATTGGTTTGAGGCGCACTAAAAAATGAAAGAAAGGGGTGTTATTTAGCATGTCAGTGGTGATAGCCCATATCTGAGTGGTAGCATTATCAAGATTTATAGAGGAATTAAATATTTTATTGACACTTACACAAAAAAAAGAAGTTCACACAACAGTATACTCTGGTCAATTTGACATATACATTCACACATTATATAAAGGGAAAAGACGTGGCATCAAACATGGAAACTACTCTGGTACCGGGGCCTCTGAACAAAACCCAGCGTCAATTTAAGGCTAGCGTTTCTTTTTCTTAACCATTGTTTCGACCTGGCTACTAAATAAGGACTACGACTATTTAGGCCTCAGTGTGTGATAAGGAAAGACAGTATATATTGGAAAATCTGTTATTTTGGTTTATGCCAAACCTTATGAGACTTTCAGTTGTATCACTTAAAGATTGTCAAATGGTACCCATTGAAGAAAACTGGACTTCTATAGCATTTAAAAAGTACCCAGATAGTAAAGCAAGGCTTGTCATTTTGTGTTTTTTTTTTTAAGAATATGTAACCTACCCTTCAATATACAGCACCAAAATTTGTATTTCACACTTTAAGAACTGCAGTGCCTGTCTGGTAAACAGTAGGGTTCTTTCATGGCCCATGAATGATGTAACAACCAACAGTGAAGACCATTTCCTGTAGGCATCTAAATCGACAAATGGACAAAAAGACAGACACTGTCAAACAGACCAACATACACATGTATCAATCTAAAAACAGCTCACTGTGTGTATGAAAGCTTCATTATTGAGTGTTTTCAGGTAGATTGAGCATTTTTACCTTACAAGCATTTTACCTGATATAAGCACATTGTTTTAAATGCTTTCATCAATTGTAAAAACATTTATTGTGATTGTACCAAATCCCATATTAATTTAACTCTCATTTTTTGTGAAATACATTTTGTAACTATATGCATTTAATCAATCCTTTTTTGTCCTTTATTGATTTTTGTAATGGAATTTAACATTTTTGTAAAAACTAGATGTTGTTTGCTATTGTAGGAGTACATTGAATGGCTAATGTTGAGCCCTGAATGTGTGAATATATCAGATTAAGTGAAACCAATCCACCTGATGGATATGAGTTGTATTTTATGTTAATAATGCAGTAAAGTATCTGCTGACTTTGTTTCAGTATATGTCAAATGATGCTCCAGGGACCACACGACTCCTGCGCATCCGCGTTCTCGCGGGGGTTAACTTAGCCAAAAAGGATATATTCGGAGCAAGGTAAGGATATCATGAACCTGTTCATTGTTTCCTTTCAACCAGCCTTGTCATTTTCATCAGCCTTGTCATTTTCATTCTCTCTCTCTCTCTCACATGCACACACATGGTGTGCAGGGACACTCAAATTTTATCTGTTGTTCATTTCTGAATTATTCTTCCAGTAAAACTATAAGTCCTATTGTTAACAAATGTTAAGTGTTATCTTATTAGTTCTCTATAATTATCTTATTATCTCTATAGCCTCTTAATTTTCACTGACACAGATCTTTGTTTTCATATATACTATAGAAATTATAATAAGTTATGTACATAATATTGTCATTGTGTTACATTTTGAAGAATTAATTATAAGTATATAACTAAAAAATATTAGAAATTTGTTGGAAAATAGAAAGACAAAATATTGTGAATCTTTGGTGATTGTTCTTAATTATCAACTCTGAAGTATTTGATAAAACTTTTGATGCTCAATTTCCACAGGACATATACCCTGTATTCTGGATTAAGGATCCCTGATTGTTCATAAAATTTAGCTAGCTATATTTGACCAACTACATTAATTATTTGATCATTCACCCCTGAGACTAGAGTGACTGGACAGGTCATTGCATATTATTCAATCATGCATTGGAAGACCATGTGTTTGCATATTATTTTATTGGTCTATTTTTGTTTTTCTTTTACAAATGAAATTGCAACTTTACTTGGATTTCATTTTTAAAATCATAGCCAGTAAGTTCACATTTAAGTTAATTACATAAACATCAGGACTTGGTGCCCTTAAATAATTTTGTTGTGACCTTGACAGTGACCCTTATGTAAGAATACTACTGTACCGGGGTGACCGTGACACTGGCCTGATCGATGCTTCTCAAACCAGAACCATAAAAAAGGTAAGCTGTTCTTTATTTTTTGGAAAGAAACAAATCAGATGTGCTTAAGTGATGGTTTATTTAATTCCAGTTTCCCTTTTACATGCAGCATTGAATAACTGTGTGGTGTATCCTTAATGTTTAAAAAAAAAAGAATACAATTTTTGGTGGAGGTAAATTGGTTTCTGCAGGCTTAATGGGGAGACTGTACCCAACAGTGGTGTTAAACTCACAAACGAGTGTGCCTTTTAGAGGTTCCTCAGTGTTATGACCCAGTAGTGGGGATGACACAAACCTAAGGCCTTCAGGAGTGATACACCGAGCCTTGGTGACACCAGGATAACGAGTATAAGCCCCCTGAAACATAGTCCAAAACCAGAATGGAAATCTGCAGATGTACTGGTACATAGCAAAGCAAGTATTAAAAATATGGAGGCGGTTACCTCCACAAAAAAATTTTTTTAAAACTTTTGTGCTGTTGAATCTTCTAACTTTTTCTTAGAATTTTAATTAATTTTTTAACTCTTCTAGTGCCAGTGACACGGATACCCGGCTTAATGTGGCTGCTGTTCTTTTTATACCGCAACTAGGGTCTAAAACTAGTAAAAGTACCTTGATGCATGTTACACAAGAATATAAAAAATGAAAATATATCATGCCCTTGGCAATATGTCAGGCCAATAATGAAGTATAGTGAAAACCTGTGTAATAAATCACTTTTGGGACGAGCTAAATATGGTCATAATTCACAGGTTGTCTTATTACAGGTCAGTTATAATATAACCAATGTATGTGGTTTTATTCACTCAGAGATGGTCTCAATAGACAGGTGGTGTTATTAGAAGGTTCTCTTTCAAACAAATTCCAATTTACTGTGATATATATTTAATTTTTTTCTTTTTGAATATCATTTGAAACCAGTGATATATCATGGTATATAGCTTACGGATATCTACTAACTCCAAAGGACTTAGCTAGGATCATTAGAGAAATGTCAATAATATGTTTTACATAAACAACTGTAACTGTAACTAAGAACTTTCTGTTATGCAATCGTAACCCAGAATAATGGGAAATTCCACTGTCTCAGTTTGATTTCTCTAAAGTAGGTAGTTTTCTCTAAGTTGATTTCACTTGTCACTTCATTCTTATTTGCAAGCTCAATGTTTAGAGGTAGCTTGCATTGCTGTTTTTATTGACAATTATTTGGCAAAAACAATCAAATACCGCTTCACGGTAAACCATTCTTTCAGTGCCTTTTGATATACCACAAATACATTATAGGTGCAGTGATTAAAATTATTGAGAGCCAACAGGTCAGGTACTATAGGGTTAAAACCAGCAGTGATTTAGTCAAGTCCACAACATCTGAGTCCTTGAGTTTTGAGTCCAAGTCCACCTTCTTTGAGTCCAAGTCACTTGGAAGTGGAGTACAAGGCCAAGTCTGAGTCAAATACACATCTCCTTCTTGAGGGAAATTTTAAATGGATGTTTTGGATATTTGTGCATATTTTTAAGTCATTTTATGTACATGCTTTTTACTTTAATGTTGAATTACTCATACAATAATATTGTATGCCTAATATGATTGCCTAATATTCTGTTGGTAGTTTGTGTGTTGTTACTGGGTGACATAAAAGCAGACCGAACTGTCTCATTAGTGAAGCATGCTTTGCTATTGAAATGATTGGTACGCCGGACTTGTACGCCACCAACCTGGGTTTGAATCTCGGATCGGCCCAGGATTTTTCCCTCATTTATTTGCCTTCATAACAAAATGGGGGCTTGTCTAACATGACATTTAACTTTGTGGCCCAGGGAATAAGCTCAACAAGGTGTGACTCCTGGGATAATTAGTCTTGTTCTGAAAGCAGAACGCTCTTAAGAGGGGGTGTGTCACAGGGTGACATAAAAGCGGACCGAACTGTCTCGCTAGTGAAGCTAGTGAAGCATGCTTTTCTAGCGAAGCGGTTGGTACGCTGGACTTGTGCGCCACTCCGGGATCGGCCCAGGATTTTCCCCTCAACAATTTCTCTTCGTAACAGTGTGTATATAAGTCTTTATAGTATGTGATAGAGATTTTCTCTGCTGGACTTGAGATGAACCTTGTCTGATTTGATGAGTCCTGAGTAAAAGTCCAGTTTTAGAACCCCAAAGTCCAAGTCCCTAAAACTGTGAAACTTGAGTTCAGACTGTAGTCCTATATCACTTTAAACCAGTGTTTGCTGGACCGGGGTGACACCTTGAATACATGCAATATGAAAAAATTCTTACAGTAAGGCAGCAGACTGGCCTATCCTGCAAGGTACCAACATATAAGTTTTGTAGGTAAAGCAGTTAAAGATGCATTAAAAAATTGAGGTGGTTACCTACACAAAAACAATCACATTTTATGTTGAGGTGACACTGTGTGGTATGATGTGGCAAGTAGAAGCTGCCTTCCATGTTGTCCCTGTTACATTTACTGCATTGGTTTAAGGGCTGGTGGGATTGGGAAATCCCCTTCTTCATTCTCACAACATGTATGCCAGATATAAAAGACACAGTGATGTGTGTTTAATTGAGGTCTACGTATAGACAGCATTGCAAGTTTGTCAGAATAAAATACAGGTAAAAAATTGTATTCGGGGGTGTTATATATATATGGTCTACATTATGTGCTCCTGTACTCCTTTACTCCTTTAACGATTTCCTTTTTTTGTGTTGGTGTGTCTTTGTATATTTTATCATCATAAAGTTGCTAAGAAATCAATTTTCAAAATGGTCCAGTTTTGGAGGAAGGCTCAGCCAACTATATATTATATATTATCAGTAGTTGAACTGGTATCATATAACTTTATATCATCATACTTAAAGCCAGCTGTTCTCCTACCATTCTGTAGAATTTATGTGATATCTGGTTAAACCTGTATACATATATTAATGAACTGTGAGTAAGAAAAGTTCTTATAACACCTCTGTGAAAAATATATGAGCTGCTTTATCTACAAGTATGTAACCTAACATGGATTGTTGTATGAGTGCAGAACTTTGAGGTTCACTGGTTTGAAAAAAGCCCTTTGCAAATCACTAGTTCCTTTGCCTGGTGATAAGGAGTCCCTTTTGAAAGTTTTTTTTATTATTTTGGCAGGCCCTCACATGTTATAAACACATGGATGTAAACAAAACAAACAGCCTGTTTGTGGTGGGATCAGGGTTTTCAGGCCTATTTTATATAAGGGTCAAGGGCTCATCTTTAGTTAATAGAAGTTAGATAAAAAATAGGCCCCTGTAAAACTCAAGGTATTTATGTCCTTGTTTCTTAATCACTGCTTTGTTCTAAATTTGAGTATTGAACAATATTGAGCATAGTATAAAGAATACTTCAGCATGCATACAAAGAGGAATGCATGAAGATGTAGATTACGATCTGGCCGTGATTAAAACTGAGCCTACACCAGTTTTTTGTTGGAATTGTGCCAAACCAGACCAGACCGCAATCTCGGCCTCGAGGTAAACATGTAATTAAGACTTTTTATTCACTCTGTTCACTTCAAGTGAAACATACAGTTCAAACCAGGATAATAATTGGTATGGCACAATGTACCTGCTGTTGCTATATATATATATGTCACAGGACAAACTCCGATCCAGTAGAATTGTCGATCCTACTAGGACAAAGTCCAATCTGACTTTCTACTAGGAGAAACTCAGATCAGACTTTCTACTAGTAGGAAAAGCGATTCTACTAGGACAAACCTCGATCATAGCCTCTACTAGGACAAACTCTGATTAACCAAAGACCACAACATAATTAGACTTTCTACTAGTAAGATCAGTGATTCTACTAGGACAAACTCTGATCATAGCCTCTACTAGGACAAACTCTGATTAACCAAAGACCACAACATAATTAGACTTTCTACTAGTAGGATCAGTGATTCTATTAGGACAAACTCAGATCATGGTCTCTACTAGTAGTCAGGAGGCAGAACCCCAAAAAATAATTTTTGCTAAATTTTCTGAGTAGAATTTGGAAACAGGTATAATTTACTAATTTAAGACTTGGAGAAAAGAAAAAAGCTGTTTCCATCCTGGCATTTGGATGTATGGCAGCCATCTTGGATTTCAAAATGGCTGCCATACTAAACCTAATTTGCCAATATCTCAGCACTTAAACAAGCTAGAACCATGGGATAAAATTCCAAATAACCATTTTTGGGGTCAAGGAATTTAAATTTGACAATTTCAAAATGATACCATGGCAGCCATCTTGGTTTTCAAAAACACAAAAAACACCTATTTTCCTGAAAATATAGCTCCGGGGGTGCTGAAATAGTGGTTTAGGGGTAATCGGAAATCCTTTTTTGTTTTATATATATATATATATATATGTCTCTCTGTCTCTCTCTCTCTCTCTCTCTCTCTCTCTATATATATATATATATATATATGACAAAAAGTAAAAAAATATAACTGTTGACACCAGAAAAGCTCCTGGAATAAAGACCAGCTGAAGGACAACTATTGGTTCATACTACTCACCACTTTAGACTTAATTTTCAGACTTTTAATTTGTTAAAGTCATAATTTATATGTAGAACTTAATATTCTAGCACTTTGGTCAAGGTCAGGTTGTTTTCTTTCAACCTGGTTTTATAAACTTGCTTTTAAATGGTGTTCGTGTACAGAACATTAAAAATTATATGATTTTCTGTGAATTGACATCTACAAAATGATCTGTAGATTATGGGATTTGAATCAATCCTGCAAAACCAGTATCATTTTAGCATACTTTAAATAATCTAATGATATGAATAATAATTAATAATAATAATAATAATTGTACTACTACTACTACTAATAATAATAATACTATAAGAATAATACTAGTCGTATATTTTAATTCAAGTATTAAGGGAACCATATTCACCAGTAGATTATGGATTCAAGAAAAAGATATAGTTAATTTGTATGCCATTTCTTCACTGGTATGTAACAAGTGAACTGTGGGTTGTATCACAGGTATAATCCTGTACCACTATCTGTTGCCTGTAGCTGCACCTATAAAGGATGTTGGATAAGGTTAATTAGTCCTCCGCCATAAGAAGGGAGGACTACTAAAATGTCTGTATCTGTCGGTCTGTCCTTTCATCTCTGATGCCACACTTTCCTAGTTAAACATATGACTAGGGACTATTTGTGCCTCTAGGCCCTTGTTACATAAAAATTAATTTACTAGGCAAACCAAGTAATTAATTTATGCAATTAAGTAGATGAACAGAGTAATCAGGTATGGAAAAGTTTGTTATCTTGTTGTTCACAATGAAATGCACCTGTAAAAGATGATGACTGATTGTGTCATTACCAACTAATCCTGGCTGCTTGTAGGTCAGCATGGAATGTATGATAATATTATCATTATTGATATAAATAACAGAGGTTAAGGTGTAATATTACCAGTGCACTCACATCAGACCCAGCACGGTGTCAGCTGATGTAGATTTTTTGTGCATGAGTCAGGATGGGTTGGTGTCACATTTTTTTCCCACCACAGGGGGCTCCTTCACAGATTTACATAATCACAAGGTATTGCCCTCTTTCTGGGCTTAAGTTGGCTAATTTCCTTTTGATCAGTGCATGACCCAAGGTTACCCTTTTATGTGTCTGTTAATTTTTGGTAGGTGTACAGTAGTGGCTTAAGTAAGATAAATATTTTAAAATGATCCCACAGGCCCATCCTCTTCTGTTTATATACAAAATGTTTATTATCACCTCGCTGGTTAAAATATACACTGAAATCAATATATATATATGTCAGGGGAAGAATGAGAATCTGGGAAGATCTGGAATCTTCCCAGGGAAAAATGAGAATTCTGATTTTTCCCGGGGAAAAATGAGAGTTCTAATTTTTCCCGGGAATAATGGGAATTCCCATTCTTCCAGGGGAAAAATGAGAATCATTTCATACTATGATTTGATTCTCATTTTTCCCGGGAAGAATGAGAATTCCCGTTATTCCTGGGAAAAACCAGAATTCTTATTTTTCCCAGCCAGCTCCAATTTGTTAAATGATATCCTTTTAATAGTTAAGGTGGGTTAAGTTTGCATATTTTTACTACAGTATTATAACCAAACTTTAATGTAATTAACTGACCATTGGTAAAAGAACAGTAACATTTTTTGTCATGAAAAAAAGTACACACCTGATTTTCACAATAAGTTCTTAGCACACATGATTCAATTATAAAGATTTCTAGATGTGAATATTTTTAATCTACAATTCAGTGAAGATAAACATCTATGTTAGATTGACTAACACATCTTTTTTATTCTCTGGGAATCTCATCTCAGAAACTTGACCTAGCTATTATTATAATATTACGACAAAAAATGAAAGAACTTATGAGTTAATGTGAAAGAAAGATGATCAAAGTTTCTTTCTGAAAAAGATAAATAAAGTATGAAAAAAATTAAAAAGAGTTAAGTTGGCATCAATAATTCCCATTCTTCCGGGGATGAATGAGAATTCTCATTTTTCCCAGGTTTGAATTTCAAAACTCAATTCCAATCTTTCCCGGGAAAAATGAGAATTCTCAATTTTCCTGGGAGTGAGAGACTGGAATTCTCATTTGTCCCAGGAAGAATGAGAATTCTCATTCTTCCAAGGAAGAATGGGATTCCCTTCATACCATCTCTGGATTCTCATTTTTCCTGGGAAAAATCAGAATTCTAATTTTTCCCGGGAGGATTCCGGATCTTCCCAGATTCTCAATCTCATTCTTCCCTCGACATATATATATTCTTAAATTTTTAAAGGTTTATACTCAAATGGAACATATTTTAATGTTAAAACAATGAAACCTTGATAAAGTTATCAGATAAAATTGGTAGTTATTTTGAGGTGGTCGCTTAACCAGGATGGTCATTTGGTGAGGTTTCACTGTAACTGCTTTCTTAGGATTCAACAGGTGAGGAAAGTGAATTTTCTCAGGTGCCTTTGTCCTGTAAATATAAAACTGATTTTCATCCAAGAAAAAAAGTTATGGACTATTTGTGCACATTTTTTTCCAAATCAAATGTAAGCTGTTCAGTGAAGCAGTTTCTGGTGTTTTCAGAACAGGTGTTTCATCAAAATATCATCATGGTCTTTAAGATTTACAGAAGAATTAAGTTTTGTTCTACTTGTGTATTAAGATTTTAAGAGAAAACAAAAGGAAGCATGGCAGTCTGAGTAGGAACAATAATTGTTTATAAGTATGAGATATTATCTGTCTGTATCAGCATAATTACAGTCAAAGAACTTTATTGTCATATCTAATAATATATATTACATTCATTGATGGAAAGAATAAGATTTTGGCCTAAGAGGCTGGATTCATCATCAAAACAAGAGCTGTGCAGAAATAGTGTAGTATTCCATGCAGTTTGACTAAGAGCAAATTTGTTTTTGTTGGGGGAATGTAAAGTGGTTCTTAGAGGGTTATGTGTCCTTCCATAGTCACTCATTTAATTAATAGTGGAAAATTTTGTACACTTGTCTGAGGGGAAAAAAAAGTTGCAGGTATTTAATAAAAAGTGTAAGTCATCACTTGTCTTGTCTAACATGAAAGGGTCACTCATGATCGTCTACGAGACCAGGTTGTGAAAATTTCCATCTGTAGCAGCTAGCGATATTGCACCATGTACTAATGACATTGCAGTTTTTTGTGTCTCGCTCCTTCTTGTGTATATTCAGCTTTTTATCAGCTGGTCATGGCTGGATTAGGCATTAATTATTAAGTTTTTGTATCAACTGACCTAAGGATATACTATGATATAAACAGTTAACCCATATGTGGGAGTACCTTATGCCTATAAATTGTGTTTGAAGAAGCGTCATCATGCAGTTATTATAGATGAATGATCAACCTCTGCAGGAGTAAAGAGGGGGATTGTGTAATGTTAGGGGTTGAAATTAACACCTGGAGTTTAGTGGAGATGAACATATATTAGTGGTGTGCCAGTAAGGTGATTATATTGATGATTAGTCATTTTCTTTCACAATTGTTTATATTGCTTGCATCTTTACATAATTGATCACAAATGATTATGTATGGACTTGTAAAGAAATTGTATTATCCAGAAAATTATTCTAACCCAGTGAGACAGCAAGAAAGGCTGGACACAAAGTAGTGAAGAAGGGTAAAACAGAAACTTGTCCAGGGACCAAGTGTCAACAGCCCTGCTGTTACCTTGATCTTGGAGAGGGGTAAGAGTGAATATACTCAGTCAGTATATTAGGTACCATTCTAGACAGCAGGTTTCATGGTGATTTAGAAATAACATGAATTGTTTGATTAATAATCAATCATTGGTTTTATTTCTTTTAAGTTTCAGTCACTGAACATGATTTTACAACCAGTTTTGGTTTTGCATCTATATCTCCTGTTTTAAACTACCTTAGCTATCACCTCTTTTCATTACTGAAGAAGCACCTGGGGCATGGACTCCAGATCCCTCAAATAAAGAGTTTGGAAGCTGACTGTCCCTTCTTCAGATTAAGGTTTTGGATTTGTATGTTGGACATAGTATTGATTAGATTCAGCATCTTGAGTCCAGCAGGAATCAAAATTGACATATAAAGGTTGACTTGAGATTCACTTCCAGTAGGGATTGAATTGATACTCTAGAGCTAGCCCAGTAAAGATTTAACCTTAGTTCCAGTAGGGATTGAATTTAAAACCCTCCAGTAGGTCTGAAAAACTGACTCACTGGTCCAGCATGGATAAATATTGGTTCTGAGAACCAGTAGAGATAGAAATTCATCATTGGTTCAGTAGGGAACTAAATGGATATTCTGTTTTCTTTTGAGATAGATTATTAATAATAATATATGTATTCTCCATTTAAGACCCGGGGCTGGTGACAGGTTGTCAGCAAACATTATCTGATTGCTGCTGAAGTAATATTCCCATCCCCATAAATAAAAAGATAAACCTTGGGTAAAAAATATTACTATTAAGAGAGGAGGGATGATATTGCATATGCATGTGATCATATGCTAAATTATCATGCACGTATTTAGTAACGTATCTCTGTGGTACAGCAGTGTAGGTCTTGTGATCACTGTTGGAATGCTTTGTAAAGTCTGTATGACCTGGTATGATATTACTGCCACTACGGCTGATGTAATATAGCAATATATTGATTTATGCAGCTTGACTGAAATTGTAAAAAAAATAAAATATTCATGAAATGGTATAGCAGACTGAACAAGTTTTTAGATTATTTTTATATGTATTCAATGGAAACGTTGCCAGCAAGGCTGTGGGGGAGAGTGAAGCAAAATATTTCAAGGCAATTCATACATGTGCATGTATCTTAGCTTCAAGGCAGTGCTGTTTTTTCCTTTCCTTTTAATTATTCATGGCTTGATGCTGCCATCCAAAATTATTTAAGGAAATTTTACAGAATGTCTATGAAAGCCTTTCACAAAAATATTTTATCAGTTATCTAGGCTTTTAATCAATCAGCATTAACATTTCTGCTGATATCTAAATTTTTATTGGTAATTTGACCCAGGTTGCAAATCATATTGTCATTTCCCTGTATATATAAAATATATTTATATATTGTCAGCCCTGCCTACAACCATATTTAATTTTACTTCATTGCATATGTCATACTTTTTGTCTCCTTTGAATAATGTGCTGTGTTATCATAGCAACCATCAACAACAGAATACGTTTTTCAGTCAGTATTTGATGTGTGACACTGTGTTTGTGATACCTTGTTAAGTCAATATTTGATGTGAGACAATGAGTGTGTGTGTGTGTGATTCCTTTTTAGCCCTCAGCCCCTAGGCTGATGGGTTATTGTCATCACCCTAACTGTCTGTCTGTCCGCCGTCCGTTAACTTTTACCTTGTGAGCGGGATATCTCTAAAAGGATTCTCCGTAGGAATTTTATTTCTTTGGTGAAGATGTATAGCCACAAAATCTTGGTCAAGTTCGAAGATGGGTGACCTTGGCCTATTTTTCTATGTTTTAAAGCTAATTATACAAAAACACTTAGAAGCTTATTTCTCAGGAATCATTGGATGGATTTTCACAAAACTTACTTTGTTCATTGGGACTGATAGTCTGTACCTGCTGCACAAGTTTGGTGGCCCCACCTACAATTTCTGATTTTTTTATGAATTTTTATTGGATTTTTCAATTTTGGCCTTGTGAGCAGGATATCCCCACAGGTATCCAACATAGGAACTTCATTTCTTCAGTGCTGATGCATATTAACAAAATCTTGGTCAAGTTCAAAGATGGATGATCTTGACCTTCTTTTCAAGGTCACAGAGCTTAGAATAAAAGAAAAACTTTGGAGCTTATTTCTCAGGAACCACTGGGTTGATTGTTATGAAACATGGTATAATGGTATGCCTTGATGGTCTCTAATTCATGCATGAGATTGATCTTACCATACTTACAAAGAAACTACATACCTCTCCTGTTTAAATTTATAATCGAGACATGTACAGATATATATACATCCATGTGAGAACAAATATTTCATACCTGTTACCACCTATAAACAATGTTCTTTTGGCTGAGGGCTTTTGTCAGCTTCTGCTGATATTCTAGTTCAGTATTTGTTGTGTGACAGTGTGTAATACATTTTTATGCCCCATCCACAAAGTAGCCATGGCATATAGTTTGTCCCATGTCCATCATTCCGTCCTTCTGTCATTCTGAAATCAAATAGTTGAACAGACTTTTTTTCGCAATGCCTGCAGCGATTAGCCTGATTTTTGGTGTGTGGGCAGATAATGACCAGTTACAGATTGAGTTTGCGTTTTTTCCAGGTTGGCCTACTTTTGACTGTATTATGGCTCCTGAAAATAAAAAATCCATGAGAAATTTTCATGACAAATGCACATGTGCAGCCTTTTCTTTGCAATCCTTGTAGATACTGGCCTACTTTTTGGTGTAATGAAGCATAATGACCACTAATAGCTTGAGGTCGTGTTTTGTCCTGGTTGACCTACTTTTGACCATATATGACAGCTCCTGAACATAGAAATTTAGAAAAATAGAAATTTTCATGATAAATACATATGTAAAGACTTTTTTTGCAATGCCTGCAGATATTTTGGGCTTGCAGATGTTTTCGGGCCTTATTTTGGTGTGTTAAAATTCAGGGAATGTTGAAAATTTATATACCTAAATTTTTAGGAATATATTGGTAAGTTTAAAAATAATATTTAAATGTTGAAGTTCAAAGCAAAATGTTTCTTGGAGAGAACCAAATGAGCAAAAGGCTGTATCTGCACTGGCAAATAAACTGGATCATGAATTGGTTGACTCTTTTATAGTTTTATTCTGTAATCCTGCTAATATACAAACCAACAAAGGATGAGACAAGGATCAAAACATAACCACCTTGACAGGCAGTGAGTTGTACTTAATGCAGTTCCTGTTAACCCAGGAATAAATACACATAAATGAGGATTACATATATATCATCTGTAACATGTTTATATTTACATGTACTCAGGTATACAGACCAGGTGCAGCATTAAGCTCTAACATTTACCTTATTGTTACCTGTTATAATAAACCCAGTACACCCGGACCTGGTTTTGAGACACAGTTATAACAGCTTTTTGACCTGTGGACCCACTGTCTGTAGGCCCTGTTGGAAGCCCATTCAGGTGTACTTAAGATTATGATATGGTGGAAGTAAACCGTAATGATTTGTTGTCGCCTAATGACAGGTTATACATCCAGTATCATCAGTGTAAATGTCTGCATAGCACACTCATTGAAGTGGCTACATGCGTCAGATTTCGGACCAGTGTTAGGAACAAAATTTGTTTTAATGTTTAAATTAAATTTAAAACACTGTCCCCTTAGTTTCTGTTAAAACATATATAGATTACTACTTAAAGACCAAAATTTTTTATAACATTTATTGATGGCAATCAACACCCTTTTTGGTCTGTTTAAAATGACCTGGGTAAGGTGGATATGGACATGTGTAAATGATGCTGATGTCCAGTAGTGTTGTTGGAAGTGATAAAACAGAAATTGTTCACCACTACAGGCAAGTACCTAACTTCCTGGTCCCCACACATATATACATGTGGTGTATGTTATAGGTGCATTTTTCATGCTCACCTAACAGTAACACACCCAGTGCACATGTATGTTAAACCATACCTGTTTGTTAGTCCACCATGGTACACATGGTCTCCTCAATACTGTATACATGATCAGTACAGCATTTAAGACCAGGCCACAATTGGTGATTTTCATTTATGAAAATTTGACAGTACATTGACATCCATTAGAGATTTTGTGCTTTCAAATTTTAGAATCATGTTAAATCCAATATGGCTGCCAGCCAAATATTTTACAATCCTTTAGCAGTAAATTTTTATACGCCCGTCTGTGACAGGACTTTTTATGGTATACCCATGGTCAGTCCGTCCATTAACTTTTGGTGTCACCATGATAACTTACCAGGGCTTCAATTGATTTTTATGAAACTCACCATAACTACTTATCAATAGATTATCTCACCCGTTAAATTATAGGCAGCATCGAAGCAAATTTAATGAGGTAGGAGGTCACATGGCTACTTTGTGGTTTTGTCGCTATAACTTATCAAGAACATGATAGATTTTGGTGGAACTCAAATAAAATATTAACCAATATAATCTCTTGCCTAAGTTCTATTCCAGGTGGCAAAATCCATTTATATTTTATGAGGTTAGAGGTCACCAGACTTTAGCGATGCCATGATGACTTACCAAACACTCTATGGATATTCTCATACTAATTAAAAATATTAATGAATACAGCTTGATGACTTACCAAACACTCTATGTATATTCACAAACTAATTAAAAATATTTACGAAAACAGCTTCTCAAGTGAATAAAATTTTCGGCAAAATTCACACATATATAATTATTAAGAGGCCACAAACATAAGTCGAACATATTATGCACATTTGTACTGCGCTTGTTAGATAATACTGAAGTTTTCCTGAAAATCGGTCCCTTTCAGATTATTTGTGGTGATACATTTCTAAATTCCATAGGTGCACCCATAGGCTACCATTTTGAGGATCTGGGGAATTGCAGGGGGCCTAAAAAATTGAGGACCTTTTTGATCCCAACCCTCTACTCAAATTATGAATTCACTTATACCCCAATTTTTCCACAAATGAATATATAAACATGCCTAAGGATCATTCTAATACTTCAAAGTATTTTGATGACAAGTATTGCTTATTCGGTTAAATAACTTGTGTAGTTGTAAAATATATATAAAGTTAACCATGTAACTTTGTCAGCTGATCAAGAAGTGATCTTTTTGTGCAGAAATGTGGTCCACTTTTACAAAATTAAACACACATATTTACACATTATGGTTTTGGAATACATGTAATGTGTACATGAGCACATGGTGCACACATTAATTCTTGTTACACATTTATAATCTGGTCACACTCCTCACACAGCAGTTATGCACTGCAGTCATTCCAGATCTCCTTCATTTTAACCGCTGCTTTGTGTAGGAAGATTCTCTGGGTTACACCACCAGGGCTCACACAGGGCAAACACTTGTAAACAGACCAGTGAGAGCATGGAATCCTATTGTGTTTTGAATGCATGTCACTCACTCTTATTGGTTTGATTTTTGTCCCTGTGACAGCCCTGCTGTTGAAAACCCTGAAAAACTTGCAAAACGAAGCAGCGGTTAAAACAAATGAGATCTTGAATGATTGCAGCATATTTCCACTGTGTTATGAAAACGTTATCAAGTGTTCATGCATAGAATATCATTTGTACCAGTAAATACAATATGTTTTTATACATATCTCTAGAAAGATTTTAAGTAGGCTTGATTATTACACACTTACAATAATTGTATGCTGGTTGAAATGAATGCCTTGTTAGTTTACTTTGAAAAAATGTGTCCTTCATTCAGTGGGAGCACTGTAGCATACAGAGCTAAAGTCATTAGTGTGCTCATAAGCACAGGGTCAGGGGCATGATGGGTATCTGTGGTACATGTAGAATATATGTCATACTTTTGACAGGAATGAACACATCCTGTTCTGTATAGGGTGTTTATGTATGAAGTTTTATCAAGTGGTATTAAACCTTTGCAGGGTTTACATGACTTTTTCTGTAAAGTTCCATTATATGCCACTTAAGGAAATTCAGTATGGAAAATATATGTCACTGTGTAGATGGGAATCCAGTTTAGTTCGGAACTCAACTAGTTGAGATGGGAATAGTCACTGTTATACCAATCTGAACTAGTTGACATTGGAATATTCCAATGTACACTGGTTCACATTGGGATATCCAGAAGTCAGCCAGTTCACTTTGGGATATCCTGAAATACACTAGTTTACTTTAGAATATCCAAATATTTTAGTTTAGATGTTACTAAGTGAAACAGTTTATTTTGGAATATCCTGAAATACACTAGTCTACTTAAGAATATCTTAACCTTAGTGTGAAGATATATTTTTTCCTATTATTTTCTGTTCACTTTAGAATATTCGGACCATAATAAGATCTTGATTAGCAGGGTTTATTCATGTCATGTTGTTTCCACGCATGTTACAGCAGTGAATCAGTAAAGAAATGTTTTATTGCTTTTTCCCAAATTATGAATGAGTATATTCTTACTTTTAAACTGTTTTTGAAATATGAACCTGGTATGTATCCAGATCCTAAGTAGCAAGTTTTATTTGTGTGATTTTGTTTACATTCATATAAGACCTGACTTAACGATGACTTAAGTCACAGTACTTTACCATTTTAATATCTGTAATTTTTTGCTGCTACTCAGTGTTCTGAGGTTGGCCCCATATTATCACCCTGGCACGATATTAACATATATTCAGATATTCTTGTGTCCACTTAATAGAAATAGAAAAAATACATCTTAACAATGAGGTTAAGATATTCTTAAGTAGACTAGTGTATTTCAGGATATTCCAAAATAAACTGTGTCACTTAGGAACATCTAAACTAAAATATTTGGATATTCTTAACTAAAATATTTGGATATTCTTAAGTAAACTAGAGTATTTCTGGATATCCCAATGTAAACAAGTATACATTGAAATATTCCAATGTCATCTAGATGAGATGGGAATTCTTATCTAAACCATTGAGATGGGAGAGATAGGAATTCCCATCTAAACTGGAAGTTGTCCAGTTGAGATGGGAATTCCTATCTCAACTTGTTGAGTCCTGAACTCAACTGGATTCCCATCTACACTGTGACATATATATTCCACACACCTGGCCAAGATCAGACACCCAAAATTCTTTTAATTACCAATTGATCTGTACTTTTTATATGCCTCTCAAATGGCAGGAGTCTTTCTGTTAAATTTGGTGTCGCTGCGATAACTTATCAGGGCTATGATGGATTTTCATGAAACTCACCATCACCTTAAAAAGGTCTTGGGTCACGAGGCTACTTTAAAAAAATTGTGATGTTGATGTGGTAACTTAAGAAGAATATGAAGGGTTTTAATATAACTCATCAAAAATGTTAATCAATAACATATCTCACCTAAGTTTGATTTCCAGCAAAATCCATGCATATTTAATGAGGTCAGAGGTCACAGCACTTTTGAGGCAACTTAGTGACTTGAAAAAAATCCTATGGGTTTTCGTTTTCAAACAAATTATACATATTTATCAATAGAGTTTCTCACCTGAATTACCTTATCATAAAAATTCATGCATATTTCATGAGGTCAGAGGTCACCAGAATCATGACAGGCGTATTATGCACGTTTGTTGTGCTCTAGTTTTTACATTGTATTTAAATGATTGTATCTATTTGCTGTATTCTAATGTAGCACAGTATGTTAGGAAAGGGTCTTTCATATTGGACCAGCAATCTTTGTGAATGAAAAACAGTAATTATTGGAAAGCATAATGAATATATCAGTATTATAATTAAAAGGCTTAAAGCTGACAGTGAGGGCTTAAGTTAATATTTTTTTAGTTATTTAAGCCTTACTTTGCTTACATTAAGCAATTTACACCCTTTGCTGAATTAATAATCTATATTAAAGGCCCTGCCTAATGTAGTTAGATGATTATCAAGTACAACAGCAGGTGTCAGACCTCGCTTTTGTCACAGTTTTCGTACTAGTCAGTTATACTTTGTCATATCCAGTTGAATAAAATTATTGTGCTATATTAAAAGTTTTAAATTGAGTTTTATGTTGTTCTCAAATCATTGAACCCCTAGTTATTCACACCTGAATCGTGTAACCATGGTAAGTTTATTTACATATTGACAGGTACAGGCTAATGTCAATCATCCTCAGCATAAAATGTTTAGGTTCGCTGTTAACAGGCTTGTACATCATCCTGGCTTTATCATCTCATACCTGCTATATTCATTCAGACATGGGGTCTATTACAGTTGTTCTATTACTATTACTATCACTATTACTTTCAATTTCTGATATTACTATTACTATTACTATTACCACATTTTATCTTCTATTACTATTACTATTACTATTACTGGGGTATCTATTACTATTACTATTACTATTACATGTACTTAAACTGATGGTAGGATTCTAGACCTTGCGCAGCCATGAGTGCTATAAACTAGCACTACAATCACATGTTTAAATAATATTAAAAGCAACTATATCATCCAGTTACCTACACAATTTTCTTATACTGTGTTATTGTCATTTACAAAAAGCCTAATAATACTGGAGATCTTTATTATTTCAGCTTCTTTAATTCTGTTTTTTTTTTTAATATTTTGAAACCTCAATGATCGTTATTGGGGTGTTTCAAGTCGAAATTATAAGATAATTGTATGAACTCTTGAATACATGAATTAAAAGCAACCCATTGTAAAGGCCTTGGCATATGTAAAATATTGATTTATAATTATATACATGCTTGTTCATTTTATATTATTTTCATATATATTTCACATAAATTTATTTTATAGTACATACTTCCATTTCGATTTAATCTTCGTTCTCATAGTCAATAAATAAAGATTTTCAGTGTAACTAAAAATTGTCTCCAGAGGAATTATTCGTAATTATTGCATATTATTATTTAGTATCAAAGCTGACAATTCAGTCCTTTATGTATTATCAGGAGAGGAATTTATGTAGGGCTGTGTCCTGTTTCCAAATCCTTATAAATATATCCAATAAAATACTGTTTACGTCAAGATTCTGGACAGAAACAAACTGGAGACAAAAGTACCCCATCTTCTCGGGTGTATATATTCATTTGGATGTGATGCCACATTTTATTCCATCACATAATACATCTCGAGACTGACCAGAGAGGTGGTAAACTTTACAATAATGGAAGCAGGCCTAGCTTTTATTTTTCAGGCATGCCCTTCTTCATTGCAGCAAAACAAGCATAGGATAATTTAGGAATGTGGAGAGCGATTTAAACATATTTTATTTTTACAAAACAAATAAAATATTATTAAAATTTGGTATTAAACAATCTTGTACTTCAAATTTTGTACATAACAGGATCTAATTATTTGATGTCAAAATTTATATATTTATATATAAATATATATATTTTTATATAAGATATTAAAAAATAAAATATGAACAGTTACTTATATTCTCATATTATTTAATCAAATAAATTAATATCATGAAAAATGGTTCATTTAATTTTCAAAATGTAAATTAACATAATTTAAGATACTGAATGAAGGTCTGCAAAATTGGTACTATGAAATAACAGACAAGTATTAAAAGAATAGTTTTAAAAGAATATGTAGATAAATTAACTAGATAATACTTGTGCCTGCAGTATGACTTTATCCAAGTGATTGTAGTACTGGTCTGAGTTTATAGCATTCTAGGCTTCAGTACATTATGGGTAGTGAAAACACCATAAGCTTATCATGAACATTTTGGGTCTGCACTGTACCTGGTTCCATATTATATTTTTCTTGAATGATGTGTTATTGCAATTTGTATGATTAAAATGCAAACTGGCTTGAGAAAACAAATCTAGGTACATTTCAGAATATGCATATGGATTGATGGATGTGAGATAAGATGTACATGTCACAATAATAAAACACTATATTTATCTGTCTCTTAACATCAAACATGCCTCTGTTTATCCATGGTTTACTAATCAAAGGTCAGATTGTGCCAGATAACTTATTTGGCTGTGACCTACTCTGTCCAGTACTCTTATGTAATTAGCACCAGTGGTCACCAGCAATGTTGCAGCTGGCCAATGCTTGCCTCAACAACAGGCACATCCTGGGCAGTTACTGGACAAGAACTGAGTCTGTTCAGCATTATTTGCTGATATGCTAAATGATCAAGGGGCTCACAGGAAGTAATAGAAAGTAATATGTATTACTCTATTACTTTGCCTTCTGTTTCTATTACTATTACTATTACAGCTCAAATTTTTGAGTTTATTACTATTACTATTACTATTACATGGAAAAAGCTGTAATAGTCTATTACTATTACTATTACTTATTACTATTACCCCATGTCTGTATTCATTAGTGAGAGCTGTTACAAAAGTTTCTTCCGAAACCCTGAAGTAAACTGTACAGTGCTTTATCCATTGCTTCTCATCTGTGTCAAAGTAGTTCAGCAGCCCTACCAGCCCTTATAAACAGTTAAACAACAAGATGTCACGGTCTCTGCAGCAAAATATCTTCTGTAGCAATATATATGTATCTTCTACACAGTGCATGGAGATAAATATCTGTGCTGATTTGAATATAATATTTAAAAGCCAGCACATCTTGTAATGTGGTAATGAGGACACATATATGGCTAATCAGCATATTTGTGATTAGAAATTATAAGTTACCTGGATCTTATACTGTGGTTGGCTTCATATTCGTAAGGCTAAATTTTTGCGATTTTCATTGTTTTGCAAGGGTCCATTTTTCGCAATATACCCATGTAGTAACCTACACAGAGTGCATCCAAGTCACATTACTTAATGTGTGCACTAAATCTCAACTATTTGACGAGTAGCATAACATACATCTTATTATTATAATAACAATCTTTTGCCTTTTGACCTTTAAAAATATATGTCAAGGTCCAGATCGCGATCTGGACGGATCTTAGATCTGTCCAGCCTAGATTACAATCCTAAACTTGACCAGCCCATATTGCGATCCATGCTTTTACTATCACAGGAGTGAAACATTGGATGTTTTACCAACTGATTTGGTATTGCATGGTACCATTTCCCCATAATAAATACAATTATAGGCCTAATGCAAATAGGTTCATGCAAAAAATGCTGCTTGTTGAAAAAGGTAAAAAAAGAAACAATTTTAGGCAGTTGCTAAAATGCAAAGCCCATGTAAGTTATCATGCAATCCCAAGTAATTATTTTGCAATTAACCTTGAGGGTTTCATCGAAATATTATACTTTCATCCATCATGTATCTTTTAAAAAATCAATATTTTTTATAAACCTTAATAATATGTATTATATATATTTGTTACCAGTAGTTGTTCTGCTTGACTTTGGTCTGATTAATTAGTTACCTATTCATGGTGCCTGGAATCCTGTGATCTTTCCATGTGCTTAAATAAACTGACTGATATGATTCATAACTATAGCAAGCTATATTAAAATATAAATTGTTGTGTTCTTTGATTCATGTTTTTATAATACCTTTCACAAATTTTTTCTACTATAAACATGGTAAAACATAATAAGTGCATAACCATGTAATTTTATGAGTGCACTGGATAATATACAATCACTGGGTTACATGCAACAAAGTGGCCCAATTTTGTAATGTACCGTATTTCATCCAATTGTTCGATCCCTCTATTTATACGACCTCCAAAAATATTCAAGGTTATTAATTTCTAATTTTCGACTGCTTGAAAAGTTTTTCATCTCACTGAATCATGTCCAAACTGGCGGACATGGTGTCAAAAGAGACCAGTCATATCCAGTAAGGTAAGTGACTGATGAATAAAATAAAGGAATATATGTAACATACTGTATTTGGTGTTTGTTTCATTCATCAGGACAAATGGAAAGGCTTCTTCTACATTATAAAAATGTGATTTTCTTTAATACTTTTTAACAAACTGCGCAAAAGTGATCGCATTATAGCGACGTTTAAAATGGCTCATGACTGTCAGCTCTGACCCCTGACCTTGTTGCCGTAAATACGCCAAACATTGACGTTTGATGACGAAAAGATATCTCTAACACTTGCTCGATAGTAGTTGATAACTGACGTAAGATAATCATGTTGATTATAAAATAATGCTGTATTCACGGCATTCATATCTCTTGGCTGGCACCCTTGGTCGTTTAGGGCGTAAATAGCTCGCCCATGAACACAAACTCACAGGCCACGCGCAAAGCAGCATGGGACATGGGAAATGGGAACAGACTTAAACAACAACCAGTAGCGCTTAAATAAATATTAATCGAGAGGAACCCTCTGAAAAAAGTACCGTACTTATAAGCATAAATTATGTGATTTATTGGATTCAGCCTTGACACTACACGTTTTGCGTCCCTTCAGTCCCGTATGAATGATCCAACTTATTTGAGATTTAATAAATGCATCGTTATAAATGAAACAAACAAAAAAAAATGGGCGAATTTTCTTACCACTACGGTTCAAAAGTGAAAAGAATTATCATTAAATTTTATAATCCTTATTTTTATTTACTATTGTTATATATAAATGAGAGAGAGAGAGAGACAGAGAGAGAGACTGATTGTGTTTCTCTATGGACCGCTAGAGACACGGTTCTATACTTCGCGTATTATCGAGTCAGTATTGAGCATTTTCATTCATGATTTCAGTAATTCTGAATACCGGTACAGTTTCATTGTGTGGAAATATGCGAGTTAAAAAAAAAAAAACAAATCTGCATGCAGTCAGCTGAAAATGAAAATCTTACCTCAGTATGTTGATCACGATATCAATTAAATGAGTCATGAAATATGAAATGAAGCAGTGTTTAGAGAGCGTCTTGCCCTATTAGGTGCTTCTGATGCCCCACCGTTAATTACGTTCAATGAAAATCGACTCACTAATTACCGACTGGTCACAGACTCTCCGACACGGTCTGACCAAGATTACACAGTAGTGGTCAAAGGGCAAACTATCGCCTTTCATGTTAATCGATGTTTTGGCAACGGGAACACTTGGCCGGGAAATCATGTCCCGTGTCCGTGTTTGGACAACAGGCGTTATTATAACCAAACTCGCTATTAAAGCTTCCTCAGCCCCTTTGTACCGACATATTCCCTCACTATTCCTTTTTGTTTTACATATAACAACCTCATTTACATAACACAGTGTCTTGACAAACACAATAGGTATGCTGTGAAACGTAGTTTGCATTCATCACTTTGTATTTATAACTGACAAATACGTTGAGCATGCTGTGAATATTTGTTTTCTTACAAACACGGTGAGCAGGATGTTTGTATTTTGTATTTCTTTAAAATACGATTAAAATCTTGTGAAATTTACTGGTCTTATTTATGATATTTTTGAGAAGATCTGACAAGATAATAAACCAAATTTTTCTTAAAAGCTATAATGCCCACCGTACGACGGCAAATCACGCACTTCATATGTCCACCACAGAAATTTATGAACGCCCGTAACTTGCCATTTGAATGGAATTAATACAGTTGATTTTAAGAAACAGCTCCCTTATATAATGGATAACATTTATTTTGTAACCTATTATATTGTCACATGACGGGATTTAATAGCACACATAAAGATATAGCTGTAATGGACAATACGAGAGACACGACCATGAACTGATGCGATGGCTGACGAACCCATACATAAAAGCGATTCTATTTATTCGACCATGACGTGATTTGCAAGGTACTAATTTCTAATTATCCTCCATTTAATCGACCTCTGTAAAATTTATTTATTTTTTTATGGTCGAACAATTAGATGAAATATGGTACTCTTGAAGGGTTATAGACCATTTCATGATCTTTAATGACAGAAGTCATATTTCAAACTCAAATCATTGAAATACTGTTTGATACCTTGTATACCACTTTGTTTAGTGCAACCCCTTGTAACATGAATAAACAGTATTTCAGATCCACTCTTTTTTCTATAGGTGTAGCAATTGCACAGCATTTTTCACTACTTTAATTAAGCCTTTATTGAAAATGCTTCAAAAATAAGTTCTTTTTCTTGAGATGTTTGTTATCATCCACCTTGAAAGAAGTAGACTCACAGTGTTAATTTTTAAAACATAAAATTTTAGCAGAGAAACATGTACAGAGATGCATATTGTTTATTGCTGCCATTGTAGACTTCTAAAGGGGAAAAGTGTGTTGATTGAGCACACTTCAAGCACTGGTACAACCGCCATTTTCAAGGCTGAACAGATTGGTGCCAACCAACTGCTATAAACTGCCTATGTGTATTGTAATTGTATTTATTATGGGGAAATGGAACCATGCAATTCTAAATGAGTTGGTAAAACATTCAATGTTTCACTCCTGTGATAGTAAAAGCATGGATTGCAATATGGACTGGTCAAGTTTAGGATTTTAATCTTGGCTGGACGGATCTAAGATCTGTCCAGCCCAGATTGCGATCCTGAAGCAAGAAAGACAGGATCACAATCTGGCCGGACTAAACTGCAATCGCAATATGGGCCGGACAGATCTAAGATCTGGCCAGCCTTGATTGCGATCGCAATTTGGGCCGGCCTGAACTGCGATTGCAATTTGGGCTGGACAGATCTAAGATCCGTCCAGATCGCAATCTGGGCCTTGACATATATTTGTGGTCGCCTGGATATAATAAAATGCCAATAAGGCCACATTTTATATGATGGTTTACCTGTGTAGATTTGGTGTCTTTTTCATGAAGAATTAATTTTTATGATAATTTACCTTTTATGAAAATCGTAATTTTGAAACCATGGCAAACAAAAAGCCAACTACAGCATCAGGTACAAGAAAAGTGATTGTAATTGTGGGGTTATCTCACTTATGAGGTAGTCACAAGGATAGTTCAAATGTAGATTTTTTTTTTTTACTTAATATATTTGTTAATTTATGTTTCAGACACTAAATCCAGTATGGGAACAAGAGTTTGTATTTAGGGTAAGTAGACTCTTTAACATGTGATAATATTTTGGTATTTTAAAGCTTAGATTTCCAAAGTCATCATGATAAAGTGTAAGCTAAATTAAAACCTGTAGAAAGTAACCTGTAGAAAGGCATCACAATCAACCTGTATATGGCACTTACATTTGGTTATAAACACTTTACTTCTTCCTGACTGTCTCATGAGTTAAATAAAAATATCCCTTATTTGCATATTCATGAATGCACACATAATTTACAAACCTACCAAGTCAAACCTCTTTACTGGAAATGTATACATTTGCCTAGGAGTTTATGTATTAAACTTTGTCTGTTTGTTTGTTGCTTTTGTTTATTTAGATATTTCTGTCTATTGTTTCATTATTATATGACGTTTTATCATTTATCTGGGTATTTATGATTCATCGGAATGTCTATAGAAATATAAATTGTACATGCTTTATCATTTGCAGGTAAATCCAAGAGACAACAAAATCCTATTCGAAGTATATGATGAAAACCGTGTGGTAGGTTAAATATTTAACTCAGTTATCAGTTTTTTGTTGAAATTTCTGTGTTTTCAAAAGGAAAAAATGATGTTCACAAGTGCTTGTAATAAAGGTCTCAGAAATCATTGTGGGTCAGATTAGGATTGAATTTCTAGGTCTGATTATTGTTCTTGATATAATACATGTACACATATATATCCAGGAGGCTTGATATATTGAAGTGGAGCAGACCTTGTCATATTATGAGTTCAGAAAGGTCAAACAGAATAGAAGGGTCAGTGGTTACAGTGGTGGGCAAGCTTATGTATATGATGCTCTATATATCTAATCACAACAGTTTGTTCCACCCACTGTATGCCTCATCAGCATGTATAATATATATTCATTTAAAGGGATTATTTATTGTTATAAAAAATTCAATCCGTTTAAAAGACCACCCATTGTTAGCATCTTGTAGAAGAAACCCAAAAAGAGTATGGAAAAATATCTTAGTAATGTAATATGTAGGTGATTTTTAAATTTTTCTTTCAGACTCGAGATGACTTTTTGGGCCAGGTTGAGGTAGTATTGGAACACTTGTTGATTAATTATGAACTCAGCGATCGTGAGATTCCTCCAAGAGACTTCATCCTCCGGCCTAGAAGGTAGCTAAAAGATGCCTGTGAATCACTCTTCGTGGACTTTATTTTTATGTTGGCACCTCACAGTGTTATAGAAAGTCCCAAGAGATTGTATCTGTAAATTATTTATAATATACATTTTCATAACTTATTAATATTTAAGTGTCTCAGTTATGGACAAAAAATCATAAATTCATGAAATATTTTCCATTTAAACATCATTATTTAATTCACAGCTACAGGTATTTACATTTGAATAATAAACTAGGGAGGCTAAATTCAATACTTGTCTTTCTTTTGTGCCTTGGCTGTCTGAGGTAACTTTTGATTTGGATGATTTAATCAAAAGATATTTAGCTATGGACTTTTTTTTCCAGTAATATAACTTTAATTAATCAAAATTAAATTGTATACCCAAAATTAGATCAAAATCTTTTAAAGTTTTTAAAATATTAACAAAAATAAAAAATTGGTACCTTAAATTTTACCCAGCTTTGACCATGGAACATTTTTTTCCTGTAAGTACTGTGGATCTAATTTTCACAGCATGTACAAATAAGGATTTAATCTGTTAAAATCTGAAATTTGAAAAATAAAAGCTGCAAAATTAGGCAAGTTTTTGAATTTTTTTTTGGAGGCTCTTGTTGTATTTCCTTACATTGTCAAGCAGTCCACTGTGGTTACTGTTGGTCATTCAGTGCAGCTCTCTATGCTCCCAAGGTTGTTGGCATAATGTTAGATGTCCCCAAGATCTCCTACCAAGCCGAAAACTGGGTCTTTGAGACTTTGTTTCTTTGAGAAATTAAGGAAAACCTCAATTTTTTTTAAAAACCTATTTTCACATTTCAGGACAGCCTAACTTGGAAACCACTCACCTGTTTTTCCTCATATTTACCATAAATATTCCTCTATATAGTTCCTATGAACATGCCAGAAATTAGGTCTGTATTATATGATTTAAAAAAAGTTATGGGCTCAAACATAATGCATTTTGTAAAATATCAGGAAAGATATTTGATTACTTAACACAAAACATTTTAAAGCTATGGACTTTTTTTCCAGTAATATATCTTTAATTTATCAAAATTAAATAGTATACCGAAAATTTGATCAAAATCTGTTAATTTTTTTAAAATATTAGCAAAAATAAAAAATTGGTACCTTAAATTGACCATGGCACATTTTTTTCCTGTAAGTACATTTGATTTAATTTTCACAGCCAGTTTACATATGGATTTAATCTGTTGAATTTTGAATTTGAAAGTATAAGCTTCAAAAATAGTCTAGCTATTGAAGTTTTTTAGAAGCCTTAATGTATTTGTATTTTCTAGCATCATTACCCTACTTTTGTTTACCTGGTAATCCAAAAATTGGCATAATGTTAGATGTAATTGTAAATATTCATATTCTTCCATACATTTCCTATGTACATACCAAAATTTAGGTCAGTATTGCATAATTTGTTGAAGTTATAGGCCCAAACGTAATGCACCTTTTAAAAAATCAGGATATATATTTACTCACCTAACATAAGAATGGCTGAGACTTTTTTTCAGGAATATAACATCATTTAATCAAGATTCAATTGTATACCGAAAATTAGATCTGACATCTGCAATTTTTTTATTAGCATAAATATAAAATCAGTACCTCAAATTTTGCCCAACTTTGGCCATGGCACGATTTTTTCCTGTAAGTACTGTGGATGTTATTTTCACAGCATGTAAACATAAGGATTTTATCTGTTAAAATCTGAAATTTGAAAAATAAAAGCTGCAAAATTAGGGTAGTTATTGAATTTGTTTGGAGGCTCTTGTTGTATTCCCTTACATTGTCAAGCAGTCCACTGAGGTCACTGTATGGCATTCAGTGCAACTTTATGCTCCCCAGGCTGTTATGTAATCCTATCACTCGGGCAAGCCCTCTCTCTTGTTGAGCTTGATCAGGCTGCCAGCAAAAATACTACAAGGAAGCCTTTCTCTCCCCCCCCCCCACCCCATTCTGTTGACAGACCTGTACTCTAAACAAGATGAATCTTATTATTTCACATTTTTTCAGTGATGAACAGTAACAACAGAGACCCCTCCCTGACCCACCGCTTCGTTTACACAGGACTAATGTACAAGACAAAGCTTATAATTTTAATGTTAAAAAAATTCTTTTTGTTGAGACTTGGACAATTTTGATTTTTTTATGACCCCGCCACAAAGTGGCCGGGGCATATAGTTTTACCCATGTCCGTCCTTCCGTCATTCCGAAATCAAACAGTTGTACGGATTTTTTTCGCAATGCCTGCAGATATTGGCCTGATTTTTTATGTGTGGGCAGATAATGACCAGTTACAGATCGAGTTTGCGTTTCGTCCCGGTTGACATACTCTTGACCGTTTACGGCTCCTAAACTTAGAAAATTTCATGAAATATAGAAATTTTCATGACAAATACACATGTATGGACTTTTTTTCGCAATGCCTGCAGATATTTGCCTGATTTTTGGTATGTGGGCAGATATAGTTTCGTCCCGGTTGACCTACTCTTGACCGTTTTACGGCTCCTAAACTTAGAAAATTTCATGAAAAATAGAAATTTTCATGACAAATACATATGTACAGACTTTTTTTCGCAATGCCTGCAGATATTGGCCTGATTTTTGGTGTGTCGGCAGATAATGACCAGTTACAGATTGAGTTCACGTTTCGTCCCAGTTGACCTACTCTTGACCGTTTTACGGCTCCTAAACTTAGAAAATTTCATGAAAAATAGAAATTTTCATGACAAATACACATGTATGGACTTTTTTTCACAATGCCTGCAGATACTGGCCTGATTTTAGGTGTGTTGCTTGATAATGACCTGTTAAAGATCGTGTTTGCATTTTGCCCTTGTTGACCTACTTTTGACCATATGACACCTCCTGTACTTAAAAAATTCTACAAAATTTAACAAATGTTTCTAATTTGCCCCAGGCGGGGGCATTCATGTCGTTCCGACACATCTAGTATAAAGAAAAAAATGTTCAGGAATTTAATCCTAATATTCAAATATGGTAAATTATTAGGACCTAATGTAAGTGATAACTGACAAGATTTAAGAAGATATAAATACTTGGTAGCATTTCATTCATATCTCTTAAAGTTGGCAGGGCCTAGGTGTGAATAACACTGTTAAACCTAGTTTTTAAAATTAGGAATATTGGGCAAACTTTGTGGGATTAATTTTTAACTCTTATGGCCATATATTTAACTTTTGAAAACTTAATTACCTTCACACATTATTTGTTTATGAAATGAAACTTTTATCTGACATCTTAGGACCATTTTTTCCCTTGGTGCATCACTAAATGGTTTCAGGCCAAAGGTTTCATTTATTACACAGTCCATATGCTTTAGCTCATGTCCATTATTCTGTAATTTACAGAGTTTCATTTAAGCTGGGCCATTTTCTCTTAGCTTTTCAAATGGTAATATACATAGAAAAACCATAAGAAATAAAAATATTTTGCAGTTACTAATATTTTCCAAAATTCAGCTGAGCGACGTGACCCATGGGTCCCTTGTTTCTAGCTTTCAGCTCTGGACTCTGAATTCCAAGCTCTTAATTATTTTTTCTAGCTTTCAGCTCTGGACTCTGAATTCCAAGCTCTTAATAATTTTTCTAGCTTTCAGCTCTGGACTCTGAATTCCAGGCTCTTAATCTTTGACTCTGTCTTTTCAAGCTTTTACTTGTAATCATCAGCTCTCGATCACGTGTCCGAGGCCATCTGAAGTTGTACCTGGCATACTTTCACGAGGGAGATGAGGTTGACGGGGAGGTGGGGGCGGCCCAGGAAGAAACCCCACAGGCAGAGGTAGGACAGGTAAACACTCTTATCCAGTGGTATTAGTTATTTTGTAGAATGATGTATTTTATACATATATTTTTATTTTGTAATGCAAATTGGGACATAGCCTAGTTGAACCTGGAGTTAGAAAGGCCCAGTACAGACCCTGCCAGGGGTCACCCGACACACCCAAAATACCCTTGTTTTGGGTACCTCTGATGAAACACCATGAAACGCCCATTCAAATTCAGATTTGAGGCAGAAAATGGCATCAACTGATAAATGATCTTTTGAATATATCAATAAAGTATTGTGCCTATTCTTTGTAAAATAAAAGAAAGCAAGAGTTTTTTTATCACATGACAAGTGCTCAGCTTGATTGGGGCTTGTGCCACTAGGGGGCAGTGTCATAGCTGGCATAAATGGCTACTGTGTTTGCTGTTGAACCGACTGCAACACAAAACACTCATTTATCGCAATTTTTTAAAATTATTGTTGCATCAATGTATTCAGCAGATGATTATTTATCAACTGGTGTTAAGTTTTGGCTTCAGATTTGAAATTAAGTGGGGATTTCCTGGTGTTTAGTCAGAGGTACCCAAATCACTGGTGTTTTAGGTGTCTTAGGGGACACCCTGCCAGAGCATCAGTGGGAAATGGTGAACTCCAGAGCTTCCCAGGCACTGTCTGATGTGATATAGCCACTGGATGGTACTTACAGATTGATTTCTAGCTCTCTGCGTATAAATCCGAAAATCAACAAAACCTGACAAAAACGTAACATTTTCAGTCTGTACCCTTAGCCATCATGGACCTATCTTGTAAAAAAATCACTAATCATAGTAACACTGATGAAACAAATACATGCATGAACTATTGGAACAACGGGAATATCGATCATTCATTTGATTTAATTGTTTGTTCACTCACACATATTTAATAATTTTGTCTTATTTTGTACACATCTCTTAGTACCCATGCCATACACTAAAAGAAATATAACATGAACCATGTTGCTGTGAGAAAGGAGGATTAATTGTGATAGGGTTTTACTCAGCTTTGAAGTACCTGCTTCTTTTTATACATTAATTTTCAGTTTAGAAATAGTCTTGCAGTTTAAAACAATGGAAAATTAATCTGAAATTTAATAATCCTCAATTAAAATGTCGGTGATAAGAACAACAACAACAGGTTTGGGCCTGTATTAATTTTTATTCCTCAAATCCTGGTATTGCAAGATAGACATTACGTGGAATTTAAGTTAGCCAAAATATCCCATCTGCATATTGTGACAAATAACACAAGTCAATTCATCAATGAACATAACCGAAAAGGAAATAAAATATATGACCCCTTACGCAGAAGGGAAATAACATAAAAACAATTTATCAATGTTCTCATACAATAAGAAAAAAAAACAAACTATGACACCTTGCACAAAATTCATATAAAAACAATGCTTAAATGGATTATCGGAACAACCCTGTTCGGGCCTAAAACTACAGTGCTAACTAGTGGAATCTAACGAAATATAACTAGTTTACAAGGATAGGGGCGGGTGGGTCGGGAAAATAAGCTGGTGCTTTTTGCTGCGTGCGGCTGTATGCGCTGCTGCATACCGAGTGAAGCTAGCTTATTACATGGGCCAGTACAGCCCTGACCTCAGCAAGGTCAAGTGCCCGTCCTATGATGCGCCTGGTGAGATCGCATGATGCTGTCACGTGAGCCTTGGCCTTGCCCCTCCTCATAATTAACCCCCAAATTATCAATTTGGACAATCAATTAAAATGTCGGTGATAAGAACAACAACAACAGGTTTGGGCCTGTATTAATTTTTATTCCTCAAATCCTGGCATTGCAAGATAGACATTACGTGGAATTTAAGTTAGCCAAAATATCCCAAAGTGAGGCCCAAACCGGTAGTGAGTAGGGAAGGGTAAGGATTAATATGTGTCAAGCTGTTCAGTCTGACTGCGAAGAGCCTGAGCAACCTGGAGTCTGTCATTAAGGCCTGGGGCGATATACCGCTGGTATGCGTTGCTTTTCCAGTCACCATGTAACTTGATCAGATCAACATGTATGTTGCTACTCAAGGCCAAAGTTGCCCCACCCCTCCTAAAACTGTGCCCAGCATAGCGGCGTGGTGGTATGCCCAGCTTGCCGAGAGCCGTCCTCAAACATCTAATAAACACGCTGTATGTCATCACAGTGGTTTTGTTATGACACTTGTACTGGAATACTGGGGTGTCGTGGGGGGCCGGTGCCAGGTCACAGACCAGCATGATGGCCTTGGCTGGACACATGTAAGAGCCTGGTATACAGGGGAGCGATACTTGTAACCCACGCTCCTTAAACTGAATAGTTTTCGTGCACTTGACCCTGAGCAGTACATATTCCGGCGTGAAAAACTAAATCCCTTCTGGTGAGGTGTTTCCCATCATCAAATGCATTTAAGGAAGTTGGGATTAAATTAGATTTCCTAAGAAAACTAAAAAAGGCAGTTAGGCAGACTGCCCAAAAACACAAGTGTTGTGGGTCGTGGAGGTTCAGAGTACTGAATATGCCCCGGAGGATGGGGAGAGTAATGGGGAGTTTGGGGGAAGGGGTGTCCCCAATGGTCCGTTGCACACCTTTTAGTAGCACTGATACGATAAGTGAATCATGCAGGGGAGAATGAAGTCCGGCTAGTTCATGCAGCAGACTAACAATGTGGAGATATTGTTTTGTTGAGGGGAATTTCAGTTTAGAGGCCAAGTGAGCTATATACCGTTGTACATTACAAAAATTACAAAAAGAAATGTATGCTTTGAGCTGTGTTTTGTAACTTGAGATAGTAGACTTTGCGAAGGCCCGCAGCATGAAGTCGGCCACCCTGCCATCAAGGTCGCTCACAATATTTAGGGCCTGTGGTACCTGTGAAAAGAAAATCTTAGCTGATTGCGCGGACATGTGATATAGCAACTGGGTACGGTCAAAATGGGGTAAACATCGCATGAGTGATTTCTGGTATGTGGGATTATGGAGTCTTGAAACTCAATCAGCCAGGAAGTTGTGCTTTCCGGGCACAAAACACACTTTAATAGTGTAATTAAAGAGAGCTGATAGCCAAAACATGGTCCTTAAAGTGCCCATGAGTACAGGATTGCGCGAAGTGCCATTGTTAATTGAAGTGGCAGTGGTCGTATTATCTGTGAGTATAACAACTCGGCGATTTTGCCAACAGGGGCTCCACCGGTGTGCGGCTAAAACCACGGCTTAACATTCCTTAACATTGATATGCATGTCTCTGAAGCTAGGCAAGTCAAATTGCCAATTGCAATAATACCAATCCCCCATATAAACCGCGCCGGCTTCCTCTTTGCATGTATCTGTATACAGGCCGGTGACTGGATACGGATCAATTAAGAGCGATTTGTTATTAAAAAAGGACATGCATGTAAGCCACCAGTGGTTATCGGCACAGGTTTCATTGGTTAGGCGCTGCCTATCTGTTTTATTTTTCATGCCATTTGCCATATTAATAAATCGGCGAAGATATACTCTCCCACCTTGGATAATAGCAGCGGCGAAATTTAGTTTGCCAACTAAACTCTGGACTTGCGCTTCGTAGCCCTACAAAGTCTGGTGAATCTTACCAGCTCTTGCTTCAGCAATAACAATTTATCATCAGGGATGCAAAGACACATAGAGTTAGAATCAAGCCTGACACCTAGGAAAACAATATTATGTGTGGGATCCACAACCTTTTTCCAGTTAATACTAAATCCTAGCCGGCGGAGCAACATTAATAAGCAATTCATGGCTGATTTACATTGATCAAATGTCTCACCAAATACAAGGAAATCATCAAGGTAGGCTACCACTTGATCATATCCCAACCTACCCATCATTCTAGTCACAGCCTGGGACAATCTGTGAAAATTTTTTGGAGCTAACCTGGATCCGAATGGCAATTTAACATCTCTCAAATACAAGGGTTTGTTATTTTCATGACGCCATTCTATATCAGTAAAGAGTTGACTATTGACACTTATCGGAACTGACCTGTAAGCGTTTTTGAGGTCCACTTTAGCCATGTAGCAGTGACGTGACATCAGTTTGGTAGCATCATCTATTGTTTTAAAATTGCATTTCCCCGCATCCGACATGTAATCATTTACAGCGTCGCCCGCTGGTCTACTACAGTCATGTATTATTCTAATGGAACCATCGGATTTGGGAATAGCCCCAAGAGGGCTGGTGATAATTGGTTTTTCTTTACAAATAACATAATTTCCATTGGCTTTCTCACTCTTAATTTGGGTATTCACTAGGCTAGCATGCTGCAATACAGATCCATGATTTTTAACACTTGCCGGTCTAGGTGTGGCTTTTATATCAACAATGTCAAAACCGTTTTTCACACCATTCAATATGAAGTCTTTGTCAGAGTCCTCACTTAAAAAATGCTCCCACGCTTCTGGAATCGACAGTTTCTTGCGTGATTAAATTTGTTGTCACTTTTCCGGAACTGCTATTCCGTCCCGTGTTTCCAGGCGGGAAGTGGCTGTCCACAACCCTCACTCATGCAAGCATGCACAAATTGGCAATTACGGAACTTGCAACCAGCTCGGGAATTGAAGGACTTGCATATTTCTTGCCCAGTAGCTGTAAGAGGTCCCCTAACCCGACTCTGATTTTGTTGACGTGGGAATTTGGAAGAGCCTCCAAACTTTGGCCTTAACCAAATTGCCTGTAAGTGGCCCACATGGGTCCCCCATCTAAAATTACTAATGGCCTGTAATTTCCTGTATTCCCTGTCCCACATAAACACAGATGTTTGCTCATAGTGGCGGAGCAGATGATACACATTTGATGTGTGTGCCGCATAATCAAGCAATCCTTGTTGTCCCATCAATGCCCCATCCGCCAGCAGGGTGTGCATTATACTTAAATTTGCTAGAGACCATTGTGGGAGGTCCAATGAGTCCAGCCTGGGTTTCTTTGCCTCCGATCTGATAACCAGTTCAGGAGCACCCGAGGCTGAAGCCTGGCCTAACACAATCTCATTTGAAGCCCCCGCCACGTCAACAAAATCTGTAACGTCATGATATTTAAGGTTAGGGGACTTACCTTGTGTTAGCGATGACAGCAGAATCTGGGGGTCCTGTCGGGACACATCCGTGAGTGCCGGGTTGCCGGGGACGGGGAGGTCAGGTCGATCGCTCTCCAGCAGACCAAGCTGTGTCAGCACGGGTATCAGGTGATCCTGGGGGGTTTGTCGCTTGGAGTTCTGCTGTACGGTATCCGATCTGTCTGGTGCAGCCGGCTCGTGAACTTGTTCCCGCCGGGCTCTCTGCTGGCTTTCCTGATACATGGAGAGCACCCTAGCAGTAAACGGGTCGCTCCCGGAATTGTCCATATTATCAGAATTCGATGCCAGCATCGGTTGTGGTTCTGGCATCGGACTTTTGGAGAATTGGTCTCTGTTACGGGTCGTAATAGAGTCTGGCTTGTTCCAGCTGCTGGCGGATCGGCATTTTTTGTGGCGGCGTGTGTGGAAAGTTGTGCCACCGCTTTTAGTATCAGCTTCTGCTGACCGCGCGGGATTTTGGTGGAAAGATCATCGGCCTCTAGGAGCTCAAGGGCCTGTATAGAAGTAAACCCCAATTTTGCAAGGGTTTCTACTGACGCAATGGTCAATCATATTGTCTGTTGCCCATGATTTCACTTTTTCAGTGGCCGACTGGTATGCCGTTAGCTCAGACGGGCTATAATAAGCTGGTGCTTTTTGCTGCGTGCGGCTGTATGCGCTGCTGCATACCGAGTGAAGCTAGCTTATTACACGGGCCAGTGTGACCTCAGCAAGGTCAAGTGCCTGTCATATGATGCGCCTGGTGAGATCGCATGATGCTGTCACGTGAGCCTTGGCCTTGCCCCTCCTCATAATTAACCCCCAAATTATCAATTTGGACAAAAATCTCAGCCTGGGATATTCCTCATATTTCACTAAGTTTGAAAATTTCTTATTGTTTTGATATGACATAATAACAGATCCACGAGGTTTAAGCTATGGTATTTATACTTATCATTCAGCAGACACAGTTGACAAAGAAATACTGAGCAAAATTTCAGTTGTAAGCTGGTTTAAGTAGCAGTTAAATAGGGAGGTTAGTGACACCACTGACAAAAATGAAAACTATGGTATTGCAGGAACACCTCACATAATGACCCCCTTTGTTTAGCAAACACCTCAAAATAATGAATATTTGTTCCTGGTCCCGATTCTGTTTTGCTCTTTATAGAGAAGACCTAGCTTAGATGACTTCCACAAAAATGTGACCACTTTATCTAGGTCTCACTGGTGGCTATAAATTTGTAGTTTACTGTAAGTTTCACAATTTTGCTATGTACATCATTGTGACAATACTTGTAGCCTGGTTGGGAGATGGTTGACATGAGGACGTCCATCAATGAGGTTGGATCAGGAGAGGCAGCAGCTAACGATACCGCAGAAGAAAATGGTGGAACAAGCACAGAAAACAGCGAACCATTACCTCCAGGCTGGGAGGAGCAAACAGATGCACAGGGACGAACGTATTACATCAACCACACAAACCGCACCACACAGTGGGAACGCCCCAATGAGTACGACTTTAATTCATATTACATCAACCACACAAACCCCACCACACAGTGGGAACGCCCCTATGAGTACAACTTTCATTAACCTGTAATTTGGGCAGCATTTATTTTTCCCTGGCAGGTGTAAAAAGGTTTAAAGAGTTTCCTATCTGTGATTGATAAGATAAATTATGGTGAAACTAGAACTGATAGCATACCTACCTGTCATATCTTTGCCAGGATTTTAATTACCACATTTCAGTGTTCGTTTGTATCAAATGTAATGTTTTACCAGCCCAGTTCACAGGGGAGCCCAGGAAGAAAGTCTGATCCTAATACCAATGAATAGCTCCACAGGGTAAGGGAAATTTGAATAAAAATTTATGGTGGCTCCAATTAGCTACAAAATTAAATTTTGTTTTTATCTTTTGTGTTACCTGAACCCTCCACAAAAAATCACCTATAACTGTTCTTTTTCTAACAAATAAGTAACTAACTGAAGTGTTTTACCTTAACACTAAGGTATAAAATTCTGAAGTGTCAATGCACAAGGTCAGAAGATTTTTAGATCATTACCAAATGACAACATAATAAGATCTAGATAAAAATGAAAGGGTGACATCAATGAAAATTTGCCTTAATAAAATATTCCTGAAAAAGTATCAAATATTGATGTTCATGATTCTTTTTTTAGGAGGAACACGCTACCGCCAGGTTGGGAAGAGAGAATGGATGTGAATGGCAGAACATACTATGTACACCACGAATCACGCACAACAACATGGCAGAGGCCAACAGCGTGAGTTTATTACCATGCAGTATATTATCATGTGGTCTGCTCAACCAAAGTGAAATCTCTCAGTTAATTATCCATACATAAATGCTCTAGTAATTAACATCTTTAGTAAGTGTATGATGTACTATGTATTATGTGTCTTGATGGAGAGCTTTACAAGCAACACAAGGCAGGTATTGTTCTAGGATGGAACTACTTAATCTAGTTACAATCCACTATGTATTCATGATCATGGGCATTGGTAATCTGATATATGTATACAGTGATGTACATTACAGTTCATCACTTCTCCTCCAGTCATAATTCGACTGTCCATTCTCGTTTAGTTCTTTTGATTTATATTAGGATAATAATAAGGATATACATGTATTTTGTTATATTTACCACTAGATATATATGGGAAAATCCACACTGAACTAATTGCTAGCTGAGGAGAGCAGAGGTTATTAGCACATGTACCTATACCATTCACTCAACTTAACTATACTATACAAAAGTCCATAACACTTCAGAGGATGTCTTTGTCTTCTAGGATACCATCCAACACTATCACTGTGTGCTGCCGTATTTGTATTGTCTTTGAATTTTTATGTCAAACTGTCAGAGTCACCTAACTCTGTGGTTGGCTGGAAATTAGCTGGAACAGTCTAAATCAGATACATGTTGGTCCAAATTGTTGTTGTCCATGTTTGATTTGTCCAGTGATGTAGCATTTTATTGAGGTACCAATTGGTCCACGTGTCACCTCCAAATCTGTGAGTCTTCCATCCTCACTTCATATGACACATGCCCTGTCTGCCTCATGATCACACCAGGAAGCCACTTCTCTCTTTCTCTGTAATTTCTTGCCATTACAGGCTGGTTATTAACAAAGGTTCCTGTGCTTTCTCGTTCTGTCCAGCACAGACCTGGTTTGTTTTTCTGAACAGACCCGGTATGTTTCAGTTTCATCTGCAGGTTTGGTTTGATAACACTGAGCCAGGTCCTGAGTTGTTGGAACAGCATGGCAGGTGATTTATTTCTTATGGAAAGTGGCGTGTTGCGATGCTCAAGTAGAAATCTTGCCAGTTTGCATTTTGTAGTCAGGTCAGCCTTGGCTGCTTTGTTCTGCTCGCGAGTTTGTAGAAGGGTGATATGGTGCTGATCTAATGTGTTTGATGTTGTTTCCTTTAATGAAGTTTGAGATCTCTTCTGATGTGAATTGAGGCCCATTATCACTTAACAATTGCCCAGAGAGCCAAGTGTGACTGAACATTTTTCTAAAAGCTTGGATTGTTTGTTTTTGTTTAGGTGGACTGCATAATGGCCACCTCTGGTCACTTTGAGAGGGCATTCACAATAACAAGGAAATATGGAATTGACCGGGAAAATCTATGTGGATCCTTTGCAAGGGTCATGCAGGCCTAACCAAAAGATGTAAAGCCTGCCCCCCACTGGCCATTTTGCTGTGACACGATGCATTGCGAATAGAATCACAAGGGATTTGCTGCTGGTCTCCGATTATAATTGCATGTGAATCGCTGGTGAGCAGTACTTGTGACACAACTTGTGACTTGCAACTGGTAGTCACAGTCAGAAATGTGATCCTTTGCGATTGTTGCTGGCATCTGCGATTGTTGCTGGCATCTGCGATTGCTTGTGATGCTGTTTGCAACTTGGGACTGAACATCATCTAATGGTTACAGAGTTTTGATCAGGTTTCTGATTCTTTGACTTGTTGTACATGTGTGGACCCAATCTTGTCAAGTTTATTGTTTTAAAAATAAACAACACAGGAATCTCCATGATCTCAAGTCTGGGACTTTTTGCTGCCAGTCACAAGCAGTTGCAGATCATTGTAAACTGTCTGAGACTTGTCACATAAAATTACAGCAAAATTGCCAGTTAGAGGCAGGCTTAAGGGTGCCATAATTGGCATTGGTTATATACTGCATTTTTTTGCATTAATTGTGATTTCATCATTTATGGTGGCCATCAAACCTGGCTTCTAGCCATTGCCTTCATTGTAAGAATAATCCTAAGATGTCCCTTGTGAAGTTCAAAGCATTAAGATTGTGCTGTCAGTGTCACTTTGTCTTGGGATACTGTTGAGTATTGACGTTAATGTATGTATGTATCGTACAGGGCCACAGCCAATGGCACAGCAGCAGATGTTCAGGAGCAGCGACGACACGCTGCCCAGGTGTTCCGTCAGCGAAGACACATCAGCCAAGAGGACACTCTCAGTATGGGGAGCATGGAGGACCTAAGTCGCCTAGCTGGACGCGTGGAACGCCCGGCCCAGGTCAGTTGATTAGTGAGACATGTGCAGAAACCAAAGACAGATAAGTCATGTAGCAGGACATATAAACACATTGCCCAGTTGAGCATTTAGTTTAGACATGTGGAACCCCAGGCACGAGTGAGTTGTTAGTGGGATGTGTTCCCCTGCACAGGTCTTGTCTTCTGAAATCTTATAGTAGTTTGCAGTTTTGGGCCTGGTCACAGAAATGCATTATACTGCCCTGAATTTTGCTCATATATATTCCCTTGCCACCTGGACACTGTGCTTGGTTTACTTTTGTGTTGCTTCCCCATAGTCTTATCGAACCCCAACAGGTTTCTTTCTCCCGGTTTCATGAAAAAGCTCTTGCGACTGCCATTTAGTACACACGCTAAAAACCTTGATATTACAAGCCAGGTCATGGAGATAAAAAATTGATACTGATGTTTCATAAATCCAACAAGATATTAGTGCAAATGTACTTATATTTGCTTTATACTGATATTAATGTTTCACAAATTTACAACTTATGATTTAATTGTAGATCCGAACTACATCATCCCGTGACCGCTCCCCACAGAGTTTGGGTCACCACAGTGTAAGCCTTTGTATATTGTTTTGTATATTGAAACATTTGTATATCATATAGACATATTTTTTCTCTTCATCGTCATTCAAAAAATTCTGTTTTCTAAAAAAAATTTTTAATTATGTTAAGAGTGTTTAAACCTGAGTTGGAATGGCTGAATCATCCATCACAATGGCTAAGTTAAACTGCCAGCCAACACCAGATCAATCATGAGAATTTGCTTGCCACTTTATTTTGGATACAGTCCTCTTGCTGGAAGTTTGGCAGTGCTCAGTCATAGCATTACTGCATCAGACAAGTAGTAAAACTCCAAGAAGCATGCACAATTACAGGAAAATTGTTTAGGTAGTAAAAAGGTCAACTCCCTTGCAGAATTACAGTGGTGGCCATATTTATTACAAAATTAGCAATTAGCACACTTTTGTATCATTAAAGCACATATTTCTGAATTTCACATATATAGAATACATATGTAAAAAACACCATCACACTCACACACATGCACACACATATATATATATATATTTTTAGTGAGAGAAAGATATATATTTTATGTATGTGTATACATTTACATATTGAGAAATATCTAAACAAAGTTAACAAAATTAATAATTAAATATGATATATTGAAGCATTCTGGGGCAATATGATAGTCCTCACTGGTGTAAGCATGAATCCTTATAAATGTTCTTAGATTTTTTAACCAGTATGTTAGGAATCTTTTGTTAGCATTGTGATCGAAGCTTATAGTAACAGTGAAATTTTTTTAGCTCAGCTGACTGTAAGTCAACTGTAAGTCCATCCCCACAAATTTGTTTCAAGATAATAACTCCAGGTTGTATTGACACATGGATTTCAAACTTGACTTACTTATGGCCCACCACTTAAGCAAGAACCTATATGATTTTGGGGTCAGGAGGTCAAAGGTCAAGGTCACAGGACTCACTTATTTAAAAAGATTATGGCTGAATTTTAAGCCTAGCTTTTCATCCAAAACTTTCCATTTTGCGCATTTAGCTGACTTGCCAGTATGGGGAGAGCATAAATGAATTTGGGGTCACATAGTTAAAGGTCATGGTCATAGGAGCCCATCTGTTCACTTATTTGTTTCTGGATGATAACTCCAAATGTGTCAATTTTGGGGGTCAAAGGTCAAGGTCACAGGACTCATTTCTTAAAAAAGAATGCATATGCATTTGAAGCCAAACTTTTCATTGCAAACCTTCCATCTTCAAGATATTGCTAACCTGCCAACAGGGAAAGATTCTGTTCAGTTTTTGGGTCATGAGGTCAAAGGTCAAGGTCACAGTACCCACTTATTTAGATAGATTGTGGATGCATTTAAAGCCAAACTTTTCATCCCAAAACTTCCATCTTGCACATATAGCTGAGTTTCCAATAGGGGAAGAACCTGATTGATTTCGGGGTCACAAGGTCAAAGGTCATGGTCATAGGAGCCCATCTGTTCACTTATTTGTTTCTGGATGATAACTCCACTTTGGATGGATTTTTGGTTTCAATTTTGACTTATATATGACCCACCAATAATGTAAGAACCCTTTCGATTTTGGGGTCATAAGGCCAAAGGTCAAGGTCACAGGACCCACTTCTTTAAAAAGATTGTTGATGTATTTTTAGCCAAATGTTCTGTCCCAAACCTATCTTCCAGATGTTGCTCACCTGCCAATAGTGGAAGTAACTTATGGATTTTTGGGTCACAAGGTCAAAGGTCAAGATCATAGGGGGCATCTATCCATATATTAGTTTCCAGATTATAACACTAGTTAGGTTTGAAATATTGGTTTCAAACTTGACTTATATATGGCCCACCACTAAAGTAAGAACTCTTGATTCTGGGGTCATGAGATCAAAGGTCAAGGTCACAGGACCCACTTCTTTAGAAAGATTGTGGATGCATTTTAAGCCAAAATTTCATCTCAATGGAAGCATCATCGACATGTGGTGCACCTGCCAATGCGGGAAGTTTCCTTTTGATTTTGGGGTCACTAGGTCAAAGGTTAAGGTCACCAGGCCCATCCATTCACTAATTAGTTTATGGATGATAACTCCAGTTTGGGTAGACAGGTTGGCTTCAAACTGATCACAGGACCAATATTTTGGAAAACCTAATAAACATATATCCTTATAGACAAATGCAGCTGAGCATTGAGACCCATGGGTCCCTAGTTAATGACTGAAAAAGCCTCTATCACCATTTAAGAGTTTTAAAATTTTATTGTTCGGTTAAAAAAAGTTTTACTTTTTATGCCCCCGCCACAAAGTGGCCGGGGCATATAGTTTTACCCATGTCCTTCATTCCGTCCTTCCGTCCTTCCATCCTTCCGAAATCAAACAGTTGTACGGACTTTTTTTCGCAATGCCTGCAGATATTGGCCTGATTTTTGGTGTGTGGGCAGATAATGACCAGTTACAGATTGAGTTCGCGTTTCGTCTTGGTTGACCTACTTTTGACCGTTTTACGGCTCCTAAACTTAGAAAATTTCATGAAAAATAGAAATTTTCATGACAAATACACATGTACGGACTTTTTTTCGCAATGCCTGCAGATATTGGCCTGATTTTTGGTGTGTCGGCAGATAATGACCAGTTACAGATCGAGTTAGTGTTTCGTCTTGGTTGACCTACTTTTGACCGTTTTACGGCTCCTTAACTTAGAAAATTTCATGAAAAATAGAAATTTTCATGACAAATACACATGTATGGACTTTTTTTCGCAATGCCTGCAGATATTGGCCTGATTTTTGGTGTGTATGCAGATATAGACCAGTTACAGATTGAGTTTGCGTTTCCTCCCGGTTGACCTACTTTTGACCATTTACGGCTCCTTAACTTAGAAAATTTCCTGAAAAATAGAAATTTTCATGCCAAATACACATGTAATGACTTTTTTTCGCAATGCCTGCAGATATTGGCCTGATTTTTGGTGTGTATGCAGATAATGACCAGTTACAGATCGAGTTCACGTTTTGTCCCGGTTGACCTACTTTTGATTGTTTTACAGCTCCAAAAAATAGAAAATTTCATGAAAAATATAAATTTTCATGACAAATGTACTTGTACAGCCGTTTTTAGCCCTCAGCTCATAGGCTGATGGGCTATTGTCGTCACCCAAGCTGTCCATCTATCCATCCATCTGTCTGTCGGGTGTCCGTCCGTCCGTTCCGCGTCTGTTAACTTTTACCTTGTGAGCGGGATATCTCTAAAAGGATTCACCGTTGGAATTTTATATGTATATCGATAAAACCTCAGTCAAGTTTGAAGATGTGTGACCTTGACCCATTTTTCTACATTTTAGAGCTGATTATAGAAAAACACTCAGAAGCTTATATCTCAGGAACCATTGTGTGGATTTTTACAAAACTTACTATGATCATTGGGACTGATGGCCTGTACGTGCTGCACAATTTTGGTGGCGTCACCTGCAATTTCTGATTTTTAATGAAATTTTATCGGATTTTTCAATTTTGGCCTTTGTGCAGGATATCTCCAAAGGTATTCAACTAAGGAACTTCATTACTTCAGTGCTTTTGCATCATATTTACAAAATCTTGGTCAGGTTCAAAGATGGGTGGTCTTGACCTACTTTTCAAGGTCACAGAGCTTAGTATAGAAAAAAAACTTAGGGGGATATTTCTTAGGAAGCATTTGGTGGATTGTAATAAAACATGGTACATACCTCTCCAATTTAAATTTATAACTGATTACCAGCTATTGCTAATATTCTAGTTTCGCAATGCAATGCTTACAGATACTGGCCCAATGTTTGGTCTGTGGGCGCATAATGACCACTTACAGGTCGAGTTTGCGTTTCGTCCCAGTTAACCTATTTTTGACCATATGACAGATCCTGAACATAGAAAATTTCATAAAAGACAGAAATTTTTATGAAAAATGCACATGTATGGACTTTTTTTCACAGTGCCTGCATACTGGCCTGATTTTTGGTGTGTTCCTTGATAATGACCCGTTACAGATCGGGTTTGCATTTTGCCCTTCTTGACCTACTTTTTACCATACAACACCTCCTGAACTTAAAAAATTTTTGCAAAATTTAACAAATGTTTCTAATTTGCCCCAGGCGGGGGCATTCGTGTCGTACCGACACATCTAGTTTAGAAAGTTAAAATGGTACAAATTAACCGAAAATAAATGAAACTGTAGATGTTTTATATAAAATAAAATTGTTGAAGTGACTTTTAACAGAGGACTGAGTCAGTCCGGGAACAGCAGCAGACAAGTCCCGATGAGGAACCACTCCCTCCTGGCTGGGCCATGGCAGTCGCACCAAACGGAAGAATCTTCTTCATTGACCACAATACCAGGTGCACAGTCTGGGTAAGTGAGACACCTCAGAGTACCTGAGAATGTCTTAGGAGTGCTCATATTGTTATTTCTGTAACCTTTTGTAAAGGATAAACAAGGTTATGGTTATTAGACAAATCTATGTGTTTTTATGTATGTTTTCTTTTTTGCAAGACATCTAAAGAAAGGTTTCAAAGAATTTAATTGAATTTTATGTATATTTTGCCAGTGATCAAAGTTTGGTGTATCCATGCTGAAATAACCCAAGTTAATTATTTTTACTGACGGATCCTCCTGTCTTGTGATATTTAATTTACAGGAGGATCCCCGCAAGACACGGCACAGATCCCAGTCTACAAGCAACATAGCAGCACCATCATCCCAGGAGCTAAATAGACCGTCATCAAATGAAGACCTGACTCGTAATTTAGGGAATTTACCGGTAAGCTTGAGGGCCTGACTTGCACATGAACTGGTAAAATTTGTAAATCTCAGGATTTTGTCAGTAAACAAGGTCATTTAGGCAAAAAAAGGTATGGTTCAGGCACTTTTTTCATAAATCAGTGTTGATTTCACATAATATTTTTATTGAGTAACACTGATAACAGAGACTGCATTTTTATATGCCTGTCTATGATGGGAGGTATTATGGTTTTCCCAAGGTCCGTCTGTGAACTTTAAGTGTCACCATGATAACTTACACGGGCTTTGATTGATTTTCACGAAACTAACCTTCACTACTAACCAATAGATTATCTGGCCGAGTACAATTATGGGCAAAATCCATGCATATTTTATAAGGTCAGAGGTCACTAGGCTACTTTGTTGTGTCGCTGCAATAACCAGGAATATACAGAGGTCACATAGACTTTGGTGGCGCTGTGATGACTTTCCAAAAATCGGATGGATTTTCATAAAACTCATTGTGAACATTAATCAATACAGTTTCTCACCTGAATTAAATTCTCAGCAAAATTCACGCATATTTAATGAGGTCAGAGGTTAAAAGATATGCGACGGGCATATTATGCACCATTTGCAATGCTCTTGTTTCACGTAGAAGACAACTAGTTCTTAAGCCTGTGATTAACACACTATAGTAGTACGGTTACAGCCATTTCAAACAAATCTTCTTGTTTCTGAATTTGACCTTTATCAAAGTAATGTAGACCATAAGATGCTTTGCTCTCAGTCCTTGAATTAAGTTTCATAAAAATATCTATTTCAGTTTGATCCCACACAAGCAGTATATAGATATAGTATTTAACATATGAGACAGTCATGATAGAAGTATGTACAACAGAAGGCATACCAAACCTTGCTTTAAACAGATCTTCCCATGAATGTTTAGTTTTCTCGGTTTTCATTGTAATAATATATGCACATCCCATTTTCTTTTTCAGCCTGGCTGGGAAGAGAGGCAGCACACAGATGGCAGACTCTTTTATATAGATCACAGTATGTACTTTAAATGTCATATTATTACTGATATATTATTACTGGCTCTTTTATATGTTTCACAGGATGTACTATAACTGATATATGCCCAAGTATTGATATGTAGACACTGATTTGTCATTAGATGGAAAGCAGTGTCTGACATATAACAACTGTAATTATAATTCAAAGAGCCCACCTAGACACCAGTTTCATTTACTGCAGTTGCTTTTATATAAACAAGGCTGTATTTTTGCGTGTTTTCAATTTTCCAAGGTTTCACAGGATTCATTTTAGCTCAGCTGACTATAAGTCATCTGAGCTATAGTCGTGGTCCATTGTCCATCGTCTGTCCATCTGTCTGTCTGTCCGTAAGACTGGCACGTTTCGACACCATTGGACCTACGAATCTGAAATTCGGCATACAGTTAGATGTCCCCAAAATCTCCTACCATGCCTAAAATTGGGTCAAGAGGACTTCGTTCCTTCGAGATATTAAGGAAAAACCTCAATTTTTTATCAGAAATCTATTTTCACACTTCAGGACTGCCTAATATCAAAACCATTCGATCTGGTTTCCTCATATTTACCATAAATATTCCTCTATATAGTTCGGATGTACATGCCAGAAATTAAGTCAGTATTATTTAATTTAAAAAAGTTATGGGCCCAAACATAATGGACTTTGTAAAAAAATCAGGAAATATATTTTGTTACTTAAGACCAAAAGTGTTAAAGGTAGGGACTTTTTTTCAGTAATACAACTTTAATTAATCAAAATTTAATTGTATACCAAAAATTAGATCAAAATCTTTTAAATTTTTTCTAAAATATTAGCAAAAATAAAAATTTGCCCAACTTTGGCCACTGCACGTTTTTTTCCTGTAACTACTGTGGATTTAATTTTCACAGCATTTACACATAAGGATTTAATCTGTTAAAATCTGAAATTTGAAAATAAAAGCTGCAAAATTAGGCTAGTAATTGAATTTATTTTGGAGGCTGTTGTTGTATTCCCTTACATTGTAAAGCAGTCCACTTTGGTGACTGTAGGTCATTCAGTGCAGCTCTCTCAAATGAGTTGAGCTTGATCAGGCAATCTGCAGTTAATACCATACCACAGGGAGCCTTTTTCTCTGGCAACCCCCACTCCCCCCCCCCCCCCCTTCTGTTGACAGACCTGTACTATGAACTAGATGAATCTTAAAATTAACATTTTTTCAGCAACGAGCAGTAACAACAGAGACCCCTCTCCCCACCCACCCCTTCAATACTCAGGACTAATAAACAAGATGAATCTTATAATTAAATAAATTCTTTTTGATGAGACTTGGACAATTTTGATTGTTTTAAAAGAAAAAAATTCAGGAACTTAATCCTAATATTCAAATGTGATAAAATATTAGGATCTAATGTAAATGCTAACTGACAAGATTTGGGAAGATATAAATACTTTGTAGCATTTCATTCATATCTCTTAAAGTTGGCAGGGCCTAGGTGTGAATAACACTGTTAACTTAGTATTAAAATTAGGAATATTGGTCAAACTTTGTTTGATTAATTTTTAACTCATATGGCCATATATTTAACTTTTCAAAACTTAATTACCTTCACACATTATTTGTTTATGAAATGTTACTTTTATATAACACTTACCGTAGGCCTATTTGTTCCCTTGGTGCATCACTAAATGGTTAAGCTCATGTCCATTATTCTATAATTTACAGAGTTTTATTTTAGCAGGGCCATTTTCTCATAGCTTTTCTAATGATAATATACATGAAAAACCAAAAGAAATAAAAATATTTTGCAGTTACTAATAATTTCCAAAATTCAGCTGAGCGATGTGACCCATGGGCCTTGTTTCGTGGCCAGTCTTTCGTATATATACATTTAATAAAATTATATCTATGACTTTTATTAACTATAATATTTCATAATCCATTGGCTTCTACTCGACTTAACATAATGATCTAAAAAGTACAGTGCCTTTATGCAGTTGAAATATGTTTAAACTGTGATAGGCACTTCTGAGGTTGCTTGACCAGCACCATTAGGCAGCTGGTAAAATTAAGCTTAGAAAAGCAAGAGCCCAGCTTCGCATGTTAGCTTACATGTAAGAAAAACCAGTCTGTGACTACTTGACCATGCCATCAGTTTATTCAGGAAGAACGCTGTTGATGAGAGTATGGAAATCGTTAATTATTTTTAATTGACGAGCAGAACCAAATGACTGCCACCACTACCTGAGCAACACAGAAATGTGTACAAATCTTAAAATGAACTAACGGTCACATTGCCTGATTGGAGAGAGGTCAAGTTTCAGCAGTCAACATTAAGGGGAGTTTGTTCCCATAAAAATATAACAAATAAAAGTAAAAAACTTTTGAAAGAAATTTTATTCACACAAGCCATGTATCAAACCTATATTTTTAGTCCTGTACCCTTTTCAATTTGTGGGCAATACAATCGTAATTTGTGGTACACTGATCACAACTATTACCGCTTATTCATAGCCTCTGAAATCATTGCTCATACTAAGCTACTTAGCAGACATAACCAAGGGGTTTCAATTTTGCGCACTTTAGGCGACCAAAAATAATGCAGATTTGAGACACTGCAAATAAGAAGACAATCAGAGTATTCTTCATTCTCTCCGCTGTTGATTCTTATTACACCATTTATCAAAAGTTTTCTAATCCTCCAGAGAAGTACATCACTGTATCTTCATGTCTAGCTTATTTCAGTAAATACATGATGTCACTGGTGGCTGTTGTGGCAGCAGATGAAAACTCCTTAAAAGTGGTCTCCTGGCATTAAAAAAAAACTACTTTTGTACCCAATTAAAAAAATGTAGGAATGCATTAAATTAATGTGAAATAAAGATTTTCTATTTTATTTTGCATACCTTTCTTTTAAGACCACCTGTCTATATAGAGACCTCCCTTGGGTGAACTGAAAGTATTCACACTGGTTATAACTGACCTATCTTATTTGACCACCATATTTGGCCAGTACCATGGGTGGTCTTAATTATGTGGTCCTTCATTATTCTTAGCATGTTTTCTACAATATAAAGGCTCATTTGTTTTTTCAACAGTCTGTTTTATTTTAATATGTTTATCTGTTTGCAGTTTATGAGCAGGGAATTTACATTTAAACTTGTTTTAGTTTTTTTTGTTGACAAATTACTGGTGACCTAAGACCTGAGAATTATTATGAGCAGTCATTCAGAAGCAAAATATATCTGCCTGGGTATTTGTGCAAATTTTCAGTTTATAAATAGCATTCAAATTCTGTTCATTTTAGAGATGAAACCTCACTTACTAAAGTGTGGATCTTTAGATATAAATATCCTTAAGCACATGGAGGTAAGAAAAGTTGTGTAATGAATTGAAATTTGACATCTTTGAAGGGTCATAGGCCTCCTCTGAATGTATATATGGCATATTAGGAGAAGAGAGAATAAAACTATAAGATACATGAACTTTCATTAATTGCTTATAGCACCATACAGTGAAATAACAATACTTATTGTATCTGCCAAAATGAAGTTTTGCGGATACTATGTTTTTGACCTGATTCCGACGCCGCCGCAGCGTTTGTTTCCAGAGAACTCCTCTGAGACTACTGGACGGATTTTTCGGAAACTTACACAAATTATCAGGTCACATGTGAACTGGTGCCTAACCAAGTGGCCTTGACCTCTGACCTTTTTTCTCTGCCCAGCATCTGTTTCCACATATCTCGGGAACCCTTTGACCGATCAGGAAAAAATTTTTACACAAATGTAGCCCTTGGATAGCTTTATAACATACACAAAAAAAGGTGGCGCCACCTGCAACCATGTTTGCACAGTGTCCATCTGTTTATCTGCCTTCGGTTAAAATCACTTATATCTCTGCAGTGGTTTGACTAATTCACCTAAAACAGCATGCGTATACATCCTAGACAGCTTTCTTGATTTTATGACAGGTGTCGCCACCTACATTCACGTTAATGCTGCAGACATCCAAGCTCATATTTCGGGGACCGTTTGACAATCAGGGAAAAAATTTTACACAAATGTAGCCCTTGAATAGCTTTATAACATACACAAAAATGGTGGCGCCACCTGCAGCCATTTTTGCACAGCATCCATCTGTTTGTCTGCCTTGGGTTAATATCACTCATCTCTGCAGTGGTTTGACCAAATATCCTGTATTTCGGCATGCATATACATCCTGGATAGTTTCTTGTTCAAATAACAGGTGGCGCCACCTTCAATCATGTTTACGTGGCAGAGATCCATTCTAATATGTATGAATATGTACTCAATCCATGCCTCACTTCACCCGTCCAACTCTAATTTTGGCGAATACACGTAGTCGCTTGTCGACTACCTGTATTCTAGTTGTTGTATGTGGTTTTTTTTCACAGATACTAAAAAAACGACATGGGATGATCCAAGGTTGAAACAGCTGGGTGGACCTGTAAGTATAAGTTCTGCTTTATGTTTAGCTTGACACTTTAACTCTTTAACATTTGACAGCGCACTCTAAGCCCCGTCACGTGACATCCCCTCATCTGTTCATAACGCACCACAACGCCCTCAGGTGGGACACTAAGAATTCCCAGTTTTAGCTCGGTCTTGGAGGTAAAATTAACGTTGGACATGATTAATTTCGGTTCTATACGGTTCCAGGACACCCCTACTGTAAGGTTGATAATTATTTATTCATTCACCTAGGAAATCCTCATAAATATTCATAAAATTCTAATTTAGACTCTGTTGGAAAGCCGATTGGTTGAATGGCGTCGGCAATTGACACCCGGGATGTCAACAAACGCGACGTTTCAGCTGACCATGCCACATTGTTTTGACAATAAACCATACCAAACTTCCATAAAAGATTGGTATCTATCTAAATTATTATCATTTTGGACTTTAAATGTGAATATTTCTCATTCCTTAAGACATTTTCTATGTTTAGCTCAGCTGACTTTAAGTCATCTGAGCTATAGTCGTGGTCCATTGTCCGTCGTCCGTCCGTCTGTCCGTCCGTCCGTCCGTCCGTCCGTCCGTCCGTCCGTAGATGTGGCACGTTTTGAAACCGTAAGACCTAGGAATCCAAAATTCAGCATAATGTTAGATGTCCCCAAGATCTCCTACCAAGCCGAAAACTGGGTCTTTGTGACTTCATTCCTTGGAGAAATTAAGGAAAAACCTCAATTTTTTATTAAAAACCTATTTTCACACTTTAGGACTGCCTAATATCAAAACCACTCATCTGTTTTTCCTCATATTTCCTATAAATAATCCTCTATATAATTCCTATGTACATGCAAGAAATTAGGTCTGTATTATTTAATTTAAAAAAGTTATGGGCCCAAACATAATGCATTTTGTAAATAATCAGGAAAGAAATTTTATCACTTAACACAAAACTTGTTAAAGCTAAGCACTTTTTTTCCAGTAATATTACTTTTATTAATCAAAATTAAATTGTATACCCAAAATTAGATCAAAATCTTTTAAATTTTTAAAAATATTAGCAAAAATAAAAAATTGGTACCTTAAATTTTGCCCAACTTTGACCATGGCACGTTTTTTTGCTGTAACTGCTGTGGATTTAATTTTCACAGCATGTTTTTGTTAGCATTTCAACTGTTAACACCAAAAATTTGAAACTAGTTGATCAAAAACTGTAGATTTTATTCAAGTTTTCAAGCACCATGTCACATATTGCTAGTGTTATGCAGTTTGCTAGAGCTCAGCTCCCGAGCTTCAGCTCTAAGTTCCTTAAATTTGGCATAAAGTTAGATTTCTCCAAAATCCCCTACCATGCCAAGAATTTGGTCACTAGGACTTAATTCCTTCAAGATATCAATGAAAAACTTCATTTTTCCATTAAAAACCCAATGTTACACTTTAAGACTGCCCAATATCAAAACCACTGATCTGACTTTGACCATATATAATATACATATTTTTCTATACATTCAATATGCACGTGCCGGAAATGATGTCAGTATTGTGTATTTTTTTTAAGTTATGGGCCCAAACATAATGCACTTTGTAAAAAATCAAGAAATATATTTACTCCCTTAACAAGGGCATTGCTGAAGCTAGAGATTTTTTTTTGTCAGGGATGTAACATTATTTAATCAAGATTCAATTGAATACCCAAAATTAGTTCTGAATTTTTCAAATTTTATAAGTTATTAGTATAAATATAAAATTAGTACCTTAAATTTTGCCCAACTGTGGCACGCTTGTTTCCCGTGAGCACTGTTGATATAATTTTCATATCATGCACACATAAGGATTTCAGCTTTTTAGTTTAGAAAGCTGAAAGAAATTTGCCAAATATTGTAGCTTTTATTAATGTTTTTTATGAGACCCTGTCAGACTTTGGCTCTCTCCAGCCCCCTCTTGAGTCACTTGTATGTTGACCTTGTTGACCTTTTATCAAATTATGCACGCTTGAGGGGAGAATCCAGGCAGCTTATGGCCAGCCACAGTTGATCCAGGTGTTCAACCCAACTCATCTAGTAGTTTTAACCAACAACATAACAATAAACAATAAATTAATAAATTTTTATTGGTTTTTAATAACAAATTAAAGAAAAATAGAAAAGGAATTTGTTAGTTTATAATAACAGGAAATTAACTTGCAGTTACTGATGATATAAGAATCTTGTATCGATGGGTAGAATGTCACATATTCCAAATAACAC